>SKCR01025819.1:0-637500 GCA_019454045.1 Zanthoxylum bungeanum
CTTACTTTTATTGTCCTTTATGTTGACGATGTATTGCTTATGGGCAATGACATTCCCATGTTAACATCGGTGAAGGCTTGGCTTTCATAAAATTCTCCATGAAAGATCTGAGAGAAGCAGCCTATATTCTAGGAATAAAGATCTACCGGGATAGATCTAGAAAGCTGCTTGGACTCTCCCGAGCACGTACATGACAAAGTGTTGAAAGATTCAACATGGATCAGTCCAAGAGAGGGGACTATTGCCTGTGTCACATGGTGTCTATCTATCTAAGGACATGTGTCCAAAACTCAAGATGAGAGAGACAACATGAGTCGGATACCGTTCGCCTCGGCAGTCGGTGATCGATCATGTATGCCATGATATGTACGCGACCTGATGTCTCCTATGCTTTGAGCATGTGTAGTCGATATCAGGCCGATCCAGGTGAAGGTCAAGGTGGATGGCGGTTAAGGGTTAAGTTAAGAACATCCTTAAGTATCTTAGACGAACTAAGGATGCCTTCTTAATTTATGGAGATGGAGAGAACTTGAGGTGACTGGGTTATACCGATGCAAGTTTCCAAACCGATAAAGACGACTCTAAGTCGCACCTCCGGGTACATATTTTGTTTGAACAAAGGAGCAGTAGCAGTAAGCTGGAAATCTTCTAAGCAAGAGGACTGTTGCCGATTCAACAACTGAGCGGAGAGTATATTGCTGCAGCTGAAGCAGCAAAGGAAGCAGTTTGGATCCGAAATTCCTAATTGGATTAGGAGTAGTTCCGTTAGCAGCTGACCCTGTTCCATTGTATTGTGACAATAACGGGGCTATAGCGCAGGCTAAGGAACCGCGGTCTCATCAACGATCCAAGCATGTTCTTCGACGTTTCCATCTGATACGTGAGATCATACTCGATGGCGGTGTAAAGGTCGAGAAGGTCGCATCAGATGAAACATAGCAGACCCGCTGACGAAAGCTATTCCCCAGCAAAAGTTTGAGCGACATATACATAGTTCAGGTATTAAGGCTTGAGTGACTGGCTATAGGCCAAGTGGGAGATTGTTGGACAGTTATGACCCATAGCGTCACTGTTTGTAAAGGACATTGTGTTTTTTGTACGAAATTACCTATGTAGTAATGAAATTGCCTTTTACCGTTTTGTAATGTAATTACTTTGATATATATAAATGGTAAAAGTCCATATGATTAGTTCCGGATTGAGATGATAGACAAGTATCAATCCATAAAGTTTAATCATTAAATATCCCTAGTCGTAGTATTATCGAGACTGGACATCGATAATACGGAATAGACTAGTATTGCACTTGTGCGCGTGTTGTGAGGGCATAACGGCACAGTTCTCATATGTTTAAGTATTGGATACTTATGCAAGTGCGATAGGAGGTTTGTGTTTTACCGATGGTACGGAAAACAGCTTCGCTCTGGATAGACCCCGCAGAATCCCATGGTAATATGTATATGTGTCTATGGGAGTCCGCTTCAGGGGTAGGTGTATTTGGTCTTAACCTGAGACTTGCATCGCTAGTACTTGCGACAATCAGTGTAAACTTTCGTTTTGGTCGTCCAGGGCTTTAACAGGTTCTGTGTGCGCCTCGGTTTTCGAATCGGTTTATTGAGATGATGGAGTGTATGATGTGATGTCAGAGATGAGTATCACTTCAGACATATGGAGATGATGATCACGCAGGGATTCGGAACTAGTTCTCTATAGTGTTGCAACCATCGTGATAATATGACAAGGTCATGATTATCCGATTCAAAGAGACTAGTTGCTTGATATCCGATATGTGCTTCGTACGGGGCAGACACTTTCCAGCCCTAGGCCTTGCACGTGACATCGATACTGGATCGCAATACGCAATACGACGTATACTACGCCTGACATAGATTATATATTCCAGTAAGAATATTTCTGGAGAATTGGGTAGGCACGGTGCTTTGCTAGAAGCAAACCATGTCTTGTAAATCGGTAAGCACGTAGTACGAGGGGTACTCTCTTATCGGATAGTCCGATAACCGGATTTACTGCCAACATATCCAGAGATCTCTTGGGTCGCTTCCCAAAGATTCACCGATGACAGTTGACTTAAAATATAATTAATCTGGGATTAATTAGAGAGAGAAAATTAATCTGGGATTAATTGGGGCTTTATTTAATCCGGGATTAAATGTGTTAGTAGAGAGAGAGAACGCGATTAATTTGGAATTAATCGGTCAAATAAATTTAATAGTTAAATTTGATTTTTCTATTTAATTTATTTAAATGGGCTAAAATTAATATATCGGATATAGTTATACGAATTGGAATTTTCGTTACGAAATTAAAGTCGGACTTTAATACGAACGAACGAGTTAATTTAGAATTAATTCGTAAACGACGATCGTAATATATTGCGAGGCATCGATATTTAATTAAATTAGATTTAATTATTTAACGACGGAAGTTCGTTTAATTGATTAAACGGAACCGAGCCGCGGCAAATGTTCGTAGAGATATTTGATTTTGAATTCAAATATGTGGGGCCCACTTCACATGTGTGGTAGGTGGTGGTAGTTGGCATTTATGCCAAGCCACCAACCACTCAACCACCTTGTTTCACTTTTTGTAAACCATTTACCAAACCTACCTAGTTTAGGGTAAAAAGGGTGAAATAGTTTTACCTAAAGGTGAATAACAAAAAGGAAATTCTCTACACTGTTACACAACACTATTCATTAGATGAAAAATTGAAAAACCCTAGAGAACTTCCTAGGGCTTGGCCGAATTCCTCAAGCTTCTCCTCTCTTGGATTTGTTTCAAATCAACTAAAAGCTAGCACTTGGAAGTTGACAAAGGTGATAGGGAAACTACTCAATAGCTTGGAATCATCAAAAGGGAAACTACTCAAAAGCTTGGAATCATCAAAAGGTTGGAACTTGGAGTTCATCCTCTCAAAAGTTTTAAAGCTCTATCCACTCATTGTAAGTTTATTCCGCACCTTATAATGATCATATGAAATGTTTTTCATGCTTATTAGATCCTATGAATGTTCAAGGAACACTAACAATTTATTCCAATTCCCAAAGTGCCCCTATCGTCATTCACCAATCCCTAAGCCACTATGGAACCTCATAAATGATATGTTCAATAATTAAACACATTGAACCATTTATGAACAATTCCTACAGCAATCATATATGCTGTTAAATATGTACTGTGCACTGTTAACCATTGATTTCGACTTTGTTGTGTGTGACCTTTTGGGTTCCCCTCAAGTTGGACATGAAATGAATCATGATAATTTAATCGAACATAAATTATCCTCTGATCAGACGGTCGTTTGATTTCAATGACCAAGGTTGACATCTAGTAATATGTCAAGGCCCCCAAATGAGAATGAAATATATATATACCCATTCTGTATGCGATTTACATATGATACGGCCATTCGCCTCACTGTATCCCCACTTATTGACCTAGGGTACGGAAAGTGTCTACCCATATGGTCAAAGGTATGATGTTGATAGTGTCATGAATTGTGCTAACTCAAGAATCCCACATGATTCTTCCGTTGTGGCCACAGTCTCAAGCACTGATCAAACATATCAACCCGTGAACTGGAATACTACTCTTATAAGAAGATATTATCCGAGAGAGTGGCGATTCTCTTTTGTATCTTTACAAACTTCATGTGTTTCAACAAATGACCCAATCATACCCTTATGACCGGATCTTTTGAACCGGGGAAGGATAATGTCAAAGTTATTCGATCCACATATAAGATTGTAAAGACCTCAAGTCTAAGGACTAGTCATATAATCGATACATGAAACTTCTCACAGACACATGGGATAAACACTCCATATGAAAACTTTCGGCGGTCAGTTCGATGGACACGAGCAACTCATGCATCCATATGCTACACCAAGCGGACGGATCTTCGCTAGTAGCCTATGAGATCGGCTACCCCACTTAAGGGCGGATCATATCATCATGCTAGTCTCTCCGCTTTGTGAACGCCCAGATTATTCACAAAAATATGACTAGGAACATTTAAGAGTAATGATTCTCATAAGGCGTGGAAGCCACATCTTATTACTCTAAGGGCTTTATTACATTGTTGATGATTCATATAAGTTATGTAAGACATTATAATAAAGATTGTCATTTTATTAATTAATGAAAATATTACAAATACATGTACATATAGCCCATCCACAAGTTGGGTATAGGGCATATCCCTAACAAAACCTTTGCGCATCGCGACACTCTATGATTTCCGGTGCCAAATGCGGCGCGTTTTTCGAATCTGGCGACATATGGTGGCGATTTTGGGAGCCGAATTATTATGCTGATGTGGCAATGACGTGGCGATGATGTGGCGTTGATGTAGCGATGTGGATTTTCGGCACCATATGATGATGACAGGTGGCACAAAATGATTGGCTGATGATGATTTGGCTGACACGCGGTAAGCTGACTTAGCATGTTAGGGGTGAACACAATTTCGAGTCAAACAGCGAACCGCACCGAACCGAACCGAACCGCGCGGTTTGGAAAAATATTAAAAATAATTTTGAACCGCACTGAATCGAACCGCAAATTTCGGGTCGGTGTGCGATTTTGACCCATGTCAAACCGCGAACCGACCAAACCGTAAATTTTGACTCGAACCGCGACCCGAACTGCCTAAACCGCCGACCCGCGTTCAAATTAAATATTATTTTATATTTTTCTTCTTTTTAACTATGAAAATTAAGATATGTAATGATCATATAACAATATGTAATGAATAAATGAAAATTATGTAATTTTTTCTTCAATTATAATGTGAAAACACACAAAATTTTCTTTAAAAAATTATAATCCAAACTGCTGACCCGAACCGCCCAAACAGCCAACCCGAACCACCGCGATTTTCCTTATCAAATTTTCTGTTTCGTTTTCTAATTTCCCAAACCGCCAACCCGCGCGGTTTGAAGTAAAAAATGAAAAAACCGCCCCGAACTGCACCGCGAACACCCCTACAGCATGTGACTGATGTGGACACCACGTGACTGACACGTGGATGACACGTAGACGACATGTGGCGATGGTGAATATCGGCACCATAGGATGATGACACGTGGCACGGCGCACGTTAGCGTATCTGCTCTGATGTTGACACTTGGCAAGCGCATGTTAGCCTATGGTGCATGTTAGCAGACTTTTCAGATTATGACATGTGGCACGGCGCATTTTAGCAGACAGCGACGCACGTTAGCAAATTCCAGCGCACGTTAGAGGTCGCGACGCACCAAATTATAATTTAGCCCTTTTTTATCCTTTTTCACTGATTTAGCCTAGAATCACTTCCAAAGAGTCCTTAAATTTTATTTAGCTACAAAATAACACAAAACGCATCAAAATATTCACAAAACTCAAGAATCTATATAAAATATTAGGTCAAATGAGTGGGAATACATTTACCACTCATCACGCTCGGAGCACCGACCCTAGCAGACTGTGCGCTGACGTGTGATGACATGGCGCTGACGTGGCAGACACTTCAGCGTCTTTAACCTCCAGCCGCGCATGGCGCATGGACAGTATCCTTCTGACGCTTGTGGGCTCCTTTGACCTCCGTTCATTCACCGGAAAATATCATCGTGCTCGTCTCGACGTGAATTAGCTGATGGTATGCTCAAAGTTGAGTTGTGACAACTTTCCCGAAACTCGAATTTTCCAGACCGAGTATCGTTCTTCAGTTTTACGACACTGATGTATAACCAAAGGTACTGATACCACTTGTTGTGATTCTCTGATCACTCTAGAGTATTTTTGAAGGAAAAATCGAATCTCTATTACTTACCAAAATGCTGCCTCTATAATTTCTACTTTGGGGAGGCTTTGGCGGAAGTTGCAAGGGTTCTTCCCTTTGAATTTGTTGGAATTCTGAACTTGTAAATAGCTACATTCTTCCAAATTTTACAAAAGAATTCAATGATGTAATGGCAAGGGCCCTCACCAAATCATTTAAGGAAAAGTCCAAGCAAACAAGTAAAAGGAATCACAGTTTCTGCATGTGCAAACCAAAGTCTCGCCTTTTCGTAATTCCCATGAGTAAGTTTCTCTACAAGATTTATAGGAGACATTAGCAGCTGGAGACAGAAGTGCTCCATGAGCAAAACCCTTTCACAAGCTTAATCAATTATTTTGGACAAGGTCATAAATGCATGAACAGACAAAGCAGTTGCTCATTTGCCAATGGATCTAAAAAACAATGCCTATAAATTTTTTTAGGCCAAAAGTGTGGGGCTCGTAAATACCAGAAAATCACATTAAATATACATCTGGAAAAGGCACCAATAGTAATAACAAAGAAAACAATGGCATAATATTGAATAGAACCAAAGAATTATTAGCCAGTCGTTTCGCAAAATCTATGGTAAAAGCCCTAAACAGTTTGTAGTTGCTGGGGACATTTATTGGCACCAATTGCACCACTAGCACACTAGTTTTTTTTTATATGTTCCATGTAAATAACTGTTCCAACAGCATCATTCCCTAAGATCCACGATTTCCATAACCCACATGAAAGTCCAAATCCCCCCCTTAAATTGGAAAAAAAAAGAGGGAACATGCATGTTGGCAAGCAAGAACGAAAAATAAAGATATTATGTTACCTTCTTTAGCCTTAATAGCTTGCTCCATTGATTGAACAATGTCCTCGAGCAGTGGAATTCCCATTCGATAATTCAATGATTTACCATAACCCTTCAATATAAACACCTCTAAGTCATTTGTCCACTCCAGCAAAGCAACCTACAACATGTAAACACAATTTACAAGTTAATAACATCATGCAAGGCAGAGAAAATAGTTTTTGTATTGACATACTAGTATTGATTCAGAGGTTTTCTTATGAAAATTGTTGTAATTAAACACACACACACGAGAGGAGAAATGAGAGGAAAACTCTTCTTTTATATCACACAAAAGAATTACAAAGTTAATACAAAACTTAACAAAAAACCTCTCCAAACTCTCTACTCTCACTCACACATTTGGGATGCCTTAACAATGGTCTGGGAGCTCCTTTTTATAGTGCTCAAACCGTGTGAACAGTGTCACACGGTTTGGCAACTGTCAGCAAGTTGTAAGCAAGTCATCTCATACTTTCGGTGGATTTTGGTTCTTCTTCATGCTGTCAACTTCAACTTTCGGCGCTGGCTTCTGAGTATGCATGCATACTGCATGTATACTACAACAAATCTCCCCCTCGGTGAAGATTTGCCCAAAAATCTGAGCCGACCATTAATCATTCAAATCAGATCCTCCAAAGGATCCACCCATGGCTGCATCTGTATGACTGCCTACATACCCTAAGTTGGGATCAAGCCAATTGTAGTTCTCTGAATCTCCCCACTCTGACTATGTGGAGAGTTTTGTCATCCCGGCTATAGCACGACAGATTTCAAGCTTCTCCTTCGGCAAAACCTTCGTAAACATATCGGCACCGTTGTCGTCGGTGTGAATTTTCATGAGTTCTATCAGCCTTGAGCTCAGGACATCCTGTATCCAGTGATACCTCACATCGATATGTTTTGACCTCGAATGAAATGTGAAATTTTTACCGAGATAGATAGCACTCTGGCTATCGCAGTACAAAGTGTACTTCTCCTGCTTGAAACCCAATTCATGGATGAATGTCTTCATCCACAGCAATTCCTTGTAAGTTTCTATCATTGCAATGAATTCTGCCTCTATCGTAGAAAGTGCAACACATCTCTGCAACCTAGACTGTCATGCCACAGCTCCTCTTGGGGGAGTAATCAGATACCCTGAAGTAGAATTTCGGGTATCCAAATCTCATGCCATATCTGAATCGGTGTAGCCCATCAACACTGGCTTGTTGTTTCTAAAACATAATCTCATCTTGGATGTGCCTCGAAGATACCGCATTATCCATTTGATCGCATTCCAGTGTTCTCTTCCTGGGTTTGACATAAACCGGCTGACCAATCCAACTGCGTGTGCTATGTCTGGCTTCGTGCATACCATGGCATACATAAGACTTCCGACTGCTGAGGTGTATGGAATCTATTTCATTTCCTTCTTCTTTGTCTCAGTAGAGAGACTCGGTTGTGTACTCAATCTAAAGTGGGTAGCAAGAGGAGTGCTAACCGCTTTAGCCTTGTCCATCTGGAATCTCTGAAGTACCTTCTCGATGTACTCCTGTGACAAGTATAACTTGGCTTTTCGATCACGGCTGATCTTGATACCAAGAATCTATTTAGCTGGCCCCAAGTCTTTCATCTCAAAAGACTTACTCAGTTGCTGCTTCAAATTATCAATCATCGATTGATTCCGGCCAAGTATCAACATATCATCTACGTACAGCAGTAAGATGATAAAGTCATCGTCAGAAAATTTCCGAACGAAAACATAATGGTCTGAAGTGGTCTTCTTGTATCTCTGCTCCCCCATAACTGACTCAAACTTCACGTACCACTGTCTCGGTGCCTGTTTCAAACCATAGAGGTTTTTCCTGAGTCTGCACACATAGTCCTATATTCCTCTGACTCTGAAACCTTCTGGTTGCTCTATGTAAATTTCTTTTTCCAGATCTCCGTGAAGAAATGCGGTATTGACATCCATCTGCTCAACTTCCAGGTCGAGGCTAGCTGCTAAGCTGAGTACCACTATGATGGATGACATCTTCACAACTGGAGAGAAGATTTCATCGAAGTAAATGTCTTTCCTCTGATTGAATCCATTGACGACTAGTTTGGCTTTGTACCAGGGTTGTGAAGTATGCTCATGTTGTTTCACCATGTACACTCAATTGTTCTTCAAAGCCCATTTGCCTTTTGGCAAGTTTACCAACTCAAAAGTGTGATTGTTATGCAAAGATTTCATCTCATCTTGCATGGCTTCCTCCCACTTTTCTCCGTCTTCTGTTTCCACAGCCTCCTGGTAGCTCTCGGGTTCTCCCCCGTCAGTAAGCAGCACATACTCATAAGCAGAGTATTTGGTTGAAGGTCGCCTCTCTCTGTCAGACCTTCTCTGTGAAACTGTTGGTGTAGCTTCTGGCACTGGTAGTTGATCATGATCATCATTTCTGAGAGCTTCATCACCTTTACCCTCATGTCTGGGAACCTCATCTTCAACTTGTACTGGCACCGATGTATGAGGTTCTGGATTCACATTTCTGTATTGCTGGGGCATTGTCTTCATCTCTTTTCTGATATCTTCTATGGTCTTGTCTTCAATAAAGACATCATCTCGGCTTCTGACAATCTTCTTCTCCACAGGATCATACAATTTGTAGCCGAAATCATCCTGACCATAGCCAATAAAGACACATTGTCGCGTCTTTGCATCAAGCTTGGATCTCTCGTCCTTTGGGATGTGTACAAATGTTTTACACCCAAAGACATGCAAGTGTTCATATGACACTTTTTTACATGTCCAGGCTTGGTTAGGAACATTACCTTTCAGTGCGACCACTAGGGACATGTTCAAAACATATACTGTTGTGTTGAGTGCCTCCTCCCAAAATATCTTCGGTAGCTTGGCTTGTGACAGCAAGCTTCTGACCCTTTCGCACAAGGTTCTGTTCATCCTCTCAGCTAGGCCATTGAGCTGAGGTGTCTTCGGATGTGTCGTTTGATGTCGGATCTCTTGCGTCTTGTAGTACTGATCAAACGGACCTCTATATTCTCCACCATTATCTCTTCTGATGCACTTCAGTTTCTTGGCGATTTCTCTCTCCACCAGGGCATAAAACTTCTTGAACACTCTCAACACTTGATCTTTTCTCTTCAAGGTATATGCCCAGATCTTCCTTGAATGATCATATATGAATGTCACAAAGTAAAGTGACCCACCAAGTGTTCGTGTCTGCATCGGACCGCATACATTTGAATGTATGAGATCAAGTACCTTCGGTTTCCGCTGAGGAGGGGAGCTCTGGAATGACACTTTGTTCTGCTTTCCGGCCATGCAGTGTTCACACTTTCGTAAGTGTAAGTTCTTCAATTCGGGAAGAATGTATCTACATCCCCGTTTGACTCATGTGACCGAGCTTTTTATGTCATAGCTCGGCTGCCTCATTATTGTTGACTGTATTTATGCTACTATTGGAAAGCTTAGCATGCATCAAATACAGAGTTGAGTCTTTCTTACCTCGTGCCACCACCATTGATCTCTTAGTAAACTTCCAGGTGTCATCACTAAAGGTGCTGCAGAAACCTTCATCATCCAGCTTGCCTGTTGAGATCAGGTTTAACCGGATGTCAGGGATGTGCTTGACTCCCTTCAATACTAGCCTTGTCTCGTTCTCTGTTTCAAGGCATATGTCTCCAATACCGACGGCTTTGGACTGGCTGTCATTCCATATCCTTACAGCACCGTAGTCTCCTGGTGTGTAAGATGAAAAGAAATCTCTGCGAGATGTGGCGTGTATGGAGGCGCCACTATCTATCACCCAACTGGTCTCGTGGCTGGCAAGATTCACAACATCGTCTTCGTATATTATGCAGAATTCTTTGAAAGTCTTTTCGGTGGTAGTAGCAACTCTTTCTTGGTTAGAGTCACAATCTCTCCTAGACTATTCGTTCTTCAGTTTGTAGCAATCCTTCTTCATATGGCCTTTCTTCTTACAGTGGAAAGATTCGATTTCCCTCGTTCTTGATTTCCCTCGGTTCTTGTCTGATTTTCCTGGGCCTCGGCTTTTACTCCTCCCACTTTCGGTGTTCTTCTCTGTCACTAGAGCTTCTGAGGTTGAGGTTGATGTTGACTCATGCATTCTCGTCCTCTTTTCTTCCTCGAAAATCATGGTCTTTGCCATCTCCATAGTGACTTTCCCATTTGCGGCTAAATTGATCACCGTAGATCTGAACGTTTCCCAAGATTCTGGTAACGTATTAAGGAGTATTAAGCCATTTACCTCATCTCCGAAGTCTATGCCCAATCCAGACAATTCCTTCATGGTTCCGAGGAAATCGTTGATATAGTCCGCCACAGTTGTACCTTCCTGGTATTTCAACCTCGTCATTTTCTTGATGTAGTACAGCTTGTTGTTGCCAGTCTTTGCTCGGAAAAGCTCCTCCAGCTTTCTCCATAAGACATATGCATTTGTTTCTTCACTGACATGGTTGACGATACTATCGTCGATCCACTGACAAATAGTACTGCATGTTTTCTGGTGAAGATTAGCCCACTTCTCATCGGTCATTCCTTCTGGTTTTTCTTTCAGAAATACTGATCCATCATAGCCCTTCACATACAGAATGTCTTTCATCCTTCCTCTCCATGTGAAATAATTGGTACTGGTTAACAAAACCATTTTTCCGTTGCCCCCATCCATCATAAAAATTCTAAGCAGAATTTCAAAAAATGGACCTCACCATTGCGTTCGGAATGGTCGAAAACGGTGGAAATGACACTTCGTTTGTCAAAATCCGACACAGGACAAATTTCAGAAATTACATGGGTCAAATTGCAATTTCCGAAAGTTCAGGGGCCAAAGTGCAATTACAGAAAATTTAAGGGACTAAATTGCAATTTATAAAAATTTCAGGGACTAAATTGAAAATTACTGAAAGTAAAGGGGCTAAATTGTAATTTTCAGAAAGTTCAGGGGCCTATCTGAAATTTACCAGACACATCTGACGTGGCTAAACTGTCGTGGCACTTACTGACGTGGCGGATGACGTGGCAGCTGACTGGGCGCTGACTGGCGCTGACTGGGCGACACGTGGCGGATGACGTGGTAGTCGTCTTCAACCTTCGGTTGGCGCGTGAGGCGCGTGTGTGCGCATCGGCGCGCGTGGGCTGCTCTTTGTCCGGCGCGTGCGTCCTCCTCCGGTCTCCGTTCGATCGCCGAAAAATACCACCGTGCTCGTCTCGCTGTGAAAAGTCCGATGGTATGCTCAAAATCGATTTTCGACAACTTTCATAGGAACCGACTTTCCGAACCGAAGCTCTGTTTCCGGTTTCGGGATCCCTTCGTGGAACCTTAGCTCTGATACCACTTGTTGTAATTAAACACACACACGAGAGGAGAAATGAGAGGAAAACTCTTCTTTTATATCCCACAAAAGAATTACAAAGTTAATACAAAACTTAACAAAAAACCTCTCCAAACTCTCTACTCTCACTCACACATTTGGGATGCCTTAACAATGGTCTTGGAGCTCCTTTTTATAGTGCTCAAACCGTGTGAACAGTGTCACACGGTTTGGCAACTGTCAGCAAGTTGTAAGCAAGTCATCTCATACTTTCGGTGGATTTTGGTTCTTCTTCATGCTGTCAACTTCAACTTTCGGCGCTGGCTTCTGAGTACTACAACAAAAATATTCAATCATATAACAACAAAAATTATTTTCTTGAACTAATAAACCATTTACTGTATTAATTACTTCCTTGGAAGGAAAGATGAGAATCAACAAAAATTTTATAGCCAAGAGACATAATTCTGACAAAATAAAAGACTAACAATGTGATCAAATCAAAATTCAAAGCACCATATGTTATGGTATTCACAAGCATGACAATCCGTAATAATAAGAGTCAACTCAAATCTCAATAACTTTAAAGCTTAAACACAATATAGTTATTTATCACTACAGAAGGACATACCTCAGAAGGACTGAAAAGGCCACAAACTTGATCAGTTATATCCAACAAGGATGCTTCCTGTCAAATTGAAAGCAAAGGGGACATCACAACATCAGTATGACTCAATTGCATATAAATTTTGGAATCATGAGAGAATATAATGTTTGTAATGAATTTTCATGAAAAGTCACCTGTTTACATAAGAACCAAAGAGAAGAAATATCTTGTCTTGTGAAATTCAGTTCATATCGCCTCACCAATGAAGAGGTAATTTTATCAAGAGTCGGTTCCTTGAGCCTTTCAACTGCAGGCTCCTGACTTATCCTAAAATCCTGCATCATAATATCTTTTAAGCAATTAAAGGGTAAAAAAAGGCCACGGCATCTCAAGCGTCTATGACCAAAGACCCATTTAACCACATACAATTTCAGAATATCAAAATCAAGAGCTGTTTTGTTATCTTGAAATTTATTATTTTGCCAATTGTTAGATTTTGAGATGTGACAAGGGAAGATCATTCAACATGATTCTTTACATCCATCAAAGAGAACCGAAAGGGCCAATTTTATTTGCAGACATGAGACGAAATGAGCATTGGTTGATTAATGTACTACTTTATATTTGTAACGATTTTTACATAATATGATTAATGTACGGGCAACCTGATTAATAAGTAATTCTCTAATAACATAAAATTCAACAATACTAATATCCTGCTTAAAAGTTAAAAGCTAAAATCCAAAAGTTACTAACATGTTGTTTAAAACCAATATCAAATCGCGTTAATAGTTTAATACCTTGTAGCTGTCACAACAATCATGAAACCTCAGCTTTATATCACTTGCACGGCTTTCACTTGTAACAGAAAATGCTCGATGACGTGCAGGTCCTAGAATCCCTCTCTCACTAAACAATCCCATGCCAAACGCTACAGCACTGGCAGAAGCGCGGGGAACCTAGTTCATCAAAGAAGAAACGAATGTAAATGTGATACAGTAAAAGGTATTATAGGATCATCCATATATTCATGCAATCTATTGGTAGACATTGAAAGTCAAAGTATCATTTAATGATGAGCAATTCATCCACCATTGGATTGCATGAAATCAATGGCTTAAACTTAGGAAGCATCTCAGTATAAGGCATAATTACATGATTACAGGAAAAGATACCTAACCTGAGTAATCCTTATGGGATAGACATCTGGGTGATATTCATCGCTAAACAAATCCGGAAATTTTTCTCTAATCCTGATTCCAAGGTCATACAACTCTCTTTCGCCTTTGCTAATCAATTCACCACCCTTCAATCTCCCTGTCCAAGGAGACATCCATCCCTGTAACCAGCCAGGAACTTTATGTAGAGACAAACCCTTTTCTTTGGCTTCCCTTATAAGTACTTCCAAATGATCAGCCAATCTCTCCAACTCCCTCATCCGTTTCTTGTAGGCGCACGAGTCCCGTGCCTCGCCTGGCAACCCAAAAGACAATTACTTCCAATTTCATCCCTTAGGTTTTTCATAACATGAGACTAGTTTTGTTCTCACCACTAACTCATTCAGCCATTGTTAATAACTAAATATAAAACAAAAATGTAATGCTTATGCATTTGGATGGTTACCTACAAAAATTCTTCTAATATTTATATATGAAACAGCAATATAAATTTCATAAAGAAAAATTACCACAAGAATTAAGTGAATTGGTGTACATCCGTCGGGAATTACAGAAGCTACAAAGCAAAACGGTAAATACCCTGTGACAGTTGAAAGGTGTTGTCGAACGTCGAAACCGTGAACGGCGTCGTTTAATTGCGTTAAGAAAAGTAAGAACATAATCGATGAAAAAGAAGTCATGGCCCTCTTCATTTTCAATTTCTCTGTTATTATGCTTTGTGATTAAAATAATTTTTCTGCGTAGGCTCTCGAATTAATCAAAGTGATTCGGTGTGTCGCGAACTACGGTGTTGTTATGAACTACCATCCCTCCTCTCAATGGTGGGCGACGGTCATAACGCGCCACGTATCATATTTCGACTGATTATGCAAACAGTCGAAGCATAGAGTGTCTCGTGGCGTGGCAGGCTTTTTAGTTCGCTTTTAAAGATTTTAATTTTCTTTGCATATATGCAGATACATCTGTACTTGGGCCTACGCCGAGGCTGGGTGAGGCCAGCCGCGCAAACTGGCAAATCATAGAGTGCAACGTGGCAGGATTTTTTTAGTTTTCATTTATATCCTATCTGTTCGGCTCCTGGTTACGAACCGGATTTTTTTCTAATTCCAAGCGATTCTGGCTCCTGGTCCGAACCGCGGCCGAACCTACCTGGCATCCATATGGAGCAAAATATCATAATCTGTGGCCCATATTTGTCTTCCAAGTCTAGAAGTATCTCTATTCAGCTGCAATGCCCATCTGAAGGACCCCCAAGATCATACAAATATTGAAAGAGACAACATTATTGCGAAAACATATTGACCATATTTGGTCCTCTTGAGAGAAACCCATATCACAAACAATGCCTCTTGTTTCATTTGGCAGATTTATGGGTTATGAACTTATGACTGATCTTTACAAGCAGGGTCAGTCCTTTTTCAACCTTCAATATAGAAGGTATGTCATCTCAGAGTCAGGGACCAAGATTAATCTTGGTTCTAATGAAGGAGACTAGGTGTCCTTCGTGAATTCGACAAATAAAACATTCGCAACCATGGATATGGTGCCACCCGGGAAGATAAAATCATTCATCAATTACATTATAATATTCAACTAACTTGCAAGATAGACTCCTATTAAGAGAAAGTAAGATAGGCCTGATAACAATATAAAAGTTTCAGCATTAATTCAAATTGCTTGATTAAAGTTTCTAAATTAACAACTAGCAAACCAAAGGACTTAAGGATAACATATGATCAAGCCTTCACAAGGATAGTCAGGTGAGGAACAAGATGTGTCCATCATCTCGCGACAACTTCTTCCTAGTGGAGTAGCATTTGGTTGAAGTGCCAGACTCCTGAAATTCCAACCACAACAGCCAGTTTAGAAGGAGAAGACAGAAGATAATACAGAGAATCGATGATCATATCGAATTGTAATATTAATTACTGAGGGAAATTTTATTTTGGTTCTTACCAAGCCCCTTGCCGACTCTTCTAAGCTGAGCAACATATTCTGAGATCTTTTTGATGGATTCTACCTGCATAAGGGAAACAATTGAAATGACATTTTGAAGTTATAAAGCAATCTTACCATGGCACAAAATCAAATTGATAACAAGGAATGAAATGTAAAACTTGTTCTTTACCTGCTCAGTTAAATACTCGCTTTCAACGAAATCCGCCAACTGCACATCATTGTTACCGACAGCTACCTGTTGATCCAAAATAAAGCATGGCTCCAGTGAGTAGGCAAGAAAAACTCATACGACACACCCAAAAAGAAACTAGCATTTCTAAAATTATAGCTTGCATGAACAAGGCTATGACACTATCTACATCATACCACGTTCAAGAAATTAATACTCATAAGTTGTACAATATTAAGTAGAGATAGGCCTCACCTTGTGCAAGTTGAGGAGTTTCTCGTTTGTTAGCTTCTCCAGAGACAATGCAAGCTCCATGGCTAAATGATTGCAGTACAAACAATTTGTGTCAAATAAATAGTCATAACTACTCATGCAACGGATGCATCATAAAGACCGTTCAAATTGGTCAAAAACACCCCACAACTGAATTAATTTTCAACCAAGTAAAGGTACCACTCATTCCGGTCTTTGATAAGGCATTGATACAATTAAATTAATTTTAAAATCTAGAGTGATTCATCTAGTTCATGCGGTCATGCCCATTAAATTATTCATCAACCCACCACAAGTGCATAAATCTATTAAAATATTTATACCCTATCTTTTATACATTTTACACGTTATTTATACTCATTTATACAAGTATAACAAATATATATAATGACTTGCACCCCTTAAAGAAGTGCGTAAAGAACATTCCTTATTCCATATATACCATAGTCTCATGCAACAAATACAGCAGAATCCTTGAAGGACCAGCAATACCAGGTGGACAAATATTCACAATTCTCACACGATAAGCAGCTTTTTCATACCATCTACATGAAAACCTTGGACAAAAACAAAAGCATTAAATACTTCACCAATATTTGAACTTGAATCCATTTTCTCAAACATGAATGAGCTGAGATACAGCTCAGTCCATTGCACCCTTTGTAGTCAAAAGTATTCACAATAGCATTTAGGACTGATCGTTGAAAATTAGCCATCTCATCGGTGGAGTACTCATCTCAAGTCAAAATAGTATTCTGAAAAGCATACTTTGAATCATGAAACTTACCATACAAAGCATCTCCCTTCTCAGGATGATCAAATTCACTGAGGGGCATCAATATTGATTGCAGCTTAACTTTTCCTCCTCGTTTGTTCTAAAGATTATAAAACAAGAAAGATTAGCACACAACCCAGTGACAGATTAACAAAAAAAAATAATAACACCAACAAAAAACCACGAAAGCAACAAATTAAACACCTGATATTCCATCAATTTCTCAGCATGCTCTCTTTCCTCTTCACTTGACTCCTTGAAAAACCTATTCACAACACAAAATAAAATGCATGCTTTAACCAAAACAAGGAGAAAGCTAAAAAAAAAAAAAAAAAAAAAACTAAACATATTCTAATTTTTTAAAAACAAAATTACTTGGCAAGACCCCTGAGCGCGACATTGTCTCTGTCAAAGTAAGCAAACATGGCATGATACACGTACGAGACATTGTATTCCACACTGTCACAGCACAAAAAATAAACAAATCATTAGAAAAAAAAAATACATTGATAGAAAAGACAATTTTTATCACAAAAAATCCAGAGCTTTTTAAGCGAATGCTGAAAAATAACTTTAAAGAAGCCTAAAAATTAACAAGTCAAAAAAGGAATCCAACTATTTTCACAAACATATACATATAACATAACCAACACCGCATGCACAAACTAAAAATATTCTAAAAGAACCCATGTCAAAATAATGCACAAAATAACTAAAAATTAAATCTTTTAGATGAAAAAAATAAAACTTTATATGCATAAAGTGTTTAAAAGAAAGGAAAAAAAAAACCCACTTGATCTGCTCATTGATAGCGGCCTCACACTGATCGGTGAACTTGTGTCTAGCAAGAGACACTTGAGGCACAGTAGGCACCAAATCGAGTTCCTTTTTCACCTCTTCAAAAGGAGCAAAAACGACGCCGGTTAAGGGGGTGTTGTCAGCATTTTTTGAAGCGCAAACCATGACGCTAGTTCCAGTACTTAGCGGTGAAGAAAAACGGAGACTTGATTTCAGGGGAGAAGCTGAAGAAACGGAGAAAAACAGAGGATTGAAAGCCACTTTTTGTGGGCTAACGAGCGAGAACGCTGGAGATGCTTTGAGCAACATGCTTTTGTTTTCGATTTGAAGAAATGGGATTTGAAAAAACAGAGGAAATGAATTGTAACGGTTGCTGTGAGATGGTGATGGTGATAGTGAAGTGGGAGAGTGAAGGAGGAGATAAAAGAGGGTGGCTGATCGCTAAAGGTTGTTTGTGATGATGACACGTGTACGTTAAGGATTGAGAGATGGAAGTGGGAGCGTGGCATGCTCGTGGCAGAAGGGCATCTCAAGGAAAATTCTGCACTTTTTGATGGTTATTTTTGGGAATTTCTTATCCAAATATTCTGTTTTTATTTTCTTTCATTATTTTCTCTCTATTATTGGTTATTTAATCAATCACTTTGCCAGCTGTATGGCTACATGAAGACAATATTATTAAGAGCCTACCAAGGGTATCTGTTTTACTTTAATTAGCCACAATGCAAAAAAATAAAAATAAAAAATTGCAATATATGGGTTGCCGTTCATTTGTTTTTTTTTTCTTTTTTTAAAATAATTACAGTATAGTGATTTTTATTATATGATATTGACATGAGATATAATTATTAGTTTTCTGGAAAGTGTGATCTTGGTGCAACAGCAAAATCTTAAAAAGGAATGGTTGATTTTATTGAGAAATGTCTTCGAGGGACATAAATATATAATCCTAATAGATTAATCTAGATAAAGAAATTTTTTTGTTTTGTTCATGTCCTTTTTCTAGATTTGACTTTGAACTTATATAGTAGTGCGAATAACTACCTGATAACTGTTTGAGCGATTGAATCTTATCACTTACAACTTTTTGCTTTCTCTTCTGCCAGTGGAGGCGATTACTCATGTCATGCCCTTAGCTTCTGGTAACTACTAGGTCGTGTAGCATGTTCTGTAACTCATCGTTCTTTCTTATGCCACTTATAACAACTGCTATAGTAGTGTCTCTAGGTCGTGGTAACTGTTAGATTGTACTTCATGTTGTGGTGTATTATTTATAGCAACCTGTAGGAACGTGCATTGTATCCTTCAACGGTCAGGTGACGTTTGTGCAATTGCTCATTGGTTCGATTGTTGCTTTGGCTTGTTGGGCCAAGTTGGCCACGTAGTCACTTGAGTGACTTGGTTGCTAGGCCGATTTGGTTAATTGGCCGATTGAAAGATTTGATTGTTAGGTCGATTACGCTATTGTTGCAATTTTTGATCTTCAACACCTTTATAATAATAGGTGGGAGACAAATTAGGGTTACTTAATTGAAATTTTTAAACATATTATCATGTGATTTTTAAATATATTAAATTTTGATAAAATATTTTTAATATAATTTTAATCACTTCAAACGAACTCATAAGCATCTCAAAGTAATATTAGGAGTGTTTATGAAAGTGATTTTTACAAATGATACAGTAGGTAGGGCGCCTTTTTGAAATATTATAAAACTTCGTGTGATAAGGACATTGATGAAAACAACTTGCAACATCTATCAAACTAATCAAACACGATTAAAGTGGAAAGATAGGCAATTGCATAATAATATATTTGTTTGAATAAGTAAAAAGAATATTATCCGTAACTAATTATTTTCATTTGAATGTGATAAAAAGCATCCACCAATGACTCATGAATTGTAGTTTTTATTTATGCTAAAGTCTTAAGAAGATATTATTATTATTTTTTAAAATAATTATATAGATATATTATAATAATCTGAAATAGTGTTGCTCATATTTTCGATGATTTAGCCATATGAACAGGTCATTTTATTTATTGGGTGGAAGATTATCCGCTTGAGATAGATTTTTTTTTTTTTTTTGTAATTCTTTTTAGGGAAATACTAACGAGCAGTGTTCTAAAACGCGCCGCTTAGGCGGTGTGTTTTCGCTCATTGCGGCCAAGCCGCAGCGATTAAGAACGAATCGCTAGAGGTAGTCGAGTGAAGTGGTCGGCGGCGTGAAATCGGCTCCGCCACGCAGGCGCCGAGACTCGGCTCCTTTTTTTCCCATAATCCCCCAAAACGTCGTCGTATTAGGGGATTAATAATCCCCCAAAATGATTAATGCCCCCAAAACGTCGTCGTTTTGAGGGATTATGGTTATTAAAAAAACAATGACTGCTACTTCTGCTTCTGCTTCATTTCTTTGTTTCTGCTTCTGCTTCATTTCTTCGTTCTTCTTCATTTCGTCATTTCGGCTCTTCTAGTCTTCTTCGTGACTGCTACTTCCATTTCGTTTCTGCTACAGTGCTACTTCGACTTTTGTTTCTAGCTTTGGTTTGGTAAGTCTTCATTTTTTTTATTTCTTTGTCCTCTGTTTTTGTTTTGATTTTATTTCTTTGTCTTAAAAATTACATATTGATATTAGATTATTAGTTAGTTACTTAAAGTTTTTAATAAATTATAAATTTAATTAAAGACAAAGCAAAAAATTTTAGGGTTTATGGTGATAAATTGATAATTAATTGTTAATTAGGCATATTAGTTAATAACTAATAGTTATAAACTAATCAAAATAATTGTTAATCGGGAATATTAATTGATAATTATAATGACTATTACTAAATCAAAATTGTGATTCATTCTTAGTAGGGTTAATGGCTTCTTCTTGCGCGGCTTCTAATTCGGAGTGTAGTCTTGTTCTTAAACGGAATTCAAATGATGTTGGATGGGAGTATGAGCCTTTAGTGGATCCGAATAACTTGGATAAAGTGAAATGCAAGTTATGTTCAAAAAAAATTTCCGGAGGAGTTTATAGAATGAAAGAACATATTAGGCATATATCGGGGAATATTACAAAGTGTCCAAAGTCCAGTAAAGAAGATCAATAGAAGTGTAGACAAGTCATTTTGGAGGCAATGAATAAAAAGAAAAGAAAAGACAAGCATGTTAGTGAGATAAGGCAATGAGTTAATATCAGGGGAGATGAAGAAGAAGATGAAATTCGTGAAATATAAGAAGAGTTAGATTCAAGACCCCTTCGACATCGCGGCCCTTTAAATAGGTGGACAGTGGAAACCCCTCCTGATTCTTCAGCTAGTGATGGTAAAACAATGCGGCAACAAAATATTAATGAAGCACTTTTTAAAGAGAAGACACATAATGTGAAGCGATTTGTTGCTAAGTGGGTTTATGAATCTGGTATTTCGTTCAATGTCATTGACAATGATAGCTGGATAGCGATGATGGAAGCAATTGGTCAATTTGGACCGAGTTTCAGAGGTCCTAGCCAATATTAATTGAGGGAGTCATTATTGAAAGAGGAAGTTGAAAGTGTTAAAGATTTCCTACAACAACATGAGAATGAGTGGATGGAGAACGGGTGTTCTATCATGACAGATGCTTGGAGTGATATGAAAATGAGAAATATAATGAATTTGTGTGTTAATTGCACAATATGTACCACTTTCCTTTCTTCCAAGGAAAGTTCTGATGAGGCGCATATCGCTGAGCACATTTATGAGTATGTTATAACGGACATTGAACAAGTAGGGGCGGAAAATGTGGTTCAAGTTGTAACAGACAATGTCTCAACATTATGGTTGCGGCAAAGTTGTTGAAGGCGAAGATGCCAAATATTTTTTGGAGTTCATGTGTTACTCATACCATAAACCTCATGTTTGAAAGTATTGGAAAATTGTCGAGGTACAAAAAAACCATTGATAGTGCCAAGCTTTCACCATTTTCGTGTATGCCCATCACAAGACTTTGTCCATGATGAGATCGTTTACAAAACAGAGGGACATAGTCAGACCGCGAGCAACTAGGTTTGCTTCAGCTTTCTTAACCTTACAAAGTTTGATCAAGAAAAAAGAAAGTTTGTGAACCATGTTTGCTAGCACGTAATGGGATGAGTGTTGTAGACGCTGATTTTCGCTCCAGGCCTACAATCGAGATTTCGTGAGGATGGGGCATTGGCGATCCTACAAAACAAAGATGTAGAGTGAGCAGGAGTACTGCCCACCGGTGTGGTGGGTGTCGGGGGCACTCCGACGCTCAAGTCAGTGAATGTACTATGGAGTCAGAAGGTGGGAAATCAAATGTTGGATACTACCTTGAACTTAGTAGGGTGTCGTGAGGGCGATCAGTCGGAGGTGTGGTGAGCTTGATGATGTCTCAAAGCTGTGAGTAGGAGAGCTAGAAGTTGAATCCCCCACCGTGGGGCCTTGTTTCCTATCTATACATGCTCTAGTAACGTGTGCCTTTATTGGCTTTGATTAATCGTTCGTTGGATTATGGTAACAGTCGACTTCATGAGGAGCTATAACTGCGTTGTAGCTGAAACGGATGGGTTGTGAATAGTATTTATGAGCCTGGGCGTTATGTGAGGGTGAGCCCCGATTATGCTCCAAGCACGTGGTATATCATTGGGCCTGGGCTTGTGAATCTCTGGACCTCTATACACTTTAAGCATTGGGGCTTCCTTTCGAGGTAGAATCTTGGGCTTAGAGCAAAAGGACAAAATTGCCCCTGGACCAAATTTGGCCCGTATAAGTGCATATCATCGAAGCAAGCTAAAGGGAAAGCTGCATTTGCCATGGTGATGAGTGTCTCTTTTTGGAATGGGGTGACCCAATGGTTGAAGGTGTTGGCACCTTTGGTGAGGGTGCTTCAATTAGTTGATGGGGATAAAAATCCATCCATGGGGTTTGTTTATGGAGAGCTAAAGAATGCAAAAGAAGAGATAAATTGTTGGAGTTTCGGGCGAAGGGCGCGGCGGAAGCGCGATTCGGGCGAAATCATAATTTAAATTTTTTTCAAATTACCGAATAAATTATTCAATATCGAATATGAATAATTTATTCATATTTCACCTAAACCTATTTATTCAATATCAAATAGTGACATAAATATAAAGGAAACGTAGCGAAACTTTTATGAAAAATATTTTTCCGCAAAATGACGCAAAATACGTTTTTGACCGAACCGACACCCGACACTTATGGAGACTGCCCAGGTCAGCCCCAATAGTATTAAGGCAGTTCATGGGCTTCCTAAACAGTGACAAATTCACTGTTTGGACAGTCATCATCTGGTTGGCTCAAAAGTCACTCGGTAACGCCGTTTTTGACCGTTTTCGCTTATTTCAATTCCGAAACACTTTCCGGTAATTGTTCCAACTCCCAAAACACCTCCAATACATTCATAACACATTATTTTCATCACAAAATTTCCGGTTTATTCAGATCTGATCCAGAACCGAAAATTATGATTTTTCATGTTTTAAATCTAATTTTTCAAGATTAATCATATTAATCAAAACACCAACCAAAATCACCACACATGAATAACCCAAGAACAATTCTAGGCATTACAAGAGTGGTCATAACACTCTAGAATTGTAACATATCATCAAATGAATAAATTGGACTAATATTATAATAATATCAACCAATTACACTTCACACATGTATAACACCTCCAAATCCATTCACCACAACCAAAAGCCCCAATTGTTTCACAAACAAATGAACCCTAGAACTATTCCAACAATTCAAGAAAACATGAAACTAATTTATAAACCTTGGGTTGTAGAAGATTACCTTTAATCTCTTGTTTCCCTAGCTTTTTCTTGAATTTTCTTTTGTTTTCTTCCTTGAATCATCAAAGAAACTTTGGAACCCTTTCCTTTTAGAACTCTCGGCCATGGAGGATTATTAGATGATGAAGAAAACATTTTCCCTTTTTATCTTATTGTGATCGACTAATTGGGGTATTTTTATCCAATTCAAAAAATTAAATCAATTAATTAAATTAAACTTTATGTTAGACAAATCATATTTGCAAACATAAGGTTTAATTAAATCATGTCATGTGAACCAATAATAATTGGAAAAATTTCATAAAATTTATGAAAAAAGTTTATTAATTAATCATAAAAATATTTAACAATTAAATATCCAAATAATCAATTAATATAATTATTATTTACAATAAATAATAAATACATATATTTATAGCATGTGTCAAAATCTCATTTGACGAATAATTAATGTGTATATAATCGTATTATGTATCAAATACAAATACACAATAATTACGATTGGTCAAAATCCCCTAATACATGTGTTATCGTTTAACCGACTAAACGATCCGAATTAACTCATTTAATCCGGTGAAGTATTATGAATAATCCATATTATTCATATCGCGTTGCCCAAGTGCTCAACGAGTACACTTCATTTTGTGAGACTCTCTAAGTTTAGGTTTATCCGTCACGAAATTCAATTTCGTGTCCATAATTCACCCACTAATGAATTATGACGACCACAGATAATCTCGCTATACTATGCAAGTCGAGGTCATTGCATACGTATAATCCCTCCGTCACATGCTATCCATATTATATATGGGGTATAGATAAAAATGTCAAACTCGTTCGGTATAATAGAGTCGACTTTCAATTTACGATCTCTAAATAACACTCGAAACTGATTTCCGAAGTATACCACAGCCATGGATTTACTAGATCTTGATACGCACTGGATATCATTAGCATCTGTCCACACCCAACAAATAGGCGGAGGTCTAATCATGAATAGATCGATGACGTGACTGCCATCAAAGTGTGGAGGACAACTCATATACCCCACTGTGGTAACTCAAGTCAAATGATCACTATGTTCACTCAACTCGAGAAGATTCTTATTGACGTTGGTGTACCATCTATTAGAAAATCTTCAGTGAGTCGTTTAATGTTTATCAAATAAACACCTACATGTCTATACAAGTCTCCCGAGACTCATGGTTCATTGGGATAATCCATCGGACCAAGTCACGATATACAACATGTTCTGGTCTCAGCGGATTTTACTAACCGACCCATGTCAGTAAATCTTGACCAAGAATTTTATTTAAGGATATACATCTTATATTGTGCTTCCCAATGTCAATTACAAACTACATTGTAACTGTTCACTACGTTGTAAATCATATGGTCTTTGTCTAATATACACGTATCACTGAACCAAATTTAGTTTCGATCTAATCATAATCATATATCTAATCATAATTAGATCGAATAAGTGTATAAAAGGCAAGGGTGCTACCATTAAATTAGCAACTTCTTAAGTCAATCATTCATAAGTTGCAATTGATTCCACTAGTTTAATAGAATTAACGGTGACACTCTTACTGCATCTTTTCTGACTTTATATGATATAGACCATCTAATGTCATAATTAGGATCAAAATTAATCTGACCTTATGGTTGCAGACTAAATTCTCTATGAATAAGAAACTCGTTCTAAATATCTCTAAGATAACAAAGAACAAGTTTCAAGATCCATCATATGGTCTGTAGCATATCAAAATAACTCGTAACAATTACGATTAAATTGATATCTTTAATCGCAAATAATATAGTATTTATTACGCCATCATCTTATGATGCATAAGGTTGACTAGACATTCTAATCAATCTTTCTTTCGACAAGGGAATCATCCTTTACGAAAGATGAATATTATATATATAAAAGACACGTTAGCTGTCAAACAATTATACTAACTGTCATACAGATAGTCTTATTGTGTCCTCTATTAGATCATATCTAATACGCGACTAATATGAATTTCTCACAAGTCTATTAGTTTTATATCATATATAAAACTTTATATCAAATATAACAAAGACTACTCCAACTGCTTTCACGGAGAAATGAAGACTTTAAGTAAACGCTTTACTTCACTAACATCTCATTATTGTGGACGTTGGTTTTCGCTCGAGGTCCACAATTGAGATTTCGTGAAAGGGGGCACTGGCGATCCTACAAAACAAAGATGTAGAGTGAGCGGGAGTACTGCCCATCGGTGTGGTGGGTGCCGGGGGCACTCCGACGCTCAAGTCAGTGAAGGAACTGAGGAAGTAGTAGGAGGAAGGTCAAAGTAAGATACTACATTGAGCTTCGTAGGGTGCCGTGAGGGCGGTTGATGTGAGATACTGAAAGCTATGGAGAGAATATGGTTGAACTATGAGAGTTGATTCCCCATTTCCGCTTGGATACTCTTCGTTTATATACACACACCTTCAGGGGGTGTATTTACTGCTGTTTGATTGCTTTGTCCGTTGGGCGTCAGTTACAGATGACTCTATAAAGGGTGTTTATTGTGTTTGCCCGTTTGTAGGCTGGTAACGTTATGAGTGGTGTTCGCGAGCTTGGACATTATGTGGACTGACCTTTGGAGGATCCTTCGGTTGTGGGTGATGGTGTTCACTGGGCTTGGGCTTGCGCCATGCCTTTGGGGTTTGATTAGAGAGTTTCGGGGGTGTATTTAGCGGTGGACCTGGAGCAAAAGGTCGAAATTGCATTTGGCCCAAATTTGGCCCATACAATTATTACTTTAATAATGATAATATCGTTAGAATATATAACACTAGAAAGAAATTTGAACGCTCCCACTGACCCTACTAACAAATATGTATTCTCTATGCTTTGATAAAAGCAGACAATCCGACTGTATCAAAATTAGAGAACACAGATTTTCGGAAAGCTTATCTGAGTCTACAATAGGCTCTATAAGCCAATATATCAAACTGTGATCTCAACAGAACACAAACTCTAAGGCCATTCTAGAATGAACTCTTCAAACAAAGAAATCACAACAGATTTCTCATTCGAATAAACCACTCAGGAACGCCACTTTGCATTCTGTAGCCAAAATACATAGTTTAATATCAACATTAACCAAAAAATCTTTGATTGTTCAATTAGTGCGACTTGAGACAAGTATTCTCAGAATCTACAATAGACTATTGAGGATAACCTTTCTCATTGTCACACTATAAAGATCAAACATTTATCAAGCTCACTTTTTTTTTGCTGCGCAAATAATTTACACATTTTATGAACTATTCATAGCGAAGCCCTAATCAAGTTCAAAACTCGATCGTAGTAAGCTACGAAAAATCTTAAATCTATGGTTCAATGCTAACTTCCGAAATCGATATCAAATATCGCTCCCACTATAAGTTTTAGGATAATTTTCTTTGATAAGAAAACAACAGAATTATTAAGTATCAAATACTTTATAAATGATTCTAACATCCTATTAAACTTATACAGAAGTTTTCTAATGGTCTTTTCATCTTATTAATTATGTAGTTCCACTTATAGTTTATCATTCTCACATTTGACTTCACTAAGTCAAGTTTTTTCTACAATTGGTCAACATCTGATGTTAACGCACCAAATAATAAAATAATTTTATTACTCAGGATCGTAGAAAAGATATTCTAACAAACAGAATACGATATTCTATTAAATAGAATAAATGATAAACTTTCACTTGTACCTCCGAGGCGTAAGTACTTTCAATTATATAACAATTACACAAAAGAAAGTTTCAAATCTCAAACTTTTCAAGATTCGAATTTTCTACTTTACATATCATATATGTAACTGTAGAAACTAATGGAACTTAAAATAAAGAGATGAATTAGTGTTACTGGAGCGTAACCCCAAGAGTATTGAAAACTAATTCAGTAACACTCAATATCAATGAATCAAATCATATAAGATTCAATTACTCCCGCTGACCAATTCCTCAAAATGGAATTGTGGAAGTTTAATATTGAGTAAGAATCACATTCATTAAATAACTTAAGAACTAATTGCCTTAAATTCATATGTTTGATCATATCAAATATCTTTCAACAATTCAAAGATTCACGATGAATTTTGAAGATATAGTTTTCAACACTACAAATAGAATATTTTTGAACCATTTAAAATATTCTATCCGCATTTCATAATAAACATATTGAAAGTTCTCGAACAATTCAAGACGTTCAATGTGTACTCTTTTAGAAACATGTAACCAAGTCGTGAAAATTCATTAACTAAGTTACGGATTGAAGAAAACTGTCTAAGGCAATTTCTAATTCATTAAACTACATACATCCAATGTATTAGTCTATTAAATCTTGTGGTCCAATGACGATCATTGGTTAAATGAGATTTAATCACATCCTGAATATAATTTTCATTAAATGGATAAGGATATATGGTGTGATCTCGTATCAGACCATCCTTTACCATACGAAACAAACATCTAATGCTTATGTGATAAAAACTCACAAAGCACGGTTCTAAGTTATTTAGTTAACCGAACATTTTCTTAATGTTTATCTTTTCATTAATGACACTACTAGTCATGTTAAAAATATGTAACAACAGTTTCTAAAGAACAAATAACTATCCAATAGTCGCAAGTTCTGATATCAAATATCAAAACAGTTATTAAACATTATTTTAAATAACTAGACGAAAGATCTGGTATCTAATACCTACAATTGTCATATTGTGAGAATCGATATTCTCTATACACAACTATACGTATGTCATTTCTTTAGCTTTATAATTTGTCTTCAATTATTCACAACAAATGCAAATAATTGATTAGCAAACTGTGTCAGACACGTGACTTCTAAAAGTCACTAAAGCCAAGAAACGTCATTAAAAGATAAACAAATACTAAATGAGTTTTTTTAATGTCACTCAAGAATCTCGAGACATGAACTAATTCAAGTCAATTCTTACTGCATAAGAAACTATTCTTAATAGACTATTGTAGGCATTGCATTTTTGCATGTGAAACCCGCAAAACTTTTAACCTTGGCCCACAACACCTAACCCACCAAGACAAAGCCCACACCACCACCACCTAGGCCCACACGCCCATCACCCTAAAATACACACAAATTAAATCAAATATTAATTAAATTAAATATTAACTAAATAAAATATTAATTAATTGATATACCAAATTAAATAAAACATAAAATATAATTATACCAAATTAAAATATTGTAACTTCCTAATCCAAAATATTATATACTAAATTAAAGAAATAGTATGCCTAATTAAAATCAATCATAACCAATTAAAAATATTGACATCCTAATCTAACAAATTGTATTCCTAAACCAAGCCAATCAAATATTCAACCTTCCTAATTCACCAAAATTTGTCCCCCCAATCAATCAAATCCTTTCCTTGTTTGACACCAAATCAAATCTATTCCTTGTGAGACAAGGATAAGCCCTAGCCCTTCTCTATATAAACAACCCAAAACCAAAGCCAACCCTCTCTCTCTCTCTCTCACACGGAAAAGACCAAAAACAAAACAAAGCAAAAAACCATAATCTTCACTTAGCCTTTCACGTAGCAACTCCACGAACATGTCACTAGCCGAACCTGCACTCACAGACCATTCAACTCCATAAAGGTAGCCTCACATGAAGCCCACCATCACGTTTGTCGCACCTGCCCCTCCACTCGTCACCCTGCCATAGCCCACACTCACGCAATATCACTCGATATAGCCCCTCACCCACACATCAGCTCATGCCCTCACCAAACACTAACCGAGCACACCACATACACGTCCAACACACGGCTCTACAACTCAGCACAAATAAACAATAATTCCTCAACGTAACTTCCCCTCTGCCCATGCAACACGTCCCTAAGTCACTCATTATCCACGCCAACCAGCCTATTTGCCTCACATAATAGCCAACTGTAACTGCCTTCAACCAACCCATTTGCCTCACGCCCAACACGTAACCATCAACCAGCCCTCAACCGAGCCATTCACATGGCAAAACAGACTCCCTAATCCACTGAAATACAGTCCAAAAATCAGCCAGTAAATTGAGACAAAAACACCCCAAAACAGTCTCCAAAACACCCCCAAAATTGTCCCAAAACTGTCCATAAAACAGTCCCCGAAACACCCAAAACAGTAGCTTTAACACACATGAAACAGTGACCAAAATACGGCAGCAAAACGGAGTCAAAACAATGGCTGGAGCAGCAAAACAGCGAGGTAAAACACAAACCAGTGAACCAGAAAAGTTGAGGAGCTTTAACCCTTCCGATCTCCGTGAAACGCAAGTCCGAAAGTCGACAAAAAAGGTTAGACCTGAGGGTATTTTTCACATCCATTTTCAGTTGTATTTTTTCTATTTATTGAGTTTCGTTTGCATGATTATTATGAAGTGATGCATGTTGTGGCCTTTGAATAGATAAAAATGCATGTATTAAAAAATGATGCATCGTGGTATATAGGATGGAAACCCGGACATAAATTTCATAGCCGATTCCGAATGGACGGTAGTATGATTTGTACTCGGGATATAACTCAACGTACCAGTTGAGTAAACGGCGCATATTTCGTTTTATGTTGCTTTGATTTGTTTATTATTCGTTACTTGATTTCCACATGTTATTTGTTTATGTAATGATGTGATCGAGCACATGGGCTTAGTAAGTTGGATTAAAGGTCCCATATTTTGAGGGGTTAAAATCCTTTACCACGATGCTTTGCCACGCCGATTGATTTATATTCGGTTGAATGTAAGATGTGTTCAATCGGATATACGAAGCCAATATTATTGTCTTTATCTTTATATGCATGATGTGATCGAGCGCATGGGCTTAGTAAGTTGGATTAAAGGTCCCATATTTTGAGGGGTTAAAATCTTTTACCATGATGCTTTGCCACGCCGATTAACGTATATTCGGTTGAATGTAAGATATGTTCAATCGGATATACGAAGCCAATATTATTGTCTTTATTTTTATATGCATAATGTGATCGAGCGCATGGGCTTAGTAAGTTGGATTAAAGGTCCCATATTTTGAGGGGTTAAAACTTTTTACCACGATGCTTCGCCGCGCCGATTGATGTATATTCGGTTGAATGTAAGATGTGTTCAATCGGGTATACGAAGTCCGATGTATTGTCTTTATTTTTATATGCATGATGTGATCGAGTGCATGGGCTTAGTAAGTTGGATTAAAGGTCCCCTATTTTGAGGGGTTAAAATCTTTTACCACGATGCTTTGTCGCGCCGATTGGTGTATATTCGATTGGATGCGAGATGAGTTCAATCGGATACGTGAGGTCCCACATTGTGGATTTGTTTGTCTATGAATGTGTTGCATGCATCAGGCTTGGTTTCGTTCGAACTCGTTCTCGAACGCCACACGAACGTGAACCTTCTGTTTATCGTTCGAACGCGTTCTCGAACGCTACGCGAACGCGCACGCATTTTCTTAGTTTCATCATGCATCAGGTCTGGTTCCCTTCGAACGCGTTCTCGAACACTATACGAATGTGAACCTTCTGTTTACCGTTCGAACGCGTTCTCAAACGCTACGCGAACGCGCACGCATTTTCTTAGTGTTTCATGCATCAGGTCTGGCTCCGTTCGAACGCGTTCTCGAACGCTATACGAACGCGAACCTTCTGTTTACCGTTCGAACGCGTTCTCAAACGCTATGCGAACGCGCACCCACTGAACTGAGTCATTTTCATCAGATTTCGTACTTAATTGTTCCTAGTAGCTATCCCTTCATATGATGAACCTGATTGCTTCTCTGTATGACGCAAGATTGTGTAGGTGTCGTTCATCTGTATTCCCCACATTTATGAGTACAATGTGTTTATTAACTTGTATGATTGCCATATGTTAATTTATTCTTTATGTATGCAAATTGAGACATGGATTACATGCAAATAGGCTGTATGAAAATTCGGATATGTGTTACATGTAAATTTATATGAACTTGTTGATGTATGCATGCAAACTTAGGGGTAAATCATCCTTGGAAATAGGTTGCTTAGGTTTGGTTAGATTATTGCACAAATTATTTTATTACAAGTGGCATAAGTAAGGGACCATTCCGAACCCAACAGTTTGAGGTCTTCCTTTGCGAGGGGTGAGTGCGGCCTTAAATCTTTGTCCCGGTTTACACCGGGTGACGACTCAATTATTCTCCGGTTTAGTCCCTAGCGGGCTACTCCGTACACCCAACCGGGCCGCGAGCCCGGATCAGCATGCGTCGCCCAGTTCCTGTGTCCCACAGTCTGGCGACTCCACTGGGGATAGAGAATCAGCCCCGAAATAATGTCTTGTAATATTATGATTTGTGCTTTAATTAACCGTGTCTACTGTGAGTTAAAATGGGTTTAATCAAAGGCATTTTGAGGCTAGGTAATGGTTTGGTGTCTTCCTTCACTCACTACCTTTCTAGAAGGAAACGTTGTGAAGGCACCTAGATAATCATCTACTCGTAGCCTACGGTGATGGACTAATTTGGAGGACTCATTGTTTATTCCTGACACCAAGCGATAAGAGTCTAAGAGGCTTGGGTACTTAAGAGAGCCTCGCTCCACCCTCCCTCTGGGGAATCTACAACGAGAAGTCCATTTGACAGTCAGTCACACACCATAGCTCGTTGGCATGTACCTTAGTGTATAAAAAAGGGTGCGCTCACTTGGTCGCTCGAACCCTTGAGTGGGGAGACCTAGTTGTGGGCCATCCTTCGCCGGTGAGAGCCTTTGTCTACACTCTTGCGAACTCACACGAAGACCGGGGTTGTACGACTTATAGCAACTATTTCCTTGTGTTTGTGGGCCATCCTCATTTGGATGCAGTTGGACTTCTTGTCAGAAATGCGAACTTGTTGGGCCATTTAAACTGGGACGAGTTCGTATCCTATGACAATTGGGCCAAAAGCTTATGAAATGTCGATGGGCCACTCTATAGAAATTATTATCTTATGTTTGCATTACCTTTCTTTTATGCTTGTGTTTGGGAACATCGTCGTTTGGGTCTATTTTGACCATTTGTCATGGGATGTGGGCTTGTTGGGCCATTCAAACTGGGACAAGAACGTATCTTATGACGATTGGGCCAAAGTCTTCTAAATATTGATGGGCCATTTTGTGCTTGTGTTCGGAACATTACCATTTGGATTTAGTTGGACTCCTTGCCATGAGATGTGAACTCGTTGGGCTATTTAAACTGGGACGAGTTCACTCCTATGACAGTTAGCCCAAAAGCTTCTAAAATGATAATGGGCCGATTTGTGTGAAAATTTTAATGAGTTGATATATTCCTTGTATCGCATGCATCTTATTCACCTCATGCATACATGCATCATGCTGACCCTTGTGTTCAAAAAGCCATCATAGATTCTCGTTGGGTTAGGGAAGACACACCAAGAGGCCAATAACAAATATGAGTGGATCAGAAAATGAAATATCTCGCGTGGATCAGTTGGAAATTGGTTTCGCCAAAATGACTGAACAAATGCAAGCTTTGACTGCTGCCATGTACCCCGTGCTAGGGGAAGTTCTGAAAATGTGAGGCGCGATGAGCCTCTGAATGGGTTGGGGGATGATACCCCCACTTTTGATGACGACATGGCAGAGTATGCAACAGGCAGTGTGATTGGGTCTCAGGCAGAATTTCAGAAGCTTCGGGATCATGTTGAAACAGTTACCCGCAAAATGAGGGGTAAATATGAAGAATTGTTAGATTATGAGGAAACGACATTCGGAGAACAGCTGCCAGCTCAGTTTAAAATGCCCGACATGGCCAAGTTTAATGGGAATGGAGACCCGAGAGTCCATCTACAGCAATATGTCTCAGTCATGAGTTTAGTGGGCCTATCACAGCGCCAAGTCCAAAAGATGTTTGGGATGTCACTTGAGGGGGCACATGTGGTTTGGTATCATAGCCTTGAGAAGAAGGTTAAGGAAGATTGGAGGGAACTAGCTGATGCTTTTCTGAAGCAGTATGTTACAGACTTAGAAATTGACTTGTCACTCCGAGATTTGGAGAACACTAAGCAAAAGCTGGAGGAGAGCTTCAAGGAGTATATAGACCGCTGGAGAGGTCAACTGTTAAAGATGCAAACTCGACCCTCGGAGAAGGACCAGATCAAGATGATTATCAAGGGTACTAAGCCCTCAATTTATGGTAAGCTAAGGAGAATGACTTCGATGATTGCAGATTTTCGACAGTTGAGGGAGACTGTTATGGATATTGAGGAGGAAGAGGCTGAGAGCAGAAAGTTTTATAGCCAGAATAAGAGAGCTTTTGGGGGGCCCTCCGAAACTAAGCCCACCACTACCGAAGTCGCTGCCATCAGAAACAGGCAATTCTCTAACCTTGGTAGACCTTTGTCGAAGGTGTTTGAAAAGTTGCAGGGACAATGACTCTTGAAACCCTTAGAAGGCAAACCACTTCCACACCACATAAATGTGAACCTTTATTGTCACTTCCACCAGCTACATGGCCAGGACACCGACAAATGCACCCGCCTCAGGCATGAAATCCAATACCTCATAGATTCCCATAAAATACCTGATCCAAGAAAATAACAACCTAATACACAGAAACCCTCTACCAAACTACCACTCCGTTCCACCACCCACCTACATGATCAACTTCGGCCTACCCGAAACCTTTGTCCTCCAAACTCTCAACCATCAGGCTTCTTACATTAAGATAGAAGATGGCAGTAGTGAAGAACCATAGACTGAAAAAAAAGAAAAAAAAAAAGACAATGCCGCAAACAATGAAGATATTTTCCTTGGTTTATTTGATTGCAATCCTGCATTTTTAATAAAGACATTGATTTAGTCTACCTGTTCGGACCATTTTCTTAAATTATAATAAAGATGTTCATTTCGCTGAATCTCTTCTGCAACATGAGTATATTTGAGAAAAGTATTCAACCTTGATACTATGGAATCCAGTGATGAACACGGGGTACTCTCAAAATAAGCAAACAGAAAAGATAAGATAGACATTCAGAAATTGGGAAATAGAGGCAGTGAAAATATCAGACTTTGAAGGGAATTAGTTCACCGAGCCGATCAATGTAGACAGATTGAAGCAGTAGCTTGCCTGAGGAAAAGAAGACTGAGCAGTCGCCAAGAGAATTAGCAGAAGACCTAACCCAACGGGATGGGAAACTCATTCACGCATGCATGCATACACGTAACATATTTTGCATTCTTTTTTGTGTTTTGTGTTTGTTTTTTTGTATTCCCGGGTTTTGAAGAAGAAAAGAGAAAGCGGCAAATGAAAGCCAACCAGAAGCATCAATATAACATCAGCAGTTTACGGACGAGTCCTAGGGTTGAGGCCCATATCAGTATCAATCTGGGGCGAGGCCCACATCAGTAACAGTGTTGGGGCGAGGCCCACATCAGTTTCAGGGCTGAGGCCCGCATCAATACCAGTCTTAGGGATGAGTCCCAGGGTTGAGGCCCATATCAGTATTAATCTGGGGCGAGGCCCACATTGGTAACAGTGTTGGGGCGAGGCCCATATCAGTACCAGTTTGGGGCGAGGCCCACATCAGTAACAGTGTTGGGGCGAGGCCCACATCAGTTTGGGGGCAATGCCCACATCAGCATCAATCTGGGGGCGAAGCCCACATCAGTACCAGTTTGGGGGCGAAGCCCACATCAGTACCAGTTTGGGGTGAGGCCCACATCATTATCAACATCAGTTTTTGCCTGGTATGACACTCTGGGGGCGAGACCCATATCTTTATCAGAATCAGTCTAGCCGAGTATGGCACTTTGGAATGGCACTCCGATAATGAAGCAGGGTTCGAGAATGAACAAGCCAAGAATGGCAATCCGAGAATGGAACAAGGTTCGAGAATGAACAGGCCAAGAATGGCAATCCGAGAATGGAACAAGGTTCGAGAATGAACAAGCCGAGAATGGAAATCCAAGAATGAACAAAGCCGAGAATGGCAATCCAAGAATGGAGCAAGGTTCGAGAATGAACAAGACGAGAATGGCAATCCAAGAATGGAGTAAGGTTCGAGAATGAACTAGCCGGGAATGACAATCCGAGAATGGAACAAGGTTCGAGAATGAACAAGCCGAGAATGGCAATCCAAGAATGGAACAAGCCGAGACATGAACTAATTCAAGTCAATTCTTACTGCATAAGAAACTATTCTTAATAGACTATTGTAGGCATTGCATTTTTGCATGTGAAACCCGCAAATCTTTTAACCTTGGCCCACAACACCTAACCTACCAAGACAAAGCCCACACCACCACCACCTAGGCCCACACGCCCATCACCCTAAAATACACACAAATTAAATCAAATATTAATTAAATTAAATATTAACTAAATAAAATATTAATTAATTGATATACCAAATTAAATAAAACATAAATATAATTATACCAAATTAAAATATTGTAACTTCCTAATCCAAAATATTGTATACTAAATTAAAGAAATATTATGCCTAATTAAAATCAATCATAACCAATTAAAAATATTGACTTCCTAATCTAACAAATTGTATTCCTAAACCAAGCCAATCAAATATTCAACCTTCCTAATTCACCAAAATTTGTCCCTTCAATCAATCAAATCATTTCTTTGTTTGACACCAAATCAAATCTATTCCTTGTGAGACAAGGAGAAGCCCTAGCCCTTCTCTATATAAACAACCCAAAACCAAAGCCAACCCCCTCTCTCTCTCACACGAAAAGACCAAAAACAAAACAAAGCAAAAAACCATAATCTTCACTTAGCCTTTCACGTAGCAACTCCACGAACATGTCACTAGCCGAACATGCACGCACAGACCATTCAACGCCATAAAGGTAGCCTCACGTGAAGCCCACCATCACGTTTGTCGCACATGCCCCTCCATTCGTCACCCTGCCAGAGCCCACACTCACGCAAGATCACTCGGTATAGCCCCTCACCCACACATCAGCTTCTGCCCTCACCAAACACTAACCGAGCACACCACATACACGTCCAACGCACGGCTCTACAACTCAGCACAAATAAACAATAAATCCTCAACGTAACTGCCCCTCTGCCCATGCAACACGTCCCTAAGTCACTCACTATCCACGCCAACCAGCCCATTTACCTCACGTAATAACCAACTGTAACAGCCTTCAACCAACCCATTTGCCTCACGCCCAACACGTAACCATCAAAATGCCCTCAACCGAGCCATTCACACGGAAAAAAAGGCTCCATAATCCACCGAAATACAATCCAAAAATCAGCCCGTAAACTGAGACAAAAACACCCCAAAACAGTCTCCAAAACACCCCAAAATTGTCCCAAAACTGTCCATAAAACAGTCCCCGAAATACCCAAAACAGTAGCCTTAACAAACCTGAAACAGTGACCAAAATACGGATGAAATACGGCAGTAAAACAGCAGCAAAACGGAGTCAAAATAGTGGCTTGAGCAGCAAAACAGCGAGGTAAAAAGCAAACCAGTGAACTAGAAAAGTTGATGAGCTTTAACCCTTCCGATCTCCGTGAAACGCAAGTCCGAAAGTCGACAAAAAAGGTTAGACCTGAGGGTATTTTTCACATCCGTTTTCAGTTGTATTTTTTCTATTTATTGAGTTTCGTTCGCATGATTATTATGGAGTGATGCATGTTGTGGCATTTGAATAGATAAAAAATGCATGTATTATAAAATGATGTATGTTGTGGCCCTTGAATAAAATGAAAAATGTGTCGCCTCTCGTGGTATATAGGATGGAAACCCGGACATAAATTTCATAGCCGATTCCGAATGGACAGTAGTATGATATGTACTCGGGATACAACTCAACGTACCACTTGAGTAAACGGCACATATTTCGTTTTATGTTGCTTTGATTTGTTTATTATTCGTTACTTGATTTCCGCATGTTATTTATTTATGTAATGATGTGATCAAGCGCATGGGCTTAGTAATTTGGATTAAAGGTCCCTTATTTTGAGGGGTTAAAATCCTTTACCACGATGTTTTACCGCGCCGATTGATGTATATTCAGTTGAATGTAAGATGTGTTCAATCGGATATATGAAGCCAATATTATTGTCTTTATTTTTATATGCACGATGTGATCGAGCGCATGGGCTTAGTAAGTTGGATTAAAGGTCCCCTATTTTAAGGGGTTAAAATCTTTTACCACGATGTTTTGTCGCGCCGATTGACGTATATTCGGTTGAATGTAAGATATGTTCAATCGGATATACGAAGCCAATATTATTGTCTTTATTTTTATATGCATGATGTGATCGAGCGCATGGGCTTAGTAAGTTGGATTAAAGGTCCCCTATTTTGAGGGGTTAAAACCTTTTACCACGATGCTTCGCTGCGCCGATTGATGTATATTCGGTTGAATGTAAGATGTGTTCAATTGGGTATACGAAGTCCGATGTATTGTCTTTATTTTTATATGCATGATGTGATCGAGCGCATGGGCTTAGTAAGTATATTAAAGGTCCCATATTTTGAGGGGTTAAAATCCTTTACCACGATGTTTTACCGTGCCGATTGTTGTATATTCGATTGGATGCAAGATGAGTTCAATCGGATACGTGAGGTCCCACATTGTGGATTTGTTTGTCTATGAATGTGTTGCATGCATCAGGTCTGGTTCCGTTCGAACGCGTTCTCGAACGCTATGCGAACATGCACGCATTTTCTTAGTTTCATCATGCATCAGGTTTGGTTCCGTTCGAACGCGTTCTCGAACACTATACGAACGTGAACCTTCTGTTTACCGTTCGAACGCATTCTCAAACGCTACGCGAACGCGCACGCATTTTCTTAGTGTTTCATGCATCAGGTCTGGATCCGTTCGAACGCGTTCTCGAACGATATACGAACGCGAACCTTCTGTTTACCGTTCGAACGCGTTCTCGAACGCTACGCGAATGCGCACCCACTGAACTGAGTCATTTTCATCAGATTTCGTACATAATTGTTCCTAATAGCTATCCCTTCGTATGATGAACCTGATTGCTTCTCTGTATGACGCAAGATTGTGTAGGTGTCATTCATCTGTATTCCCCACATGTATGAGTATAATGTGTTTATTAACTTGTATGTTTGCCATATGTTAATTTATCATTATGTATGCAAATTGAGACATAGATTACATGCAAATAGGTTGTATGCAAATTCGGATATGTGTTACATGTAAATTTAGATGAACTTGTTGATGTATGCATGCGAACTTAGGGGTAAATCATCCTTGGAAATATGTTGCTTAGGCTTGGTTAGATTATTGCACAAATCATTTTATTACAAGTGGCATAAGTAAGGGACCATTCCGAACCCAACGGTTTGAGGTCTTCCTCTGCGAGGGGTGAGTGCGGCCTTAAATCTTTGTCCCGGTTCACACCGGGTGGCGACTCCATTATTCTCCAGTTTAGTCCCCTGCGGGCTACTCTGTACTCCCAACCGAGCCGCGATCCCGGATCAGCATGAATCACCCAGTTCTTGTGTCCCACAACTATCATATCCTTAAAAGATATCTATTTAGATTACCTAATTGTGACTTAGTAACTAAGTCACTAACCATCTTGATTTTTCAAGGAAATCGGAACAACAGTTCCCGATGGTTTGAACTAATATAACAATATCTAAGTCTACTATCTTTCTAGAACATATTCTAGAAAGAAGCTACCATAAGTAAAGTCAGAAAACCTATTCAAGTAATAAGCATGCAGTGGATTATAAGTATAACTCTATAAACAAAATAGAATAAAAAGAAAACGAAGCAGAATTTTCCATAAAATTACGCACTGTTTTAGTTATGGATTTTTAACCCAGCAGTGTTTCCCACTACTTTACGTAATACCGTAATCCCCAATGGAGAACGAGAATTCAATAACTAAATCGAATTCCATAGTGAGAGTAGGATCCAATGAATATATTTCGACTAACAGCTTTGGCACAGTCTCGCCTACGTATATTCATTAGGTAGACAACTCATTGTCAATCACTCGCCAGTGACTCCTGATTTTGGTCTTGACCGTTTCTTGTTATGACAGCTTTGGCACGTTCACAATGAGGCGTATCAAGGCTTCACTTGCCAATGACAAACTCAAGCTACCGATGTAGTCCTGACAACTTTGGCACGTTCAGGATTTCCACATTCACTTAAATTTATCTAGTATCAATACTTTGGCACGATCTCGGATGCAGTTATAGAAAGATACCCATAAACCGTACTGACAAGACTGACAAAGAAACATGTATCCAATACACGTCACTTTACAACCTTATTTCTAAGCGGGGATTTTCCTCAGGAAGTTATACTCTACATCAAATGCAGAATTTTAATCTAAATCATTTTCTAAACAATTCAATTCTACCTATAGAAAACATAACTCAATTTTACATTAAATTTTCGTTACATTTCCGTTAGCGTATAACCGAAAAAGTCAAGAAACATATATAGATTATATGCATGTGTGAACATTAAAATTGGATTAAATATCAAATATCAAGCATGAATAATGTAATGGATGAAGCATCAGACCTGGCTCTGATACCATTTTTGTTGGAGCTTCGGGCGAAGGGCGCGGCGGAAGCGCGATTCGGGCGAAATCGTAATTTAAATTTTTTTAAAATTACCGAATAAATTTTTCAATATCGATTATGAATAATTTATTCATATTTCACCTAAACCTATTTATTCAATATCAAATAGTGACATAAATATAAAGGAAACGTAGCGAAACTTTTACGAAAAATATTTTTTTGTAAATGACGTAAAATACGTTTTTGACCGAACCGACCACCCGACACTTATGGAGACTGCCCAGGTCAGCCCCAATAGTATTAAGGCAGTTCATGGGCTTCCTGAACAGTGACAAATTCACTGTTTGGACAACCATCATCCGGTTGGCTCAAAAGTCACTCGGTAACGCTGTTTTTTACCGTTTTCGCTTATTTCAAGTCCGAAACACTTTTCGGTAATTGTTCCAACTCCCAAAACACCTACAATACATTCATAACACATTATTTACATCACAAAATTTCCAGTTTATTCAGATCTGATTCAGAACCAAAAATTATGATTTTTCATGCTTTAAATCTAATTTTTCAAGATTAATCAAATTAATCAAAACACAAACCAAAGTCACCACACATGAATCACCCAAGAAAAATTCTAGGCATTACAAGAGTGGTCATAACACTCTAGAATTGTAACATATCATCAAATGAATAAATTGGACTAATATTACAATAATATCAACCAATTACACTTCACACATGTATAACACCTCCAAATCCATTCACCACAACCAAAAGCCCCAATTTTTTCACAAACAAAGGAACCCTAGAACTATTCCAAAAATTCAAGAAAACATGAAACTAATTTCTAAACCTTGGGTTGTAGAAGATTACCTTTAATCTATTGTTTCCCTAACTTTTTCTTGAATTTTCCTTTGTTTTCTTCCTTGAATCATCAAAGAAACTTTGGAACCCTTTCCATTTAGAAATCTCGGCCGTGGAGGATTATTAGATGATGAAGAAAATATTTTCCCTCTTTATCTTATTGTGACCGACTAATGGGGGCATTTTTGTCCAATTCAAAAAATTAAATCAATTAATTAAATTAAACTTTATTTTAGACAAATCATATTTGCACACATAAGGTTAAATTAAATCATGCCATGTGAACCAATAATAATTGGATAAATTTCATAACATTTATGAAAAAAGTTTATTGATTAATCATTTAAATATTTAACAATTAAATATCCAAATAATCAATTAATATAATTATTATTATATATGTATTTTTATTTACAATAAATAACAAATACATATATTTATGACATGTGTCAAAATCTCATTTGACGAATAATTAATGTGTATCTAATCGTATTATGTATCAAATACAAATACACAATAATTACGATTGGCCAAAATCCCCTAATACATGTGTTATCGTTTAACCGACTAAACGATCCGAATTAACTCATTTAATCCGGTGAAGTATTATGAATAATCCATATTATTCATATCGTGTTGCCCAAGTGCTCAACGAGTACACTTCATATTGTGGGACTCTCTAAGTTTATGTTTATCCGTCACGAAATTCAATTTTGTGTCCATAATTCACTCACTCATGAATTATGACGACCACGGATAATCTCGCTATATTATGCAAGTCGAGGTCATTGCATACGTTTAATCCCTCCGTCACAGGCTATCCATATTATATCCGGGGTATAGATAAAAATGTCAAACCCGTTCGGTATAATAGAGTCGACTTTCAATTTATGATCTCTAAATAACACTCGGAACTGATTTCCAAAGTTATACCACGACCATGGATTTATTAGATCATAAACACGTGAGGATGCTTGTGCCATGTACACATGACTGACAGATCCTATCTTGATATGCACTGGATATCATGAGCATCAGTCCACACCCAACGAACAGGCGGAGGTCTGATTATGAATAGATCGGTGACGTGACTACCATCAAAGTGTGGAGGATAACTCATATATCCCACTGTGTTATCTCAAATCAAATGATCACCATGCTCGCTTAACTAGAGAAGATTCTTATTGACGTTGATGTACCATCTATTAGGAAATTTTCAGTGAGTCGTTCAGTGTTTATCAAATAAACATCTACATGTCTATACGAGTCACCCCCAAGGGGTGTGGCTTGGTGGTGAAGGGTCCAGAATCTCACATTGAGGTTCTGGGTTCGAATCCAGGGGGTGCAACTTCTTGTAAGAGCCTGGGGCAGCCGGGGGTTTTACCTGCGCCGCGGCCCAGAATGGGTGGTTTGGTGGCGGGGTTTCCAACGATTTCAAAAAAAAAAAAAAAAAAAAAAGTCTATACGAGTCTCCCGAGACTCATGGTTCATAGGGATAAACCATCAGACCAAGTCACGATATACGACATGTACTGGTCCCAGTGGATTTTATTAACTAACCCGTGTCGGTAAATCTTGGCCAGAAATTTATTTAAGGATATACATCTTATAGTGCGCTTCCCAATGTCAATTACAAACTACGTTGTAACTGCGTATTACATTGTAAATCCTAGGGTCTTTGTCTAATATAAACGTATCACAAAACCAAATTTAGTTTCGATCTAATCATAATCAGATATCTAATCGTAATTAGATCGAATAAATGTATAAAAGACAAGGGTGCTACCATTAAATTAGTAATATTATGGAAAATAGAATTGCTCGTATTTATGAATCAGACATAAATACGATCCGGATTGGCACTCCGAGCACCAACCCTAACATAAAGGATGCATTGAACAATATTGAGAGTAATTATCGGCCAATCTTGGAGATTATTGATAGTAAAATTGAAGGGCGGCTTGATACTCCATTGCATTGTGTTGCTTATCTATTAAATTCTTACTACTACTATAAGGATACAAGTATTGAGTACAATGTGAATGTAATGGATGAGGTATTTACGGTTGTGGAGGCTTTCTTCACCAATGACATTGACATGCAAAGTAAGGTGATAAATGAGGAGTTGGCTTCGTATAAGATAAAAGATGAAGCTTTTGGTAGAGAATTGGCGGCAAAATCATGTCGGGTATTGATTGATGTTTTTAATCCAGGGAAAAACATAACATTCATTTGAATTATTTTACAAAATTGGTAAGATTTATTATATTTCATTCAAACTATTTATGTTAATTTGTAGTTTCATGGTGGCGTACATATGGACATCATACACCTAACTTGCTAAAAATGACAAAAATGATACTTTCATTAACCACTAGTTCATCCGGGTGCAGACGAAATTGGAGCACTTTTGAAGGGGTAAATATTTAACATTAGCTTAATATTTGATTATTGTATTTTATAATTATTAATATTAATTGATTTTTTAAATTATTTATGTAGATTCACACGAAGAAAATGAATAGACTAGATGTGAATCGATTAAACAATCTTATCTTTGTTTCCTTTAATGTCAAGTTGAAGAACAAGCACAAAAGGGAGAAAGATTTGAAATTTGATGTATTACAAGCAAAAGATGTTACTAATGCACAAGGATGGACTGTTGATGGTGGTGACTCTAGTGATGATGAAGAAGTAGAGCTCGGTTCGGGGCTTACTTGGAGGATGATTGGAGAAGCATCTGAGGCAGATGAAATGTTACAACCTCGAAAAAACGCTAGAAATGCTGAATACAATGAACTTGATGAAGAAGATTTTGATTCTGATGAAGCACCAAAGGATGATGAGTTTGAAGTGGATGAAGAAGAATTAGATATTTAGTTATATTTAACTTTGTTAAAGGATGATGAACATAGACTTAGTTAATAGATGTTTTATATCATTATATGGTTGATTGAGTTTGATTAATGGTTTTATGTTTTATTACATTTTGATTGAATTTATATGATTTGGATTATTTATGAATTATGATGTTGGAAAATATTAGATTTTTAACTGTTTGCCGACTAATTGCCTAGGCGCTGGGTCTCTGCCCGACTAGCGCCTAGCGCGTTTTATAACACTGCTAACGAGTGCCCTTATACACAAATTACTTCACTTTAATCATTATTTAAATTTCATGGGAAAAAGAAAAAAAAATTGATATTTTTTTAGTCTCCAAGAGGCGTGGTTTGGTAGTGTAGGGTTTGGGATCTGACATTCAAGTCCTGAGTTCGAATTCAGGGAGTATCCAATGATTTGTTTGACGGTAGGGTATCCAATGATTTTAAAAAAATGATAGATTATTAACTGGGTCAATGCGGTATACAAGCTGGATCATTATTTTTCATTATAATTTGGGCCACATAGAGGGACACATTTTGTCTACAATTGCAAAAAATATGGGCCTGCTTACTTAGTAATTTATAGAAGGAAGGGTAATTCACATTGGAAAATCTTATTTCCCAAAATGCATCAACCAAGTCTTCATAGCTTTCAATTTTGACATTTGAGTCCATTGAATAATCATTGACAAACTCACATATCAGAAAAATTCTAAAATATAATGGTGAGTGATGTAACAATTTAATATTATAATAATACGCTCGTTGAAATATAAAAAAAAACTATCAAATAAATGATAACTAATTATATTTAATATAAATATACATAGTTATTAGTTGATGATACCACGTCATATATATCTTCATTGTTTTAAGAATTATTATACAAATCAATTGCAAGTGTCACTATTCCTGATTTCGTAGCATGCAATGCACGCACGGGCACTTCATGAATAACTTACTCCGGATTATTTTTGTAGATTTGAATTTGGAGTTGAATTGTAAATTTTTTTTAATAAATTATAATTGATAGTTATTTGATGAAAATCTTCATGTGATAAAATCTTAATAGTCAATTATCATAAATACACACATGATAAAAAAAATATAAAAAACACAGTACTGAATCCAAATTATATTTTTGTGAACTTGGTATTTTTGTTTCATATTAATGTGTTTCCATCTATTTTTAATGTTAGCAAAGATGAATTTTACCATTCAACCATTGATGAACACTAAAAATTACACATTTATTAAATGAACAATTAATCATTTTATACTTGTAGTTTCATTAATCCCCTTAATTTAGTACATTTGTGAAATAATAATTAAATTTTTATTTTATATATTTTTATTGTGATTTTTATTTATTGTGTAGGTAACTCAACATGAAAAATGGATATGAAATTTGAATTTCAGGACATATGAAACCCAAAAGAGTGTAACAATTAAATTCAAATCGGACTTGAAAAATATTCATCGTGTTTAGATTGACAATAAAATAAGTTTATTATGTATTTAACTACATATGTATTGCATTATAATATATATAAAATATATTTTGGAGGTCCCACCAAGATTTTATATATATATATTATAACTAAAAAACAAAAAAATTAATAGAATATATTTATATTATTTAAATTTCCATCATCGAAAGGTGATGACAATTGCAAAGTAAATGCATAAAAGGAGGTGCTCGACACCTCAGTGAGGATGATGGGGGAGAAAATAGAGAACTTTCCTCTAGTGTGGATGCGTTATTTCATCTTTTTTGTCTCTTGGGATTTGAGGTAAGTATTTTATGTGTTTTATTTTATTTATTTTATTTTGTAATATTTTTTTCTTTCATTAATAAATTATAAGTGTTTTTATTTATATTTTGTTCTGTAAATTTGTATCATGTTAGGGTAAATGGTGAAGTTAGTGGTATGAAAATATATATGATTTTTATTTATATTATATTTTATAAATTGTGATTATTTTCAAAATAAAATTCATACTCTTTCCAGTTTATTGAGGACTATTGACTAACTATAGACATCCCGATTGACGCAAATAATACTTGAATATCATAAATGTGAGAGACTAGACTATTAAAGATCTTAATTAATTATAGACAATACGATTCTACAAGTTTTGACATATTTAGTACTTTGACAAGACTAATTATCGATATGACGGATTACATGTACCTGATAACCAAGAAATAAATTGATCGGGAAATAATTATAATTTATATTTTATAAAAAGTAAAAAAAATATTTTATATTTTAAATATAAAAAATGGATCTCCTAATTCTACTATTATTTTTATTTTATTGGTTGAATTTTTATTTTATCCTATTAAATCCATTTTTTGTTTATCGATCCCGGACTTACCAGAACACTATTATATTTGGGAGTAAAAACCACTTTATAAACGTGTAAACTATTTATATTAAAATCATGACATTTTACTGCCTAAATTTCTATTTCAAAAAAAAAAAAACATATTATTCGAAAGGCCCGAAATATTTTACCAATGTCTAACCCCGACCTATTATTATCGAATCTAAAAACAAAACTAAGATGTCATAATAAAAACATCAAGATATTAAAGTTAATGCATCTCGAAAATAAATCTTTGGATAGCCACGATGCTCATTTAATGCATGCATGGTCTCATTCACATCTTCCTAGAACCTGGGGTTGTGATGTTCAAGTCGTTATAAATTCTCATCTCCTTAAAATGATTCGTCCTCGAATTAAAATGCTTAAAATATAAGGAACATATTTTCTGCAAATAAATGAAGATATTATTCTTTCATGAAAACTTCTGGCTCCCAAGTTGTCTCTTGACTCTTGTGGTGGTGTTAAATGATAAGCGAAAAATATATTAATATTTACCGTTATTTTACTTAATATTTTGTATAATTTCTCGAGATTTGTGAATATTTTGACGTGTTTTATGTTATTTTGTAGATAAATAAGATTTCAGGACTTACTGAAATCAAATCAGGGCCAAAACAGCGAAAAACGGACAAAAGGGCAGAAAAAGTAATTTCACGCGTTGCAGCGCGCCACAAGTACTGTTCTGCCGACACGCGTCATCATGACGTCAGCACAATAATTCAGCCTGCCGACACCTTGTGTCAGTAATGACGTCAACATCGCGACGCACAAGCCTTCACGCGTCGCAACGCCAAGCCAATAATTCTGCTGACGGCCACGTGTCATCATCTCGTCAAAGCCGCGTACACGTGTCAAGAATCAACCACACGTCGCGACGCCCAAGGACAAAATTTGCCTATAAATTGAGACATAATTCATTTGAAATTTTCATACATTATTCTGGGGATTTCCAATATTTAGGCCGAATTTAGTGACCGGGATTAATAAACTTAATTCCCAATATTTTTTTTGAAATATTGGGAATTTTATCATCAAATCACTCGATTCATATTTAAATAGAATATGTAAAATTTTACCGTCACAGACTCTTACAAGAAATGCACCATATTAATTCGAATTTAGTACTTCACAATCAAATCTCAAGTCATATAAGTAAGTAACACAAAACCATAAATCTATGAGGACAGAAAAGAAAAAAGGAGACTTGACACTTTTTTTTGAATTATTGAAAATCTCACCGTCAAATCACTCATTCTGGATTTAAATAAAGTAGGTAAAACCCCCGACTGTCCCAAAATCTTACAAAGGATGCACTTCCTGAATTCGAACCGAAGATCTCAAAGTAAGATTTTGAATTATACATCACCAAACCACACTCTTAAGAACAAAAGAGACTGACACGTTCAAAGAAAAGAACTGTTTTTTTTTTCTTTTTCCTGGAAGATGAAAAAAATGGAGCTTTGGAATCATGTGATGGGTCATTAATGCAAGAGGGAGAGTGGTAGGACATAGGGTTCTACAACTCGTACGAAAATGTCAATAATTAATCTTCTTCCACTCAAAACTAGTTTCATTTTAATAATCTTCACAATTTAATTTCATGTCAGTATGACATTAATTTCTTGTTGGTTTTTTTTGATTCCATTATCATGATCATTTTATTAAATTTCTTCTTAGGTTAATTAACTAGCTTAGCTTGTTATTGCATGTATAAATATAAAGGAATTTAACCAAAATAACTATTTTTTTTTTGTTAAAATAAGCTAGTTTTGCAAAAATAGTCATATTTTCCGAAGTGGATTTTGGATATTCTCTAAAGTCCACAAAAAATTTTATTTTTTAAATCTTTTTATTTGAAACTTCGGATCTCCGAAGTTTCAAAAATATATAAGGTTGAGGTCTCCGAGATGAACATAACATGATAAAAATATCCTAATTATCCATCAAACTTAGGAAATCCGAATTTTTCTCCGAAGTTTATTAGGAAATCCGAAGTTGTCTCCAAACTTGGTCCAAAATCCAAACTTGTTTCCGAAATTATGGTTGGTGTTGTTCCTTATTACTGCCCAAACAATGAGGCGTTTGCTCGATACCAAAATGTATGGATTGCACACTCTATTGTTGGGGCATATGCAGTAGATATAGAAGATATTATAGGATATTGACATATTGATCTATTCAGCGATATGTGATGTGATAGCCTTTATACTTTAGACGTCTCATTGTATACTCGATTATGTCGGATGTTCATAAGTAACATCGATGCAGAAATGATTTAGAAGCACCATTTTCAGTTTTCTATTTGGTCATTCGGTAGGAGGCTGGATATTACGTCGGACTTGATATGTGAGGTATTGGGATGTCCAGTTGTGGAGGATATGTATTTTGGGTCCTATGATGGCAGACGATACAAAGCATAGCCTGATCAGAGAGCTGCCATGGGTAATGTACTAGGATCGAGGCTTACGGTGAGTGAGCGTGCCTTGTATTATGATGGTTGATGGTAGGCTTTGAGACAGAGGCATATCAAACTAGGCATTCGGCTGATACAAAATATCATTCAGTTGATTATCGTGCCGCTTATCGATCACTAGGATGAGGTCAATATTTTAGACATCGTCTTGCTGGACTGCATATTACATGTCATATTTTTTTATTGTACATACTAATTTATTTTTATATTTTGTATTATAGACGAATCCTAAAAATATATTTTCCTTACAGGGTTGTAGGATGGACAAGAAGCCCTTATTATAGGGCATTGGTTTCATGCCTATAGTAGGTCGGGTATTTCCTATGACATGGTCATCACCCAGCTCAAGCAGTATTTCCAGCTGAATTTGGATGACGAGGTGGTCTTCATTGAGCATTCAACTATCATTAACCAGAGATTCCTGCGACGGAGGAGCCGCTATTGTACAGACGCAAACAATGTTTTCATGACAGGTATCGAAAAAAGATATATATATATATATATAATAGTGGTTCAATTATTTAATTCTTTTTATTCATCTGTTTAGTAGATCATCGTGTTATGTAAAATCAACCGTCACAGGATAATCATGTTGCTGATGATCCTTCTGTAGGCTCTGATGGCACTGGCCATCATCTAATAGGCTCCGATGGCGCTGGCCATCCTCCAATAGGCTCCGATGATGATGGCTCATCTCATACTTCTCATCATGCAGGTGATCCATTAGTCACTTTGTTGCATGACCACATGATAACGATAGAGGAGGGTGGTTAGACAAGAATCGAGGAGCGACAAAAAAGAATGGAGGATCGACGGAAAAGAATGCTTACATGAGGCGTTAGAACTTCTGAGGAGAATGTCAGTTAAGAGAGATATTAGGTCTGATGATGTATTGACTGACATGATTTTGATGATATGTAGTTATATATATATATATATATTACATATTACATATAACTCCTAAAAGGAAAAATCAAAAAAAAAAAAAAATAGTAAAAGTAGTTCAAAAAATAAATCATAAATAAATTTAATTTTTATATATATTATTTTTTAAAAAAATTCTTTAAAAATACTTGGGATTTTCGAAATTTCAAATAAAAAATATATAAAAAAAAGTTCATGTGGACTTTGAAGAATATGACTATTTTTGCAAAACCCAAACGTTATAGCTCATTTTGACAAATGACAAAGTTTTGTGGCTAGTTTTGTTAAATTCCCTAAGGATAATATTAGAATTTGATCATGTGTGGGTTATGTTAAATTTTTCATAATTTTATATCACATTTATTTTAATAACAATATACATTTAGTATTTAATTATATTTAAATTATTATATGATTATTAACAATTATTATTTATTAAAATAAAGCAGTATAAAATTTAGCTTAACACTAAACAATGTCTATGATATTGTATACATCTAACGAAATTATTTCTTATTGCCAATAGATCGTTGGTGCAATGTCATGATTCATGACTAACTGCTAATGTTGCTGCATGTGACATGAGTCAAGTGTGATGGCGATTTCGTGTCTAATTAACATTCTTTCACAAGGGTCACGGGTTTGAATTTAGATCCAATATCGAATCGATATTTTTAGTGGATATTTTTTAATGATATTTTAGTGACATTTATGTTTCAAGCAGTTATATATTTTGGAGAGAGAATTTAATTTACAACTATTTGGAGTATGAATGTCACTATAATATCATAAAAAACAACATCTTATAATTAATGATATCGAATTGAATTGTGTTAAACTTTTCATAATCATATATTATACATGTTTTAATAGTAATACATTATTAAAATTCAAATATATTTAAATTATTATCTAATAAACTACCAATCATAATTTATAAAATATTTAATACAAAATTCAGTGGGAAAAGGACTTACAAAGATGCCACCGAACCGGTGAAGACTCATTACTATTCGTCGAAAGTTAAGGCTTTCATCATCGAATTTAAATCCCACAAATTTTATCATCTAAAATTCTTTCATAAGTGTCACATATTTAAATTTGGAACCACTATCAAATTGAGTTGTATTAAACTTTTTCATAATCATATACCATACATGTTTTAATAACAATATATGATTAAGATTCAATTATATTTAAATTAGTATCTAATAAATTACCAATTATAATATATATATATATAAATCCCACAAATTTCATCATCTACCGAGCCAAAACTAATGGTATCATAGTTGAAGTATTTGTAATTGTATATATGATCACGATCCATTTTTTTTAAAATCGTTGAAACCCCACCACCAAATCACTCTTTCCGGACTTGTTGTAAATTCCTCAATATTCATTAAATATGATATGTATATGGATCATTGGGATTTTTTCAAGGGGTGTATGAGAGGTTGCAATCCTTGGAGAGTTGCAACCCACCCCAAGGGGTGCCCTATTGGCACCCCTCCATGCCATATAAAAGAAGGCCTTTATTCCAAATGAAGAGATAGGAAAAACATATACAGAATATCTACATTTAAAGGCATTGTGTTTTCCTTGTTTTGAGAGAGAGATCCACCATTAAATCCTAGTTCAAACACTTGTTAATGAGTGCTCCTTGAACAAGTAGAATCCAAGTAATCCTGGGAGAACGTTGGCAAAACGAATCCGTAAAGCACCTGTGACGGCGCCAATAAGTTCTTAAGGACAGAGATCATCTCGACTTGAACGAATGAATCAGGTTTTTCTGGTTCTTATTGTTTTAGGGTTTTATTGCATCTAGATCTACTATTGGATGTTTGATCTGACTGATTTGCATGTTGATATTACTGTTTAATGACACTAATTTCACAACAATCTTAAGAACTTAATGATATAGTGTTATTAGATAGTAATTTACATGTTAGGGTTTGAATATTTTCTGGAAAATTCAGACTGTGCATGAAAAACCTGTAGGGCGTTCGAACGCCCGACGCACGCGAATGCATAAATTTGAAAATTCGTAAGAACGTTCGAACGCGTCTTTAAACGCAACTCGAACGCAAGCCTTCTGTCTTAGAACGTTCGAACGCGTCCTAAACGCAACTCGAACGCAAACTCTCTGGAATCATTCCGTTCGAACGCGTTCACGAACGCTATACGAACGTGAACTCTCTGGAATCATTCCGTTCGAACGCGTTATCAAACGCTACTCGAACGTGAACTCTCTGGAAACACTTCGTTCGAACGCGTTATCAAACGCAACACGAACGCACACACACTGGACAGTCTCGTTCGAACGTAGATACGAACGTGACACTAACGATTTTGTCCTGGAAGTATCATAAATTGCAAACTTTAATTAATATTAACTTGGTTAGTCATATACTGTAAACACATTAATCTTGGTAGTATAGATTTAAGTTATTATTAAGTTGTTCAATTATCACAAGCATACACATAGTGATAAAGTTGAAATTGATTGGTTGTTGCATAATTGGTTGAGAATTTAAAGTGTAATTTTGCACAAGTAATTCCATCCAATCTTGATTGACATATATATCTACACTTATCGTATTAATTGTACTATTGGAAAAGTACAAATCTGGGTTGTGAATTGCTAAAAGATCCTATTGAAAAAGTGTTCGAAGAATATTCGTTCATTCAATTTTCCTTAATATCTTTAGTTGAAATTCAAGGACTTGTGTTTATTGGAACTTTCATCCATTAAAACAAGTGACTACCTAGTACATCACTTTGAACAAGATCATTCGTTGATCGTTGTGCAATTTGTCTTTCGTAGACTGATTGAACCATGTTGATTTCTAGTTACAAATGGCTAGCGGAAATATCACGATACCGGTCTCTCACGGAGAAAAGCCGGAGAAATTTGGTGGGGCAAATTTCAAACAGTGGCAGAGCAAAATGATGTTCTACCTGACAACTCTCCAGTTGGCTAAATTCCTCAAAGATCCTCCGGGTCCTGTGGAGGGTGAATCTGAATTGGCCAAGGAAGAGCGAGAACAGACTTGGATGTCTGGAGACTTCTTATGCAAGAACTACCTTTTGGGTGGTCTTGACAATACCATGTACAATGTGTACCAAGGCATGACTTCTGCGAAGGTTCTCTGGGAATCTCTCGAGAAGAAGTACAAAACCGAAGATGCCGGACAAAAGAAATTTGTCGTGGGTAGATTCCTGGACTACAAGATGGTAGATTCAAGGACGGTGATGTCTCAGTTGGGTGAACTGCAATTGATCATTCATGAAATACTGGATGAGGGAATGAAACTCTGTGAGATGTTTCAAGTTGCCGCTATAATTGAAAAGTTACCTCCATCATGGAAGGACTTCAGGAGCTATCTGAAACACAAAAAGAAGTAGATGAGCCTTGAAGACCTCAGTGTTCGATTGAGAATCGAGGAGGACAACAGGATGTCCGAGAAGGCCAGCTACAAGATTTTGGAATCTAAGGCCAACATCATTGAAGGTGTAAATGGTAGCAAGAAAAGAAAGAACAGTGAAGCTGATTCTTCCCAAGCGAACAAGAAGTTCAATGGGAAGTGCTACAACTGTGAAAAGAGCGGTCATATGACAAAGGACTGCAGAAACAAGATATCTCAGGACAATGGCAGGAAAAATGAGGCCTATGTCGCTGAAGATGAGTAGTTAACTGATGAGATTTCAGAAATGAATTTCTCAGCAGTGGTAACTGAAGCTAACTTGGTTGGGAATCCGAGAGAATGATGGGTAGACACTAGGGCTACTCGTCATATCTGTGCTGATAGCAAGATGTTTTCCTCGTATAAGAAAGGTCGATGGCAGCGATCATCTGACAATGGGAAACTCGTCTACCTCTAGAGTGGTTGGACAAGGCACAGTAGTTCTGAAAATGATATCCGGAACGGAGCTTACATATAAGAATGTTTGCATGTTCCAGATATTCGGAAGAACTCGATCTCGGGTTTGTATTTGTTTCTGACAAAGATTGTATTGACAAAAAATGATGTCTATGTAGGAAAATGATACATCGCTGAGGGTCTTTTCAATGACTGTCAATTGTGCTATTAATAAAGCTGAAACTTCTGCTTATATTATTGAGTCACAAAATGTATGGCATGAGAGGTTAGGACATGTTAATTATGATACAATGCGTACATTAATTAACATGAACCTTATACCTAAATTTGCATTGATAGCCAACATGAGTATGAGGCATGTGTTGAAGCAAAAATACATAGAACATCATAGAACGAAGTTCTGAACCCTTGGAACGTGTACACACTGACGTGTGTGACATGAATATTATGCAAATAAGAGGCGGTAAAAAGTACTTTGTCACTTTTATCGATGAAAGCACAAGATTATGTTAAGTGTATTTGCTGAGGAGCAAAGCTGAAGCTATTGAGAGCTTTATACACTGAGAACGAAGTTGCAAATCAACTTGGCAAATAAATCAAAAGAATCAGAAGTGATAGTGGTGGTGAATATGTTTCATCATTCGGTGAATATTGTTCTGTGCACGGAATTATTCACGAAACCACTGCTTCTTATTCTCCTCAATGGGATTGTTGAGTGCAAAAACCAAACGTTGAAGGAATTGATGAATGCCATGTTGACTAGTTCTGGCTTACCTCAGAACTTGTGGGGGGAAAGCCATGCTTTCCGCGAACTACGTTTTGAACAAGCTTCCTCACAGGAGATTAGAAAAGACACCATATGAGTTGTGGAAAGGTTATGTACCTTCCTACAAATATCTGAAAATGTGGGGGGTGTCTTGCCAATTGCCAAGGTGATGGTTCATAAACCTAAGAAGGTGGAATATGACCCAAAACTGTTGACTGTATATTCATCAGATATACTTGCAACAGTAATGCATATCGATTCTTGGCACAAGTATGAGATTCCTGACATCAATCCAAATGTGATGATTGAGTCAAGGAATGCAATTTTTTGAAGAGACATTTCCTTGTAAGGAAAGACAAAGAAGAGAGTCTCTCAAAAAGATTTGTTGATACTGTCAAGGACAGTGATCAGGTTGACCAAGAGTCAGATCCGATTTTCTGACATATTTGTTAGAAAATGAGCCTCAAAGCTATAAAGAATCAATGTCTTCTCTGGAGGCACCTCTGTGGAAAGAGGCGACTATCAATGAGATTGATTCAATCCTACAGAACCATACTTGGGAGTTGGTTGATCTTCCTCCAGGTTGTAAGCCACTGGGCTACAAATGGAAAGATGAAAATGGATGGATCAATAGATAAGTACAATGCGAGGTTTGTCATAAAAGATTATAGACAGAAAGAATGTATTGTTTACTTTGACACCTATCCACCAGTGATTCGTATCACACATAGTAGAATGCTTATAGCCATAGAAGCTATATTTGGTCTTGAAATACATCAAAATGATGTAAAGACGTCATTCTTGAATGGTGAATTGGATGAAGAGACTTACATGGAACAACCAGAAGGGTTTAATGTTCCTGGATAAGAACAGAAGGTGTGCAAACTTGTAAAATCCTTGTACGGATTAAAATAAGCACCTAGACAATGACATGAGAACATTGACAAAGAGATGTTGTCAAGTGGGTTTAAAACCGATGAGTGTGATAAGTGTATCAACTCAAGAATGATATGTCGTTGTATGTCTCTATGTAGACGATATGCTGATAATTGGTAATAATCATGAGTTGATTCAGTCTACCAAGAAAGTGTTATCCAGTAAATTTGATATGAAAGATTTGGGAGTAGCTAACCTAACTCTTCCTTTATCAAAGAATATTGGTTTAAGCATATCGCAATTAGAGTATTCAAGGATCATCGGAAGTCTGATGTATCTCACGAATTGCACACGAACTGATATCGTTCAAGCTGTGAATCGGTTAAGCAGATATACGAGCAATCCAGGACATAACCACTGGAAAGCCATAGTAAGAGTTTTGAGGTATCTGAGAGAAACTTCAAAATATGGGCTACATTACGAGTGATATTCTGCTGTACTAGAAGGATACAGCGATGCTAACTGGATATCTGATACGGTGGATTCCAAATCCACAAGTGGATTTGTTTTCACACTTAGTAATGCAGCCGTGTCATGGAAATCCTCGAGGCAAACATGTGTTGCCCGGTCTACTATGGAATCTGAGTTCATAAGCATTAGACAAAACAGTGGAAGAAGCAGAATGACTTAGAAACTTCCTGGAGGATATTCCTAGTTGGGCCAAACCGGTGCCAACGATTAGTATACATTGTGAAAGCCAATCGGCAATTGGGAGAGCCCAAAATACAATGTATAATAGTAAGTCTCGACACATACGTCGGAGATATAATACCATACGTCAATTGCTCTCAAGTGGCATAATAACGATCGATTATGTCAGGTCGAAGGAAAACTTAGCGGATCCACTAACTAAAGGTTTACCTCGAGAGCAAGTTGAGAGGTCATCGAGGGGAATGGGCTTGAAGCCTATAATCTAAGAATTGTCACTGTGGAAACCCAACCTAGCTGACTGGAGATCCCAAGATCTAGGTTCAAAAGGGACAACAGAAACTTTGTGCAATTCAAAACAAGCACTGAAGAGTTTTGTACTCTTTCCCATTCCGATAATGACGCTGAGTGTTGTCTGTCATTGGTTAGGATAAGCTAAGGCTTTTAATGATCACTATATTAGGAGATGGGTCCTAATGGGGGTAAAGACAGATTACCTCTTCATAGTAGATCACCTATTTCAAGTAAGAAGTGAGGCCGTTTCCATGGGAACCTTTAAAGGCGGGTTACCCTAAAGTGCTTGATGAATCCAGGACCGTTGTTCAGGGCCAAAATGAACACAACCGTAGAACGGGAAAATGGTCGAATTAAAGCTGTGTGTTGGCAATTGTCTTGGTTTACACCAACGGCAGAACAGTTCAAGACTATGGGTCACTGGTTTGCCAAGTAAATCCGATTGTCATTCACTAGGAAAGGTTCAAGGCGAAAGCTACCTATTTCGATGCAGCTTTAGCTCGCGGCATCTCTCTCACGTGCCTGAATGAATATTTGAAGAATTGTGGGGGATTGTTGTAAATTCCTCAATATTCATTAAATATGATATGTATATGGATCATTGGGATTTTTTCAAGGGGTGTATGGGAGGTTGCAATCCTTGGAGGGTTGCAACCCACCCCAAGGGGTGCCCTATTGGCACCCCTCCATGCCTTATAAAAGAAGGCCTTTATTCCAAATGAAGAGATAGGAAAAACATATACAGAATATCTACCTTTAAAGGCATTGTGTTTTCCTTGTTTTGAGAGAGAGATCCACCATTGAATCCTAGTTCAAACACTTGTTAAGGAGTGCTCCTTGAACAAGTAGAATCCAAGTAATCCTGGGAGAACGTTGGCAAAACGAATCCGTAAAGCACATGTGACGGCGCCAATAAGTTCTTAAGGATAGATATCATCTCGACTTGGACGATTGAATCAGGTTTTTCTGGTTCTTATTGTTTTAGGGTTTTATTGCATCTAGATCTACTATTGGATGTTTGATCTGACTGATTTGCATGTTGATATTACTGTTTAATGACACTAATTTTGTAGGCAAAAATGTGTCATCAAACAGTAATATAACTTGCAATCAAACAGATCAAAACAACAAAAGAAGATATAGATGCATGAAAACCCTAAAAACACAAAACCATTAAAACAAACCAGAAAGTGTAGATCACAGAATAGTCCAAGTCGAGATGTTCTCTGTCCTTAAGAACTTATTGGCTCCGTCACGGGTGCTTTACGGATTCGTTTTGCCAACGTTCTCCCAGGATTACTCGGAATCTTCTTGTTCAAGGAGCACTCCTTAACAAGTGTGTGAATTAGGAATAATGGTGGATCTCTCTCAAAACCAAAAGTAAAAAACAAAGTGTCTGTAGGATATATTATTTTCGAACTCCTTTAATTAAGAGTGCATGACCCCTTTATAAAGGCATGGAGGGGTGCCATATGACACCCTTTGGGGTGGGGTTGCAACCCTCTATGGATTGTAACCACTCTAGCACCCCTTTGCCATACACAAAGACATATATACCCTTATGAAATAATTGAAGAATTTACAACAATCCCCCACAATTCTTCAAATATTCATTCAGACACGTGAGAGAGATACCGTGAGCTAAAGCTGCATCGAAATAGGTAGCTTTCGCCTTGAACCTTTCCTAGTGAATGACAATCGGATTTACTTGGCAAACCAGTGACCCATAGTCTTGAACTGTTCTGCCGTTGGTGTAAACCAAGACAATTGCCAACACACAGCTTTAATTCGACCATTTACCCGTTCTACGGTTGTGTTCATTTTGGCCCTGAACAACGGTCCTGGATTCATCAAGCACTTTAGGGTAACCCGCCTTTAAAGGTTCCCATGGAAGCGGCCTCACTTCTTACTTGAAATAGGTGATCTACTATGAAGAGGTAATCTGTCTTTACTCCCATTAGGACTCATCTCCTAATATAGTGATCATTAAAAGCCTTAGCTTATCCTAACCAATGACAGACAGCACTCAGCGTCATTATCGGAATGGGAAAGAGTACGAAACTCTTCAGTGCTCGTTTTGAATTGTACAAAGTTTCTGTTGTCCCTTTTGAACCTAGATCTTGGGATCTCCAGTCAACTAGGTTGGGTTTCCACAGTGACAATTCTTAGATTATAGGCTTCAAGCCCATTCCCCTCGATGACTTCTCAACTTGCTCTCGAGGTAAACCTTTAGTTAGTGGATCCGCTAGGTTTTCCTTCGACCTGACATAATCGTTCGTTATTATGCCACTTGAGAGCAGAGCAGTTGACGTATGTATTATGTCTCCGACGTATGTGTCGAGACTTACCATTATACATTGTATTTTGGGCTCTCCCAATAGCCGATTGGCTGTCACAATGTATGCTTATCGCTGGCACCGGTTTGGGCCAACTAGGAATATCCTCCAGGAAGTTTCTAAGCCATTCTGCTTCTTCCGCTGTTTTGTCTAACGCTATGAACTCTGATTCCATAGTAGACCGGGCAATACATGTTTGCCTCGAGGATTTCCATGACACGGCTGCATTACCAAGTGTGAAAACAAATCCACTCGTGGATTTGGAATCCACCGTATCAGATATCCAGTTAGCATCGCTGTAACCCTCTAGTACAGCAGGATATCTCTCGTAATGTAGGCCATATTTTGAAGTTTCTCTCAAATACCTCAAAACTCTTACTATGGCTTTCCAGTGGTTGTGTCCTGGATTACTCGTATATCTGCTAAGCCGATTCACAGCTTGAGCAATATCGGGTCGTGTGCAATTCGTGAGATACATCAGACTTCCGATGATTCTCGAATACTCTAGTTGTGATATGCTTGAACCAGTATTCTTTGATAAATGAAGAGTTAGGTCTACAGGGGTTCTAGCTACGTTTAGATCCCCTTTGAAATATTTATCGAGTATCTTCTCAATATAATGAGTCTGTGATAATATATATCCGTCTGATGTCCTAGAAATTTTTATTCCTAGGATCACATCAGCTATCCCCATATCTTTCATATCAAATCTGCTGGATAACATGTTTTTGGTAAACTTAATCATTTCATGATTACTACCAATTATCAGCATATCGTCTACATAGAGACACACAATGACATATCCTTTTTGAGTTGATTTGGTGTACACACACTTATCACACTCATTAGTTTTAAACCCATTTGACAACATTTTTTGTCAAATTTCTCATGCCATTGTTTCGGTGCTTGTTTTAATCCGTACAAGGATTTTACAAGTTTGCACACCTTCTGTTTTTGTCCAGGAACACTAAACCCTTCTGGTTGTTCCATGTAAATTTCTTCATCCAATTCACCATTCAAGAATGCCGTCTTTACATCCATTTGATGTATTTCAAGACCAAATATAGCTGCTATGGCTATGAGCATTCTTATCGATGTGATGCGAGTCACAGGTGAATAGGTGTCAAAATAATCAAGGCCTTCCTTTTGTCTATAACCTTTTATGACAAGTCTCGCCTTATACTTATCTATTGATCCATCCGTTTTCATCTCCTTTTGAATATCCATTTGTAGCCCAGCGGCTTACAACCTGGCGGAAGATCAACCAACTCCCAAGTATGGTTCTGTAGGATTGAATCAATCTCACTGTTAATAGCCTCTTTCCAAAGAGGTGCCTCCGGAGAGAAGTCACAGCTTCTTTATAACTTTGAGGCTCATTTTCTAACAGTATGTTAGAAAATCGGGACCAAACGACTTAGACGTTCTAGCTCTTTTGCTACGTCTAGGCTCGATTGTCTCAGCATTTACACGTTGATCTGATTCTTGGTCAACTTGATCACTGTCATTGACAGTATCAACTGTTCTTTTGAGAGACCCAGTTATTTGTCTTTCCTTACAAGGAAACGTCTCTTCTAAAAATATCGCATTCCTTGACTCAATTATCATATTAGGATTGATGTCAGGAATCTCCGACTTGTGCACCAAGAATCGATACGCACTACTGTTGTGAGCATATCCAATGAATATACAGTCAACAGTTTTAGGTCCTATTCTAACCTTCTTAGGTTTAGGAACCATTACTTTGGCAAGACACCCCCACACTTTGAGGTATTTGTAGGAAGGTACGAAACCTTTCCACAATTCATATGGTGTCTTGTCTAGTCTTCTGTGAGGAAGCTTGTTCAGAACGTAGTTGCGGAAAGCAAGGCTTCCCCCCACAAGTTCTGGGGTAAACCCGAACTTGTCAACATGGCGTTCATCATTTCCTTCAACGTTCGGTTTTTGCGTTCCGCAATTCCGTTCTGTTGAGGAGAATAAGGGGCAGTGGTTTCGTGAATAATTCCGTGCACAGAACAATATTCACCGAACGTGAAACGTATTCACCACCTCTATCACTCCTGATTCTTTTGATTTTCTTGCCAAGTTGATTTTCAACTTCGCTCTCTTATAGTGTACGAAGCTTTCAATAGCTTCTGCTTTGCTTCTCAACAAGTACACATAACAGAATCTTGTGCTGTCATCGATAAAAGTGACAAAATACTTTTTACCGCCTCTTGTTTGCACAATATTCATGTCACATACATCAGTATGTACAAGTTCTAGCGGTTCAGAACTGCGTTCGATAGAATGAAATGAGGTTCTATGTATTTTTGCTTCAACACATGCTTCACACTTATGTTGGCTATCAATTGCAAATTTAGGTATGAGGTCCATGTTAATTAATTTACGCATGGTATCATAATTAACATGTCCTAACCTCCCATGCCATACATTTTGTGACACAATAATATAAGCAGACGAACTAGCTTTATTAATAGCACGATTAACAGTCATTACATTTAGCTTGAAAAGGCCCTCAGTTAGGTATCCTTTTCCTACATACATATCATTCTTAGTCATTACAAACTTGTCAGAAACAAATACAAGCTTAAACCCAGCCTTACTAAGAAGAGATCCTGAGACTAAGTTCTTCCGAATATCTGGAACGTGCAGTACATTCTTCAATGTTAGCTCCTTTCCGGATGTCATCTTCAGAACAACTGTGCCTTGTCCAACCACCTGAGAGGTAGACGAGTTTCCCATTGTCAGATGATCGCCGCCATCGACCTTCTGGTACATGGAAAACATCTTACTTTCTGCACAGATATGGCGAGTAGCCCCAGTGTCTACCCACCATTCTCTCGGATTCCCAACTATGTTGGCTTCGGTTACCACTGCTGATAGTTCCATCTCTGAGATATCATCAGTCAGCTGCTCGCCTTCAGTGACATGGGCCTCATATTTCTTTTTCTTGCCCTTGTCCTGAGACTTCTTGTTCCTGCAGTCCTTTGACATATGACCGCTCTTTCCACAGTTGTAGCATTTTCCCTTGAACTTCTTGTTCCCAGAGTCAGCTCCACTGTTCTTTCTCTTTTTGCTACCCTTTGCACCTTCAATGATGTGGGCCTTAGACTCCAGAGTCTTGTAGCTGGCCTTCTCTGACATCCTGTTGTCCTCCTCGATTCTCAATCGAACACTGAGATCTTCAAGGCTCATCTGCTTCTTTTTGTGTTTCAGATAGCTCATGAAGTCCTTCCATGATGGAGGCAACTTTTCAATTATGGCGGCAACTTGAAACATCTCACAGAGTTTCATCCCCTCATCCAGTATTTCATGAATGATCAATTGCAGTTCACCCAACTGAGACATCACCGTCCTTGAATCTACCATCTTGTAGTCCAAGAACCTACCCACGACAAATTTCTTTTGTCCGGCATCTTCAGTTTTATACTTCTTCTCGAGAGATTCCCAGAGAATCTTCGCAGAAGTCATGCCTTGGTACACATTGTACAGGGTATTGTCAAGACCACCCAAAAGGTAGTTCTTGCATAAAAAGTCTCCAGACATCCAAGTCTGTTCTCGCTCTTCCTTGGCCTTCTCAGATTCACCCTCCACAGGACCCGGAGGATCTTTGAGGAATTTTGCCAACTGGAGAGTTGTCAGGTAGAACAGCATCTTACTCTGCCATTGTTTGAAATTTGCCCCACCAAATTTCTCCGGTTTTTCTCCATGAGAGACCGGTACCGTGATATTTCCGCTAGCCATATGTAACTGGAAAATCAACAGGGTCAATTAGTCTACGAAAGACAAATTGCACAACGATCAACGAATGATCTTTGTTCAAAGTGATAAACGATAAATGTAGATATATATAATTCAATCAAGATTGGATGGTATTACTTGTGTAATATTACACTTTAAATTCTCAACCAATTATGCAACAATCAAACAATTTTCAACTTTATCACAATGTGTATGCTTGTGATAATTGAACAACCTAATAATAACTTAAATCTATACTTCCAAGATTAATGTGTTAACAGTATATGACTTACTAAGTTAATATTATTTAAGTTTGCATTTTATAAGAATTACAAGACTATCTCGTTAGTGTCGCGTTCGTATCTTTCGAACGAGACTATCCAGTGTGGTGCGTTCGTGTTGCGTTTGATAACGCGTTCGAACGAAGTGTTTCCAGAGAGTTCACGTTCGAGTAGCGTTTGATAACGCGTTCGAACGGTGTGATTCCAGAGAGTTCACGTTCGTATAGCGTTCGTGAACGCGTTCGAACGGAATGATTCCAGAGAGTTTGCGTTCGAGTGGCGTTTAGTACGCGTTCGAACGTTCTAAGGCAGAAGGCTTGCGTTCGAGTTGCGTTTGAAGACGCGTTCGAACGTTCTAACGAAAGTTCAAATATTTAGCCTTCGCGTGCGTCGGGCGTTCGAACGCCCTACGGGTTTTTCATGCACAGTTCGTATTTTCCAGAAAATATTCAAACCCTAACATGCGAATTACTATTTAATAACATTAAAGCAATAAGTTCTTAAGATTGTTAGCAAAAATGTGTCATCAAACAGTAATATAACTTGCAATCAAACAGATCAAAACAACAAAAGAAGATATAGATGCATGAAAACCCTAAAAACACAAAACCATTAAAACAAACCAGAAAGTGTAGATCACAGAATAGTCCAAGTCGAGATGTTCTCTGTCCTTAAGAACTTATTGGCTCCGTCACGGGTGCTTTACGGATTCGTTTTGCCAACGTTCTCCCAGGATTACTCGGAATCTTCTTGTTCAAGGAGCACTCCTTAACAAGTGTGTGAATTAGGAATAATGGTGGATCTCTCTCAAAACCAAAAGTAAAAAACAAAGTGTCTGTAGGATATATTATTTTCGAACTCCTTTAATTAAGAGTGCATGACCCCTTTATAAAGGCATGGAGGGGTGCCATATGACACCCTTTGGGGTGGGGTTGCAACCCTCTATGGATTGTAACCACTCTAGCACCCCTTTGCCATACACAAAGACATATATACCCTTATGAAATAATTGAAGAATTTACAACAAATTTCACAACAGGACTTAAGCGTATCAAGTAAAATCTCCGACTGTCCCGACTCTTACAAAAAATATACTCTCTAGATTCGAATCCAGAACCCTAAAGTAAAATACTGAATCATACACCATCAAAACACAAGTAAAATACTGAATCATACACCATCAAAACACACGAATTGAGTACATAAAATAACGATCATACGACTAACTCACGGGTCAGTCTGCACTCTGCACATTCTACAGAAATGGCTGGCCAAATTAATTATATTCTTGATACGGAGGATCTATTTCTCAGCTTGTTTAATCAATCACAAGTCGTATTTAATTAACTACAAAATATAATTAAGCAGCAAAAAGATTTTGAAGTGTCCAAAATAAAATGACAGTTCCTTGACTTTCTTCTGTTGTTCTGTCTAACACTAATCATTGAACATAAAGAGACAATTTTTAATTTAACGGTCTTAATTTGCCTGAACAAGTAAAGCCCAAAACGCAAACATTTTATTTGAACAAAACCTCATTTTTCATTTTAATTATATTATATAATTACCATTTTAACGTCAAGGGTAGATGAGTAAATAAAAAAATTACAACCTAAGTGATAAAAATAAAAATAATAAATATTAGGGATCCTTTTTGTTTGAGATATGAACAGTAAAAATTTCTTGGTTTAATTGACAATGAGCTACTATTTCTTAGATTTATTTACATATCAAAGTTTTGCAAGATTCATTTTATTAATAATTTGTCTCATACTAATTTTATTATCATAATAAAAACTATCTAACACTAATCGATGAACTTATTTAACGTGTTCTTATTTTAATATAGCCAGTGTTTGTTTTGATGTAATTAATGATTTTGAGTCAAACCATGTGGCTTAGGGAGAAATTGGAAGAGGGTATTGTCTTTGTTTTGTGCATCCACAATTTCACATGAATGTTTGTATATGCTTAACAAACATTCACATTGAACCTCTTCTTTGGTCTTGATCTTAGGTCTTTGCTAATTAGGATTCCCCGCAGTTTACACCTTTGCATTGCTACCTTAAGTAGTGTAGCCGGTTAGAATATTGATTCAGTTATGATAAAATTTTGTTGGAAATTCTTCAAATCTTCAAATATACTTGTTTGGATGGAGGAGAGACATATCCCTTGAATGGTACCCCATGGGGACATGTCCTCCAATTGTGTGCAAAATGATCCTAAGCTCCAAGAGGTGCATATGGGGGTATAACCATTTGGAGGGTTGCACCCCAACCCTAAGGGTGACATTGATGCATCCTTTCATGTATATAAAATGAAGCTTTATGTTCATTTTAACACACATAAAAGAAATCCAATTTTCATCCAAAGATTTGAGTCACATAATGTCTTATTGAGTCTGAGAGAGTACCACCATATTCGAAGTTCAAGATCTTGTTAAGGAGTGCCCATTGAACAAGAGGAATTCAGGTTATCCTGTGAGAATATTGGCCACAAATCCGTAGAGCACTGAAACGGGGCTGATAAGTTCTTAAGGACAGAGAATCTTCTCGATCCGGACTATTGTTTTTCGTCTTTGTAACAAGGTTTTTCTTATTCTCAAGTTTTAAAGGTTTTCTAAGGTTTATGCATATTAGATCTATTTTCCTGGATTGATCTGTTTGTTTGCATGTTATTTACTGTTTAATGACATAATATAACCAGCAAATTTGATTTTCATAAAAATTGTATGATTCTCTTCATTTTAGAAGAGATAAATTAAAATGATCTTATTAATAAATTAACTTTTCATTAATTTAAAAAATATATTTTAATAAATTATTAAATTAAATGAACGTGACTGCCTTCGTCTAGCTTGACCCTCTTTCTTATACCCAGATCCGGACCCAGATGAATTTTCCCGGATCCGCATCCTGACCCGAGACATCTGAAGTGCTTGTGGATCCAAATCTGAATCCGTCAAGACCTGAGTCCAAGTCCGAATTTGCCATCCCTACACGCACGGAGAGGCTTGAGAATTAACAATGGCATGGCCAGGGCTCGTGAATTTGATCAATTTTGTTAAAGAGGGGACGTGTAAGCCATACATAGCCTACTATTAAATATTAATAAATATATAGGTGCCATTGCCAATCTAACACACGCTTTGGTTAAGTCAATCATAGCCGTTGAGTTCACTCAAACTTTTAATTTATGAGCTGGGTAAATTTTCTTTTTTTCTTTTTTTCTTCCCTTTCGTTTGTTTGTTTGTTTCTTTTTTCTTTTTAATATTATGAAAGAATCTATAAAGGCAATAATGACTTTTTGAGTTTGTAGCAAGTCGAAATTTTTTTTTTTTGGCAATTTTATATATGGTTGAATTGAAGAGTATAAAATCATTTTTACATTTTTAAGGCATAAATAATATCATAATATTATAATATAAAAAATTTAGAGTCTAATTTTTGTTTTTTGTTTTTTGGGTGCTATAATAAAAAAATTTGGAAGTGTCCGTCTAGTCCCAAAACAGATCATAATTTTCATGTAGGAGTCGGTATGAAATTTTCATACAAACGTGGGAGAAAGTACATGTATTTTTTTGTGTCGAAAAAAATTAAAAAATTTTCCGCATGAAATTTACATGCGTATGTTTATGTATTCTAATTATTGCCATTATTAATTTAGATTTGTGAGATTCATACGAGTGAGTGACAATGAGTTAATGTGAAAGGAGCAATGCTCCTGCTTTTATCTAACTCCCTTATTATAACACTAATTTCTTGGCATTTTATGATAGATTTTAATTAGGGTCATTTCGAAAAGCAAAAAAAAAATAATAATAATAAAAAAAAATAAAAAGCAAAAGATAAAAATAAAAATAATAGAAGCCTTCTTGTCAAAATATTAATTACTTATCAAGTTTCAATTTTTATTTTCAGGACTTCGATTTTTCAAACTTCTTTGTTCATCATAATCAATAATTAGTCATTTTGCAATCATTCAATAATTTAAAGCCGCCCTTGTACTTCTGTTAAGTTATAACGTGCTGCTACAGCATCAACATGAAGCTTCGATCTCTTAATCAAAACTCAATCATATATATTGTTAATTAAGTCTCTCTTCTTCATATATTGAAATTAATTAATTAATTAATTAATCAACTAAACCCAACAAATATATTTAATAATAATTATCATTTGTAAGTAGCTACTGGCCTTTTCTTTTCATTTCTTTAATTTGATCTGTAGTACACTCAAAGCTCACAAACTCACATGTCCTTGAGCTATTATAAATATGGATACCCCCTATCTCATTTCTCTTCAATATATCCCTCGAAAGCTCTTTTATCTCCTTTCCTTAAAAAGCACTTTTTTATTTTTACTTTCACAAAAACAAAATGGTTGGAAATTCACCATGTGCCTCTTGCAAGCTGCTACGACGTCGTTGCGCCAAAGACTGCATCTTTGCTCCTTACTTCCCTTCTGATGACCCCCACAAGTTTTCTATTGTTCACAAGGTTTTTGGTGCTAGCAATGTTAGCAAAATGTTGCAGGTATATATATTTTGCCCTTCTTTTTGCACATATATATGTATATGTAGTTAGATGTAGGTGCTAGTCAGTGGCGAAACCGGCCATAATATCTAATGATTGTTGAAATTTACGTGTCTAATTCAACCCAAAAATTATCTTGAGAGTATTCAGGACTGTCTTATCTTTATATTTTTCTACCAAGATTCATTTCTCATCCGATGTCGATTTTTTCTTCTAACACTCCACCTCACGTGCAGGTTAGTCCTTTACCTGGTATGTATCATATGGATAGGTAGTATGAGTTAACTCGTGCATGAGATCAACTCTGATAACATGTTGAAACCCATGAGCGTAACTCGATCCAAAAAATAACTTGAGAGTTGATAATTATCAAACCCGGGGACAAGGGTGTTAATGTAGACGTTCCATTCTTACAGTTTAATTGACAATATTGTATATTTTTGTGGTCAAGCAGGAGCTTCCGATGAATCAAAGAGCAGATGCAGTGAGCAGTTTGGTTTATGAAGCAAATGCAAGAGTGAGAGACCCAGTTTATGGGTGTGTCGGTGCCATATCTTATTTGCAAAAACAGGTGTCTCAGCTGCAAATGCAACTAGCAGTGGCTGAAGCTGAGATATTATGCATTCAGATGAATCAAGAACCGACGATGCCAATTCCGGTGATGGACTCAGATGACAAGTCGTTTCTTCTCCAAAATAACCTCCCTCCTCAATACCTCAATTTTACTTCACCTAGCAATAATGTAATTCATGACTCTCTCAAAAGAGAGAGCATCTTTGGACATGACATGGTTTCTTAATAAATTTTTCACTTCTTCTTCGTCTTCTCTCTCTCTCTCTCTCTTTTTACACATTAAATTTTCCATTGTTAATTAGATATTAAAAATTCAACTAAACATTTATGGATATTTGTGAAATTAAAGGAAATACCCTCATTGAAATTCCCTCATACTTTATAATAACAAGCCGGATATATTTATAATAAAATCGTGTATGTGAGATTTCGTTTAATTTCACTAAATATCGTATTTTTGTTATTTTTTCCAATTAGTTATCAATATTTTTATTAATAATTATGAAAGTAGTTGAGACAGAGGAATTTATATTGTTTAAACGTCTTCAAGGGATGCAGCCCAACAGTTTGAGTTTAAGACATTGTCTTTAAGGTCACAGGTTCAAGTCATGGGTAACACTCTTATAAGAGATTAGGACATTATCAGTTTACCCACGCATTTATACCGGAGTCCAATAACTTTGATATGAATGACGTGTGGTTTCCTCGATATTCTAAAAAAAAATTGTTTAAACAAGGATGAGTAAATTGGGTCAACTCTAGCATGTGAGAAATGAAGTAAATTAGAATTTTCTGAGTATATAACTTGTTACTTGAAACAAATTATGCTTCTTACTTGTAAGTGTATTCTTGTAATGAATGTCCAAAGGTCGGTGGCTTCTTAAAACAATATTTGACAAAAATTCTTGAAGTTTATTTAATCGCATAAATTCACAAGTTTTTGCAATGATAAAAAATGAATGAGACGTTTACTCAACGAATTTATATTTGGAGTTGACACTATAAGAAAATATGGAATTATCAATCATAATTATCGATCGATTATTTCGGTCGGTAATTTTTTGATATTTACCGATCGAAAATGATATAAATAATTTCTGATCAATTACCGACTGAAATATTATCGATCGAATATTCAGTCGATAATCGGTCAGTAATACAGTGCAGAAGATTAATTTTGCGCCTATTTATGCCGTCAACAATTACCGACTGAAATTTCGGTTGGTAATTGATGATAAATAGCGACCGAATATTCATTCGATCGCTAAAAGAGTATTAATTATAAAAAAAAATAGTCATTTTACCGACCAAATAACGGTCGGTCGGTAAAATTAAAATTAAAAAATATAATATATAAAATATTATTATTATTTTACCCTATATATATATATATATATATATATATATATATATATATTATTACTCACACACAAACAAACACACACACATATATTCTTTATATATTATAACAAGAAATATGTCATAACCTAGTGATAATGCCATATATTGGATCTTGAGGTCAAAGGTTCAAGGCACACCAATTACATCAATTTGTAAAATTAAATGTGGATTGTGTGGGTTTAGTCTAGGCTCGCTCTTGGGTGGCATTAAGACATAGGTGTGGGGCCCACCCATGGCAGGTCTTATTATCGACTGATGCTATTTGAATCAGTAATTTATTACCAACGAGTCAAATACTGTACGAAGATATTCGATCGATAGTCGTGATTACCGAACGAATTTTTTAGATTACTGATCAAATATTATGTAGGTAATCTCCAATTTCATTGTAGTGTGAATTGAGTTTTGTAATGAGTTTTTTTTTTTTAATTTATAAATTATGATAGATAATTATTAAATAATAATTATTTAAATGTAACTAAATTCTATATATGTATTGTTATTAAAACACAGATAATAGAAAATTAAGAAAAATTTATCAGAACACGAATTTAAATTTTTGGGGAATACCTATCTACTTTTCCTTGAAGCCAACTTCTTTAAAGCCAATGATTTTCCAAATTACAGAGCTAAGACTGTGTTTGATTTGTATGTAATCAGGGGCCTATAAATGCTTTTTTATGGAAAAATTAATAATTAATCTACCATTAATTTCAATTAACAAGGTCAAAAACTATCTCCATATATACGAAAAATTCTAGAATGGCCGCTTATATAATTGAATTAAATGTTATATATATATATCTATATTATAAAGCACAATGGTGTTGGAGGAAAGAGAGTGCATCCAACGGCTCTCTTTATGTGGCTTAATTAACGGCTCAGATCATTTCATTGGTAATTGGAGGAAAGAGAGTGAATTGATTGATGGAAATGATCAAAATTTTCAAATTTTCAAATAAAAAAATAGAAAGTTAAAATAAAATCATTTAATTTTGTAACAACGTGCCGTAGGCACGGGCCAAATACTGTAACACCGTGCCGTAGGCACGGGCATCATTTAATTAAAAAATAAAATCATTTAATTCTGTAACACCGTGCCGTGCCGTAGGCACGGGCATCATTTAATTAAAAAATTAAATAATTTAATTCTGTAACACCGTGCCGTAGGTACGGGCCAAATACTGTAACATCGTGCCGTAGGCACGGGCAAAAACTAGTCTATATTATAAAGCACAATGGTGTTGGAGGAAAGAGAGTGCATCCAACGGCTCTCTTTATGTGGCTTAATTAACGGCTCAGATCATTTCATTGGTAATTGGAGGAAAGAGAGTGAATTGATTGATGGAAATGGTCAAAATTTTCAAATAAAAAAATAGAAAGTTAAAATAAAATCATTTAATTTTGTAACAACGTGCCGTAGGCACGGGCCAAATACTGTAACACCGTGCCGTAGGCACGAGCATCATTTAATTAAAAATAAAATCATTTAATTCTGTAACACCGTGCCGTGCCGTAGGCACGGGCATCATTTAATTAAAAAATAAAATAATTTAATTCTGTAACACCGTGCCGTAGGTACGGGCCAAATACTGTAACATCGTGCCGTAGGCACGGGCAAAAACTAGTCTATATTATAAAGCACAATGGTGTTGGAGGAAATAGAGTGCATCCAACGGCTCTCTTTATGTGGCTTAATTAACGGCTCAGATCATTTCATTGGTAATTGGAGGAAAGAGAGTGAATTGATTGATGGAAATGGTCAAAATTTTCAAATTTTCAAATAAAAAAATAGAAAGTTAAAATAAAATCATTTAATTTTGTAACGTGCCGTAGGCACGGGCCAAATACTGTAACACCGTGCCGTAGGCACGGGCATCATTTAATTAAAAAATAAAATCATTTAATTCTATAACACCGTGCCGTGCCGTAGGAACGGGCATCATTTAATTAAAATATAAAATAATTTAATTCTGTAACACCGTGCCGTAGGTACGGGCCAAATACTGTAACACCGTGCCGTAGGCACGGGCAAAAACTAGTATATATATATATAAAGGATTTGTTTACAATTCGCATTTTATTTTGTAAAGTGTGAATCTCCGCGAGAAAGATGAAATAATAAATAATACTTAATAATAGAGTATTTTGCAAATTAAACTAATGATTGTAACGAACAAAATAAAAGTTGAGATGGTTCAAACTTCTCCTTTGTACACTTATGTCGGGATGTACATTTTTATAATCCATCCTATTTAAGTTCGGGCAAAATGAGAAAATTATGTTAAATTTCAATAAATAATGACAAAAATTTAGGATTTGGTTATCTGGTTCTAAATTCGAATATTGAGCTAGACATGAAATTTATCTGTTCCGCTTAAATTCGGATCGGAAGATTTGATGGCGGGATTTTAATGTTTTCAACTTGAACTAGGATTTGGTTATCTGGTTCTAAATTCGAATCTTGAGCTAGACATGAAATTTATCTGTTCCGTTTAAGTTCGGATCGGAAGATTTGATGGCGGGGTTTTAATATTTTCAACTTGAACTTGACTTGCAGCTACGTGCCATCAGCTCACGAGTTGTTCTTCTAGTGTGTTCACGTGGGGCAGTGTGAGAAAGTGCTCGGTTCATGGGAAGTAGTTTATGTGATCCTTAATATTATAATTAATTTAATTTTCTAAATCCATCTCCCAATACAATTATGTGTCGAATCAAAGCAATTCTTTGGAGAAGAAGAAGAAGAAGAAGAAATGAAAAAACAAATGAGGGCTAGAACCGAGTAAAAGATTCCTTATTGGCTTTGTTTAGATTAAAGCGTTTCTGAGTCAAACTTGAAATTAATCCTTATCATCAAATACAGCCTTTTTAATTTTGTTGCTCTTTTGAACAAATGTGAAGATGTACTCATGAGCTTATCAAATTCCACTGAGATCATGTCTTTTTTATTTCATATTCTATTTTGTCTTTCTTTGATTTGGCATTTTCTGATTGAAGTCTCCGATCAGGGTGGCTTGATGGTGTATGGTTCAGGATCTGATCTTCAGGTACTGGGTTCGAATTCATGGAGTGCGTTTCTTGTAAGAGTCTGAGACCGCCGGAGATTTTACCTATTCCGCTTAAACTCAAAAATAATGATTTGGCAGTTGGACTTCCAACGATTTCAAAAAAAAAAAATCTTCTGTTTCAATGTATTTATCTATAATGTTTCTTTGACACTCAAAACAAATAGTTTCTTAACAAAAAAAATGACACCTAAATTTGAAGGTTTTTCTCAATAATTTACTAAATTCGAGTTGTTTCTCAAAAGAGTTATAAAAATCTCTTCCATTGATAAATTTTGTCTATTTTAATAGAGAAAAGAAATTTACACTTGCATTAATCCCACTATCCCTATTCACATAAATGAAATTTACATATAAAAAGGAATCTCGATGTTCATTTATGCCACAACGAAATCTAAATGTTGTTTTTTTCTTAATGGTGATGTTTGAGTATCAATCGGAAACAACGAATGCCGGTGCAAGTTCACATGATCATATTTGATAATAGGTCGGTGTGATTTGGTAGTGTAGAATTCAAGATCTCACTTTGAAGTTATCGGTTCGAATCCAGAAAATGCGTTTCTTGTAAGAGTCTGGAACAGCTTGGAGTTCTGCTCTGCTTAAGTCCAAAATTAATTATTTGACGACAGAGTTTCCAACGATTACAAAATATATATATATATTTGATAATACATCAAATACTCAACCTTTGTTACAAAAAAGTCAAGGCAGCCGTTAATTTTTTTTTTAGAGATTTAATCATCTTATAATAAAACAAAACTGGATCAAAAAATTCCTAGAAAATCGACCCATTTTGGTCTAGTACATGAAGATGAAGCTTCCGCCGGCTGGATCAAGCTAGTGGCCAAGCCGGAGTCAAATGGAAATTTAAAGAAACAAATAAAAGAAAATTTAAAATTTGATTAAAAAAGTCACCACGAATAAAAAGACAAATGAATGCATTTGTCTTTTGTTCTATCAACTTCCAAATCTTGATTATTAATGGAGACTGAGAAAGTGATAAGAGCCTCATTTTCTCTTTTGAGGGCTCGAGGATAATACTTCCAACTCATTCAAATATCTATCATTTTTTCAATTATTTAATTATCTTATTTATTGATGATCATTCTTTTTAATTCTCTCTCTTGTTCAAGTCACTTGATTTCAATTTTTTAAGGCCTTGTTCACACACACACAAAAAAATAATTGCATTTTCCTTTTATTGTTCGATGGTAGTTAGTTCTGGAACTAAGCACAGAGTCTAGTGTTCTTGATTCTTGAAGCCATGTATGCCTATTCCCAGATTCAAAATATGTGTTTAGTCTGTGTTAGGACTCACAGAACTCGAATAAAAATATTACACGACAAAATAGGTCATTATTATGGTACCCAAGAGTATCAATACCATTGGGTATAAATATATTATTTTGAGCATTGAACATGTAACTTAACTCATTAAACATACAAACTCTACCAGTAAACATGAAACTAATTTCATATTTTCAAAAATTTTATATTTATTGGTAGATTTTGCATATTTAATGGTTTAAGTTGCATGTTCAATGATCAAAGTTGAATGTTTAAACCCCAATGATATTTAATACCCTTGAGTACCATAGATGTCCCATTCTTTTAATAGTCGGAGAACTATAAAATTAGCAAAAAAATTTAGGGTCTATTTATACAATTAACAAACTTATAATTTTTCTTAGTTTAGTTGTAGAAAAAGCATAAGGGTTTTTGGACCATAATGCCTCCAAGTAAGCCAAGGTCTATGTGACACCGTCAGTCAATTGCAGTAGATAATATGTTGATCGTGATGGACATTGGCATTATTATCGAAAATGCCCACTTTACAAAAAAAAAAAAAAATTAAGTGAATTATTATTATTGTAAACTGATCTTAATTTTAGTCTATTTCCATAATTTTCCAGAATTCTCTCTTTTGTCCAAGTCATTAGAGACTCTGTAAGTGTCATTCCACTAAATTATGGCCTTGACCATCAAAATTTATTATTCTCAATGGCAGTTGGTTTCTTTTTTCATATTATAGTGTATATTTTGGAACCAAGTACAGAGTCTAGCGTTCTTACTTTTTGAAAATCTTTGGTTAGGGTATATTTGTTTCGCTGTAAAAATTTTTTAAATAAATATTTTTCTCACTGAGGGAAAATTTAATCAATACAAATTATTTTTCAATCAATGAAAAAATTTAAGATTTTTTTCACAAAAAAACGACTTGCGAATTCATTTTACAAAAAATAAAATTTTCCTTTTATCCAAAGCTCACTTCTAATCACTAGATAATATTTTTCGATAAAACTAAAAACGATTCAGTCGAACGACAGAAAACATCGAAAAATGATTTTCATAATAATTCATTTACTTCGGAAATTGTTTTACGGCAAAACAAACTAAGAATTAATCTCTGTGTTTAGAACTATTACTAGACAAAAACTGAAGGAGAAGGTACAGAAAGTTCAATACAAACTTTTAAGCAAATTCATAGGGAGCTTGGGAGGTCCTAAGCCAAATATAATTATAACCTACAAAATTGTATAAACATTTTTGTTTTGAGTGAGAGTAAGTCAAAGTTTCTGTGCGGTCTGATAGAACACCACTGACGCATGAAACTAGAGGAAATAAGAACAAACCAGCAGCTAAATCTCACAAGTCGCTTGAGCGCCGCAAAGAGACTAAACTGGAGAATAGCACTTTCCATCCCCACCAAAATTGTTGATATTTTTGTTGGCATCTGATCTAGTCTTCAAAACAAGCTTGAAATGCAATGAACCACCAACCACTCTGTCATTGAGTCACAGCAACACCCAATCGACAACATCTAAACTTGCAGGAACATGGCCTGCATCATGCACTTTAAACTAAAACTCTTCTGTTCCGGTCATCTTTGCAAATTCACTTTCATCTATACTCCCCTTTTTTAGCTTTTTCAGTAGACGGTAATCCCGAGCCAGCTCATCTTCGTCTTCGGTTGCCTGAGTAGCACGTCTCTGTTTTGCTGTTTTCTTCCTCATGGCAGCAGTTGCAGCATCTGAGGCCTTGTTGGGTTTTTGTGGTTTTGGTTCTCGCTTTTGTGCTTCTCTCTTCGCTTGCAAATTCTTCTTCCTTTGTTTCTCACGAGATTTATCCCTGATTAACATTGTTATCAGCTATGATCACAAGCTTACACAATTATTTGAGAATTTCATCATTGCAGCACATGTAGAAAAGCAAAATTGACTAGGGGGGAAGCCTTGTTTGGCTGTTAAACTTTGGTTGAATAGGTTTATCTTTTAAAATTATTAGGGCGAAGTTACTTTTTCCACCCGAAGTTAGAGTTAAGTTCAAAACTATCCAAATACTTGAAAAGTGTTCACCGGTCCACCCTAATTTATAGTAATGTACGATATTATATTTTCCCATTAACATAGTTAATGAAAAAGTGGCATCACAAGAGTAAAATTGTCATTTAACAAGCATAATGATTAATGTAGCAAAAAGCTGAATTTAGAGACAAATGAAACCTAAATTGCGCATCTCAGAAACCTGAACCATCATTTAACAACTTTAATTTGATTCTGAAACTACTAAAAACAGATTAATTGACAAGCTTATAATCTCTCAAAAACTAAAACCTAGAAATCAAAATCCCTTTTCACCATCTCTTGCAATTACATTTCCACACAAAACCCTAAACTCGCAGCCATGGCCGCCAAGAATTAATGTAACTGGGAAATTTTGCAGATCCAATTATGTCGTAAGAGTAGAGTCTTGAGAGTGCTGTTGTAGCAGCATGGTTCTTGATGGTGAAAATAAGAGTAGTGTCTCTAGTGTGAAGTGTGGGCAATTGCTGTCTATGAATGAAATTGAAGATGCCAAGATTTGGTGAGTGTAAGCAGACATGAGACATGGCGTTTACCAGATAGGCAGATAGAAATAGAATAGAGTAGGGTAAGCTCTGTTTCTCTATTAACAAAAGGAATGAAATATTTAAGTTTACAATATTAATTAAACGGTATAGGCAGATAGAAATAGAATAGAGTAGGGTAAGCTCTGTTTCTCTATTAACAAAAGGAATGAAATATTTAAGTTTACAATATTAATTAAAAGGTGCGTTTCAAGAAGAATATTTTTATTTCAAGAAGAATATAAGCAGCTTATCTCTTAAATTAGGGTTTTTATTATCTTTTTTCGTGGTTAAATTTATTTTTTATTTTTTTATGTTTAAATAAATTATAAAAGTAATTTGATCTTTTCACGCAAAATCATTAACATAGTTAGCATTTGTTACCGTTAAAGTGTAAATTGATACACTTTTAACAACATTTGGGGGAACCGGCGAACACTTTTCAAGTTTTCGAGTAGTTTTGAACTTAAATCTAATATTGGGTGGGAACAGTGACTTCGCCCAATTTATTAAAAGAAGTTAATATCTTGTTGAAGGAAAAGGAGAAGACTGTGAGTGAAATGAAAGCATTTAAGAATTCACAAGGACTAAACATGAAATTTCTTCCCCTATGATGATTGATGGCTTCCATGTCAACTGTCAATGCATACCTGGTGACTCTTTGATTCTATTACTTTTTAAAGTAAAATAGGAAGATTGTCAGTTCTTACTTGTACTTGATCTCTGCCACATTGATGTCTTTAACTGGGACAAAACCCTCGGTGGAAAGAGAACGGTTCTTTACCTCGGACATTGAAGGAAGCTGCAGTAAGCCATATCCCATGGCCAATTTCCCAACCTCAAGTTCTTTCCACCTGGAAAATATGAATGGTAAAACATATTATATAATGAAAATATAGAAAGGAGCAATAAGCCAAAGGTTAAAAGGCAGTAGTAACCTGAAAATGTAAGAGCAATGATGCTCTTTATATGCACGGATATAAGAAACAAATGCTCTGAGTCCTTTCTCCATGACATTACGGTCTTCTTTTGCAGCAGAACGTATCTGAAACAAAGTTTTGATATTATGTTGGATTAATATTGAAGACAAAATTTCAAACCATATAAGCCATGGGGTTCGCCTCTAATCTCAGTTCTCCGGTTCTCCCGCTTTATACACACACTGAAATATACAGAACAAAATTCCGATATGAAAAACTAGGAAAGAGAATAAGATAGAAATCATGCTCACTTGAGGAACTACATCAGAAGCATCATCAGCGCACTTCCTCTCCTGAAGAGGAACCCTTCGTATCCGCAGGAATTCGACATAAGCTTCCTCCTGCATAAGTATAACTAAATTAATTGCCCTGTAGATTTTCATTAAAAAGAAGAGTAGTCTATGATTAAATAAATCAGTAAGCACATGAAAGAACACCACCTTTGGTGACAGGAAAACAATGGCACTCCCTTGTCTGCCCAACCTAGCAGTTCGACCAACTCTGTGGATGAAAACATTTGGATCTTGAGGGGGATCATACTGCAAGTTAGCAAACAAATAAACCATCACTCAAAGTAACATGGATAATGGCAGGTCTTTTTTTATTTGTTCTAAAAAATTACCTGCACTATACAATCAACACCGGGTATGTCCAGTCCACGTGCAGCAACATCAGTACATAGAAGAATGCCACTTGATAGGGATGTGAATAATGCTAATGCTTTCTCCCTACCAGTCTATTTGAAATAAAAATAAATCAAAATGAGTCGGAATACACACCAGCCGACTGCTATAATTGTAATCTAAGATACTGACAGGATGTTCCAATAACCGATATTCTACCTGCTTCATCTTCCCATGAAGAGGAATCAATGAGAGACTCTTCAAAACAGCCAGACGTGGAAGAACAACTCCCCAGTAGTCAACGCAAGCACAAGTCATGAAATATCTGAATAAATACGTTAAACCTGTTATGAGGCCCTTAACTACACAACAAGATAGCACTATCCATCCATTGACAAACTTTCATGCAAACTTACATTATAATCTTTTTAGACTTGTTTTTAATCAGTAGGTCAACAAGTTGTGATGGTTTCTTATCTGCTTCACAATCAAAATACTGCATAATCAAAGGAGAAATTAATTCAGAATACATGCAAAAATAAACTTACAAAAATCATAATATGAGGGTTACTATTTACGTCAAATTAGAAAAACAACCCATCCAATTGATCTAAATTATTTGGCAAAACAACCTACAGTGTGCTTTATCTTTGAAGAAGAAGAAATAATATCCAAGTCTTAATGGATTCTAATATGCCAGATTAAGATTTCGAAAAAATTATTTAAGTTTTTTTGGTTTCAATTCTGTGTAACCACATGCAAGCTAAATGCAGCTGAAATACATTCAAATGCAAAAACACCTCAAGATGAAGGCCTGAAGGTGTTTTAGAAGGGGCTAATTGTTGGGAGGATATTGAACCATGCTGTGATTTCGCTTCTGCTCGCACTTCAACCCTCACAGGATTCCTCAGCCCTGCTTTGGATAGCTCTTCAACTGCCTCAGTTTGAGTAGCAGAAAAAAGACCAGTTCTACGAAGTTTAGGCAGGCGAGATATGATGTAATTGATCTGTTTCTGGAATCCCATATCCAAGAGCCTGTCAGCCTCATCTAGAATCAAAATCTGCGACAATCAACAAATCCAATATGAAGGTCACCAAAGTACAAGATCAAAATATTATTTTTTTGAAAATTTATCTAAAAATATTACATTCTGAATCAGTACATGGCTTCAGTCAGAATCTCATTAAACCTCCGCCAGTTGTCTAGTTAAGTTTCATTAAAACAAATATAGAGGTTACTGCCATTTACATGGCACATGCAATTTTAGCTGATTGGCACCATTGCACTAGCTATCCATTGTTAACTAGGAACGATAAATTCAGCAACATGAATTATAAGTCCTCTTGCTGATAACTAACAACAAAAAGAGGCATGAATTGAAGCCAAGATTATCATAAAATAGAAACGACCAATGGTAATCATTTAAAGAGAATCAGCTGCCAAGCAACTACCTCAAGATTTCGAAAATCCAAAACATCCATACGTTCCATTATATCATATAGCCTCCCAGGTGTTCCAATCAACAGATTAGCTCCTCGCTCCTCTATTTTCTTTATATCTGATTTCACCTCCACACCCCCAACAAGAAGCATAGACTCAACATTTGGTAAAGTTGAAATGAAAGGCTGTGCAACATGGTATATTTGCGACGATAGCTCCCTCGTTGGCGAGATAATCATCCCCATCACCTTCACTCAATCCAAATACTAATTTATCAGAAAATTAATCACAGTAACCAAATGCAATTCACTTTATAAAATATAAAAATGCCAATACAATATAGTGATCTTTTTTTAATAATCAACACAACTAGAAGTATAAACTTTTCAAGTAAAATATTTTTTTAACATTTTCTAGCATGGTGCTAAAATAAATAAAACTGATTACTCAAGTGCTTTCTGTAGAATCACTTCATATGTTATTGTAGAACATTTAACTGGTAAAGCACTTCATATGCGTTTTGTTTTGGTGAGAAAGTGGAAAAAGAAGGTATTTGAGCTCATTGAGATCAATTAATTTCTCAATTGATAAATTTCTCTGTTTTTAGTTTAATTTTCAAGAGGTTTCTCGGCAGCCAAACATAAGTGAGTAATGATTTTGGACCTGATGAGGCTTTGGAGAAGAAGAGGCACGGCGGAGGATCTCGACCAGAGGAACTACAAAAGCTAGGGTTTTTCCAGAGCCGGTGGCGGCGTCGACGGTAACGTCCTTGTAGCTACATAACAAAGGGATTGTGGCGGCTTGAACCGGCGTGCAGAACTCGAAGCTGGCTTTAGCTAAGGCTTCGAGAACGGGCTCGGAAAGCGGCGGCTTCAAATCGGAAAAGCGAGTATCTGTTAAGGCTTTGTTCGGCTTTGAGTCCATCGTCAAGGTTCAAGGGAAGCGCGGCTCCGTCTGGCGCCCGCGAAGTATTTTAACTTTCTAGCCCCAATCAACATACCTAATGATAATTTTTCATTAAAGTCCCTAATTTTCTCTCCTTTTCTTTTTAAATTATTAAACACATTTATATAATTTATTATTATAATATATTAATATGAGGTATCGAGCATGGATACGAGGGTCACTTCTCCGGTTCTCCCCCAACTGCCAACCCCTCTCTCTCCTATTTTAAATATCAAAACTGTCCCTCTATTTTACAAAAATCCAGTCCCCAAATATATATATATATATATATTAATTTAAAACTACTTATATACTTATTTTTTTTATTAATTAATTTTTTTTTATTTAACACTACTTATACTCCCCAATGATTTTTTTGATTCTTTTTTAATTTATTTAACACTACTTATGTATTATAAAAATATTCTCATGTATATTAGAAAAATATATATTTAAAAAAGAATACAAATAACAACATTAAAAGTTACACTTAAAAATATAAAAATAAAATTTGAATCTGAATCAACACTACTTTTAATAAATTAATTTTTTTAATAACGTAAAAGTAGATATGGATACTGATTTACGAAAGTAAATAAGACAAACAATTTTTAATAAAGTAAAAATAAAATCAGAATCAGAATCAACACGACTTTTAATAAAATAAATTTCTCTACTTTCAAAATAAATAAAACATATATATATAAAATACATTAGATTTATTAAACAAATAGACCATCAAAAAATTTATTTTATAAATTAAATTTTTTTGGTAAAATTGTATTTTTTTTAATAATCAAAAAAATTAAATGAATAAATACGAAATTTGTAATATTTATTAAACAAATAAACAAGATTATATATATAAAAAGAAAAAAAAAATTAAATTTAACAAAAATAAAAAAATTATAAAATAAAAAATTTAATTAATAAAATGAAATAAGTATATATATATATGGCATTTTCATAAATTTGGCAGGGGACAGATGGAGCTTGTCAGTTGGGGGTGAATTAAAATTATATATATATATAAATATCCATTCCGGAGTGATTATCACTCAGGTGTACTTCAATTCCGAAGCGATGTTAGGCACTCCGGTGTATTCCCATTCTGGTATGATCATCACTCAGATGTACTTCTATTTCATAGTGGTGATCACTCTGATATACTTTCATTCAGAGTGATCATCACTCCAGTGTGCTTTCATTCCGGAGCGATGTCACAACTCCAGTGTACTTCCATTTCCGTAGTGATCATCTATCCGATGCGCTTTTCATTCCGGAGCGATCACCATTCCGGTGGCCTTTCATTTTAGAAATGATGCCAGTCACTCTGTTTTATTTTCATTTCGGAGTGATCATCACTTAAGTGTATTCTATTGCAAAGTAATGTCAGTCACTCCGGTGTACTTTCATTCTAGAGTGATGTCAGTCCGATGTACTTTTATTCATCACTCCGATATACTTCAATTCTGAAGTGATCATCACAATGAAATACTTTTATTCCGGAGTGATGTCAGTCCCCCCGGTATACTTCCATGCCGCAGTGATCATCACTCCGGAGTGCTTCCATTCGTGAGTGTTGTCAGTCACTTCAATGTACTTCAAGTGCAGAGTGTTGCCTATAACTCTGATATGCTTTCATTCTGGAGTGAGGACACCCACTCCTATGTATTTTTCATTCCGGAGTAATGTCGGTCATGTGTACTTTTATTCCAGAGTGATGTCAGTCACTCCGGTGTACCTTATTCTGGAGTGATGCCAGTACATTCGGTGTACTTCCATGCCACAATGATCATCACTCTGGAGTGCTTCTATTCCTAAGTGATGTCAGTCACTTCGATGTATTTCAAGTCCGGAGTGTTGCCAGTAACTCCCGCGTGTTTTTCATTCCAAAGTGATGACATTCACTCCGATGTATTTTTCATTCCGGAGTGATGTCAGGCCTTAGTGTCTTACTAAATATTCAGATACATTTTAATAAATTGATATTCATGATAAAAAAGTTGAATTTGGATTTTACCCACCCCTAACTTAAAAATAGTACAATTTAAATTTCCTAAAAGTTTTGGGGTTATAAGTAACTTGATCCAAACATAAGGGGGTTTCAATGTTAATTAAACCATAGCTTAAGTTTATCGGGAATTAACGATGCTGATTTCTCCTAACGTCCCACTCACCGCCACAATGAAATAAATAAAAAGCAGAAAAAAAAACCGGGAAAAAGAAAAAGCTTTTGCTTCGGGTTGATTACAGTGATGATGCGAGGCGATTTGATAAAATGGCTTTGCATTTTAATGATTCTTCACCGAATTAACTCGGTCTGTGGCGTCTGCGAACTCAGCTTCATGCACAACGACAAGCTTTATAATTATAACTTGATCTCTCCTCTGGATAAATACCCTCACGGTGTCCTCAGCGAAGATGGGTACTCTCTCTTTCTCTCAATTGAATGTTTTAATTTTGTGATTTAGGCAGTTTTATTTTGCATGAAATGTGATTTTGAAGCAAATAAATTGGAACATTTTGTATTTAGATTTGATTTTAGCATCATTTTTTGATTGGTTGATAATGGGGTTCAGTGATTTTAAGATATTGTTAGTTAATCCCAAGTGTAAGCTGATAGTTAACGATCCTGCTGTAATATGTAAACTTTTAAAATGTTGTAAACTTGTAATGGGTTTCAATAGTCCACAGAGTATGCTGGTTTTAAATGTAGTTGAAGGACTTGGAGATATTGATTTCCATATTTTGGATTTGGGGTTTATGAAATGAGGGCCCATATTTGAAAAATATCGATTTTGTTTAGTTTGTCAACATATGTGCAAATGTTGGTTCAAATTTTTAATTAAGAGGAATATGTTTGTAACAATTGCAGGTTCTATAAGGTGACAGAGAACCAGACGGTGCTTTGGTTTCAGGTTGGCTCCATCAGGTTACATTTTATTCTTTATATTCTATTGATCTTTATTCTTACAATTGTTTTTATAGCTTTTAAGGTGTGCATACTACAGTTTCTTGTTTGATTTGTGTGTGATTATTGGACACAACTGGGATGTTTGTTGTGTATGACAAATGACTTGCTTATGGTTGAGCTAGCTAGTTTTCTGGTTTAGGTATCTGTTACTGAAATAGGCTTTATTAAAACTTTGCTCAATTTTGAGAGAGAAGATATTTTCTAGTAGAAACATGTATTATTCTACTTGATTTCTTATTGAATTTATTTTTCGTGAATTATTTTGGGCAGCTTTGCGATGGGATGATTTTCAATCATGACCCGCCTACATGTGCTGACTGCTTGGTAAATACATCTAGAATCTTATTGAGTTTTATTCCTGTCCTTGAAGAACTTGTATTAAGCAATAAAGTATATTATTCATTTAATTGATTTTCTCATGATATTGTAGGACTGTGGGCGCCCATCACGCTGTGGATTGGAATGTAGTGCTCTTGTGGAAAAAAGTATTGGAGGTAAATAATATTGAAAGTTGAAACGAACTCATTCATTTCAGAACCAAAATAGGAATAATGAGTGCATGAATAGAGGGATGTAAACCAAATAAAATATAGCACAACTCATTTTAGCGTCTTCTTGATGTTCTCCTTTTAATCTAGGCAAAACCAGAAGCCAATTAAGGATATTTATTACATGTTTGGAACATGACTGACGATATAATCTAGTAAGATATAGTCATTCTTAGACATCTAATAGGTTCTTTGTGGCGTATGCATATGCAGGTTACCCTGTATGCTCTAGTCTCGGGCATCAATCAAGCACGGATATAAATATTATGGGTAAGAAGAATGATATTTATAATATTCTCAATATGATTTTCCTGTGTTCATTTTAGCATTGATGATGTGTTGTTCACCACTCACCAATGTAGGTAAACTAACCTGTTCATTTTCACATGTTTTTCATCTTCTTTTGTTGCCTTGGCTTAAGATAGATGAGTATCTAAATTCTAACATTCCATATGTGAATTAAGTTTGAGAACTTGATGATTTCTCTGTTACCACGAACACGACAGATAAACAAAATCCCCACAATGGCGTCATTGTTAAGATGTCACGTAGTGGCCCAAAGAACAATTGCTCGCTATCTGTCTCTGTCATTTGTGATTCAAATGGAGTTCAAGTAAGTGTTTTTTGTTTGTTTTTGGTATCATTCTAAGAAATAATTGAATATTTCTGCTAGAGTTGGTATTATATAATTTTTGTCCTATTGACTCACTTTCTATTCTGTTTCAAGGGGTCACCGTCTATCGAGAGATTAGGGATTTGTGATTACGTGAGTATCCGGATAACTCATATATTCCCTCTTTCCCTAATATTTGTAACACAGGATTTTAGCATGAAATGCCAGTCATTGGTGGTACAAGAAATATATAGCAAGTGTGGTATGAGAAATATATACAAATGTCTCCACTCAGATCTGTAGGCACACTTTAGGAGCCTTCAAGTGTTATGCTTTGATTTTTGCAAATGTTGTATTAACAGAATTTATGGGAACCACTTTAATATCTGTTTTCTATGTGTTGTATCTGTGTTGCATGTTGATGTGACACCGACAACAATAGGTTTGGCCTTTCTGGTTATATGACAGGTAAGTGGAGGAGTCATCTATGGTTTAGGGGTTAGAATTTAGGGAAACATAGGGTGTCCTGCACCACAATAATATGGCAGTCATTTGTGGTAGTTGGAGCGAGTAAGGGACACGTGTTTGAGAAAAAGATGGAAACACATAATTTTTTCAAGTATGGTACATGTCAGATTTCAAAATTGATATGGGGAAAGGCCTTAAATTGCTATTTTGATTTGATTAATGCAATATATATCGTCTTTTTCCTCTACCTATGCAGAAGGGTAAATTGGTAATTGTTTCATGCGTAATTAGTATTCAGGTTGATTATATTACTTTAACAGGCTACAGTGCTACGACATCCTTCTGGTTGTGCCACAATTGTACCCGTTGGAGGAGGGGGCTGGGGCTGGTTTGGAACCGTCATAACCATGTATGGGTTTTTAATCTCTCAATGGCTTTTTTAACTTTTCAGTTACATTCAAATGGCAACAATCTGGCTCGTGTTATAGTTTGAAGGAAGAATATGAGTTGACTATTTTCTCTGGCTTTCAGAATCTTATGTCTCTTTGGGATCTATCTGCTTGCTGGTATAGTTTATCGATATTTTTTCTTGGGAGTTCGTGGTCTACATGTATGTTTTCTCTCTTATAAATGTTTATAATTTATCTCTCCAGTTACTTGCATTTTATCCATGATGTCATTAATTGGCCTTTTTCAGTTCAATTATTATGAACATTTTTGCATCAATTTTTCTTGGTGGTATATGGTTCTTCATCTTCAACTATAATGAGTCATTTAAGTCTCTTGAAGATGATGTGTATAGTGTGAAGCAACTGAGCACCTTGTTATCTTCATATGTTAGGTAGACATTGTCTTACTTACAAATCAGTGATTAGCAATATGAATAAATGTGAAGTGTATATTTTATATACAACTTGTGTGAGTGGTTAGAATTTTATGTCCTTTGAGTCTTTGCTCCATCTGTTGATTTGTGGAGCCAATTCTTTGCTCACATGGAAAGAGATTTCAACAAATCTCTTTTGATAAGTAATTAATGTAATTGGTAGGCATTAAATGTTTGCATTAAATACAATTGGTTGGAGTAGTGCAAAATCTTGCCTATAAATAGCTCCATTGATGAGAGGTTAATGCATCCCACAATTTGTGAGTTTCTTTCATTAAAGAGAGAAAATTTCTAGAGTGATTTGAGAATTGAGTGGGTGAGATTGTGTGTGTGCAAGAAAAGTGAGAGAGTTTGTGATTAAAAGAAAGAGAGAAAATAGAAAAGAGAGAAAAATTCTTCTTGTGTGTTTCTTTTATTCCTCTTCTAATTCTTAAGAGTGAGTGTGAGTTAAACACTTGTGTGCTCTTGTAATTGAGGATTTTTCCTCTTGTTCTTCAACTATAGTGAAACTTAGTAACCACAGTGGATGTAGCTTGTTAGGTATAATTGACCGGGTGAACCACTATAAATTCTATATCGCATTGTTATATTTGGTTATTCTTTCTTGTCGATGTCACTTGGTAAATTATTGAGGTGTTAAAATCTCAAGACCATCTTCTATCTTTAAGTTTAATTCTCCTTCTTGCGGCTTTAGGCAATTCCAAACTTGGATTTTTGGGGCAGCATACCACACAGAACACAGGTACTCTTTCCTTTTCTACTTCTTCAGTATTTTCAATCTCTCCTTCAGTTGTATGTGCTGCACAATTTTAAGTGGCTTGCGCTTAAATGTATAGTCTCTTCTGCTTCTTTATGCATCAACTTGTAATAATCTGAGCATATCTAGGCTGACTGCTCATCATTCATAACTAAGCTTAAGGAGTTTGGAGCTTATGCTTAGATTTAAAATCCTTTGTCATTTCCACAAGGAACTTTCATGGCAAGTTGTCTATACATATCCAGTAAATGTGCTTTCTACTCTGAAGCAGATGACTACCTTGTACACGAAATTTCATTACTAATGTTGATAGATTGAGGTGCATAAGAAGCTGATTGTAAAAAAGACTCAGAAGAAAAATTCAATATTTTACTTTACGTGTAGGCCTTGCTTTTAAGGGAATAGTATTAGAATGGTTGCAACTGGGGTAGGGTAATCAGTAATGTAAATAAAAGCAATGGCCAGGCACAAGCAATCCAACTGTTAGTTATATTTTTATATTATACACGACTTCTATTCAATTTCAACATTCCGCCATATCACTTTTTAGCTTTGCAATTATGTGTCTTGTTCCCTTCTTGCAGAGTTATTTTGCATCTTTAGTGCGGAGATTCAGAGGACCTTCTGAAGGGCATCGAAGCACATATTCTCGTGTGAACTTCTGAGAAATTTCAATCGTAATCTAGCAGATATAGCTTTTGCAATATCTCAGTTTTGCTGTGAAATATCTGCAAACAAGTGCATTTATAGTTTTGTACCTGGGTAGTGGCCACTTGAAGGTCATAGCAGAGTAACTTCTTAAAGCACTCTTTTTTCACATCATTCGTAATCTAAGCCACGAATGATGACATTAATTTTTTTTATTTTGGGGGGCCAAATAGAAGAATAATGTAAGTTTAGTGCTTGTCCCGAGTCCTGACTCGTTTACATAGTGAGTAATGTGATATGAGAACTCGTCGGACGAGTTTCGTTGGATGGCTTTGACGTTTTTGTACACAAGGAACTGCAGGTTCTATTCCGATTTGTAAAGCCTGATGAGTAGTAGAAGATTCCCAACAGCACGCCGTGGGATAAATTCGGAAGAAGATAAAATCTAGAATTAGCAATGTACTTCCTGCGGTAGCGATTTTTCCCTTCTCTTTATCCAACTTGGTTCAACTCTCACACACACATATATTTTGTTAATTGAGTCACTTTTATTTTTGAAATAAATTTTTATTATTTTTAGATAATTTTTGGGTATTTAAATCATATAACACTAAATAGATGAAATTTTACTCAAAATTAATTAATAATAAAGATTGTATTTTCAAAACTATAGGAATTAAAATATCGTTATAACTACTTGCAAGATAATTAAGTCATTAGAACGCACAAATAAAATGAAACTCTACTTAAAAAAACAACAAGAATACTCGATTAATACGAGTATTCTAATCAAAACAATAGTAAATATATGTTTAAATAGTAAACTAGCGAAGAAAATTCAAATCTAACTCTTCTTAAATCACGTCTCTAGGCCTAATTAATACTCGATTCACACCGTTAGGCCTAATAAGACTTTGCTTGAATGCCAAGCAACTAATCTCAATGGGCCAACATTTCCAATGAACTCATGTACTTTCCTTACTCTAAACCCAATAAATGAATTAACTAAAAAAAATAAAGCAATGGACTTAATAAATTAAATGAGTTGAGCCGATTTTAAAATAAAATAAAAATAAATTAAGTAAATAAAATAAAGAAAGCCCACTAAATATGATAACATACGTCTGTACTTAATAATAAAGCCTACTCTACTCTACTCTATACGCATCCTCTTAAATGACTTGGACTTGAATCTAATTTGATATTGACATCTCAAATAATTCAGTTCATATCTCCTCTAACATTATAAATAACTCATCTTGAAACATATCATTAGGTGTCATCCCCTTTTTTTTCTAATTAATTTCTGGAAACTTTGAGTGCAATAAGAAATTAGTTGAGTTGTATTAATGGGTTCCGTACAATTTAACCAAAGTAAGAGGCAACCCTTAGGATTTAAGGTTTGATATGAAGAAAAAATTGGTGGTTGGAAATAATAATAATAATAATAGATCTCATGGCCTAAAATAATAGCTTAGATAAAGAGCAAGATCATGTTGAAAAAGCCATAAACAAGTGAAGGGTTGTTCTTCTTCATGCATTACTGGAAATGTTATTTTTATATTTCGACGCTAAAGAGATATTTCGGCGTCAAAAATTAATAGTTGATGCTAAATGATCAGTCTATTTTTCGACGCAAATAATATATCTTTAGTATCGAAAAAGATATTTCGGCGCTAATAACTTTACCATTTTACATCGAAAATAATATATCAACGCTAAAAATCATACATTTTGCGCCGATATTTTTTTCGACGTTAAAGGATTCTTACAACCCCTGAACCACCGATAATCCTATTACCATTTAGCGTCGAAAGGTGTAATATTAGTGTTGAACTTTTGAATTTGACGCTAAAGTGTTGTTACAACACATAACCATCACTACAAGAATTATGACTTTTAGCGTCCACAAATTTAGCGTCGACATAATATTCGACGCCAAAAATCACTTTTAGCGTCGAATATCATTTTCGACGCTAATTGTCATATTTTTAGCGACGGAAAAAAATTTCGACGCCAAACATTCAACTTTTGGCGTCGAAAACAGTTTTCAACGCTAAAATTATTACTATAGCGTCGAATAATATTCGACGCTAAATAATTTCACTATTGCAATAATTTTTGGCGCCAAATATTAAATTTTTAGCGTCAAAAATCTGTGTCGACGCCAAAAACTAGACATTTAGCGTCGACTATATAGCGTCGCTAAAGGTTTATGAAGTTTCCACCGACAATCCTTGAATCTTTAGCGTCTAAATTTATGTCGACGTTGAATGTCGGACATTTAGCGTCGAAATTGTTGTTTCAACGCTAAAAAATACAACAATTAGCGTCGAATAATCAGCTTCGACGCTAAAGATAGATTAAAATGCAGAATGCCACCAACCCTTTTCCCCCTCTGTTTTTTCTCTCATTCTCTTCATTTTCATCCTCTGAAATCTGAGAATTTCTCATCTACAACCTCACAACTCTCCTAAGAATTTTCAATAAAATTGTAATCAATTTCCGATAAGGTAAATCTTCTTTCATATTTCTTTATTATTTTCAATTTTTATGATTATATATGTTGTTTATATGCTGTTTGTTAGTGATTTATGATTCATATATGTAGAGTAAGTATATTAATTAACAAAATAGAATTTTTCTGTAAATTATTTAATTTATCAACCAAATATATATATATATATATATGCTTAAATAAAGTATTAATGAATTAGTAATGTTGATTACTGTAATATGATATCTAATAATTATATTATTATATTTAGGTATTCTGCTGAAATGGATAGAAATTGGATGAGCTCTCTGGATAGATTGAGTGTTGAATATCGTAATGGAGTGTATGAGTTTATGGAAGTCGCAAAGCAACACATTGATGCAGAAGGTCGTGTTCGTTGTCCATATGCAAATTGTTTGAATAGGAAAAGGAAGCGGTTAGATGAAGTTCATAATCATTTATACATGCCAGGAATATCACCAACTTACCGTACGTGGATTTATCACGGTGAGCAGTATCATTCTCAGTCACGATTTATTGATTCCGGCGAAGGGAGCAGTAGTTACAATCAACCTGCAAACGATGAGGTCACCGATATTTTGCATGACTTACAAGGTCCACAATTTGGTCATAGTGTTAGTGGTGACATGCCAGTGTTAAGTGGAAATGATCAAAATTTATTTAGTGAACTACTTGATGAGGCAAAAACAATTCCATTTGAAGGTGATAGAATGTCGATCTTGAATTTCGTTGTGAAATTATTACACATTAAAGTGATCAACAGAATGACCAACAAAAGTATCGATATGATGTTAGAGTTACTGGCCCAAATGTTACCGGTTGGAAGCGAATTGCCTAAGTCGTACTATGAGGCAAAGAAAATATTGCGTGATCTGGGAATGGGGTATGAATCCATTCATACTTGTAAGTTTGATTGTGTATTATTTCGTGCCGAGTATGAATCACTTGAACATTGTCCGATATGTGGTGAAAGTCAGTACAAAGTCCGTGGTATGGGGAAGAAAGTGCCTCAAAAGATATTGCGATATTTCCCTTTAACGCCCAGGCTGCAGAGATTGTTCATGTCACGACACACATCGACTGATATGATGTGGCATCATGAAAAGAGGATCGGTGCAGAGGGCATACTTAGAAATCTTGCGGATGGAACCGAATGGAAGGAATTTGATGACATGTACCCCCGTTTCGATGAGGACCCCCGTAATGTCAGGTTAGGTCTTACCTCTGATGGTTTTAAACCATTTGGGAATATGTACAAATCTTATAGCATATGGCCCGTTATTGTCATTCCATATAACTTACCTCCATGGAAATGTATGAAGGATCCGTTCATGTTTATGTCATTGTTTATCCCTGGTCCACGTTCACCCGGTAAAGATATAAATATTTACTTGAGACCATTGATCGAGGAGTTACAAACATTATGGAATGTGGGTGTGCATACTTATGATGCAGCTTCAGAGTAGTATTTTCAGATGCATGCCGCATTATTATGGACCATTAATGATTTTTCAGCTTATGGTTCATTATCTGGATGGAGCACTAAGGGATACATGGCATGTCCAGTTTGTACGGGTCAAACACCTTCGCAACGATTACGGAATAAAATCGGATACACAGGGCACAAGAGATTTCTTGAGTTGAGTCATCCTTGGCGGATGAGTCAATTATTTAACGGTCAATATGAACCTCAGAGTATGCCTAGTCCATTGTCTGGATTAGACATACTTTGCCAACATCAACATCTCAGAGACAGCACACCAGGTAAACATCCTAATAATAGAGATAAAAATTGAAAACGCTTACCTGAAGAGTTGAATTAGACAGGAAATAGTATTTTCTTTGAGTTAGAATATTGGGGGACTCTGAGTTTGCGACATAATTTGGATGTAATGCATATAGAAAAAAACATTTGTGAGAGTTTAGTGGGTACACTATTCAATATTCCGGGTAAGACAAAAGACACTGTAAATGCTAGATTGGACCTACAAGATCTTAGAATTCGCAGTGAATTGCATTTACAAGTCACCTCTCGAGGTCTTATTAAGCCTCCTACTAGTTATGTACTCAATCAATCGGAGAGAAAATCATTCTGTGATTGGCTGAAAATGGTTAAATTCCTTGATAATTATGCATCGAATATTGGGCGTTGGGTCAGAGATGATACAATAACGGGATTAAAGAGTCACGATTGTCATGTGCTTCTCAAGATTCTCCTTCCTGTTGGCATTCAACCTTATCTCCCCCCGAATGTATGCGACGTCGTACTTGATCTATGTGGCTTCTTTAAATAATTATGTCAGAGGACATTAAGCACATCTGTTATTGACGATCTTCAGCGAGGAATCTTGATAATCCTATGCAAGCTGGAGCGAATTTTGCCACCCATTTTTTTTGATGTCATGGTACATTTGGCTGTGCATTTACCGGCTGAAGCTAGAAAGGGAGGTCATGTCCATTACAGATGGATGTATCCCATTGAGAGGTACTATATATATATATATATATATATATATATAGTTTTATATAAGAAAATTCTTAACTTTTTTCATGTGCATATAATTTAGTATTAATGCAAACTTGTTGTCATATCTGTAGGGCTTTGGGAGATTACAAACAATATGTGAAAAATAAGGCACGCCCTGAAGGGCAATAGCTGAAGCTGTTATAATAAGTGAAGCAATAACATTTTGTTCGATACATGCAGAATATTGAAACTCATTTTAATCGTCGGCCACGAAACTATGATGGAGATGCAAGTAATAACCAAGATATCACAGTGTTCCGTCAAAATTGTAGACCATTTGGAGCAGTAGGTGTCAAATTACTAACCCTTCAGGAAGTTGAACGTGCGCATTGGTTTATATTGAGTAATTGTGATGAAGTGCAACCGTATTTAACGTAAGTTTTTCTGGTGCATAACTACTGTATTTTTGCCATACATTAACCGTGATAATTTATTGTAGGCAACATCTAACAATGCTACAATATGGTGGTGACCACAATGTTGATGGAACACACAGAAAAGAGTTTCCTAAATGGTTTGAGACAACTGTAAGTTAGAATATTTTATATTTATTTTTATCCTAACATTAAACATTTCAGTTTGTTATATTAACACATATATTTCTCTCATTCTCAGATTAACAACAAGTGCAAAATGGTCAATTGGACTCGCAATCCTCGTTGGTTTCTTTGGCTTATGGGCCTCAAAAGCAGGCTTATGAGTACAGTGGATGCATTGTCAACAGAGTTAGATTTCATACCGAACAGCGAGATGTTACTCATGTGACTCAAAATTCTAGAATTGTAGTCCAAGGAGAACACGACTCAGATCTAATTGACTTCTACGGCGTATTGCAATCGGTCATTGAGTTGATATACCGACCCAGACGACATATTGTGCTATTCGACTGTAAATGGTTTGACACAAATGCCAGAAAGAGGAGAATTCAAGTTAGTAATCATCTAACGTCAATTAATGTTCAACGTTTTTGGTACAAGAATGATCCATACATTTTTTGTACCCAAGCACGTTCAGTGATATACATATCTGATCCTAAGTTAGGAACTGGATGGATGGTGGTAGAAAAGTTACAACATAGGGCCATCTGGGACACGCAGGAGAAAGATAGAGTTGACATATCAGATGAAACAGAAGAAGTCTCCGGAAACTTTGAAGTTACTGAACAAATATTTTATGGACCAACTGTCACCGTTCCTGAAAATATCACATTAACTCGAGCTAGTACAGACGTTGAGATAATTCCTCATTCTGAAGTGAGCGTTGAAGTAACAAGTGAAGAACAATTTGACACTGAAGATGACTTCGATTCCAGTCACGAATCCTCAAATACCGACGATAATAGTGATTAATGAAGTTACTGTATTTTGTGATTGATGAATAATTTTCTGGATTATAATGTATGGTTGTTGATTTTAATTACTCTTTAGATATGGTTGAAATATTATCTTAATTATTAATAGTTTTCTGGATTATAATGTATGATTGTTGATTTTAATTACTCTTTAGATATGGTTGAAATATTATCGTAATTATTAATAATATAACTATCATATATTTGTTATTATTATTTTTAATAGTAGACATTTAGCGTCAAAAAATAATATTCGACGCTAAATGGTAGACATTTAGCGTCGAAGAAAAGTCGACGCTAAATGTCTGACCTTAGCGTCGAAACAATAATCGACGCTAACTAAAAAAATTAAATTTCCCGAAAAATAACCCTAAATTTTTAATAAATCACCTACTTTTTGGCGTTGAATTAGTCGACACTAAAATGAAATTAATTCGACGCTAAATGTCGTTTAAATCCCTAAAACCAGTGTCCTCTTCTTCCTCGGCTCAAACGAACAAATCATCTCCTCTCACTCTCTTCTTCTGCATTCTCGGCTCCAACCACTCTACTGCAACGAATTTACAGGTAAGTCTCACTTGTTGATTTTAATTTGATGATGATGATGAATTTGATGATGATGGTTGTCGATGATGATGATGATGAAATTTGATGATATAATTGCTGTTGATGATGATGAATTTGCATGATGATGATGCTTGTTGATGTATGATGATGATGATGATGAATTTGCATGATGATGATGATTGTTCATAGAGTGGAATCATTGATGATGATGATGATTGTTGATGAATGATGATGATGATTGTTGATGAACGATGATGATGATTGTTGATGAATGATGATGATGATGATTGTTGATGAATGATGATGATGATGATTGTTGTAAATGATGGACAACCAGCATCAATATCCTGAACAGCAGCAATTGCTGCTGTTCTGCCCAGAACAGGAGATTGATGCTGGTTGATGTGTCGTCGTTTGCGATTTGTCGTTGCAACATTGATTGAATTGAAAGCTAAAATTGGATTTTCCCTGCCGAGGGTTTAATTGGTTCATTCATGGATGCGTACTGCCTGCATGGGGCTTGCTCTTATTATCCATTAGAAAATTTCTTATTCTTTCTTTATGGCATTTAGTTCGAAATATTTATAGTCAAACTTGGTTTTAGCAATTGATGACGCTAATGCGACGGGTTTTTGCAGATGGCACCGGGCAATCGTAAATGGGCTAACGCGACTCCATCTACATCAGCAAGGCAACTGGCCCTGGTGATTTCTCTGCTAGCACATGTGAGTCAAGTACAGTGAAGGGTCGAGGACGCACCCGTGGCCTGGGGTTGGCTAAGTACGTTAAGGCTCACGGCCGTATCCGGATAGAGATATCAGATGATGGACACACTCAAGTCGGACAACATAATTCAGCATTTAATACAGCCATAGGAGCTACAGCTCGATATGAAGCTCCCAAAACTACGTTTCTTGGAGAAAGATACGTGAGAGACGAAAATGAACCAGCTATTCCCTTCGCTACTTGTAAGTTTTCGATATTGTTTGTTATTTAACATTTTTATTTTTAATAACAATTTACTCAAATTTTCATGTAGGAGTGGTTCGACTTCGATCTGACCAAAGTGAATGTCCAACAATATATTGACTACCACATGGGGAAAAGTTATAAAGATTATAGGACAAAAGTCCTGAAACCAATATTCGACGAACATGGACCTTCAGATGCTCCACAACACAAGCTTGATTTTATAGAGGAACAAGACTGGACATTCTTATGTGAGCTTTGGTCTAACAAAAACACGAGGTAAATTTTGAAATAAACGGAAATTTATAATTGTCTTTGTTTTCGGTACTTACAGTGTTGGTAAATACAGGATAAATGTCACGCAAATGCGGAAAATCGAAGTCACTTGCGTTTTAACCACCGTGGAGGTTCGAAGCCATTTATCAAACATCGTGCCGAACATTCTGAGGTAAATATATCCTAACGTAAAATTTAACAGTTCATTGTTTTTACTAATGTGGAATAATATTGAATTTATTTTCTGTTTATAAAAGAGTAGCACATGTGAGGTGTAATCATTTCTAGATTTTTTCTGTGTGACGCATTACAATGAGAGGAACAAATGGATAAATGAAGAAGCCGAACGCTGCTATGTAAGTTTCAGTTTTTAAAATAAAATAATTAATATTATATGTTAATTTTTTTCTCAAATTCTAATATTAACTTATTTTTTGAAACAGAACGAAATGATGGAACTCCAACATCAAACTCAGGAGACAGGGTCCGACCCCATACCAGATGAGCAGTTGTCGCAATTGGTTTTCAAGAATCAGATAGCTTACAACGTTGGCCTGGCACTCGTAAGAAGCCGACGTCATCTGCACGTAATACTGTTAATTGGGACAATGTTTCTCTTCGAGACGAGTTAGTCACCACCAAAGACGAGCTAGCCACCACCCGAGACGAACTGAAGCAGACTAAGGAGAAGCTAGAACAGGTCACGGTGGATCACGAGAAGAAGATTGAGCACTTGGAACAGCAAATGCTGGTTTTCCGTCAGATGTTGGAGGCCTCAATCAGTCAGGGTGCATCGGGCTCGAGCGTCCCCCATCACAGTAGCAATTAATTTTATATTTGGTTTTGTATAAACATTTTGAACAAATAGATTTAATATAATTTTTTTTCTAAAACAAATTTCAATATAATAATTATTATAATATTTCGTAATTCTGTTATTAATCAGATTTTTTTCAATTAAATTAAATATTTTAGACCAAAAAGAAGTAAATTAATAATTTTTTAAAAAATAAATATTTTAACTATTAGCGTCGACTAATTCGACGCTAAAAATTGACTTTTGACGTCAAAAATTTCGACGCTAATATGAACAAAAAAATCGCCGCTGTAAGTATACAGATATTACTTTTTAATATACTTTAGCGTCGAAACATGTCGACGCTAAAATGTTGACTTTTAGCGTCGAAAAAAATTGGACGCAAATATATAGTTTTTAGCGTGGCATTTATTTATTTCGACGGTAAAAGTGATTGTCGTCGACATTTCGGCGTCCATTTTTAGCGTCTAATTATTTCGACACTACTTTTATTTTGCGTCGAAACTTTGACTTATGGCGTCAAAATAATTCGACGCTAAAGGGTCTAATTCTTGTAGTGCATCGACACTAGTGTTGGTGATCCTTTGACGTCAAAAAAATTATTTGACATTAAAGAGCTTTTGTAACCCCCAAACCACCGACACTCCTCATTCTTCTTTCTCATCTTTCTCTTCTCTATAACATTTTCTCAAAAGTTTCCTACAAATCATCAAACAAAACTCCAATTTCTCACAAGGTAATTTTTATTCCATATTTTATTAAACCATAACTATTTATTTTTCTTTGTATTTGAATTACTCTCACTTAATTTAAGTTTAATCTCTCTCAGAAATTAGGGTTCTAATTTTTTGTAATTATCTTTATTATATATATTGTGTTAGTTAGTTAATTTGTTATTAGTTGACTATGATGCATATATGTGAGATTAATTAGTTTCTTTTTATAATTAAGTAATTAATTAATGGGTGATGTTGATGAGTTTAATATAATGTTTAATAATTATAATTTTATTATATAAAAATAAAGATATAATTTTTATAATGTCTAATAATTATAAAAATAAATATAATATCTAATAATTAAAAAAATAAATATAATGTCTAATATTATATTTTTATATCTTTATTATTAAAAAATTAGGATTCTAATTTTTAGTATTTATCTTTATTTATAGATTGTGTTAGTTAGTTAATTTGTTGTTAGTTGATTATGATGCATATATGTATGATTAGTTTGTCTGGTAATTAATTAATTATGTGTATTCTTAAATAAATAAATAATTAATTGGTGATGTTAATGAGTTAAATAAAATATCGAATAATTATATTTTTATATGTAGATATTCAGTTAAAATGGATAGAAATTTGATGAGCTCGATGGATACATTGAATGTTGAACATTGTAATGGAGTTTATAAGTGTATGCAATCGGCAAAGTAACACGTTGATGCAGAAGGTTGTGTTCGGTGTCCATGTACAAATTGTTTGAATGGGAAAAAGAAACGATTAGATGAATTTTTCAATCATTTATACATGTCAGGATTATCACCAACTTACCGTACGTGGATTTATCATGGTGATCAGTATAATTATCAATCACGGTTTATTGATTCTGGTGAAGAGAGTAGTAGTTACAATCAACCTGCAAATGAGAAGATATTTGATGCTTTGCGCAACTAACAAGGTCCACAAGTTGGTCATAGTGTTGGCGGTGACATACCAGTGTTAGATGAAAATGATCAAAATTTGTTTAGTCAACTGCTTGAGGAGGCACAAAAAATACCATTTGAAGGTGATGTGATGTCGATCTTGAATTTCGTTGTTAAACTATTGCACATTAAAGTGATGAACATAATGACCAATAAAAGTATTGATACGATGATATACTTACTTGGATATGTGTTATTTTTTTGATTGTGTGTTATTTTTTTGTCTTGGAATAAATATTTTTTTATTCTAGATTTATGTATCTAGTGATTAATCTTCATTGTTGTGTGTGTATGGGTGCATGTAATTGTGCATGTCATTAATATTTGTTGTTGCTGCTATTGCAACAGCAGTAACAACATGATCATTGTTGCTGCTACTGTTGCAACAACAGTGTTGCATGTCTGCTCTATTCTGCTACTGTTGTACGTCTACTCTGTGTCATTGTTGTTACACGCCTGCTTTGTGCTGCTGTAATTTATCTGTCATTTGATTATATGCTTATGAAATTGATTATATGGAAATTCTAACTTTAAGATAAAAATTTGATAGTAGCGGTGAAAGTTTTAGTTTCTTATTTTGCAGATGGCACCGGGTTCTTGCAAACGCCTTTATTCGACTCCATCTACATCTGTAAGGACACAAAATGATCTTGGGGTCTGTACTAGCACATGTGACTCGAGTACAGCGAAATCTCGAGGACGCAACTGTGGCTTGGCGTTGGTTAAGCACGTTAAGGCTCACGACCGCATCCGGATAGAGATATCGGATGATGGAGAAAGACAAATCAAACAACATTTTTCATTATTTACCAATATCATAGGTGCTATTACTCGGTTTGAAACTCCCCAAAAATACGTTTCCTGGAGAAAGATCCCGTGGGGGACGAAAATGAACTAGCTCTTCCCCACCATACTCTTGAGTAAACTTACAGTATTGAGTTTTCTTTATTTTATGTTTTTTTTTTAATTATTGTTTTATTTTTAATTTCTAATTTGTTGCTATTCCTGAAGGAATGGTTCGACGTGGACCTGGACAAACTAAATGTCTTGAAGTATCTCGACCACCACATAGGGAAGAGTTACACAGATTTTAGGATAAAAATCTTGAAACCGATATTCGACGAACATGGGCCTTTAGAGGCTCCATAACATAAGCCTGGTTGTTTAGAGGAGAATGACTGGATATTCTTGTGTAAGCTCTGATCGAGCAAGAAATACGAGATAACTTTTAAAATAATAAAAAAAATGATAATTCTATTTGTTTTTGTTACTGACAATATTGTTAAATGCAGAATAAATGTCAAGCAAACGTGGAGAATCACAATCATATGTGTTTCAACCATTGTGGAGACTCCAAGTCATTTTCCCAAGACCGTGCCGAGCGTTCTGAGGTAAATATAACCTAAATTATTTTTTAACATTTCATTAATTTTACTAACAATAACAACCACTTTATGTTTTTTTTTTACAAAGTAGCAAGGGTGAGGTGTAGTCATTTCCAGAGTTTTTACGAGTGACACACTATAATGTAAAGAAGAAATGGATCAATGAAGAAGCCGAACACTGCTACATAAGTTTTAGTATTTAAAATAAATTAAATTAAATTTTAAATTAAATTTTTTTCTTTTCAAGTTTGAACATTAACTTCAATTTTTTTAAACAGAACGAAATTGAGGAGGTCCAGCGATAGGCTCAGGAGACAGGGTCCAACCCTCTACCAGATGAGGAGTTGTCGTAATTAGTTTTCAAGAACCAGACAGCGTACAACGTCGGACTTGGCACTTGTAAGATGCCGACCTTATTTGGACAAACTAATGTTTCTTCTCATACTCAGCTCTGCCTTCAAGAACAACTAGCCAACACCAAGAAAGAGTTGGACAATACAAAAGAAGAGTTGAAGAAGACCCATGAGAAGCTACAACAGGTCGAGGAGGACAACCGGAAGAAGTTACAAGAGTTCGAACAACAGACGGAGACTTTCAGGCAGGAGCTGGAGGCCTCACTCGGTTAGTCTGCATTGCTCTCGACCGCCATTCCATCACAACAATAGTGATTGTTATTTTCATTTATATAAACATTCACAAGAGAAGTGATTGTTAATAGATTTTGTATTTATTTTATTTAATAAATTTAATTAAAAATTTAATTTATTTTTATATTTTAATTTATTTTTAAACTTATAAGAACAAAAAATTAGTAGAATAAAAATAATTTTACTATTATTCAATAAAATTATTTTTATTATAATAATATTTTTCAAAAAAAAAATCCGAATGTTTCGACGCTAAAGGTAATAAAATAATAATTTTTTTAATACCCTTTAGTGTCGAAGTGTTCGACGCTAAAAGTAATAAAATAATATTTATATTTTAATATTATTTCACTTTTAGCGTCGAAATATTCTACGCTAAAGGTAATAATAAATTTTCATATTTTATTTTAAAATATATTTAGCGTTGAAATTTTTGACTCTAAAAGTAAAAATAATAAATTTTTTATTAAGTAAAAATTTATTTGGCGACAAAAATATTCGTCGTCAAATACGCGATTTAGCGTCAAAAAACAACTTCGACGCTAAAGGTCTCAAATTTATTGTTAAAAATATTTGAAGTAAAATGTTATATGTTAACATCGTAAGTATATTTTCGACGCTAATAGTCTTTCTCGTTCACATTGGATCACGACATACACTTCAAGCTTGAGTAAATTTTGACTTAAAGTATGATAAAAATCATTTTAATCTCATCATGAACCCACAAAGATGAAGTCAAACATTTGCTTCCAACAGCGTGATGATTTCCTCTTTTCGAAAACAACTAAATAAATTTTCATAGCCATTATTAAATTTAAAGAAAAACTTATCCCAACAATTATACAAAACTTTGGGTGCCTTAATTAAGACTGACATTAATTATAAGAAGAAATTGATTTCTCTCTCTCTATATATAGTTTTTTTTTTATAATTTAAATAAAAGTCTGAATTGATTTGGTGTTTAAATTAAAATAATTTGACTTAATTATCAAATATGAGGATTTTGTAACTTCTAGTCACTTTATACTAAGACCTAAGTTTGTTATAGGATTAATGGTGATCTTTAAGAAATTGTAACCACCAAAGAATTAAAAGTAACTCCATATATATTAAATTTCACTACGTTTCTTCATTGTCGTTTTAATCACCCACGTAATAGCAACTCCTAAAACCCTTTATCAATTTTTCATTTTCACACACAGAGAAACCTGTACGCAACAAATCAAAACGACAATGAAGGCAACGTTTTCTTCTTCTTCTTCTTCTTCCTGCTATGATCTAAGAAAAGCCCGGCTCTCTCCTTCTCTCTTCACTTTATTAACTTTCATCGTTTTCATTTTCATCCTCTCTGGAAAATACTTCAGTTTCATGTCCGGCCAAATCCATGCCAACCCAGCTCCACCCATCTGGTCAATCAGTGAGCAACTCATACGAGTTATTTTCAATCATATATATATATATATATATATATTTTTACACAGCTTAGTAGGATAATAACATAATAGTCCCCAGTTTTTGGAACAATCGCAAAAGAACATAGTTTGTAGTTTTGTTCATATGGATCTCATCGTCAAATGTTAACATATCATGGAACTATATCCTCAAAATCATCTTATAATGATCAGTAGTTTAATTTATGAGAAAAATTATATAAAAAATATACATATATATATATATGATGGAAGGACGCGGATGAACAATATAAAAATGTATATTTAGATGTGATTTATATACAACTGTTAAGGCTCATTTGTTATTTCTATACTATTGAGTTGGTTTTTTTTTTTTGGGTTAGACGAGAACAGGGAAACGCTACCATTTGCTATAGGGAAGACGCCGGAAGGATGTGACTTGTTCAGTGGTCGGTGGGTCTGGGACGAGTCGAATCGGCCGCTTTATGAAGAATCGGAGTGTCCGTACATTCCGCCGGAGATGACGTGTCAAGAACACGGCAGGCCTGATAAAGATTATCTGTACTGGCGATGGCAGCCTCACGGTTGTGACCTTCCCAGGTATATTTCTTATCATCATTTTTTTTTTGTCATCATAAAAGCATTCAATTGGGACTTGCAAACCACTACATATATATTTATCATTAAATTTAAAATCAACATTGATGTATCATAATCACGATCATAATTTGATCGTAGTTAATTTTATACTGACCTACATATCCCGTACTTGACATAAATTAAATTCAACATTAAATTTTAATACCATAATCACATAGTACAGGTGATATCTAATAGTAGTAATGTGGGATTTTGGGAAGATTGTATCTCAATTATATGATGCTGACATTGAATTATACAGTTTTAATGCAACATTGATGCTGGAAAAACTACGAGGAAAGAGGATGATGTTCGTTGGTGACTCACTGAATCGTGGCCAGTTTATTTCCATGCTGTGTCTTCTTTATAGCCTCATCCCTGAAAATGCCAAATCCCTGGAATATTTCGATTCATTAACAGTCGTCACAGCCAAGGTGATTAACAAACACACACACACATCAAATGGAACTTTACATATAATGTTCTGGAAACATCGATTTATATACATTGCTTTGTTTTCACATTCATTCTTCATTAGGACTACAACGCGACCATAGAGTTTTATTGGGCACCATTTCTTCTGGAATCAAATTCGGATGATAGTACTTTTCATAGGATTCCTGATAGAATAGTAAGGAAAGGTTCGATAAATAAGCATGGACGACACTGGAAAGGAGTTGATATTTTGGTGTTCAATACTTACCAATGGTGGATCACGTCCGGTTCAACGATTAAAATCCTGTAATTAACTTATCGTCTCAATATATAAGGAAAAAAAGACACTTGACTCTTATAATTTGGTGATAAATATCTCATATTTTTAGAAATGGTCACACAGACTCATTTTGAGACATAAAGAAATATCCTCATTTTAATAAATTTTGGGGATTAATATGTCTGAAAAAGGAGTTTGAATGATAATTTCTAAAAATAATGAAATATTTGTATATATTAGAACAAATCTTAAGAGTCTAGATTTTTTTCCAACATATTTTATTAGTCGGTCATATGGCATGTGCCTTGCGGCTTAAGATTTTTTAATTGATTTACAGGGAAGGATCTTTTGACGACGAAGATAAAAAAGTTGTGCGTATGCCAATTGAAGATGCTTATCGAATGGTAATAAAGAGTATGTTGAGATGGATTAAATTAAATGTGGATCCGGAAAAAACCAGAGTGCTCTTCACAAGCATGTCACCTCTTCATGCCAGGTGTATAAATTAAAATTAATTAAACTAAACTTTGAACAATGAATTAAATTTTGAAACTGACTTTTTTGAAGTTTGGTAGGAGGATAAATTGGGGAGGTGAATCCGGAATGAACTGCTACAACAAAACAACTTTGATAAAAGATCCAAATTATTGGGGTTCACATTGTAGCAAAGACATAATGCAGTTGATTGATGAAGAATTTAGTAATTCAAAATTTCCGATTACATTTCTTAATATCACTCAGTTGTCGCTTTATCGGATAGAAGCACATACGTCAATTTACAAGAAGTTTTGGAGAAAATTGACACCAGAGGAGTTGGCTGATCCAAACAACTATGCTGATTGTACTCACTGGTGTTTACCTGGAGTTCAAGATACTTGGAATGAGTTATTGTTTGCCAAGTTATTTTATCCTTAACATGTTTATGTTTGTATTTATACTATCTGAAAGTATGAAGGTTTGACTCTATATAATACCTATGGGTAGGGAGGAATAGGTAAAAGCATTGCGAAATCGAATTAAACTACATTAAATTAAAATAAGTCATAATTATTATTTATATGGCTGATTGTACATCCTTAAGTCTATAAAAAACAACCACACAAAACAAAAAAGTAAAGGACAACAAGTAAATTACATAAAGTAAATAAATAATATCAAAGTTTAGTGGAAAACTCTCGAAAGAGAAAAATTGCTCAAGGGATGGGCAATCAGCCATATAAATAATGAGCGGACCTTGACGAGTTTCAGACCCTGATGAGTAGACCCTGATGAGCAGACCTTGATGACGCGCTTCAGACCCTGGCGACGAGGTTCAGACCCAACGGCGAGCTTCAGACTTTGAGTTTCAGGCCCACGAGCAGTGTTCTAAAACACGCTAGGCGCTAGTCGGGCGGCGACCCAGCGCCTAGCGCCTAGGGCGCCTAGGCGGGGCCTAGACAATTAGTCGGCAGACAGTTAAAAATATAATATTTTCCAACATCATAATTCATAAATAATCCAAATCATATAAATTCAAACAAAATGTAATAAACATAAAACCATTAATCAAACTCAATCAACCACATAATGATATAAAATATCATTTAATTAAGTTCATGTTCATCATCCTATAACAAAGTTGAACTACACTAAATATCTAATTCTTCATCTAATTCGAACTCATCATCTTGAAGTTCTTCATCAGAATCAAAATCATCTTCATCAAGTTCTCTGTATTCAACATTTCTGGCACTTTTTCGAGGTTGTAATATGTCATCGGCCCCAGATGCTTCTCCAACCATCCTCCAAGTAAGCCCTGAACCGGGCTCTACTTCTTCATCATCACCAGAGTCACCACCCTCAACGATCCATCCTTGTGCATTAGTAGCATCTTTGGTTTCTAATACATCAACTTTCAAATCCTTCTCCCTTTTGCGCTTGTTCTTCAACTTGGCATTAAAGGAAACATAGACAAGATTGTTTAATCGATTCACATCTAGTCTATTCTTTTTCTTCATGTGAATCTACATAAATAATTTAAATAAATCAATTAATATTAATAATTACAAAATAAAATAATCAAAATTTAGCTAATGTTAAATATTTACCCCCTCAAAAGTGCTCCAATTTCGTTCACACCCGGATGAACTAGTGGTTAATGACAATATCCTTTTTGCCATTTTTACCAAGTTCAATGTATGATGTCCATATGTACGCCACCATGAAATTACAAATGAACATAAATAGTTTGAATGAAATATAAGATTTTTTTTTATATATTTTGCAAAATAATTCAAATGAATACTTTGTTTTTACCTGGATTAAAAACATCAATCGATACCAGACATGCTTTTACCCCCACTTCTTTACCAAAAGCTTCTTCTTTTGCCTTGTACGAAGCCAACTCCTCATTTATCACCTTACTCTGCATGTCAATGTCATTGGGGAAGAAAGCCTCCACAACCATAAAAACTGCATCCATTATTTTCACATCGTACTCGATACTTGAATCCTTATAGTAGTAGTAAGGATTTAAAAGATAAGCAACACAATGTAATGGAGTATCAAGCCGCACTTCAATTTTACTATCAATAATCTCTAAGATTGGCCGATAATTACTCTCAATATTGTTCAATGCATCCTTGATCTCTTCTTTTGCAATCTTTAGCTCTCCATAAACAAACCCCATGGATGGCTTTCTATCCCCATCAACTAATCTAAGCACTCTCACCAAAGGTGCAAACACCTTCAAATATTGGGTCACCCCATTCCAAAAAGAGATACTCATCACTGTGGCAAATGCAGCTTTCCCTTTAGCTTGCTTCGACCATATGCACTCATCCCATTCCACGCTAGCAAACATGGTTCGCAAACTTTCTTTTTTCTCGATCAAACTTTGTAAGGATAAGAAAACTGAAGCAAACCTAGTTACTCCTGGTCTGACTATGTCCCTCTGTTTTGTAAACGATCTCATCATGGACAAAGTCTTGTGATGGGCATACACGAAAATGGTGAAAGCCTTGGCACTATCAATGGTTTTCTTATACCTCGGTAATTTCCCAATACTTTCAAGCATGAGGTTTATGGTGTGAGTAACACATGAACTCCAAAAAATATTTGGCATCTTCGCCTTCAACAACTTTGCCGCGGCCATATTGTTCGAGGCATTGTCTGTTACAACTTGAACCATATTTTCCGCCCCCACTTGTTCAATGCCTGTCATCACATACTCATAAATGTGCTCCGCAGTATGCACCACATCAGAACTTTCCTTGGAAGAAAGGAAAGTGGTGCCTATTGTGCAATTAACACATAAATTCATTATGTTTCTCCTTTTCCTATCACTCCAAGCATCTGTCATGATAGAACACCCGTTCTCCATCCACTCATTCTAATGTTGTTTCAGGAAATCTTTAGCACTTGCAACTTCCTCTTTCAACAATGGCTCCCTCAACTCATATTGGCTAGGACCTCTAAAACCCGGTCCAAATTGACCAACTGCTTCCATCATCGCTATCCAACTGTCATTGTCAATAGCATTGAAAGGAATACCGAATTCATACACCCACTTAGCAACAAATCGCTTGACATTATACGTCTTTTCTTTAAAAAACGCTTCATTAATATTTTGTTGCCGCATTGTTTTACCATCACTAGCTGAAGAATTAAGAGGGGTTACCACTGTCTACCTATCCAAAGGGCCGCGATGCCGATGGGGTCTTGAATCTAACCCTGCTTCTATTTCACGAATTTCAGCTTCTTCATCATCGCCTTCGCCCCCAATATTAACTCCTTGTCTTATCTCACTAACATGTTTTTTTTTCTTCTTATTCCTTGCCTCTAAAATGGCTTGTCTACACTTCTCTTGATCTTCTTTATTAGACTTTGGACATTTTGCAACATTCCCCGATATATGTCCAATATGTTCTTTCATTCGGTAAACTCCACCGGAAAATTTTTTTGAACACAACTTGCATTTCACTTTATCCAAGTTATTTGGATCCACTAAAGCCCCATATTCCCATCCAACATCATTTGAATTCCGTTTAAGAACGGGACTACACTCGGAATTAGAAGCCGGAGGAAGAAGTCGTGTCGTATTATATAAATCAATTAATTTAATAAGCATTAATCAATTAATTTATTAATAATAATTAATAAATTACAATTTAATAACAATAGTAAACTAGTAAAATACGATTAGATCAAATGTAGTACATCTTACATAATTTCACTTACATAATTTCAATTAATTTAATTACATATACATCTTACAAAATTTCACTTTATTTTTATTTACTGTCTATAGCTTTACACTAGTCACTAGCACAATTAACTAATAAAAGTCTAATTGATACTTACCTTAATTGTTAATTCACTTACATTAGTCACTAGCACAATTATATATTTTTTATGATTATTTAATTAATATTTATTATTTAATTAAACTGATCAATTCAAAAAATAAAAACTTTAATTACAAATAACAAAAAAAAATGAAGTTATACGCAGAGGAAATTAACTAATTAAATGAATTTAACTAAAAAAAATAAAAAATAAAAATAAAATTCTTACCTTATGCAGTTATGCGCAGAGGAAGAAAGAAAATGAAGTGGAAGTTGCAGAAGTGAATGAAGACGTGAATGAGAGGAAAGAAAATGCAGTTGCAGACGTGAATGAGAGGGAAAATGATGAGAAAGCAGGTGACCGAATGAGAGAAAACAGAGGCAGAAATTAGGGTTATAACATAATGAGAAAGCAGAGGCAGAAAACAACGAGACGTGGTTTATAATTTTTTTTTAATTATAAACCCTGCCCAAAACGACGTCGTTTTGGGGGGTAATTAACCCTCCAAAACGACGTCGTTTTGGGGGGTTATTAACCCTCCAAAACGACGTCATTTTGAGGCGTTATTGACCCTCCAAAACGACGTCGTTTTGGGGGCCTGTCCGACAAAAAAAAATGGCGCCGGGTCTCGGCGCCTAATCTTTCGATTTCCGGCGAAATCGGCTCCTAGTCGCCGATTTCACGCCGCCGACATATTACCGCACCTAGGCCGACCGATTACGGCAAAATTGCCGCGGCTGGGCCGCAACGAGCGCCTACGCGCCGCCTAGGCGGCCCGTTTTTGAACACTGCCCATGAGTTTCAGACCCACGAGTTTCAGGCCCACAAGCGAGGTGCTTCAGACCCTGAAATCAACCCCTGACAATCCAGTAACCAAATCAGAACCGATCCAGCAAACGTAGTCAGACCCAAAGCTTCAGTATTCCGAGGCTTATTGATGTGACAACAATCTCCTTAAAACAAATTCGTCCCCTACCGAAAGGTGCAGTAGAACGTGAGACGTTTGTTTCCCAGGATGCAACAGAAAATGAACGAGTATGAGCACCACCAAACTCGTTTTCAACGAACCACAAAGTGTTTGAACTCTTTCAACAAAAAATAAAGAAAACCGAGGGAAAAATGATTTTCCTTAAAATAAATGCTTCTGAATTTTCCTTTTTTTTCTTGTACCTCAAAATGAAAACACTGCCCACTTTAAAAGGAAATAAACATGCCAATTAAATTGAGATAGTGGGAGGCTTTTCAAATGGTGTAACCACCCAATTAATTAATATAATTAATTTAACCGTTATGGAACTTCAAAAGCCTGGAAAAAATAAAGAGACTTGAAAAAAATGGCTGAGCCGGGCCCGCACAATTTGGTCCGACATTCGTGTACGCAGGACGCGCGGGTGCACACGAGTTAGGTCTGTTCAGATTTTGATTTGCACCCTCCCTGCGCGCGCACGTAGAGAGAGCCTCAATCCTTATAACACTTAGCCATCTACATATGAGGAATCATATATAAACACAATTTTCCTTTACTAGCTTTCCCATGTGGGACAAGCTTATTTCTATTTATTTTCCAACACCAATGGGTGAATTTTGAGCAATAATTTATCATTCACCAAAGCATAATTTTAAGCATATGAATATACCATTCCGAAGGAGTATCCGAATCACTCAAAAATAACCACTAACACGAAGTGGACCATGCTTAAAATTGTACCTCAAAATGCTTACTAAGAGCATTTCATTTTGACCTTGAAGAGTTCAACGGTTCAACACCTGCATATGATAGGTAGGCCTCAGCCTTTGAACCTTCCTTTGTGAAAATATATCTCATTTACTAAGAGCATTTCATTACGACTGGATATCTATGATAGTGCAACCCATAATTATGAGTAAAACGTAAATACCTGAGTATTCTTACCATTTCTTTCCAGTGATCAACCCCTGGATTACTCGTATATCTGCTGAGCTTGTTTACCTGTACAGGCTATATCAGGCCTTGTATAACTTGATAAATACATCAGACTCCCAATCATTCTAGAGTATTCTACTTGAGATATACCCTCTTCCATATTCTTTGATAGATGTAGACTCACATCTAAAGGAGTTCTAGCCACATCAGAATCATCATTTTTGAATTTACCAAGAATTTTATCCATATAGTGCGACTGATCAAGAATAAGTCCATCTGGACTTCTCGAGATCTTTATTCCCAGAATGACATCTGCTAGACCTATGTCTTTCATGTCAAACTTAGATTTCAGCATATTCTTGGTAGATTTCACCATTTTAACATTACTTCCGACAATCAATATGTCATCAACGTAGAGACATAAAATGACATAGCCAACTTCTATCTCTCTGACATAGATACATTTATCACATTCATTGATTTTGAAACTATTTGCCAACATGGTGTCGTCAAACTTTTTATGCCACTATTTCGGAGCTTGTTTCAATCCATACAAGAATTTTACTAACTTGCAGACTTTATTTTCTTGTCATGGAGCTATAAAGCCTTCAGGTTGTTCCATGTAAATTTCTTCATCTAAATCTCCATTCATAAAGGATGTTTTCACATCCATATGATGTACCTCAAGATTGCGCAAAGCTGCAATCACTATTATCATTCTTATGGAATTCATTCTCGTTACAAGATAGTAAGTATCAAAGTAATCAAGACCTTCACGTTGTCTGTAGCCTTTAATTACAAGTCTTGCTTTGTACTTGTCAATTGATCCATCTGCCTTCATTTCCTTTTTGAAAATCCACTTGGACCCTAGAGGTTTACACCCTGGAGGAAGGTCCACTAACTCTTAGGTGTGATTTTGTAAGATGGATTCAATTTCACTATTGATGGCATCTTTCCACAAAGCACCATCAGCTGACCTTACAGCTTCGTTATAGCTTTGAGGATCATTTTCTAGCAAAAATGTCAGAAAATCTGGACCAAATGATTTTTTTTTCTAGCTCTTTTGCTACGTCTTGGTTCAAGTTCAACATGTTGTTCATCCTCTGGAACATTTATGTGATCTTGGTCCTGACTATGTTTAATGATAGCCTCATGTGCCCGTTTGTGCACATTTGAATTTGAATTTGTTTTACAAGGAAAAATGTATTCGAAAAAAGATGCATTCCTCGACTCTATTATCGTATTTTTGTGAATATCTGGTATATTAGACTCATGCACAAGTAATCAATAAGCATTACTGTTATGTGCATATCCTATGAAAATACAATCAACAGTTTTTGGTCATATCTTCACCTTCTTAGGTGGAGGAATGATTACTTTGGCAAGACACCCCCACACTCGTAGAAATTTATAGGAATGTATTTTTCCTTTCCACATTTCATAAGGAGTTTTCCCTGCTTCTTTCCGTGGTACCTTATTTAAAAGGTAATTGGCTGATAATACAGCTTCTCCCCACATATTCTGAGGTAAGCCAGAGCTGATTAACATAGCGTTCATCATCTCTTTCAAGGTACGATTCTTCCGTTCTGCAATCCCATTGGATTGAGGTGAATAAGGAGCTGTAGTTTGATGTATGATTCCATTTTGTTCACAAAGTGATTCAAAAGGAAAAACATACTTACCACCACGATCACTTCTTATCTCCTTAATTCTTTTATTCACTTGGTTCTCAACTTCATTCTTATAGAGAACAAATTCCTCTATAGCTTTATCCTTGCTTTTCATCAAATACACATAGCAAAATCTCGTGCAATCATCAATAAAGGTAATAAAATATTTATTACCGCCTCTTGATTGTATTGAATTAAAATCACATACATCGGTATGAATTAGATCAAGTGGTTCAGAGTTTCTTTCAATACTATGAAAGGATGATCTAGTTAGTTTTGCCTCAACACAAGTATCACACTTATGTATGTAATCAATTTTAAAATTGGGAATATGATTCATGTTAATTAATTTCCATAATGAATTAAAATTAACATGTCATAATCTACCATGTCATAGATTATAGTACTCAACAATATAAGTAGAGGAACTAGCTTTATTGATATTCTTGGGTTTAACAACCATTACATTGAGCTTAAAGAGCCTATCAGTTACATACCATTTTCCCACATACATTCCATTTTTGGTCAAAACTACTTTATCAGACTCAAACACCATCCGGAATCCGTGTTTGTTCAGGAGTAATCCAGACACAAGATTCTTCCGTATTTCTGGTATATACAGAACATTGTTTAAAGTCAACTATTTCCCAGAGGTCATCTTCAGAATCACCTTGCCTTGACCTTCAATCTCAGATGTTGCTGAATTTACCAGTAGGCTCAAATGAAGAAAACATACTCTTGTCTGAGCACACATGTCGAGTGGCACCAGTGTCAATCCACCACTCTCTTGGGTTAGAACCCACCAGATTCACCTCAGAAACCACAGCAGAAAGGTTAATGTCTGAAACATCTTGAGTCATATGTTCCATCACATTAGCCTCTTGGTTCTTTTTCTTCTTCGGCAGTCTACACTCAGAAGACTTGTGACCCATTTTGTCACAGTTGAAGTATCTTCCTTGAAATTTGGATTTCTTGAAAATTCCTCATTTAGGGCCCATCTTTGACCCTCTGTTCTTGAGGTTCTTGTTCTTATGGCTATGTTCAACAACATTGGCTTTGGCCTCATGAGTTATCCCTCTCTTGTCAGATACTCTGTTATCTTCCTCAATTCTAAGCTTAAGAACCAAGTCTTCAATGCTCATTTCTTTTTGCTTATGCTTTAGATAATTCTTGAAATCTTTCCAACCAGGTGGTAGTTTTTCAATTATCGAGGCTACTTGGAAGATTTCACTTAAAACCATCCCCTCAGCATGAATTTCTACTAGAATAATCTGCAATTATTGTACTTAACTTAACACAGTTTTGGAGTCAACCATATTAAAATCTAAGAAACGGCCTACGACAAATTTCTTAGTACCAGCGTCCTCAGTTTTATATTTTCGATCTAAGGAATCCCAAAGCTTCTTAGTTGTTTTCATTCCGACGTACACACTGTACAAAGAATCACTCAGCCTATTCAGCACATAATTCCTACATAGGAATTTAGAATGTTTCCAAGCATCGATGACACTAATCACTTGAATATCAATCTCACCCTTTTTGGGTACATGAGCATCTTCCTTTAGGAACCTTGCAAGGTTCAACGTGGTCAAATAAAAGAACATTTTCTGATGCCACCTTTTGAAATTCTAACCAGTAAATTTTTCAATTTTTTCCGCAGCATGATTGACATGGCTCACATGTCCAACAGGTTGTCTAGCCATAAAGGCATCAACACTTTGGCCAACCACATAGGTTTCCACATTAAGCCCAGAGGCTGAAACATTTTGGCCAACCGAAGAGGCTGCCACAATATTTTGGCCTGCCACATTCGGATCAACTGTGTTTGGACTGCTTTCCATATCCACAGATCGAATTTGTTTTAAGACTAATACAAATATTTGGTTACTGTGTTCTTAAAAAGGACTCTGAACAAACAGTAGACACGATATAAACAATAAAGGTAATTAGGAGATCCAGAACCAGCTTTAATCAGACTCTGACTTTGATGAGCAGACCCTGACAAGCTTCAGTGCTTGATGAGCAGACCCTGATGACGCGATTCAGACCCTGACGACGAGCTTCAGACCCTGGCGAAGAGGTTCAGACCCAACGGTGAGCTTCAGACTCTGAGTTTCAGGCCTACGAGTTTCAGACCCACGAGTTTCAGGCCCACGAGCGAGGTGTTTCACACCCTGAAATCAGCCCCTGACAATCCAATAACCAAATCAGAACCGATCCAGCAAACATAGTCAGGCCCAAAGCTTCAGTATTCTGAGGCTTGTTAATGTGACAACAATCTCCTTAAAACAAATTCGTCCCATACCGAAAGGTGCAGTAGAACGTGAGACGTTTGTTTCACATGATGCAACGGAAAATGAACGAGTATGGGCACCGCCAAACTCATTTTCAACGAACCACAAATTGTTTGAACTCTTTCAACAAAAAATAAAGAAAACCGAGGCAAAAATGCTTTTCCTTAAAACAAAAGCTTTTGAATTTTTATTTTTTTCTTGTACCTCAAAAACGAAAACACTGCCCACTTTAAAAGGAAATAAACATGCCAATTAAATTGAGATAATGAGAGGCTTTTCAAATGGTGTAACCACCCACTTCATTAATATAATTAATTTAACTGTTATGGAACTTCAAAAGCCTGGAACAAATAAAGAGACTTGCAAAAAATGGCTGGGCCGAGCCCGCATAATTTGGTCCAGCATTCATGTACGCAAGACGCGCGGGTGCACACGAGTCAGGCCTATTCGGATTTTGATTTGCACCCCCCTGCACGCGCACGTAGAGAGAGCCTCTATCCTTATAACACTTAGCCATCTACATATGAGCAATCATATATAAACACAATTTTCCTTTACTAGCTTTCCCATGCGGGACAAGCTTATTTCTCTTTATTTTCCAACACCAATGGGTGAATTTTGAGCAACAATTTCTCATTCACCCAAGCACCATTTTCAGCATATGAATATACCATTCCGAAGGAGTATCTGAATCACTCAAAAAAAAAACCACTAACACGAAATGTACCATGCTTAAAATTGTACCTCAAAATGCTTACTAAAAGCATTTTCCAACAACTTTTACATATTGTCCAAAATCGCTAATATTAAATACTACTCAAATAAACCAGTTTTGACATGGAATAATACCAACACATAAAACCTAAGACTTTTTCAGATGATACTGAATCATCTTTCTTTTGAGATGGGTCATTGTGAAGAGAGCATGAAATTAGAATGGTCTCTCTATATACTAGATTAAATTTATTAAGGAATAATATATCATTATTATGAAAATGGTCTCCAAAATATAATTTTAAAATCTCCAAGATATGATCCTAAAATCCATAAGATTTGTGATTTTATTATATATCTTTATTAATAATATTTTTATTTTTATTTTAGTTTCATGTATTACCTATATAAAAGTACATATCACTGTAATTACAATAGAATAAATTTAAATATTTTTTTCTTTTATCTAACATGATATCAGACACTAAGTTACCATTCTATTTTCACTCTCTTCGATTCTCATCGGCGTGTGAGGATCACCACACTTTGCACCCCACTCCAAAACCACAAAAACCACTAACCTCACTTTGCACCCCAAGTCTTCTCTTATCGGCGTGTGGGGATTGCCAAGTCTTCTCTCAGACTCTCCTTCACTTTGCACCCCACTCCAAAACCACTAACCTCTAACTTCATATCCTTATGGCCTCTTCCTCACACCTCGAAAACTTATTTCCACTACCGTCTCAGGTAGTTTTATCATTCACTTTTCCTATTATCATCCGCTATGCACACGATCACCGTCGTTTTTGGTCAATCTCAAAACAACAACACACACAAAACCAATTAACAAACGTGATCGCTACCAAAACCAATTCTCTTTCTGGACGATCTTCGCAAATCTACAATTCATCAAATATTTTTTTTGGGCTAAGAGACAATAAGTGACATATTCGAATGATACAAGCGATAATGCTGTGAGATTTCAGCTCTCATTTTGGACTTAGGCTCTCTCATGGGGTTTCAGGTCTCCTTTAATATTTCTTCCATATTTAGAGTTTCAGCTCTCTTTCGGGCTTAGGCTCTATTCAGGCTTTGTCTCTCTTCGGACTTTGGTTATCTTTCAGATTTGGATTTTTTTCTGGGTTTCGATCGACTCCCATTTGAGCTTCGTATCTATTTCAAATTCCAGCTCTCTCTTGGAGTTTAGGCGCTCACTTCGGGCTTCCTCTCTCGTTTTGGGCTTGTACTCTTACTTCAGACTTTAGCTCTCTTTCGGGCTTTAGTTCCCACTTTGGGTTTCAGCTCCTTTCCAGTTTCGGCTGCCACTTGGGCTTCGGTCCCCTCTTCGGGCTTCATAGGTTAAAACTCACTACAAGATTCAAGACTCTAATTTTAAGATTCCGACATTTGATTCCAAGATGCAACCTCAAGCTTGTTCCTTCTTCGCCAATTTGAGTTTGAGGTGAGGGTGTTAAGGAAATAATATCTCATTGTTATGGAAACGATCTCTAAGATATGGTTTTAGAATCCCCAAAATATGATTCTAAAATCCATAAGATTTGTGATTTATTATATATCCTTATTAGAATTATTTATTCTTATTTTAATTTCATGTATTGTCTATATAAAAGCACCCCAAGAATTTTTTTTATCATCTAAAAAAATTGATTTATTCATTTTGATATTCAAGTTTTTGAACTTGAATACCAAATATGAAGATTTTGCTACTTAAAGTTTCAGGCAATAAATGTGTTTAGATCAATAACTTGGATAAGTCGCGTAAATTTTTGATGTTCGATATGTAACATCCCAGATTTTCGGGATAATTCTGGAAAAGTTCCTGGACCAAAATTGCGGTGCCGGAATAGAGCGACATTAGCGGATAAGTGTTTAAGTGATGGAATATGGGTTGGAATAATATATTAGGAATATTCGTCGCGTTGGAAAATACGTGGGATCAAAAGTCAGTTACGCGATTTTTGTAAAACGCGTAAAGTTTGCGGTTTCGGTCACGAAAATTGTAAACGAACTCTGATTGAGTTGAATCTTGAACCATCAAACTCATTTTTCCGAGATGAATAACTTTCGTGTTGAATATTTTCGAAAATCATATCGGAAGGGCTTCAAAATCCTAGATTTCTGAAATTACCCTTATAAGTGGGGGCAATTTGGTAATTTATGGGTAGTGATATTTTGCAATTACAATTTATTTTACATTTAAAAAAAATAAGAAAAGAAAAGATATACAAAAAAAAATGAAATTGGAAGATGAAGCCAGAGAAAAGGATCGCAGGAGAGAGGGAAGGGAGAAGCCATCGCCGGTGGCCCTCCGGCCAACCTCACGCCGGCGGACCACTGGCATCTGAAGCGTTCGGCTACGGCGTACCAGCCGGTGGCCGACGCTGACGCAGGGGACGCCGGAATCGGCGAGAAAGAGAGGAAAACGATCGCGCATTGGGTTTCACGATTCCGGCTCGTCGCTTCGTTTCATGGCCCGAGCCACCCGCCAAATCGAAGCCCTCGATGAGTGCTACGAGATGGTGGTGACGATTTTCTCGATCCGTGCTTGGTGGCACGCAAAACAAGGAAGGAAGATTCGAATGAATAGTGACCTACAGTGAACAGTAGCTCCGATCGGAATTCCGACGACACCAGCGCGTTCGTATGGCCGTTGGGAGTCTGATTATGCCCTCGGAATTTCGGTACGACTCTCCGTTAAAAATTTGTTATTTTAAAGTTTATCGATTTATATTAGGATGCTTCCAGTAGTTACGTAGTGTAGCGAATTGACATGAAATGAATTGGATGTGTTATAATATGTTAAAACGATGTATGTGGTAGAATCCGGGTAGAAACAGAATAAATTAGATCGATCCGGTAGAATTAGCGAGTTTCCGGTAAAACAGAGTTTCTCGCGCGGCTATGGTCTAACGACCGTGATCATGAATATGACCTAATTATGATAGTACGAAGATAATTAAATAATTTCAGATAAGTTCGGAGGGTTTGGGACCCTTTCGTAGCGTTTGCGTAAACCTTTCCGCAAGATTTGCCGCAAATGCGTAAAACGAGAATCTAAGCTATCTAGCTAGTTGGAATAGTATATAAAGATATATATTAGAGTAATGGAGTTTAAACGGTAGAATCGGAGAGGATTCGTGTATTTCGGGAAAGTCCGGAAGTTTATTATAGATGAGTTGAAAGTTCCGCAAATAGCGGTTCTGACCTTATTTTGCGATGACTACTTATGACGTGTTGTGTTTTGAAAATAAAGAATAAAGTAATTTTATAAGTATATGTTTAACCATAAACAGTAAATATATATATTATATATATATATATATATAATATATATATATATATGCAAATAAGATACTAGTAAACCTAAGATTGAAAAGTATAAGAATGATAAAATATATGTATATACATGAAACGTGAGCAAATACTTATGAGTATAATATAATGATACTTGGGATTGGGGGTTGTAGAAACTACACTCTAGGAAATGAGATTAAAGTTTAAAGAATGACAAATTGTAAGAAAGTAACTATATGTTCAGTGCATGTAGAGAATATAAAAATAAGAACACGAGTGCATACATAGCTAAGCTTAAGTATGTGTAAGTAACAATATGTGAGTAATATTGTTTGTTATATAATATTGATAAGTGACGTAAGGATAATGAAATGTATGATTATGTGAGTAAAAGAGTAAATAGTTTATAAATACTATAAGCCTAGAGATTAATTAAATGATTTGAAGGAAGATAAGATAAAATATTATATGTGTGTAATTAGAATTACATATGAAAATAAATATATGTATGTGATTTGGAATTCTGGTTTGTTTGCGTGTGTATGTCTATACTTTGGGGATTTAATGCGATAGAGAAGTTGAAGAATTTGTAATTTTAGTGTATGTGCATAGAGTGATGTAGCATCTGAGTTATGAACGTGTATACAAATATAAGTATGAAATTAGTAAGATAGTATTAGAAGTATATGCATATGTACATTGTTGGTAGTATGAATGTAAGATAAATTAAATATGTTTTAGTTTGAGCAAAACATTCTGATGATATTTTGAGCATATAAATTATAAGATCATTATAGATGAAAGCATGTAAAGATTAGAATTTGTATCATTAATTCATGAGTATGCATGAATGTGTACATGTAGATGTATGACAAAGTATATAAGGAAGCATGATTAAGGTAGAAGGAAGCATGAGAATTGCATATGCATATGTGTTAAGATTTCCAGAGTTAAGTTGAAGTTATGAATGGTTTTGAAATTCAAAATATTTTAAAGGGAAGTTTCAGAATGCTTTTGAAAGAAATATATTTCAGAAAATATTTCTTCCAGTTTTGAGATTTTAAAGCATGAGTTTTATGATTTCCGGGGCATGAGGTAAAAACTCACCCAGTATGTAACTTGAAATACAGTTCGGAATTGACGGATTCAGAGACATGTGCACATGTGGAGGACTGAGGGGACGTTCTCAGATCCTTGAGCAGGACTAGGGTTGACAGATCCCCGAAATCCTGGTTTTTGAGCTTGAGTGGTAGCATAGATCCGCACCCCCAGCTCCAGATTGTGGCTTGGGGGACGGCGATATGTAACGCCCCAAGACCACCAGATATGAGACAGTAGTGACATGCTTTGGGGGACGGCGATACGTAGCGCTCCAAAGTCATGGATTTGCACTTCTGCCTCCAGATAGGAGTATGGGGGGACGACTATACGTAACACTCTCATACGTCCAGTTTTTCAGACAGAGACACAGAATTCAGAGAAAGTTTTCAGTTTACAATTTACAATTTTGAGATACAAATTTCAGTTTTCAAATGCAGCTTTCAGTCTTCAGATACAGCTTTTAGAAAGAGCTTTTCCAGAAAGAAAAAGTAAAATAAAGTTTCTAGCAAAGAGTTTTCAGAAAGAAACTTTTAGAAAAGAGTTCTTCAGAAAGGGTTTTCAGAAAGCATTTTCTAAAAGCATAGCATGTTAGTAGAGTAAAGTTTACAAGTCATGCATATAAATCATACATTTTGGTTATCATTTAAAAATGCATATAATTGACATTTATGCATAATAGTATTAGTATACTTATATGTATATTTGATCAATGACTGTGTGAGTTATATATATTTACATAGAAAGATCTTTTTTCTGTGAATACTAGTGTATAATAAGTATGATTACATTTATTTATGTATTCATGATTGAAGATGGTATGATAAATGTTTGAAATAAAGAATAGTTAATATTTCCGATTGGATGATATTTCAAGGAAATAAAAGAAAGGAAGCTGTAATAAATGCCTGAGCTGAACTAGCAAAGAGTATACAATGATATAATGAGATGTCAGAATAGCGCAGTGAAAGCATGGTTGGGTTTAATATAGTTGACGGTGATATAGAAACTTGATGTATATATGTATATATACTAAGATGTTTATAACTATAAATGATAAACATAATTTAAAGTATGAGTAATTAGATAAAAGGATCAGTAACACAAGTGATATATGTGTAAAAGGATAAGAATTGGATTGTTAGCTCAGATCTAACACATAGTTGTATGGACACATAGACTACTCAGGTTAATTCAGAATCAAGACTCGATATTTTTTGTGTGTGTGACGCTCAAGTTATGAGCATGGTTATTTACTGAGTCTTATGACTCACATCACAACAGTTTGTTAGTTTTGCAGGTCAGTAGCAGTCATACTGAGCCAGCAGGATTTCAGTGAAGACTTTGAAGACAGTGGATCACCCCAATTACAGTCAAGAAAGTCTTTGAGTCATGGGTCGAGTTATGGGTCCTCACGGCCTTTGTATATTTGTATTTGCATTTATGTCTCATATGTAGGAGTTATGTAATAATATAATTTTATTTTGAGTTCCGGCCGGAGGCCAAGTATTTACATTTGGTTCTTTGAGTTCAGGTCTGAGGCCTAGATGATGTTTGCATATGATTGGAATTGCTTAGCAGGTTGTTTCTGAGTGCTGGCTATAAGCGAGGTTGCATGATGTTCTGTATACATCATGCCGAAATTTCATCAGAATCAGAGGCTTATGGAGATTGGTTTTCCTATCTCCTGCCGGTAGCATCCTGGCTTAGGCGGGATGTTACACGATATCTATAAAAAATAAGTGTTCATTTGATAAGAATATTAATTGATAATTTAAATTAATTTATAAATATTATATGGAAAATATAAATAATTACAAACTCATCAAATTCGCCAATAGTAAATACTTTGTTTAGTCACAAACAACTAAAGAGAAAATTTCAAGGCAATGCCGACATCATCACGTGATCACACATTCACACTATCATCTTTCTGTCTGAAATTTTCAGTCATTTTTCTTACGAGTTATAACAAAAAGATGACTTTTTTAATTTATTTCAATGCATCCTTATTAGTGAGCCCAAAAATTGATGTTTGATTGTAAGTCCAGGAAAGAAGTTGACTTGGACCATTTGTTGGTCGTAATTATAAGTTAGAAATTGGAGTTTTTTTTTCTTTAAATATTTTAAAAAAATTTATAATTTTATTTTTCATTTAAATAAATTTAAATGTATTTAATTTTTTAATATGTCAATATTTGTAATTTCAGAACTTATATTCTATATATAACCAAACATCCTAAAGAGCTTATAAATTTAGACCCGGCCACGGTTTCGGTTCCAACCGGTTCGGTTTCGGTTCCGGAACCGGAATCGTGGCCGACCGGTTCGGTTGGGGTTCGACCCCAACTCGAACCAGTCGAAACCGGTGGAACCAGGTTCCACCGGTTCTACGGTTCCAACCGGAACTGTTTAAAAAAAAAAAACCCTGCCCCCAACGGCTAGTAGCCGTTGGCGGCTCCCTGCCCAAATAAAAAAAAATGTTTTTTTTTTAAAAAAAAAATTATAAAATAAAATCTAAATTACTAATATATCCCTAATAACGGTAATAAAACGGTTATATTTAGGGACATTTTTGGTATCAAAAAAATTCTAAAACTCTATAAATATGAGTCATTTTTCATTATTTCAACACACCAAATTCTCAACTCTCTCATTTCCTATAATTTTCTTATTCTCAATCTCAATTGATACAATTCTCTTATTCTCAATAATTCATACAATTCTCTATCTCAATTCAATTAGTTATTATCATTCGTAATTAGTCAATTTTATTATTTTTCTTCCTAATTTCTCAAACAAAAAATGGCAAGCTCATCTGAGAACATAATGTCAAATATGCCAACCCAAGAGAGCGGCCCTAGTGTCGGTGCAGAATCACAGAGAAGAGAAGTTAAGGCTCGTTCCTCGGATATTTTCAAAATTCATTTTCATTTGGAACGCTTAGAAGATAATACACAACGAGCAATTTGCAACTATTGTGGGGTTACCTACAAATTTTCCTGTGAATACGACAATATGATCAAGCACCTGGAAATACATCATCCGGTTGAACTTGGAATTGATACGACGCAAACTCAAATGGCCAGGTACACATCATCTAGTAGAGGTACGAGTGGTGTAAATTTATTTAAATATTCAGATGCAAAAAATAGAGAAGAATTTACGAAATTAACTTGTATGGCACATCTTTCTTTAAGCTTTGGTGCTTTAAGCTTTGGTGAAAAACTTCATTTTACTAATTACGTGCATAATGCTTTAAACCCTTCTGCATGTAGAATGACTCGAAACACAACAAAACGTCATTTTTTAAAATTATATAAAGATGATAAAATTATTTTAAATGAAATATTTAAAGAGATGAAAGGTCGTATTTCTATATGTTCCGATATTTGGAGTGACCATTGGCAAACACACTCATACATGGGTGTGACTTGTCATTGGATTGATGCATCATTTACCATGCAAAAACGACTTATTGCATTTAGAGTTTTTGATGACCAACATACTGCACATAATATTTATAGAATGATGAAGGTAATTTTTGATGAATATGGTTTAATAGAAAAAATTTTAACAATTGGATTTGATAATGCATCTGCAAATACTGCATCCATCAATGATTTAAAATCCTTATGTCAACCAAATTTAGGGGGTCGATTTTTTCATATTCGTTGTACATGTCATGTCCTTAACTTATGTGTTCAAGACGGTCTAAAATTATTATCACATTTCCTTGATCCAATTAAAACAGCACTTAACTGTATTTGGTCATATTCTCAAGTTAGGAGAGAATGAACGAAGTTTTGTAAAATAAATGGTATTAAATTTTCAAGAGATATTCCAACACGTTGGAATTCAACTTATTTTATTTTATGTCAAGCATTTCAATACAAATATGCATTATGTAGTTTTTTTTCTCAACATGTTCAAAATATCACACTTTATCCCAGTCAATGGGATATTTGTGAATTTTTTTTAGATATTTTAAAAGTTTTTAATGATGCTACTTTAATTTTTAGCGGTGTTTATTATCCTATAGCACATTTATTTCTTCTTGAAAGTTTGAATATTGTTGGTACTTTGGATGAACATGTTGAAAGTAGCGATCTAATGATCATGTTTTGTTCGAAGCCATTACTGCTATGAAGGTAAAATGATTGCATTATTTTAGAGAAATTCCTTTACTTTATCTTATTGCTGCTGTTTTTGATCCTAGATTTAAATTAGAAGATTTGAATGGTGCTTTACAAGCTTACTAGGGTTATTTAGGAATATTAGATGAAAATGATATTACAAGAATAATGACGAAATTAAGAAATGATTTAATTGATTTATTTAATGATTATATTGTACGATATAACTTATGAACATTAGGTGAATCTAGTAGTAGCGAACCGGTAATTCAAACAAGACTTAACGCATGGGATCGTTGGTTATTGCAACGAAATAAAAAAGCTAGGGATACGACAACTAATAACCCTGAATTAGATAATTATTTATCTACAAATTTCGAGTTTTATACTGAAAGTTTAGTTAGTAAAAATTTTAAAATCCTTGAATGGTGGAACCGACATCAAAATATATATTATGTTTTATCAATTATTGCTAAAGAGATATTGGCAGCACCTATTTCCACCGTTGCGGTTGAGCAAGCCTTCAGCTTGTGAGGCAATATATTGGAAGCAAGGCGATCTTCATTACATCCAAGCACTCTAGAAGCAACAACTTGTCTGGATGATTGGACTCGAGCTGATCTGAGACAACAAGAAGATGCCCATGATGATTTTGAAAATTTGTTCGATAATGCATCTGCAAGTGCAACAACAAGTGCAAGCGGAACCAGAGCCGAATGATCAACTGATAATGATGATTGATAATTGTAAAATTATAAATTTACAAAGGGGATATGTCTTAAAATTGTAATGGAACTACGTGAGCTTTGATTCCTCTCACCCTTGGAGGATACGTAGGCAACTTAAATTTTTAAAAATTTAAGCTCAAGCTCTTCAATGTAATAATTTTATTTATTTATAAAATTAATCTAATTTATTTTAATTTATTTTCAAAATTAAAAAAAAGGGTTCGGAACCGACCCGGAACCGAACCGGTCGGTTCCGGTTCGGTTCAAGGTTCCGGTTCCACACCGGTTTGGTTCGGTTCCGGACTGGAACCGAACCGCTGGCCGGACCTATATAAATTAACTTATACTCTAACGTTTGTTCCACAACTTATAAGTTAATTTATATCTTTAGCACAATACTCTATTAAACACACCCTCAGCTTTTTGAAACAAGAAATTGATATCGCATTCTGGCAAACAATCAAGAATTTGGATACACTATTTAACCGAGGTGTATTAAATTTTATTTCTTCTTGAAAGTTTGAATATTGTTGGTACTTTGGATGGACATGTTGAAAGTAGCGATCCTAATGATCATGTTTTGTTCGAAGCCATTACTGCTTTGAAGGTAAAATGATTGCATTATTTTAGAGAAATTCCTTTACTTTATCTTATTGCTGCTGTTTTTGATCCTAGATTTAAATTAGAAGGTTTGAATGGTGCTTTACAAGCTTACTAGGGTTATTTAGGAATATTAGATGAAAATGATATTACAAGAATAATGACGAAATTAAGAAATGATTTAATTGATTTATTTAATGATTATATTATACTATGTAACTTATGAACATTAGGTGAATCTAGTAGTAGCGAACCGGTAATTCAAACAAGACTTAATGCATGGGATCGTTGGTTATTGCAACGAAATAAAAAAGCTATGGATACGACAACTAATAACCCTGAATTAGATAATTATTTATCTACAAATTTCGAGTTTTATACTGAAAGTTTAGTTAGTAAAAATTTTAAAATCCTTGAATGGTGGAACCGACATCAAAATATATATCATGTTTTATCAATTATTGCTAAAGAGATATTGGCAGCACCTATTTCCACCGCTGCGGTTGAGTAAGCCTTCAGCTTGTGAGGTAATATATTGGAAGCTAGGCGATCTTCATTACATCCAAGCACTCTAGAAGCAACAACTTGTGTGGATGATTGGACTCGAGCTGATCTGAGACAACAAGAAGATGCCTATGATGATTTTGAAAATTTGTTCGATAATGCATCTGCAAGTGCAACAACAAGTGCAAACGGAACCAGAGCCGAATGATCAACTGATAATGATGATTGATAATTGTAAAATTATAAATTTACAAAGGGGATATGTCTTAAAATTGTAATGGAACTACGTGAGCTTTGATTCCTCTCACCCTTGGAGGATACGTAGGCAACTTAAATTTTTAAAAATTTAAGCTCAAGCTCTTCAATGTAATAATTTTATTTATTTATAAAATTAATCTAATTTATTTTAATTTATTTTCAAAATTAAAAAAAAGGGTTCGGAACCGACCCGAACCGGTCGGTTCCGGTTCGGTTCAAGGTTCCGGTTCCACTTAAGTGTGGAACCGGAAACCGGCCGGTTCGGTTCGGTTCCGAACCGGAACCGAACCGCCGGCCGGATCTATATAAATTAACTTATACTCTAACGTTTGTTCCACAACTTATAAGTTAATTTATATCTTTAGCACAATACTCTATTAAACACACCCTCAGCTTTTTGAAACAAGAAATTGATATCGCATTCTGGCCAACAATCAAGAATTTGGATACACTATTTAACCGAGGTGTATTAAGTTTTTTTATAATCTTCTACCATCCATTTATGAATAGTCATGAATAGTTTAAATTGATTTATATATAAATAAATATAAAAATTCAATAACACACATTCAAAATAATAAACATATATATAAGAAAAGGAAAAAAAAAACTAAAATTATAAAATTTTATCATATAAAATTAAAAAAATTAAAAATATCATATATATCATTTAATAAAATAATTATGAGATTTCAACCAATAACTCATGAGAGTTTACTAAATCCAAACCGATGAGTTGGAATACTTTCAACCCACACGGGTCAGGTTGGATTTTCACACCCCCTATATTTATATATTCCAATAACATCTTAGATTGTGAAGAGAAATGATATAAAAAGAAAGGAAAATTTCACCCAAAAAAAAAAAATGATTTATTCATTTTTGTTTAAGTTCTTTAAAGTTGAAAACCAAATATGAAGATTTTGTAACTCCCTATAGTCTTTAAATCATGTTTGTTATATGATTAATGGTGATCTTTAAGGGATAGTAACCACCAAAGAATTATTATTTGTATTCAAATTTTAAAAAGTAACTCCACTTTTTTTTTTTTTTTTTTTTTAAAATAACGTGTTAATACTTTTCAAATTCATAAAACTCATCCAAATATATAACAACTGTTGAAACCCTTTAGCCATTGTTTCATTTTCATACATAGAAAGTTGTACGCAACGCATTAAAACGGCAATGAAGCCGTCGTGTTCTTCTTCTTCTTCTTCTTGCTGTGGTCTGAGAAAAGCTCGGCTCTCTCCTTATCTCTTCACTCTCTTAGCTTTCATCGTCTTCATTGCCATTCTTTTTGGCGAGGACTACGTTTTTATGTCCGGCCGAGACGCCAACTCAGCTCGACCCGGCTGGACAACCAGTGAGTAAACTCATCCGAGTTATTTCAATCATGTATATTTTTATTACACAGCCGATTAGGATAATGACATAACAGTCCCCACTTTGTAATAAAAAATTACAAAAAGAACATAGGTTGTAGATTTGTTCATATGGATCTATCTCATAGTCAAATGTTATGACAACTAATACCTTCAAACTCATCTTACTCAAGGATTTATTACATATAGGTTAGGGTTTGAAAACCCGAAAATTAGATTATTGAAAATAATATGAAAACTTTTCCTGATATCGCAGTCTCGTTCTAACAATATGAAAGCAAACTTCAAATCAAAAATTTTCTGAATGATTTGTTCGAACTATCCGAAAATAAACTTCGAAGGAGATATCCGCAAGAAGACTCATTCAAACAATCTTCGAATAAAACTTTAAACGAACTTATGTGTTGAACTTCAATAGTATGTAACAACTCCTAAAACCCTGATGGAAGGACAAAGATGAACAATATACAAACTGTATCTTTGGTTGTGATTTATATATAACTTTTGGGACCTATTTGTTATTTCTATACTGCTGAGTTGGGATTCTGTTCTCTTTGGGTTAGACAAGAACATGGAATCGCTACCGTTTGCTATAGGGAAGACTCCGGAAGGATGTAACTTGTTCAGTGGTCGATGGGTCTGGGACAAGTCGAATCGACCGCTTTATGAAGAATCAGAGTGTCCGTACATTGAACCGGAATTGACGTGTCAAGAACATGGCAGGCCTGATAAATATTATCAGTACTGGCGATGGCAGCCTCACGACTGTAATATTCCTAGGTATATTTCTAATTATCGATTAAATTTTTATTTTCATGCATGAAAAAGTGTCTTGTATGAAAGTAACAGTCAATTGGAAGCCACCTCATATACGTTAGTCATTAAATCTAAAATCATCTCATAACATAATGTACATTATGTATATGCATGGTCAACCTAGATATCCTCAAACACCTTTTTTTTTTTTGAAATCGTTGGAAATCCCACCGTCAAATTACTCATTCCGAGCTTAAGCGGAGCAGGTAAAACCTCCGGCTGTCCAGACTCTTATAAGAAACACACTCCCTGGATTGAACTCAGGACCTCAAGATGAGATCCTGAACCATACACCACCAAGGGACGCCCCTTGGAGACGTCCACAAGACGATAAGACCTAAAATCATTTTTAAATTTTGAGATTTCTGATCAAATAAATATAATATTATATGATGTTGACATGAAGTATACAGTTTTAATGGTACATTGATGCTGGAAATGCTACGAGGAAAGAAGATGATGTTTGTTGGTGACTCACTGAATCGTGGCCAGTTTCTTTCGCTTGTGTGTCTTCTTCATAGATTCATCCCTGAAAATGCCAAATCCTTTGAAATTTTCGACACAGGAAGAGTGTTCACAGCCAAGGTGATATATAATTGATCAACACTCTCTCACACATAATTTGAAAGTAATTAATACATTGATTATTTTACATGACTTACTTGTTTTCACGTTCATTCATTCTTGATCATTAGGATTATAACATGACCATTGAGTTCTATTGGGCACCATTTCTTCTGGAATCAAACTCGGATCATAAAGAAGCTCGTAAGAATACTGATAGAATTGTAAGGAAAGATTCGCTAAATAATCGTGGACGAAATTGGAAAGGAGTTGATATTTTTGTTTTCAATACATATATTTGGTGGGTCACCACCGGTTCCAAGATTCAAATCTTGTAATTAACTCACACTCTCAACAATTTTATCATTTTTTCACTCGAAAATTTGATTATTTGAAAACTTTAAATTTACACTTAAAATTTCAATCAGCGTAAGATATTTATTAATCTACTGACTGAAACTTTAGGTGTAAATTTAAATTTGTGCTCACGTTACATTTGTTGATTTATTTTACAGGGAAGGATCTTTTGATGATGAAGATAAAAAAATCGTTGAGATGCCAACTAAAGATGCTTATCGAATGGTATTGAAGAGCTTGTTGAAATGGATGAAATTAAACTTAGATCCCAAAAAAACGAGAGTGCTCTTCACTAGCATGTCACCTTTGCATGCCAGGTGAGTAAGCTAAAATTAATTGAACTTTGAACAATGCAAGTTTGGTAGGAGAATAGATTGGGGTTTTTTTTTTAACAAAATTGACTTTTTAAGACTTGTAAAATATGCCGTTAAATGATTAAGATAACATAAAATAACAGACCATTAATTAAATAGTTATGAAAAGTGAAATATTCAATTTAATTTATTGTTAAAAAATGATCGTAGTAATTTAAAACCACATATTCAATTTTCTATTGAACATGACAATTTTTTTTTCCTAATTAAGCTATATTATTGCTCATATTGACAATTTATTATTTTCTCCCCTTTCCTTCATATAATTTATAATGTATTTATTTGTACAAATCATATATAACAGATAGTTTCATCCATTAATCAATTGAAATATTGATAGTGGCATACATATTAAAATACGTAAAAAAATCAATAAACAAATTAAAACAGAAATAATAAATTGCAACATGTTTGAAAATAAATGAAAAGAGAAAAAAAAAGTATTATATTTAATGAAATAATATTTACAACAGGGAAAATAATAAGATCAATACTCCATCCTGGACTTGAATTTCCTTTGCTTATAAAGATGATTATTCTTCTCTCTCTTAAGCCCTGCAATAAAATTAAGCAAAACTATTACATATTAAAAAAATTAATATATAGTACCTGATACTTAATAATAACACATTCAACTGAAAATTTGTAGCATTTCTGTAAGTACATATAGCAAAATTATACACTTAAAAAGCCATCAATACACATAAATTAAGAACCTAAAAAAAGCTAGCTTAATAAAATATGAGGGGACTGCAGATTTTAGAAAGAACATTAAATCAAATACAAATAAAGTAAAAAGGAAGAATTAAAAAAACACTATAGCATGAACAACTAGCAATGTTGGTATACAATTCTTAAAATAAATCCAAGGTAAAATGTACAAATTAATAAAATCTTATATACGTATGATCAAGTGAACAAAGCAAAAACCTCTGATTTGTGCAACTTTCCAAAAATATGAGACCCAGCTGGATGATCTTTAACATATGAAAAATTGGTGCTGCTTCTTGCATATATAGGAAGAAAAATAAAAGATATTTAGGTTAAGATTTAGAGGCTGTATTTTGTTTTGTTTAAATTATTTTTGGTCATAAAAACACTGCCGCAGATCAAACTTAACTCATTTTTGTTGTAGATATGAGCCAGGGAGCTGCTATAACGAAACAACTTTGATCGAAGATCTTAATTATTGGGGATTAGAGTGTAGAAAAGACTTAATGCAACTGACTGGAGAAGAGTTTAGTCATTCAAAGTTTCCAATTACATTTCTTAATATCACTCAGTTATCGATTTATCGGAAGGATGCACATACGCTTATTTACAAGAAGTTTCGGATTCCATTGAAACCAGAGCAGTTGGCTAATCCTTTTAAATTTGCTGATTGTGCTCATTGGTGCTTGCCTGGGGTTCAAGATACTTGGAATGAGCTATTGTTTGCTAAACTATTTTATCCTTAGATAACCGGCAGAATCATTCCAAATAAATAAAAAAGATCATATTTTATGTGAATTTGAAATTTATCCCTACTTTTTTTTTACATACTTTTGTTATATACTATATAATTTTATGATTTCTTCATTAGATTCTTAAAATTTACTAATTATATGTATCTACACATCCAAATGATGTTGAGTCCTCTTTCTTTTGATAAATGGGGAAAGCATGAAAATGGCCTCTACACACACTATGCTAGACTGAATTGATTTATTCATTTTGTGTTTCAAGTTCAAGGGGGTGTCGATACTATTATCTAACAGGCGTGGTTTGGTGGTGTAGGATTCGGGATCTCATCTTGAGGTCCTGTGTTCGAATCCAGAGAGTATGTTTCTTGTAAGAGCTTGGGACAATAGAATGTTTTACATGCTCCGCTTAAGCCCAGAATGGATGATTTGACTGTGGGGCTTCCAACGATTCAAAAAAAGAAAAAAGAAAAAGGATGCCGATACTATCAAGTGATTCATCGTACCATCATCAAATTGAATAATATCATATATATATATACACACACATATACATACACATACACACACATATCATTAAACTTAAAATTATTAGAAACCCAATTTTTGAAAAGTCTAGTGAAATTGCTGAGGCTAGAAGCCGAGATTTCAAATATAATGTCATGAATCAATGTCCTTTGCAAAGGACAATACACATTTGTCTTGTACAGTTTTCTAAAACTTGTCACAACAGCTCCTTCAAATTTTTTTCAGAAATAAACTGCTCAGGTAATTGTAGTATCCAGCTGCATGCATGCTGGCATATATTGTTGAACACCATTGTCAGCATCCCAACCATATTTAAGTGGAATTTGAAATATAGGCAAACTTCCAAAACTATTTTCGGTGGATTACTATTCACTTGTTGAAATTGTGAGCTTAAATTCTGTTATAAATACATAGCTCATTTGTGAGCTTTAGACATCCCCAACTAGCAAGCTCCAATGTAAGAAAGCTTGGTAGAGAGTGTAGTTAGTGTGTGAGGTTTTTGTACAAGTTTTGTAATACTTGTAAATTATATTCAAGTATTAATAGAGAGTATGTATTTTTCCTTACAAAACACTCTTCAGTGATCAAAGAATCACAACAAGTGGTATCAGAAGCTTTGATTATACATTGGGGGTCGTAAAATCAAAGAATAAAACTTGGTTATGAAAATTCGAGTTTCCGAAAAGTTCTCAAAAATCAATTTTGAGCAAGCCATCAGCTTGTTCACGTCGAGACGAGCACAATGGTATTTTTCGACGATCAAACAGAGCTCCAGATAAGCGTCACGCACCGCACGCTCCTTTTAGAAGATGACCCACGTGCGACATTCGATCCAGAGGTTGAAGATGATACACGTCAGCGCCATGTCATTGACAAGTCAGCTGTTTCGGCACAGTCAGCTAACACGTCAGCTTTCTAGTACATTCAACCGATATGTCAGTAGTCCATTACAATCATTCGAAACATCAGCGCCACATCAGGGATTCCAGTACAGTCAGTTGCCACATCAGCAGTTCTGACACAATCATATGCCACATCATCGGTTCCGATACAGTTAGCTGCCACGTCATCAATTAGGGTACAATCATCTGCCATGTCAATTTTTTCGGTACAATCAGCTGGTACGTCATCAGACACGTAAGCATACCTGGTAAATTTCATTGAGCCCTCTGATATCTTTGAAATTAATATTTTAGCCCCTAAAGTTTTAAAAAATTACAAATCAGGTCCGGAGTCAGATTCAAATTTGGACTAATAAATAGTCAAATAAACCATTTTCGACCGATCCAAACGTAACGGTGACCTCTAATTTGTAAAAATCAGCCCCGATTTTATCCTATTTTTATTTTGAACTTTAAAATTTAAATGAAAATGGAAGATTACTCTTCTGGTGAGATGATCAAGCTGACAGCAACCAATTACTCTCTTTGGAGACCTTAGTTGATAGATTATTTGTACTGAAAAGTTCTGTTCAATATGATCGAGGTAATGGAGTGAGACCAGATTATGTCAAAGAGAGTGACTGAAATAAACTCAATAACAGAATTCTTGGTCAGATTAGGCAGTGGATCAGTCGTAGTGTCTTCCACCATGTATCACATGATACAGATTCTTACGAAATATGAATGAAGCTATAATACATGTACCGGGTCAAGACTGCTTGGAATAAAGCCCTGTTAATGGGGGGCGTTTGGTGAATTTGAAACTACGAAGTGAAACTTCTATTACAGAACACACCAATGAGTTTCAGAGCCTGATTAATCAGCTGTCTCAGTAGACTTGCTGTTGGGATAAATGCTCCAGAGCTTCATGTAATATGTAAATGGAATTATTTGTTATAAAATAACATATGTATTTTTCATTTATCAATTATTTTGATTTAAATCCCATATTATAAATTATCCAGTTTACCTTTAATTACTTATGTGCCTTCAGACTTAGTGTATGAGTGTCATATACAAGAGGATTTAAGTTTGAAGTTACTAATATAAAATAGTCCATATAAAGCAAACAAAACATGTACTTTATTTGTGGTTTATCTATAGCTGCGGTTCACTCTATAATTGTATGGCGACCTTGATCCGGGATCGTCCATGTGGTGATATAAGAATGAAGACACCTTATATGATGTGATCATATAGGACTGGATCCAGATTGAAATGAATTTATTATAATATCCATTAAATAAAGAAATTCATCTCAATTTACTAGATGATCATATATGGATTGATCTGAATCCTGAGTGTACTATGAGCTCCTACATGACAGGTCACGTCCTTTGATTTACAAAGGTGGGGTTGGTGTAGAAATCCTGACCAATAGCTACGTACTTTGGGGACATGGTTTGGTGTGCAGCTGAGGACGTTTTACATAGATATGTAATTCACTCATTCTTGCGAGAAATATATGAGTATCTTCCTTAAGAGTTGATTCGGTCCTTGAGCGATTAGAATGCTCAAGTCTTTCTATTGCGAGTCAAAAGATTAATATTCATAATGATTATGAATAAATCGTTCATTAGAGAATCAATGGTACTTAAGGTAAAAATAATTATAAGGATATAACATATATTTTTACCCAACTCTAATTATGATATACTTATGAAGGGTCAATCCATATGTAATGACTATATCGATGGACATCGACGTAGTTCGGCTTATATAATATATCTATAACAACGAGAGTGCAACTTTAGGTTTTTAATAGAATAATTTAAAATTAATAATTTGGAATATTTAATTAAAGAATTTAATTAATATTATGAGATTATTGGAGCTCAGAACTGTAGATCCATTTGCTCCTCGTGCTAGCTCGATATACTATAGCAAATCATATCATAATTGGATAGTCCAATTAAGAACTCACATGCATAATAATAAATTTTGTTAAAATTATTAATGTGATTAATAATTGAAGTCACTCTTGAAAACTATATTAAATAAGTTTAATATAAAGTTTTCATTATTTAATGATTATGAGATAACCATATACATTTATATTTATATTTTTAAATATTAAATTATATGATAATTTAATTATTATTTTGAATTAAAATATGTATTAATATTTGATATCAATATACATTATTTCAAAATGAGTTATAAAATGTGTATTAAGGTGGAGGTTTAATGTCTTCATTATGAAGACATTTAACCATGAATTTTGTTGTTACAAAATTTGAAAAGTTTGGCAAACAATGCCCAATTATTTAGGGATATAATGGTAATTTCAATTTCAATTATATTAACCTAAACACTAGCATATAAAAGCAAAAGTTGTTTTGTATTGTGAATGAATTTTTCTTTTTACAAACCCTAACATTTTTCACTTCTATTTTCTCTCAAGTGGTGAAAGAAAAATAAAAAGAGAGAAAAAAAATTGAATTTACTAATTACTCTCTCTGGAGACCTTAGTTGATAGATTATTTGTACTGAAAAGTTTTGTTCAATATGATCGAGGTGAATGGAGTGAGACCAGATTATGTCAAAGAGAGTGACTGAAATAAACTCAATAACAGAATTCTTGGTCAGATTAGGCAGTGGATCAGTCATAGTGTCTTCCACCATGTATCACATGATACAGATTCTTACGAAATATGGATGAAGCTATAATACATGTACCGGGTCAAGACTGCTTGGAATAAAGCCCTGTTAATGGGGGCGTTTGGTGAATTTGAAGCTACGAAGTGAAACTTCTATTACAGAACACACCAATGAGTTTCAGAGCCTGATTAATCAGCTGTCTCAGTAGACTTGCTGTTGGGATAAATGCTCCAGAGCTTCATGTAATATGTAAATGGAATTATTTGTTATAAAATAACATATGTATTTTTCATTTATCAATTGTTTTGATTTAAATCCCATATTATAAATTATCCAGTTTACCTTTAATTACTTATGTGCCTTCAGACTCAGTGTATGAGTGTCATAGACAAGAGGATTTAAGTCTGGAGTTATTAATCTAAAATAGTCCATAGAGAGCAAATAAAACATGTAATTTGTTTGTGGTTTATCTATAGCTGCGGTCCATTCTATAATTATATGGCGACCTTGATCCGAGATCGTCCATGTGGTGACATGAGAATGAAGACACCTTATATGATGTGATCATATAGGACTGGATCCAGATTGAAATGAATTTTTTATAATATCTGTTAAATAAAGAAATTCATATCAATCTATTAGATGGTCATATATGGATTTTTGAAGCTTGAGTGTACTATGAACTCCTACATGGCAGGTCATGTCCTTTGATTTACGAAGGTGAGGTTGGTGTAGAAATCCTGACCAATAGCTACGTACTTTGGGGACATGGTTTGGTGTGTAGCTGATGATGTTTTACATAGATATGGAATTCACTCATTCTTGCGAGAAATATATGAGTATCTTCTTTAAAGGTTGATTCGGTCCATGAGCGATTAGAATGCTCAAGTTTTTCTATTGCGAGTAAAAAGATTAATATTCATAATGGTTATGAATAAATCATTCATTAGAGAATCCATGGTACTTAAGGTAAAAATAATTATAAAAGTATAATAGATATTTTTACCCAGCTCTAATTATGATATACTTATGAAGGGTCAATCCATATGTAATGACTATATCGATGGACACCGACGTAGTTCGGCTTATATAATATATCTATAACGACGAGAGTGCAACTTTAGGTTTTTAATAGAATAACCTAAAATTAATAATTTGGAATATTTAATTAAAGAGTTTTATTAATATTTTGGGATTATTGGAGCTCAGAACTGTAGGTCTATTTGGTCCTCGTGCTAGCTCGATATACTATAGTAAATCATTCTGTAGGCATTGCTTTTTGCATGTGAAACCGATGATGAGTCTCAGTTGGAGGCACTACCTTTTTAGTTAAGGATATTGCGGGAAACGGTTGTCGGAAGGGAATCGGCATTTCATTAAATTTTATCTGCATGTTTAGCTCCAAGCTCGCTCGTTGGACCTCCGTTTTAAAGCACTTTTGGCCTAAAAAAAACCCGCAAACCTTTTAACCTTGGCCCAAAACCCTTGCCACCCACCAAAGCCCACTCACCAAACCAACACAACACCACAACTAGGCCCACACGCCCATATCACCCTAAATTACACCCAAATTAAATCAAATATTATATTAAATATTAATTAGATAATGTAATTGAATTAAATAAAAGAATTAAACCATTTACCAATTAAATAAAACATAAAATATAATTATACCAAATTAAAATATTGTAACTTCCTAATCAAAAATATCATATACTAAATTAAAGAAATATTATGCCTAATTAAAATCAATCATAACCAATTAAAAATATTGACTTCCTAATCTAACAAATTGTATTCATAAACCAAGCCAATCAAATATTCAACCTTCCGAATTCACCAAAATTTGTCCCCCCTCAATCCATTGATTTCCTTATCCAACACAAAATAATATCCCTTGCTTTCCTTGTCTAACACCAAATCAAATCCTCTATTTAATGCCAAAATTCATTCCTTGTGAGACAAGGAGAAGCCCTAGCACTTGTCAATTTAAACAACCCTGAACCAAACACTGTCTCGGCTCTTGATCTCTCATCAAAACCTGCACACACAGACCCCACGATTGAAGCCACAAATACTCACCAATTCAACGTAGCAACACACCTGCACCCCACTCACGTTGCTGTCTGAACCCACGCCACCCGCCCCTCACTTCCCAGCCTTCAAACTCCACACTTAGCACTCCTTAATCACACAACAAGCCCCACTCATTAGCCCCCACGTCTCGAGAGCCCTCATACATTTCAGCCGCATAGCAAACCACCCATCACCTTCACGCACTCATCCCTCACAAACGCCAACTCACTTTCACGCATAGCCCCCCATGTAAGCCCCCCACTCAACGCCACAATAACACTCACATATGTCTCCCCCCCTCACGCGTAGCACCCACAATCAAAACAGCCGCACCATAAGCCATCCACCCACCAACCAACTAAATTGTCCCACCGAGCCATCACGCATACATTGCCCATTAACCAGCCATATTCCAACAGCCTCTGCCTCACGTTGCAATAAACATATACCTTACACGCCACTGCCTCACACTCACTTCACGTGGACCAAACCACAGCCCATCCATTGCCGAGAGAACCCTCCACAAAATAGCCCCTAGACTACCCTGAAACAGTCCCCAGAAACCACCCTAAAACAGTGAGCAAACAACCCCAAAAAATCACCAAAATAGTCCCCGAAACACCCAAAACAGTAGCCTTAATAGACCTGAAACAGTAAGCAGAAACACAGAGAAAACAGCAGCCAAACGGAGGTCAAACAGCAAGCAAAACAGCGAAACAGCGAGCTAAGACACTAAGCCAGTGAAATGAAAAAGTGAGGAGCTTTAACCCTTCCGATCTCCGCGAAACGCAAGTCCGAAAGTCGGCAAAAAAGTTTAGACCTGAGGGTATTTTTCACACTCGTTTCAGTTTTATTTTTATTATTTATTGAGTATTGTTTGTATGATTATTATGTTAAAATGCATGTTGTGGCCCTTGAGTAGATAAATATGCATGTATTACGAAATATTGTATGTAGTGGCCTTGGGATAAAATGAAAGATGTGTCAACTCTCGCGGTATATCGGATGGAAACCCGGACATAAATTTCATAGCCGATCCGAATGGACGGTAGTATGATCTGTACTCGGGATACAACTCCATGTACCGCTTGAGTAAACAGCACATTCTTTCATTTTATGTTGCTTTGATTTATTTATTATTCTTCATTTAAATTCCGAATGTTATTGTTTCCGCTTCTGTGTCTATCAATGTGAAATTGCATATTTACCGTCATTTTGATATCACATACTAGTATCACTATGATTTATTTGCATTTCTGTATTCATGAATGCTTGCCGTTATAACGATGTATTTTTGAAAGCATGCAAACTCGGACATAGGTTCTATACAAATTTAGATGCAAACTTCATCTTCATGTATGTGAATTTAGGATTATTGTACACTTGGAAAAATATGTTGCTTAGGCTTGGTTAGATTATTACACAAATCATTTTATTACAAGTGGCATAAGTAAGGGACCATTCCGAACCCAACGGTTTGAGGTCTTCCATTGCGAGGGGTGAGTGCGACCTTAAAGCTTTGTCCCGGTTCACACCGGGTGGCGACTCCATTATTCTCCGGTTTAGTCCCCCGCGGGCTACTCCGTATTCCTAACCGGGCCGCGAGCCCGGAACAGCATGCGTCCCCCAGTTTGTGTTCCCACAATATCATAATTAGATAGTCCAATTAAGAACTCACATGCATAATAATAAATTATGTTAAAATTATTAATGTGATTAATAATTGAAGTTACTCTTGAAAACTATATTAAATAAGTTTAATATAAAGTTTTCATTATTTAATGATTATGAGATAATCATATACATTTATATTTATATTTTTAAATATTAAATTTTGTGATAATTTAATTATTATTTTGAATTAAAATGTGTATTAATATTTGATATCAATATACATTATTTCAAAATGAGTTACAAAATATGTATTAAGGTGGAGGTTTAATGTCTTCATTATGAATACATTTAACCATGAATTTTGTTGTTACAAAATTTGAAAAGTTTGGCAACAAATGCCCAAGGGTTTAGGGATATAATGGTAATTTCAATTTCAATTATATTAACCTAAACACTAGCATATAAAAGCAAAAGTTGTTTTGTATTGCGAATTAATTTTTCTTTTTACAAACCCTAGCATTTTCCTCTTCTATTTTCTCTCAAGTGTTGAAAGAAAAATAAAAAGAGAAAAAAATTATGTGTGATTTTTAATCTCTAAATTATTTAGGGAATAATTATGTGAGCATAGCCCACTCTATCTTTTGTTGGTAACGAGTTATAGCACGGAAGATCATTTGGTGTTGATGCAAAAACCTCACTTTTCCACTCTTTATTCTCACGGTAGTGAGCAGAAAAATCTGCTCATTGCCGCCACTTGTTTCTTCCATTTGGGGAGTGTTTTGTGTTATGTTTTTACTCAGAATTTTTGGGAACACAAATGACTATTTTGTGGACGTTTGGGGACTGTTCTGGAGTCATTATTTTGTCCAAAATAGTGGCAAAAAAATCAGCAACAACCAGCACAAAAACAGTAAGTTGTGCGCACGTAAAAATGTGTTCAGTGTGCAAAACAGTCAAGTTTTTGGGCTATTGTTTGGGACTGTTCGGGGCTGGAAAAATCATTAAAATCAGAAGCAAAACAAGTCCAAAGGGGTTGGACAGTTTCGGCTAAGAAGGGGAAAAGTCAGATAAAAATTCCAAGGTCGATCCCGATGCCTAACACGCTTCCGCCGCGGAAAATTGTTTCCTATACATTCAGTTGGAAGATGAAGTACAAGCCCTCCTATTACTTAGTTCTCTTCCTGATAGCTGTGAGACATTGGTGGTTACTCTCAGCAATTCGGCTCCAATAGGTAAACTTAACATGTCTATGATAAAGATGCAAGTTGAATAAAGAGTCCAGAAGAAATTATGTTGGCTCAGAACAGACAGAAGCCTTCGTCACAGAGAGTCGATGAAGACATCAAGAAAGAGAACGAGAGAAAGGAGAAAGCACAACCAGAGGTATTGTGGGACACAGAAACTGGACGACGCATGCTGTTCTAGGCTCGCGGCCTAGTCGGGAGTACGGAGTAGCCACGGGGGACTAAACCGGAGAATAATGGAGTCGCCACCCGGTGTGAACCGGGAAAATGAGATTTAAGGCCGCACTCACCCCTCGCAAGGGAAGACCTCAAACCGTTGGGTTCGGAATGGTCCCTTACTTATGTAACTTATAATGAAAGGATTTGTGTAATAATTTAATCAAGCTTAAGTAACACTTATTTCCAAGAGTATCATGCTTCTAAGTTCATATGCGCAAAAATAAAACTTACACCTAAATTTGCACATATCTTACATTTAAGATTGCATGCTTGAAAGTAAATCAAAGTAGCAACGAACATACAACTTCATTGGCATATTGTGTTCATGGAAACACAAGCAGACACTAACCATGCAAGCACACATAAAAGCGAATCAAATAATGGCGAACATGTGATTTCATAGACATGTCATACTTATACGTGCGGAAGCATAAACAAATAGCCATTACATGTCCATGTGTAAATAAAAGAGTCAACTAAGTACATAATGCAAAAAGACACTTAAGGATGCAATTAGGCATTAAAGTAAGCATGCTATGACGTGGTGCAAAAGAAGATAGCTAATATGGACACAAACACACATGTGAGCACTTTTCCAAGTGGTACGTGGATTGTATCCCAAGTACAGACCGCACTACCGTCCATTCGGAATCGGCTACGGAATTTATGTCTGGGTTTCCATCCGATATACCACAAGAAATAATACTCAAATGCTATCATGACATGTATATATGTTAAACACATTGTACTCATACATGTGAGGAATACAGATGAACTACACCTACACAATCTTGCGTAATACAGAGAAGCAATCAGGTTCATCATACGAAGGGATAGCTACTAGGAACAATTATGTATGAAATCTGATGAAAATGACTCAGTTCAGTGGGTGCGCGTTCGCGTAGCGTTTGAGAACGCGTTCGAACTGTAAACAGAAGGTTCGTGTTCATATAGCGTTCGAGAACGCGTTCGAACAGAGCCAGACCTGATGCATGAAACACTAAGAAAATGCGTGCTCATTCGCGTAGCGTTTGAGAACGCGTTCGAACGGTAAACAAAAGGTTCGCGTTCGTATAGCGTTCGAGAACGCGTTCGAACGGAACCAGACCTGATGCATGATGAAACTAAGAAAATGCCTGCGCGTTCGCGTAGTGTCGAGAATGCGTTCGAACGGTAAACAAAAGGTTAACGTTCGTGTGTCGTTCGAGAACGCGTTCGAACGGAACCAGACCTGATGCATGCCACACATTCATAGACAAACAAATCTGCAATGTGGGACCTCACATATCCGATTGAAATCATCTCACATCCAACCGAATATCCACCAATCGGCGCGGTAAAGCATCATGGTAAATGATTTTAACCCCTCCAAGTATGAGACCTTTAATCCGACTTACTAAGCCAATGTGCTCGATCGCATCATGCATACAAAGAATAAAGACAATAATATCAAGCTTAGTATGTCCGATTGAACATATCTTACATTCAACCGAACACACATCAACTGGCGCGGCAAAGCATCGTAATAAAGGGTTTTAACCCCTCCAAATAGGGGACCTTTAATCCGACTTACTAAGCCCATGCACTCGATCGTATTATGCATACAAGTAACATGCGGGATTTAAATGACGAATAATAAATAAATCAAAGCAACATAAAACAAAAGAAAGTGTCGTTTACTCAAGCTGTACGTGGAGTTGTATCCCGAGTACAAATCATATTACCGTCCATTCGGAATCGGCTATGAAATTTATGTCCGGGTTTCCATCTGATATACCGCGAGAGTTAACACATCTTTCATTTTATTCCAAGTCCACAACATACAATATTTCGTAATCCATGCATATTTATCTACTCAAGGGCCACAACATGTATTTTAACATAACCATCATGCGAATAATACTCAATGAATAATTAAAATAAAACAGAAAATGAATGTAGAAAATACCCTCAGGTCTAACCTTTTTGGACAACTTTCGGACTTGCGTTTCACGGAGATCGGAAGGGTAAAGCTCCTCAACTCTTCGGTTCACTGGTTTAGCGTCTTAGCTCACTGTTTTGCTATTTTACTTGCTGTTTGGCTTCCGTTTTGCTGCTGTTTCCTCTGTATTTTCTGCTCACTGTTCAGGTCACTATTTTGGCGTGAATGGTTGCTGTTTTGGGGTTAATGTGCTGCTGTCTTTGGGGTTAATTTGCTGTTGTCTTTGGGGTTAATTTGATGTTGTTTTTTGGGTTAATTTGTTGCTGTATTTTCGGTAATATGAGGGTGTTTGAGGGCTTGTTGTTTTCGGTAATGTGAGGGTGGGGATGAAGAGAATTGTTTACTATTTTTTCTTGTGATTTGCGTGTAATGTCTAGGGTTTCTTGCTGTGATTTGCGTGTGAGTTGTGTGTATGAGCTAGGGGAATGCATGTCTTGGTTAGGGGTTGTTTATATAGAGAAGGGCTAGGGCCTCTCCTTGTCTCACAAGGAAGGGATTTGATTTTGTGTTGAGCAAGGAAAGTTAAAGATTGAAGGGGGACAAATTTGGTTTAGATTAGGAATACAATATATTTGATTGGTTAGGATTAGGCATTTAATTTGTTAGATTAGGAAGTCAATATTTTTAATTTGTTATTATTGATTTTAATTAGGCATATCATCTTTTTTAATTTAGTATGTAATATATTTGATTTATCTAAGTTAGGCATGATTTTATTTTATGTTTTATTTAATTTAATTAATATTTCATTTAATTTGGGTGTATTAGGGTGAATGGGCGTGTGGGCCTTGGTTTGGGCGTGAGGGCCTTTGGTTGGTGGGTTAGCAGCAAAACCAAAATTACCGACACCGTTTGAACGCCTATTCGAACGCTACACGAACGCCCGCAATCTGTTTGACATTCGAACGTGGTAACGAATGCAGCACGAACGAAAACAGCGAACATGTGAAATGAATCTGATGACGTACTTATTCTGAATTTCCCATTCCGACGTCCGTTTCACGCGACTTCCATGACATAAAAGGTAGTGCCTCCAAATGAAACTCATCATCGGGTTTTACATGCAAAAATGCAATGCCTACAAGTATATCCTTAGATAGAAGGATGTCTACATATAAGTTCTAGTATTGTAGCATAGAAGGCTACTTTAAGAAAAATCACTGAAAACTGCAACGATAGTAGAGCCAAAATAATTTCCAACTGAAGAATAATGAAGGAGAGACACTAGTAGTTTTCCAATGAGAAGTAGTTTAATGAAGGAGAGACACTAGTAGTTTTCCAATGAGAAGTAGTTATATGCTCCATGTAGGAAGAGACATGCATTCACACCGCAACCTAAGATATTGAGTGGGTGGTAGATAGTACAACATCCTACCACGTCACTCCTCACAAAGATTTCTTTACAACATATAAAGCATGAGACTTTGGTTCAGTGAAGATGAGAAATATCAGTTCCTCCGGGATAGTAGAAATTGGTGATATTCAATTGTGGACAAATTTCAGGTGTACATCAAAAGGATGTCTTGCATGTTCCGAAACTTCGGTTGAATGTACACTCAGGGATAGCCCTTGACAAATAGAGCTATGACAGTCACTTCAGAAATGACACATAGAGAATAACAAAATGTGTCATGGTTGTTGCCCGAGGACATGTTTGCGGCATACTATACAGCACACATGTAAAGATTTATGCAGACAACCTCAATGTAACTGATGTTGGACAATTATGACCCATAGCGTCACTATTTGTAAAAGACATTGTGGTTTTTGTACAAATTAACTATGTGACAATGAAAATTGATATTTTATCATTTTGTAATTAGATTACTTAAATATATAAATGATAAAAGTCCTTATGATTAGTTCTGGATTATAAGATATGAGACAATATCAATCCACAAAGGTTTAATCATTAAATATCCATAATCGTAGTATTATCGAGATTGGACATCGATAATGCAGAATAGACTAGTATTGCACTTGTGCGTGTTATGGAAGCGTAACAACATAGTTCTCATATATTTAAGTATTGGGTACTTATGCAAGTGTGATAGGAGGTTGTGTTTACCTATGGTACGGAAACAGCTTCGCTCTGGATAGACCCCGCAGAATCTCATTAGTAGTATGACTATGTGTCTATGGGAATCCGCTTCAGGGTAGGTTTATTTGGTCTTAACCTGAGACTTGCATCGCTAGTACTTGCGACAATCAATACGCTTTGGTTTTGGTCATCCGGGACTTTAACAGGTTCTGTGTACGCCTCTTCTGGGTTTATTGAGAATCGTAGTCTATTGGCTGTGATGTCAAGACGGAAGTATCACTTCAGTCATATGGAGATGATGATCACGCATGGATACAGAACCAGTTCTCTATTATGTTGCAACTATCGGGATAATATGACAAGGTCATGATTATCTGATTATAGAGACTAGTTGTTTGTGATCCGATATATGCTTCGTACAGGGCAGACACTATTCCAGCCACAGGCCTTGCATGTGACATCAGATACTGGATCGCAATACGCAATACTATGTATACTACACCAGACAAAGATTATATATTCCTTTAAGAATATTTCTGGAGAATTGGGCAGTCACGGCGCTTTGCTAAAAGCCAACCATGTCTCGTAAATCGGTAAGAACGTGGTACGAGGTACGCACATGTTCGGATAGTCCGACGACCGGATTTACTGCCAATATATCCATGGATATCATATGTCGCTTTCCGAAGATTCACCGATGACGTATGACTCAAACATAATTAATCTGGGATTAATTGGAAGTGAGAGAAAATTAATCTAGGATTAAATACGGCGAGATTTTATCTGGGATAAAATTCAAATAGAAGAGAGAGAACGATTAATTTGGAATTAATCGATTAAATAATATATTCGATATATTAAATGAAATTAGATTTCATAACGGAATTAAAATTGGATTTTAATTCGGGCGAACGAATTAATTTAGAATTAATTCGCGAGCGACTTTAATAGTAATTTTGCTAGGCATAATTATTTAATTAAATTTGATTTAATTACGTCGCAACAAAAAATTCGTTAATTCGGAATTAACGAACCCGAGACCGGAATGTATTTGCGGGGCCCACTCGAATTTTGAATTAAAGTGGGGCCCACAAGTTACATCACAAGTCACATCACTTGTCATTATCATCACTTTTTGGTGATGGAGGTTAGTGAAGATTTTTTAGGTAACTTGTAAGACACCTTTTGTCATTTGGAATGACATTTACCAAACTTGGTTTTGGTAAAAGGTAATTTGATTTTTTGAAAATCATTACAACAACAACTCAACACCAAAAAAATCAAAACTCTCTTCCTCTCTTTTCTTTCCAAAAGCCGTGAGCTTCAAAGGACAAGAAGAAATTTTTGTTGCAAAATTTTCAAGTGCTAGCATTAAAGGAATCATACAAAGGTGTTAGGGAAACCATTCTCATTGAGCTTGGAATCAAAGATAAAGCTTGGAGCTTGATACACAACTTTGGAGGAGCTTGGAACAACTTCAAAGAAAGCAAAAAATTTGAACTCTACACATCCTACAACCGATCAAAGTGAGTATATTTCCGCTATACTTCTTTTAGTATTCACATGATTTCATGCTTGAAATGATCTTGGTTTGACCTTAGAAACCCAACAATGGTATCATGAGCCTATTTGAGCATGAAATGAACTTAGGGTTTATATATTTGAATTGGGTATTTTTGCTTTGAGCATGATTTGATCAAATTGTTTGTTTGAGTATGCTTACATAATGATAACTAAGTGTTATGCATGATCAATTTGATGAAAAATTAATTGGATTAATTTTCCCCAAATACTTAGGCTTGGCCGAATATATGGACCTTTGTAGATCATGGTAATTTTTTTAGACCATTGGATGTGTTTAAAGACATGATATATATTGATTTGTGATTTAATTGGATTGAAATCACAATCGGATATAAAAATATCATATTGCCGTGACCTTGGGAGCATGTTAATGACTTGATTTTGTTTCAATAATGTTGGACATGTATTGAATATGCATGATTAATTGATTAAATTAGTATTTTGGAAATGTTAATTTAAATAATTTATCATGGCTAAACACTTTAATTAATTAAATTATGAAATTTGAAATATTAGATTTAATTAATTAGGCTTAATTTGGAATTGAGCTAAAATTGTTGTATTTGGGCCTAATGGGCTTGGTTGGGCCAAGTAGGTTTAGGACAATTGGATTAGATCCAAATTGGGCCTAAAATCATTCCATTAAGTCCAAATATAATAAATGGGCCTTTTAAAATTTAATAGGGCCTAATTGGCCAAAATTAATTTTGTGGCAAAGGGTGATTCCTTATTGGGCTTTGGTTGCCAAAGTCCATGCCTTAATAAATTAATTGAAAGCCCATTGGACTTTAATTAAATTGACATTGGATGTTAATTGGGCTTTGAGACCCATTAAGATTAGATTTAGAATCTAAGTCGAAAAGGCACATTATTAAAATGTAATTATTTAATTTGGAATTAAATAAAGAATTAGTATTGAATACAAATTAAATCGAATTTAAAATTGTAGTTCGATATAATTCAAGAATTCGTACTTTGAGTACTATTCTCAAACGAGTTGGACTCGCGCAAATCAAATCGTTGTTTGAACATTGGATGATCACTTAATTCAAAGATTAATTAATTGGATTAGATTGATTGAATAACATGCTTTGTGTGAATACATGGATGTGTTGTATGAATAATGTATATCAGATAGATATTAGATGGGTGAGGGCAATTTTGAAAATTGTTGTAATAAATTTAGAATTTATTAAATTGGACCTGTGTGTCCAGCCTTTATCTCTCGATTCTTTATAATTCCCTTTTCACCAATTCCCCTTAATGTAATGAGGTTTATTGATGTATTATGTAATTGCGTAGAAATTAGAATAGTGCTAGCCGGGGAGAGGAAATGGAGTGATTTGTTCTAGGAATAATTTGTGAGATATCCATCTGCATATCATTATTGATTTATTTATTGCGCCTTATTATGTTTTTAGAATGCATGCTTAAGGGTGTATGATGAGATCTAATCAAAGATAATAAATTGGTTTCCAATTTACGCGAAAAACCCTCAATAAATATTAAGCGTTTTCCTTCCACTGAATTATCCATTCTCAAGATCCAAGATTGGCACTGGTTTGTTGGCCAAAGTCAAGACCTTTGTCCATCGCGGATGTGTTTGAATCATAAAGGCTTTGTTCCATATCGTATGTCTTGCCCAAGTTGTGATTTATTGGCCAAAGTCAAGATCAAGAAGAATAAGAAGAATGGCAAGGCCAAATCGTCAAAGTCTTCTGGGAAGACTAAGGACAAATCCCAAGACGTATGCCTGCAGTGTGGCAAACGGGGTCACTGGAAGCATGACTGCCGTGAGTACAAGGCGCACAAGAAGGAAATCAAAGCGGGCAAGGCACTATTCCAGCCCCAGACCTTGCATGTGACATCAGATACTGGATCGCAATACGCAATACTACGTATACTATGCCTGACAAAGATTATATATTCATTTAAGAATATTTCTGGAGAATTGGGCAGGCACGACGCTTTGCTAGAAGCCAACCATGTCTCATAAATCGGTAAGAACGTGGTACGAGGTACGCACATGTTCGGATAGTCCGACGACCGGATTTACTGCCAACATATCCAGGGATCTTATGGGTCACTTCCCGAAGATTCACCGATGACGTATGACTCGAACATAATTAATCTGGGATTTATTGGAAGTGAGAGAAAATTAATCTATGATTAATTACGGCGAGATTTTATCTGGGATAAAATTCAAATAAAAGAGAGAGAACGATTAATTTGGAATTAATCGATTAAATAATATATTCGATATATTAAATGAAATTAGATTTCATAACGGAATTAAAATTAGATTTTAATTCAGGCGAATGAATTAATTTAGAATTAATTCGCGAGCGACTTTAATAGTAATTTTGCTAGGCATAATTATTTAATTAAATTTGATTTAATTACTTCGTAACGGAAAATTCGTTAATTCGGAATTAACGAACCCGAGCCGGAATGTGTTTGCGGGGCCCACTCAAATTTTGAATTAAAGTGGGGCCCACAAGTCACATCACAGGTCACATCACTTGTCATTCTCATCACTTTTTGGTGATGGAAGTTAGTGAAGATTTTTAGGTAACTTGTAAAACACCTTTTGTCATTTGGAATGACATTTACCAAACTTGGTTTGGTAAAAGGTAATTTGATTTTTTGAAAATCATTACAACAACAACTCAACGCCAAAAAAATCAAAACTCTCTTCCTCTCTTTTCTTTCCAAAAGCCGTGAGCTTCAAAGGACAAGAAGAAATTTTTGTTGCAAAATTTTCAAGTGCTAGCACACAAATGAATCATACAAAGGTGTTAGGGAAACCATTCCCATTGAGCTTGGAATCAAAGATAAAGCTTGGAGCTTGATACACAACTTTGGAGGAGCTTGGAACAACTTCAAAGAAAGAAAATTTTTTGAACTCTACATATCCTACAACCGATCAAAGTGAGTATATTTCTGCTATACTTCTTTTAGTATTCACATGATTTCATGTTTGAAATGATCTTGGTTTGACCTTAGAAACCCAACAACTGAAAAATAGGCTTCTTAAAATCTGTTGAACTAGAGACTCGATCACATGAGTCAGAAATGGTTGTATACTTTGACTAAGAATAAGCTTACCAAAGATGTTGCACTAGGTCCTCGCAACCATTGTTTGTTTGGTAAGCAACATAGAGTTTCGTTTAATTTCTCTTCAAATAGAATATCAGAGTTGCTCGGTCTGGTGCACTCTGATGTTTGTGATCCCTTGGAGGTTGATTCATTGGGCAGTAACAAGTATCTTCTGACTTTCATTGATGATGCTTCTCAGAAAGTTTGGGTGTATTTCCAGAAGATAAATGATCAGGTCATGGATCAGTTCAAGCTTTTTCATGCCGTGGTAAAACATGAAACAAGAAAGAAGCTGAAGTGCATTCAAACAGACAATTGAGGCGAGTATAGTTCTAGAGAGTTCGATGCCTACTACATCACGACATTCGACATGAGAGAATTATTCCACACACCCCATAACATAATGGTGTAGATGAAAGAATGAACCACACCATTATTGAGAAAGTTAGAAGCATGATCAGTGATGAACACTAAAAAGTGTACATTTATTAAAAATAAAATTAATTATTTTACATATATAGTTTCATTAATCCTCATAATTTAGCATATTTGTAAAATAATAATTAAATTTATGTTTTATTTATTTTTATTGTGATTTTTATTTCTTATGTAGGTGAAATAATATATTGGATGCATAACTAGAAAAATGAATGTGACATTTGGATTTTGGAGGCCGGAAACTTGAAATGGTGTTCTAACAGTGTCCGATTTCGGAAATTCTAGCTTTGCGTAAGTTTTTTATTTTGGCCATAACGTTTTACTCCGATATCGGATGAAGATGATTTCAGTTTCAAATGAAAGAAGACTCAAATATCTAAAACTTCTATGTTTACAAGAATTTCTAGTTCTGAGGTTTTCAATGTCGAAATTGGTGAATACGTCAATGTATGTTGCATGTAATTTTAATTATTAGAAAATAAAGTAAAAAATTAAAAAAAAAAAGTTGAAATGTCACAATCTATTTTAAGTGGATCGTGATAAATATTTCCAAAATTATCAACAACAAAAAATAAAAACAAAAACATAAAGGAAAAAGAAAAAAATAAATTAGTAAAAGTTTATTGTTTGTATTTGATTTGGAAAATTGTAATTAATAATTGAGAGATGAGAACTTCTACTATAAATAGAGGTGCTTACCTCTTATTTTCTTCATGCTTTCTTTCAAAGTTCTCTTGTAGAATTTGGGAGATAGTATCTTGTGTGTTTTATTTTTTTAACTTGTAATTTCTTTTTATTTCGGTAATAAAATTATGCATGTTTTTCTTCAAAGCATGAGTAGCTAATTTCATCATGCTGGGATAAATGGTGAAACTTTTAATATAAGAATATAGATTAACATTATTTATATTATAATATATAAATTGTAATCTGAATAAAAAATTTAAATCTGGATTAATTATTGACAAATTTTGTTACCGCCTTTATGGCTGGTTTTATTTATTTGGCATAATTGAGTACCTAACTAGACTTGTTGTAGATAAATGTTATCAACATCTTTATGGCTGGTTTTATATGTTTTGGCATAATTAATTCTTGAAGTAAATAAATTGAGTAATAATGACAATTTGTATATTATAAAAAGTAAGATTTCTTTATATTTGAAATATTAAGAGTGATCTCCTAGCCCCAGTATTTTTAATTTATTGTTGCATCCCAATTTAAAAATTACACATCACTTAAATCAATTCACTCAAATCGTTATTTTATTTTACTAAATCTATTTCATGTGGATCGACCCCGGACTTACCGAGTTATTTTTGTACTTTGACACTCTTATACTTGGGAGTAAAGAATCACTTTGTGAGTATGTCAAGTTTCTGGTAGTCAACATATTCCCTATCGTTGATGATAATAATTTTTCTCAAGCACCTCATTTCCTCAGGCATTAGAAATAAGGAAATTGAACCATTCCCCATAATAAATGAAATATTCAAATAGGTAAAAGTCAATATTCATTTGTTAGATGTCATCCAACAGACACCATCTTATGTCAAATTTCTGAAAGACTTGTGCACCGTTAAAATGAAATATCTGGTAAGAAAGAAAGTTTTCTAGCTGAACATGTAAGTTTCATTCTCTCGACCAATATTGCATTAAAATACAAGGACCCTAGTTGTCCAACTATTTCATGTATTATTGGAAATCAAAAAATTGAACATGTTTTGCTTGATCTTGGAGCCAGTGTCAATTTGCTTCCATTTTCAATTTACCAACAACTTAATATTGGTGAGTTAAAACCAACCTCAACTACTCTTTTACTTACCAATAGTTCAGTCAAGGTACCTAAAGGAATTGTAGAAAACGTGTTATTATAAGTCGATAAATTCATATATCCTGTGAATTTTATTATCTTGGAAACACAACCTGTACCAGACAATTATAAGTCAATTATTGTAATACTTGGTCACTGATGAGTGGTAAATCTATCACTATTTCCCACATATTTAACCCAATATTTTGTATAGTTTCTTGAGTTTTGTGAATATTTTGAAGTGTTTTGTGTTATTCTGCAGATAAATAAAGTTGGGAAAGCATTGGAAGCAAATTGGGGCCAAAATAGAGAAAAATTGACAAAATAGCAATTCAGTAAATTTTCCGCGTCGCGACGCCTAACCTGCGCCGAACAGTGCTAACGTACGCCGGGTCCACAAATCAGAATCTGAGAAAAGTTGACTTTGCTAACATGCGCCGTGCCACGTGTCACCATCACAGCCGATCTGCTAACATACGACGTGCCACGTGTCATCATCCTACGGTGCCGACAGTCATCATCGCCACGTGTGCCACGTGTCACTCCACGTCATTTCCACGTCATCAGCCACATCACCAGGTTGACCAAGTCAAACTACCACCTCACTGTCACGTCATCATCAGCCAATCAGGAAGTGCCACGTGTCGCAATCCTACGGTACCGACAGTTTCTTTCCCACATGTCACCACGTCACCGCCACATCAGCATCAATTATTGGCTATCTAATCCTTATCTGACACGTGGCGGATAAGAATCTCATCGACCAATCAGAAGCCGCCACGTGTCACAATAATTGAAGCCCAACCAATCGCCACATGTCACCTGATCCAGAATCTGCAACCGACGAACCAGAGCGTGCCACGTCGACAAAGCTGGCGTAGCGACGCCAAAGGCCCTGGCGTCGCGACGCTGGAACCCCACCGAGCCTATAAATATAAGCTTCAATTTTCAGTTTTAGATGTACCATTCTCCTCTCCTTTTTTTGATGTAAATATGGAGTTTCTCTCTCTAGTGTCTTTAATTTAAGTTTTGTAATTAAATTTTAATTACTTTTTGTAATAATATATTTTAATTTCTTTACTTTTTACAGTTTTTTACTATTCACCATGAGAGGTAACTTCCCCAGCTAGGGTGAAAGGTAATTCTTTTACTATTGCTATTTAGATTAATCTCCCTTAAAAATAATATATTCACTATTTAAAATTTGACTTAAAAAGGATACCACTATATTGGTCGGTTATAATTTAATTTTAATCTGGTTGAAACCTGACTAATCAAGGATACCGCCATATTGGTCGTTGGTAATTTAATTTTGGTTCCGCCTTTATGGCTGGTTTAGGGACAAATATTACCGCCTTAATGGCTGGTTGGACTTAATTTGACTTAATCAGGATACCGCCAAATTGGTCGGTTGGTAATATTATCACAAGTTTATATATTATTTTATGGGAGATATCTAAATTAGTAGTAGTAAAAGTAATTCCTTTTACCTTAGCATTTTATTTTATTGTAATTTACTTCTCATTATTTACTTTACCGCATTTTTACTTCATGTCTTTTATTTTCAAGTTTTTTTTACCAGCCCTAGTTATGTTTAACTAAATAAGTTATCTAGGGTTGTGATGAATTTAATATCACTGGTTTATAAGGGGTGATTATAGTTTGGGTAATATAAAGATTTATTTATTGAGTTTTAATCTTAATGCTTTTTAATTAACTGGCCATTAATAAAATTGATCAGGTAAACTTAAAATGAACTAGACATAGGGATTTTAAGTTTAAGACTTAGACTCAATAGCCCACGATCTTCCTTGAGGATAGATAACCCTTTAATAGATTTCCTTACAGGATAGGAATATACTTGTCGGCGGGGGTAGCCTTAATTGGAACTTAATCTTAATGAATCTAGGTAATTTGGTTGACATAGACATATGGTTCAATTGGATTATACTAGGTATTTGTAATTAACCATCGGAAGAGGCTTTTACATAATTTAGTGTTCCAGGTTAATAAATCAATATATTACCCACTTTAAGATAATCGCTTCATCTTAAAATGATATTAAAAGAAATCACAACCCTAGATAGTTTTTAATATTGAATTTTCTTAAAACCTACTTTCAACAATCTTATTTACTTGTTTTTAAATTTAGAATCGTCACCATTTCAAATCAATCAATCAATCCGTTAGATACTAGTAAACATTTGACTTCATAAAATTAATAGTTTAGATATTAAGTCCTCGTGAGATCGATACTTTTTATACTACTTGAACGATACGTACGCTTGAGTTATACATGCGTGTTTACGCCGGTCAAGTTTTTGGCGCCGTTGCCGGGGACTTATTTATCTTTTACTATTAGATTAGGGGTTAGATACCTTTACTTGTATCTAATTTCTTTTTACTTATTGTTTTTGTTTTCTTGTGTTTCAGGTTTTCAGAAACTTCATGAGTCGAAGCAGAAGTTTTGAACTACGACCGCTTGACCCAGAAATTGAAAGAACCATCAGACAGTTGAGAAGGGAAAGGCGAGAAGGCCAAGAAGCTTTAGTCAACATGGAACATGAACCTTTGGAGGTTGCACCACCAATTCCCATTCGAGACAGAACCATTTCGGTGATTGACAGACTCATTTCTTGCATTGTACTTCCTCTTTTACCAGCAAATGCGGGTGACATCAAAACATGCATTCAGATGATTCAGCAGTCAGTTCAGTTCTGGGGGAATGCAACTGAAGATCCCAATGCCCACATCAACAACTTCCTGGAAGTTTGCGGCACTTTCAATTACAACAGAGAAGCTGAAGAAGCAATGAGACTGCGAGTTTTTCCATATTCCCTGAAGGACAGAGCTAAAGTTTGGCTACATTCACTACCCAGGTTCTATCACAACTTGGAACACTTTAGCCACCAAATTTCTTGCAAAGTATTTCCACCAGCCAGAACTGGAAAACTGAGGATGACATCACATCATTTGTACAACAAGATTCTGAAACTCTCTAAAGCTTGGGAAATGTATAAAGATTTACTCCAGAAATGTCCCCACCATGAGATTCCAAAATGGCTTCAAGTCCAAACATTCTATAATGGACTTTCTGGAATAATGAGAACCACAATCGATGCTGGCTGCTGGAGGAGCTTTAATGGCAAAATGAGAAGATCAAGCCTAGAAACTAATCGAAGAAATGGCCAACAACAATTATTTGTGGCCAACAGAAAAGAGTATGATCCAAAGAATTGCAGGAATTTATGAAAGTGGAGCCAATACAGCAGTCAACACCAATCTAGATCATAAATGCAAATTTATAGAGACTCTTACCACTGGATCCACAAGTTCACCATATGGAGGAACACCAGAGTCGAACCAACTTGAAGAAACGGTGAATTTTGTCAACAATTTCAACAGACAGTGGAACAATCCTTATTCCAACACCTACAACCCAGGGTGGAGGAATCATCCTAATTTTTCATGGAGCAACAATTCAGGCCAACAGCGGAACTATCCACCACATGGATTCCAGCAACAGAACAAAGGCCAGAAGCAAGCAAATGAACCGGGAATAGCAGAAGTGCTGGCTCAGTTAAAAAAATACGATGCTATCTTTCAGAGCCAATCAGCTTCCATCAAGCATGGAGAATCAATCGGACAACTGGCCAATGCTCAGAGTTACAGACCACCAGGTAATCTTCCCAGCAACACAGAATCCAATCCAAGAACCGAGAGGAAGGAGCAATGTCAAGCCATTACTTTGAAAAGCGGTACTGAAATCAACAAAGATGTTGGAATCAAGATGTCCCAATAAGAAGTTCCAAAAGAAGCTGAACAACAGATGGAGGAAAAAGAAGCAAAGGAAAAAGAACAGATAAGAACCTCCATCCCTCAAAATAAGCGTCAGCACGTCTTCAGAAAAACAAACTGACAAGTAGTTTGCTCGATTCCTGGAGGTTTTCAAAAAGCTGCACATCAACATCCCATTTCAGAAGCCTTGGAAGAAATGCCCAGTTTGTCAAATTCATGAAAGACATTCTTTCACGAAAACGGAGATTGGAGACTACGAAACAGTAGCATTAACGAAAGAATGCAGCGCCATTATTCAGAGGAAACTTCCCCCGAAGTTGAAAGATCCTGGCAGTTTCACAGTTCCATGAGCCATGCATTGGAGAACATTACATCGGTAAGGCTTTATGTGATTTAGGAGCCAGTGTTAACTTGATGCCTTTTTCTATTTACAGGAAATTACAGATTGGAGAAGCAATGCCTACCTCAGTTTCATAACAACTTGCTGACCGAACACTCGCATTTCCAAGAGGTGTTGTTGAAGATGTGCTGGTGAAAGTAGACAAACTAATTCTTCCAGCAGATTTCATCATCCTTGACATGGAAGAAGACAAAGAAATGCCTATCATTCTTGGGAGACCATTCTTGGCTACAGGTAAAACTGTGATTGATGTGCAAAAATGAGAAATGACAATGAAAGTGCAGGACCAAGAAGTGACCTTTAATGTTTTCAAAGCCATGAAATTCCCGAGTGATGAAAAGGAAGAAGAATGCTTCAGAGTTGATGTTGTTGAAAGTATTGTTCAAAATAATGAGGCAAATCCCACAGATACACTTGAAGCTTGCATCACCAACATGACTGACATCGAGCTAGATGTTGAAATCCTGGAATGTATCAACTACATTGACAAACCATTCCGATTCAAAGCAACACCACAGTTGAAAGTTTGGAACTGCCAAAGAAAGATCGAATCAAGCCTTCGATTGAATAACCACCACAGCTGGAGCTGAAGTTACTTCCGAGCCATCTCAGGTATGCATTTCTTGGAAACTCTTCTGAATTACCTGTTATTATTTCTTCTTCACTAACATTGGAGCAGGAAGAAAAGTTGCTGAGAGTGTTACGAGAGCACAAAAAAGCCATTGGCTGGACTATAGCAGACATTCGAGGCATTAGTCCATCATTTTACATGCACAAGATCATGATGAACGATGAGTACAAACCCACAGTGGAGCATCAACGGAGACTCAATCCAATCATGAAGGAAGTCGTGAAGAAAGAAATCATCAAATGGTTAGATGCTGGCATCATTTACCCCATCTCAGACAGTAGTTGGGTGAGTCTTATGCAGTGTGTGCCGAAGAAATGAGGAATTACTGTAGTCACTAATGAAAAGAACGAATTGATTCCAACAAGAACAGTGACTGGATGGAGAGTATGCATGGACTACAGAAAACTGAACAAAGCCACGAGAAAAGACCATTTTCCGCTACCATTCATTGACCAGATGTTAGACAGACTGGCAGGACATGAGTTCTATTGCTTTCTGGACGGATATTCAGGATACAATCAGATTGTCATCGCCCTAGAAGATCAGGAGAAAACCACATTTACATGTCCTTATGGTACTTTTGCTTTCCGCAAGATGCCATTTGGACTATGTAATGCCCCTGCCATATTTCAGCGTTGCATGATGGCCACTTTCTCAGACATGCTGGAGTAGAGTATGGAGGTTTTCATGGATGACTTTTCTGTATTTGGAGATTCTTTTGATCATTGTTTGCAAAATTTGGAACAAGTGTTACAAAGGTGCGAAGATACAAACTTGGTACTCAACTGGGAGAAATGCCACTTCATGGTGCAAGAAGGCATTGTTCTTGGACACCGGATCTCACAAAAGGGGATTGAGGTAGACAAAGCAAAGATAGAGACAATTGAAAAACTACCTCCACCAACATCAGTTAAAGGTATTCGAAGTTTTCTTGGACATGCAGGTTTTTACAGGAGATTTATCAAAGACTTTTCTAAGATTGCTAAACCTCTATGCAATCTTCTGGAGAATGATGTGCCTTTCAACTTCACCAAAGAATGCCAGGAAGCTTTTGATATCTTAAAACATAAGCTGGTATCCGCCCCCATCATTGTAGCACCAGACTGGACCCTTCCATTTGAAGTGATGTGCGATGCTAGTGATTTTGCTGTAGGTGCAGTTTTGGGACAACGTAAAGCAAAGATTTTCCACACCATTTATTATTCCAGCAGAACTCTAAATGAAGCTCAACTCAACTACACAACCACCGAAAATGAGTTGCTCGCAGTTGTGTACGCTTTTGACAAATTCCGCTCTTATCTGTTGGGTCCCAAAGTGGTGGTCTACACAGATCATTCAGCAATCAAATATCTGATCACGAAGAAAGATGCCAAACCCAGATTGATCCGTTGGATACTTCTTCTGCAAGAATTTGACGTGGAAATTAGAGACAAGAAAGGAACAGAGAATCAGGTGGCAGATCATCTATCGAGGCTCAAGAATGAAGAAACAGCTGACAAAGATCTGTCAATCAAAGAAACTTTTCCAGATGAACAGCTTTTTGCCATAAAACAACAGGAAGTCCCTTGGTATGCTGACTATGTCAACTACATTGTGTCAGGAAAATGGCCGTTGGAATGGACAACTCAGCAACGGAAGAAGTTCTTCAAAGAAGTCAAGCACTATGTCTGGGACGAGCCGTACCTGTTCAAACAGTGTGCTGATCAACTACTGAGACGATGTGTTCCGCAAGGAGGAAATCAACAGTGTGTTGCAGCACTGTCATTCATCACCATATGGCGGACACTTCAGCGGAAACAAAATTGCAGCCAAAGTCCTACAATCAGGTTTGTTCTGGCCCACTCTTTTTAAAGATGCTTATCTTTTTGCTTTTCAATGTGACAGTGCAGCAGAGAATGGGAAATATTTCCAGGAGAAACGAAGGACCGTTGCAAAACATTCTAGAAGTGGAAATATTTGTGTATGGGGTATTGATTTCATGAGACCCTTTGTTCCATCATTCGGAAACCTGTACATCCTGGTTGCTGTAGACTACGTCTCCAAATGGGTTGAAGCATTGCACTACCATCCAATGATTCAAAAGTCGTGATCAAATTCCTAAAAAGAATATTTTCACTCGGTTCGGAACACCTCGTGCAATCATCAGTGATGGTGGCTCTCATTTCTGTAACAGATACTTCGATGCACTCCTATCCAAATACGGAGTTACTCACAAGGTTGCCACAGCTTACCATCCACAGTCAAATGGACATGTTGAGGTTTCAAACAGGGAAATCAAAAGAATCCTAGAAAGAACCGTTGGATCAACAAAGAAGGACTGGTCACAAAACTAGATGATGCATTATGGGCCTACCGGACAGCTTACAAGACACCCATTGGTATGTCTCCATATCGATTGGTGTTTGGAAAAGTGTGCCATCTACCAGTTGAGCTTGAACACAAGGCGTACTGGGCACTGAAGAAGTTGAATCTTGATTCACAAGCTGCATGAGAGAAAAGACTTCACCAACTCAACGAATTGGAGGAATTTCTCTTACAGGCTTATGAGAATGCCAAATTGTACAAGGAAAATACCAAAAAATGGCATGACCAAAAAATAGTCACAGACAGTTGGAACCAAGGCAGCATGTGGTTGTACAACTCGAGGTTGAAACTTTTCCCTGGAAAGTTGAAATCTAGGTGGTCAGGTCCATTTGTGATCACTCAGGTTTTACCTTATGGAGCTGTTGAGTTACTGGATCCCATACCCACAACAACACATTCAAGGTTAACAGTCAGCGTGTCAAACACTACTGGGGAGAATCATTTGAGCGACAAAAAGAAAGTGTCACACTTTCAGATCCAGCCTAACGATCGAGAAGTAAAAGTCTAGCTGACGACTTTAAACTTAGCGCTCGCAGGGAGGCAACCCATGCAATTTGTGTATATATTGTGATTTGGTGTGATTTAATTTTGTGTGTTTAGTTTTTGCAGATTAAGTCATTTCAAGATGGAAGAAGCTCTCGCAAATCTTCACAAGCAATTTCCTTCTCTCCCTCAAAAATCTCTGATGAAAGTCTACAAAGCTCGCTTGGAACGGATGAGGTTACTGACAATCCATGGTGTTCCTAATGATATTCGTTGGGTAATTGAAGCACGGGTCCGATTGGCAGGTGAGTCTTCTGACTCTTTTATTTCACATCTGTCTGGTTTTGGAAGAAGCACCTATGCAAAGAAACGTAGAGCTAATCAAATGGGTGTTTGTTACAAATGTGCACGATGGAATTGCAATACTCGTTGTCGTTCTTTAGGAATGGTGTCTGATAATCGCGAAGATAAAATTAAATTCATTAGGGATGGCTTGAGTAAGGAGTCTTTAGATGATATATCTTCAACTCTTGAGACGCATCCCAGTGGATATATTCACATAGCCTTTCGTAAATTACATACACAATTTCAAAAAGAAAGAAAACTGTTAAGTCTCTGGAATCAGACTCAAAAAGACCATGTTTGCCAGTTTATAAGAAAATTAGATGGGAAGCTTGTCCCTGACGCATAGACGTCGATCAAGCTGCTACTTTTCTTGTAAATATTATATCTCTTTGTCTTTTCCTAATAATTGTAATTTGTTTTGTTTTATTTTCTCCGACAGGATCCAGACCTTTTTACTATCACGATTTGTTTAACTAATAATTGTCATTTGGCAGGTACTAGTGCTATTATTTTACTCACCATTTTCAGGTGTTATAAATTCAACTCATCATTGCACTTTTGAAGACATCCAGAGTAAAACATGGAAGCCACTTCAAGAAGACGAGTTGAAAACATCTGTGTGTTTTGCGGTAGTAGTGTTGGTACTAAACCACAATACGTAGAAGCAGCACATGAATTAGGTCGAGTCTTAGCTGTAAGAAATATGCACTTAGTATATGGCGGAGGCAATCTTGGACTAATGAGGATCGTTTCAAAGGCCGTACAGGAAGGTGGCAGTCACGTTTTGGGAATCATCCCAAAACCCTTGGCAGAGGCAAATCTTATTGAACCATCAAACGGAGAGGAACTGATCGTGCCAGGTATGTCTGAACGTTTGGTAGAAATGATTAACCGTGTTGATGCTTTTATTGCTTTGCCAGGTGGCTTGGGTACATTGGAGGAAATTTTTATTGGGCTATCTTGGGCGAACCTGAACATACACCAGAAACCAATTGGACTGCTCAACGTTGATGGATTTTATGATTTTCTTTGTGTGTTTCTTGATGATGCTCGGAGAAATGGGTTCGTGTCAAAACCTTTAAAAGAACTCCTCTTTACTGCCAGAACTGCTCCGGATCTAATAGACCAACTCATAGCCTATGAACCACGAGTTGACCCTATTCTTTCAAAGATAAATTGGTCTGAGGATGATCGTGGTAAGAGACGTCGGATTAATCTGGATCTTAACCTTTAAATTCCTGTAAATTTTCAGCTAACCAGGTATTATTTTCTAAACTCTTCTTCTACTGTTTAAGACATTGGGGACAATGTCTCATTTAGGTTTGGGGGAGGAGAATTAGTTGATTAGTACCTTGTTTTTAGTTTGTATGTTATTTTTATTTTTAGTCCAAAATTTTTTCGAAAAATACAAAAAAAAAATTGAAAATTTTTCAAAAATTACAAAAATATTTTGTGTTTTTATTTTGACTAAAAAGGTGAAATTGTTAAGAGATAGCTGAGTAAGGAGTTTCCACTCCTGAGACGTATCTCAAACCTATTTCGAAACAAGTTAATTTTTGTTTATTTCCTTTTAAATTATTTAATTTGTGAATTCTCCATAACACTAACTAAAATGAATCTTCATATGCTCAGTTGACAGGTATTATCAACATACATGGAAACATACGAACATGAGCTAAAATTGAAAAGTTTGTAATATTCAGTGCTCTAGTTTAATCGGAGGAAGCATCTCAAAAAGTGATGGAGTAAAAAAAAAAAAAAATCTGAGATCCGAGTTATTAAGTCTGTAGGGGTGTTTTAACACCTAATGCCCTAAAACCAACTGGTTTGGGAGTCACTGGCCCAAAGCTCGTTACATGGATCAAAGATGCTGCAAAAAAATATATATCTGAAGTCTGAGTAATTAAGTCCGTAGGGGTGTCTTAACACCTGGTGCCCTAAAGCCAACTGGTTTGGGAGCCACCGACCTAACACTCGTTACATAGATGGAAGATATTGTATATAAATAAAAAAATAGAAAATAAAAATCAAAGAAAAAATCAGAAAAATGAGAAAAAATTATTTCATTGCTACAAAAAGGTGTGAATTCTGATAAAACTTTATGACAAAAATATTACTCTCTTATCAACTGCACTTATGACTGCTGTGGGCAAAAATGAGTTGTTTAATATTTTGTTGGTTGTGAATATGGAGAATGGTAAATATAATCGGAGAATTTACTTATTCAGTAATTTAGAATGAAAGAAAACAACTAGTAACTTGGAGTAGAAGTTTCACCTAATTAGTCACTAACATCTTTATTCTCTTTTCGCTTGTCTTTTTGCTTTTGTGTGCATTAGTTTTACTACCTTTTTACTTTTGTAAAATGTTTGTGGGTATCATTGTTGTAAACCCTCACGAGACTACAACTCGTCCACTAGGGACACCTAGGGGTTTAAAGGCTTGTTGCATATGCTAAATGCAACTGTGATCCCTACGAAAGTGGCTTAGTTAATTTATGTTATTTTATGTTTTGCTCGAAGACTAGAAAAATGTTAGGTTTGGGGGTGTGATGAGTGGTAAATCTATCACTATTTCCCACTCATTTAACCTAATATTTTGTATAGTTTCTTGAGTTTTGTGAATATTTTGATGTGTTTTGTGTTATTCTGCAGATAAATAAAGTTGGGAAAGCATTGGAAGCAAATTGGGGCCAAAATAGAGAAAAATTGACAAAATGGCAATTCAGTAAATTTTCCGCGTCGCGACGCCTAACGTGCGCCGAACAGTGCTAACGTACGCCGGGTCCACAAATCAGAATCTGAGAAAAGTTTGACTTTGCTAACGTGCGCCGTGCCACATGTCACCATCACAGCCGATCTGCTAACATGTGTCGTGCCACGTGTCAGCATCCTACGGTGCCGACAGTCATCATCGCCACGTGTGCCACGTGTCACTCCACGTCATTGCCACGTCATCAGCCACATCACCAGGTTGACCAAGTCAAACTGCCACCTCACCGCCACGTCATCATCAACCAATCAAGAAGTGCCACGTGTCGCAATCCTACGGTGCCGACAGTCTCTTTCCCGCGTGTCACCACGTCACCGCCACGTCAGCATCAATTATTGGCTATCTAATCCTTATCTGACACGTGGCGGATAAGAATCTCATCGACCAATCAGAAGCCGCCACGTGTCACAATAATTGAAGCCCAACCACTCGCCATGTGTCACCTGATCCAGAATCTGCAACCGACGAACCAGAGCGTGCCACGTCGACAAAAGCTGGCGTAGCGACGCCAAAGGCTCTGGCGTCGCGACGCTGGAACCCCACTGAGGCCTATAAATAGAGCTTCAAATTTCAGTTTTAGATGTACCATTATCTCTCCTTTTTTGATGTAAATAAGGAGTTTCTCTCTCTAGTGTCTTTAATTTAAGTTTTGTAATTAAATTTTAATTACTTTTTGTAATAATAGTAATTTACTTTCTTTACTTTTTACAGTTTTTACTATTCACCATGAGGATGTAACTTCCCCAGCTAGGGTGAAAGGTAATTCTTTTACTATTGCTATTTAGATTAATCTCCCTTAAAAATAATATATTCACTATTTAAAATTTGACTTAAAAATGATACTGCTATATTGGTCGGTTGGTAATTTAATTTTAATCTGGTTTGAACCTAACTAATCAAGGATACCGCCAGATTGGTCGGTTGGTAATTTAATTTTGATTCCGCCTTAATGGCTGGTTGGACTTAATTTGACTTAATCAGGATACCGCCAGATTGGTCGGTTGGTAATATTATCACAAGTTTATATATTATTTTATGGGAGATATCTAAATTAGTAGTAGTAAAAGTAATTCCTTTTACCTTAGCATTTTATTTTATTGTAAATTACTTATCAGTATTTACTTGACCGCATTTTTACTTCATTTCTTTTATTTTCAAGTTTTTTTTACCAGCTCTAGTTATGTGTTGTAACTAAATAAGTTATCTAGGGTTGTGATGAATTCTAATATCACCGGTTTAAGGGGTTAGATTATAGTTTGGGTAATATAAATATTTATTTATTGAGACTTAATCTTATTAATGCTTTTTAATTAACTGGCCATTAATAAAATTGATCAGGTAACGTAAAATGAAAATGAACTAGACATAGGGATTTTAAGTTTAAGACCTTAGACTCAATAGCCCACGATCTTCCTTGAGGATAGATAACCCTTTAATAGATTTCCTTACAGGATAGGAATATACCTGTCGGGCGGGGGGGTAGCCTTAATTGGAACTTAATCTTAATGAATCTAGGTAATTTGGTTGACATAGACATATGGTTCAATTGGATTATACTAGGTATTTGTAATTAACCATCGGAAGAGGCTTTTACATAATTTAGTGTTTCAGGTTAATAAATCAATATATTACCCAACTTTAAGATAACCGTTTCATCTTTAAAATGATATTAAAAGAAATCACAACCCTAGATAGTTTTTAATATTGAATTTTCTTAAAACCTACTTTCAACAATCTTATTTACTTGTTTTTAAATTTAGAATTGCCACCATTTCAAATCAATCAATCAATCCGTTAGATACTAGTAATCATTTGACTTCATAAAATTAATAGTTTAGATATTAAGTCCTCGTGGGATCGATACTTTTTATACTACTTGAACGATATGTACGCTTGCGTTATACGTGTGTATTTACGCCGGTCAGTCACACATTTTTAGCAACAGCTAACGCTTTAATTAATTGCAGAAATGGAATCATGAATTTATCTTTTGACAATATGATATTGGAGCTTAATGTTTTTAATATGTGTAAGCAACTATACGACGAGGACGGTGAAAATGAGTACATTGAACTAATTGAACCAATTTTGGAAAAACATATTCAGGGGAGTGAATCTGACCTTATGAAAATATGTACAACTATTTTTCTTAAATCAAGTACGCAATTAGATTCAGATATTTTTAATATTTTTTCTTTACTTGATTATACACATGTACTGGAAGACGGTGGAGGGACTAGAAACACTTGAAGAAGAGAAACATGAAGAATCACCTAAATCGGAATTAAAGACTTTGTCTGAAGGATTTAAATATACAATTCTTGGAGATAAACAAACTCACTCTAAAGTAATTTCTTCTTCTCTCACAAGCGATCAAGAATGTAGGTTATTTGTTTTGAAAGAATATAAACAAGGAATTGGACGGACTTTAAAAAATATAAAAGCCATTAATCCTTTAAAATGCACACGCAGAATACATTTCAAAGATAATGTTAGGACACGTCGACCATCCAAAAAAATTTTAAACCTTTATAAGAAAGAAGTGGTTAAAACAGGAGTCGTTAAATTTCTTGATTTATTTATCTCTGACATACCTAGTTTGGAGAAAGCACCAATGCTAAGAAACAGAGAGCTAAATAATTTGGTGTTTGTTATAAAATGCGCACGTTGGACATGCAACACTCGTTGTCGTTCTTTAGGAATGATGTCTAATAATCGCGAAAAAAATCAACTCATTAGAGATGGCTTAAGTAATGAGTCATTAGATAATATATCATTGAATCTTAAGACGTGTCCTAATAGATTTGATTGATGATTCACAACTTACATACATAATTTCAAAAAGAAAGATAATAATACAGACTTAGGAATCTGACTTTAAAAGACCCTATTTGTCAATTTATCAGAAAATTAGATGAGAAGCATATCCTCGACCCATAGAGGGCGTTCAAGCCGTTGCTGGACGTGAAACTATAGAAAGATGTGAGCCACAATCACAACTACATTTCAATTTACTGTTTTGATTTTATTTTATTGTTTTAAGCTATAACCTTTATTTTTAATAGCAGTATTGTAGATTCAATTGTCAATTCCACACTAACCAAGTGATGTCTTCTAAACTCTACTTCTTCTTATTCAGACATTGGGGATAATGTCTCAATTTGGTTGGGGGATGGGATAGTTGACTACAATGCTTTTATTTTCATTTATGTTATTTTCTTTAAAAAAAATATTTTGTTTTGTGTATTAAAAAAATATTTTTTTTGTATTATTTCGTAATAAGTTTTCTTTGTTTCTTTCTTTTTGAATCATTTAAATTTATGAATTCTCCATAATATTGATTAAGTTTGATTTCCATATACGCATTTGACAGATATTATCAATATACGTTGTAACATATAATCGTGGGTTGCAAGTGAAATTTTTTAATATTCAGTTCTCTAGTTTGTTAGAAATAGCACCTAAAGGCAGTAGAATTTGTGTTTTTTTATTCATAAAAAAAGGAAAATAAACTAACCATGTTTTTACTTAGTAACCGGACATCTTGCCTCAACAAACAATGATTGTTCGCGTAAAACGGTAGAGTTTGAGTTAGTTTAAAAAAATGATACTAATAATAATCAAGATTTTACTTAGTAACCGGACATCTTGCCTTAGCAAGCAGTGATGGTTCGCGTAAAACGGTAGAGCTAGAGTTTGTAAAATAAATATGTGTGAATAAGTTCGATTTTGTAGCCTCTCTAACTTGAGTAATTAAGTCTGTATGAGTGTTTTAACACCTAGTGCCCTAAGGTCAACTGGTCTGGGAGTCACTGGCTCAAAACTCGTTATATGGGTTAAAGAGAAAGCTTAAGGAAACTGAACACTTGTTATTTTCAACATATTAGATCCGAGCAATTAAGTCCGTAGGGGTGTCTTAACACCTAGTGTCCTAAATCCAATTGGTTTGGGAGTTATTGGCCCAAAACTCGCTACAAGGATTGAAGATGTATTATTATTTTTAAAAAAAAAACTATTTTGTATTTATAAATAAACTATTATTGCCAAAATGTGTGAATTCTGATATAATCTTAAGATAAAAATATTACTTACTTTTCAATAAGATCTCTGAATATTGTGGGCACAATGAATTGATTGTTACCTTGTTTTATGTGTATGGAAGAAGGGTAAAAAGTACTTGAGAATTTTCTTATTTGATAATTTAAAAAGAAATAAAACAATTACTAACTTGGATAAGAATTTATCTTTTTAGTTTTTGCTTAAATTACTATGGACTAGTAATAAGCTAGTTGGGGGTGTGATGAACATTAAAAAGTTTACATTTATGAAAAGAAAAATTATTTATTTTACACATGTAGTTTCATTAATCCACTTAATTTAGCACATTTGTGAAATAATAATTAAATTTATGTTTTATATATTTTTATTGTGATTTTTATTTATTATGTTGGTGAAATAATATATTGGATGCATAACTAGAAAAATGGTCGTGACATTTGGATTTTGGAGGCCAGAAACTTGAAATGGCGTTCTAACAGTTTCCGATTTCGGAAATTCCAACTTTGCGTAAGTTTTGTATTTTGGTCATAATTTTTTACTCCACTATCAGATTGAGGTGATTTCAGTTCCAGATAAAATGAGACTCAAATAACTATAACTTTACTGTTTACAATAATTTCTAGTTATGAGGATTTCAATGTCGAAATTGGTGACGACGTCAATGTGTGTTACATGTAATTTTAATTATTAGAAAATAAAGTAAAAAAATAAAATAGTCTAAAGGTAAAAAAATAAAAGTTGAAATGTCATAATCCACCTAAAAGTGATTTAGGTGGATTGTGATAAATATTTCTAAAATTATCAACAACAAAAAAAAAAGAAAAAAGAAAAAAAATAAATTAGTAAAAGTCTGTTGTTTGTATTTGATTTGGAAAGTTGTAATTAATAATTGAGATATGAGAACTTCTATTATAAATAGAGGTGTTCACCTCTCATTTTCTTCATGCTTTCTTTCAAAGTTCTCTTGTAGAATTTGAGAGAGAGTATCTTATGTGTTTTATTTTTTTAAGCATTCTTGTAATTTCTTTTTCTTTCGGTAATAAAATCATGCATGTTTTTCTTCAAATCGTGAGTAGGTAATTTCATCATGTTGAGGTAAAGGGTGAAGCTTTTAATGTGATAATATATATTAATATTATTTATATTATAATATATAAATTGTAATCTGAATAAGTAATTTAAATCTGGATTAATTATTGACAAACTTTGTTACCGTATTTATGACTGATTTTATTTATTTGACATAATTGAATACCTAACTGGACTTGTTATAGACAAATATAATCACCGCATTTATGGCTGGTTTTATACGTTTTGGCATAATTAATTCTTGAAGTAAATAAACTGGGTAATAATGACAATTTGTATATTATAAAAAGTAAAATTTATCTATATTTGAAATATTAAGAGTGGATCTCCTAGCCCCAATATTTTTAATTTATCGTTGCATCCCAATTTAAAAATTACCCATCACTTAAATCAATTCACTTTCCTTTTACTCAAATCGTTATTTTATTTTACTAAATCTATTCCATGTAGATCGACCTCGGACTTACTGGGTTATTTTATTACTTCGAAACTCTTATACTTGGGAGTAAAGAACCACTTTGTGATTGTGTGAATCAGTATGCCTAAGCCATTCTGGGGAGAAGCTATTCGTATTGCCTGCTACCTGATCAACATATCACCATCTATATCATTGCATTTTGAGATTCCGGAGAAAATATGGTTTGATAATAGTCCTTCATACTCATACCTTAGAGTATTCGGTTATTTAGCCATTTCACATGTATCCAATGAGCTCAGGCAGAACCTCGATGCAAAGACTAGTCTATGTATATTCCTAGACTATGAAGATGAAGAATTTGGATACATACTATGGGATACGAAGAAAATGATGGTCATCAGAAGTCGGGATGTAGAGTTTCTTGAAGATCAAACAATTGAAGACCTTGGAAAGCCCAATATATCTTCCAATTCTAGTGCCGATAGAAATCCAGACCCAGCATTGGCACAATTGGCCACAGATAGGGTGCATGATATTTCAGAAGCAGAATTAGAGGAGGCAGTGAAGATGTTGAGCAGGGAAAGACACAACCCGCTCCATCAGAGATTACAGGAGAGAGTATTGAACATGTGGAGCCACAACCCGCTTCACAAGAAGCTACAGGATCATCCACAGATTTGGATGATAACAGATCTCTTGAAACCAATGGACCTCAAACAAGAAGATATGAGTGATGCAGGATTCCATCAACCATATATCTGGAATCCAAATATATTCTACTTACTAATAAGGATGAGCCATGACGTTTCCCACACGACAAGAAGGCACCGAAGAATAAATAGATTAAGAAATATTACAGTGGAACTGTGATGTGCAGAGACACAGCATAAGAGTACTGTGCAGAGACACAATGAAGTATGTTGTGCATAGACACGGTCGGCATGTCAACAAATGTGGTCAATCAAGACAAGTTAGAGCTGTGTAGAGATATAGTCGGGATAACTGTCAGATGACAATCATTTTGGATGCAGCTGGAGGGGGAGAATTGTAGTATCCAGCTGCATGCATGGTGGCAAGCATTGTCAACCACCATTGCAAGCATCCAAACCACCTTTAGGTAGAGTTTGAAAAATGTGCAAACTTCTAAACATACTTTCGGTGGATTACTATTCACTTGTTGAAATTGTGAGCCTAAGTTTTACTATAAATATAGAGCTCATTTGTAAGCTTTAGGCATCCCCAACAAGCAAGTTCTGAGGTAAGAGAGCTTGGTAGAGAGTTTAATTAGTGTGTGAGATTTGTGTACAAGTTTTGTAATACTTGTAAATTCTATTCAAATAATAATAGAAAATATTTATTTTTCCTCACAAAATACTCTTCAGTAATCAGACAACAGCAATAACTTCGAATAATAATTCTTATTATTAATAATTGTCTCTAAAAAAGTTACCGACAGAAATGACAATAACTTTTTCTTTTTATCATACATAAGTTAATCGAGGACAAGAATTTCACAAATGATATTTATTGAGTAATAATACATTTAATATATATATATATATATATATATATATATATATATATATATATATATATATATATTGTATTTTAAATGATGTAACTTGTGATCAGTGTCATCATTTGATTTGATAACTGGTGTGTATTATTACATTTATGATTTAAAAAAATAAACTAATAGCTAGGAGTGGCAATTTTGGTCAGGATTCGTTTATTCGTTCGATTCGCTTTAAAATGAATATGGAATTGGAAAAATAGATTCGTTTAATAAATGAGTCAATTTGATTTATTTATTAATCGAATTTAATCTGAATTCGAGCTTGTCAATTCGTTTATTAAACGAATCTAATCTGAATCGAGTTCGTTTAATATCCGTTTAATTAAATTATAAATTAACCATTATAATTTATGAACTAAAGTGTTTAAGAAGAATCATATTTTAATAATTACTTATAACCTAAAAAATTAACTATATAAAGAAAAATTCTAAACCTAAACTTAACCTAAAATTCTCTCAAGTCTCACTCACCCAACCGCCTTCTCTCTTCTCCCCACTCAAGCAGAAGCTCGTCTCGACTGGCCGAGTCGCTTCAGATGTCCATTGACCATGCACGGCTTGAGGGATCTTATATTGTTCTTGTATATACAGTCGTATAAAAGGTTGTCGCGGACGCACAAGGACTCTGTTGTCGTTACTGATGTGTGGTCGTCCACTTCTGCATTTGATGGGTACTTGTCGGCGTTGTCGCCGCTTCAGGTTATGGTCTTTTCTTTTTCGAGTTTAATTTTACAATGTATAATGTTTCTTGGAATAAGTAGGTCATTTTTATTGAATCGTTATCGATTTCTTAGATTCTCAGATGAGATTGTACTCGTAGAATCGATTTGATTATGTATTTACATTGGATAAATAATTTGGGATGTTGATTGTAGGCACTGTATTTTTGCATATAAGTCCCGATGATGAGTCTCGTATGGAGACGCTACCTCTTTGATTGAGAAAGCCGCGGGAAACAGACGTTGGAAGGGTAAAGTTGGAAATTAGCATTTGGTCGGATTTAACTCGCTTGTTTCGTTTCGGGTTCGCTTGTTGGACCTCTATTTTAAAACACACCAAACCCATTAAATAATTAAAACATTTAAAACACATCTCACAAATTAAATAATTAAAACATTTAAAATATATGTCACAAATTAAACTTAAATTAAATTAAATTCAAATTAAAGTAATCACTTCCCAATTTAATTAAATCACTCCCCTAATTTAAGAAATTCCCACCCAAATTATAATTATTCCTTGCCTTTAATAAAATAAATCCTCATTTAATTGATTTTGTTCACTTTTAAAAACCCATGTACAACCCTAATAACCCAAACCCTAACCTGCTACTATAAAAGATGACATAAACTAAACTCTTCGGATCCTCTCTCCTTCTCCCTCACTGATTCGGCACTTCAAAAACCAACACAAACCCTAAACACATTGATAGCAACCAGACTCTCCACATACAACCATTCACAGCACAAAGAATAAACAAAATAAAAAACCTTAATCACACGTGAAGAAGCCATTTTTCAAAGCCTTTACAGCCTGCTCCTTCACGCCCTTCAACAGCATCACCAGCTCGCCTCACTCCCCTCAAGCAGAACAACTCACGGCAACACCTTATCACTGCCTCCTTCACGTAACAAACACACGCACACAAAGCACTCAATTCATCAACAAAAGCCTCACACCGACAACGCCACAACACCAATCTGCCCTCATCAATCAAACATACCCTCTCTTTTGATCCAGCTTCACCCATAAATCAACCACAACACTCAACATATTGTCGATCACCTTCCACTCACGTAGGCTCTCTCGCCCTTGCCGCCACACTACTGCCGAACCCTTCACGAACTCACCAAACAAAAAAAGCCTCCATTCACGCCACTCAACTCACTGCCTCTAGCCACATGCCCTTCAACTCATCACCAGAGAACCCTAGATATACTCGGCATCAACCCTTCAACACATCAGCCAACAGCCCACCTAACGCCACTGCCCTATAGCCTTTCAGCGCACCACTTATTCTAAAACCCCACGCAAGCCATCTGCCCCTTCCAAAAATCACTTTCAATGATTATCCATCCAGCCCTAACAACTCACGCATAAGCCCATTGACCACACATAACTGCCCCATAACCGACCCTTGCATTGCGGACCAAAAGCCCCAGTCCAGCCGCATCTATTCATTGTCTAAAACTTCACCATAAAGGCCCACATTCACTACCTAAAACTTCCGCAACCTAGTTCCCTTCACTGCCGCCTATTACATCCAAAATCGCTCACTGTATTGCACCAAAAACAGGCTCCATAATCCACCAAAAAACTGCCCAGAAACTATCCAAAAATTGCCTAGAAAAACTGCCCAGAAACTGCCCAGAAACTATCCAGAAACTGCCCAGTAAACTGCCCAAAATAGCCCCCCGAAACTACCGAGAACAGTCCCTTAACACACCTGAAACAGTGACCAGAAAATTCACCGAAAACAGTAGCGAAATGGAGTGAAAACAGCAGCCCAAACAGCGAAACAGCGAGGAAAAACATCGGATAGTGAACCAAAAAAGTTATGGAACATCAACCCTTCCGACGGCCGTGTAACGCGTTTTCGAGAGACGACAAAAGAGGTTAGACCTGAGGGCACATTTTTATTTATTACTTTTCGTTTATTTTTTGTTTATTTTAATATATTATCGCATGAGAGTCGTTGAGGCATGATTTGATTGTTGGATGGGCGGGACATGTGTTCCCTTTTGTGGTATTTAGGATGGAAACTCGGACGTAAATTTCGTAGCCGAATCCGAATGGATGGTAATGCGGTTTGTACTCGGGATACAACGCCACGTACCACTTAAGAGACATATGTTTTGTCCCATCCAAATTTGTATTTGAGCATGTCATAGTTCTAGGCCGTTTATTTATTATTTTAAGCATGAGTTAATTTAGTCTTGTCATTTAATTTTCAAAGCATGATTGTGTTATTTAGGCATGTTGTTTCTTCATTCTTTATGCATGATGTTTCGTTTAGTTTATGTTTATGTTTAATTAGTTATTTGTTTACTTTGGTTTAATGGTTCAATATGCTCGTTGTGTTATATTGCGTGGAGTTATTTGGATGAAAGCATGTTAGATCTAAGTACCCCTTGAGCATGAATGTTGAATAGATTCAGTTAGTTTATTGCACAAATCATATCATCACAAGTGACATAAGTAAGGGACCATTCCGAACCCAACAATTTGAGGTCTTCCCTTGCGAGGGGTGAGTGCGGCCTTAAATCTTTGTCCCGGTTCACACCGGGTGGCGACTCCATGTTATTTCGTACTCCCAACTAGGCCGCGAGCCTAGAACAGCGTCGCCCAAGTTCTGTGTCCCACATTGATGTACTTGTTTATTTTGGATGGTTTTGATTCAAGAAGTTTCTAATTTAGTTCTTAGTTTTTCTTTATGGAGGTTAAAATTTACGTACCTTTTTTACTAATAGAATGTTCTGCTGATAGATGTTATATTTTAGAAATTTTACTTGTAAGTGTAACATAAGTTGGAGACTACCTCCAGATTAAATAAATGTGGATAAGAATCCTACATATGTGAGCAAAAGCCTGCTATTTATCCAGATTCCAAATCAATTCTCCTTAGGATCTTGACTTGCATAATCACTATTAAATTGTACATATCACTAAGGGCATGCTTTTTATACAATATATTCCAATGCCAATGTATTTTTCTGCCAATGCACTTACTGATTCTGTTGGAGCAAATAAATGGCAGATTGATGGTGATTTTTGGGCAGCTAAGGTGATGTTTAGACCTGCTTCACCTGGTACAAGAGTGATTGCTGGAGGTGCAGCCAGAATTGTTCTTGAAATTACAGGAGTTGAGAATGCCTTGGGAAAGCAATTTGGGAGTAACAATGCCCTCAACAATACTAGAGCTACAGTTGTTGCAGTGCAGAAAATGAAGCAATGGCGTGATGTTACTCGTGAACGTGGGATCCCAATGGAAGAATTATGGAAGTGATTACTACTTTTTTTCCCATAAAATTTTCAGCTTTAGTGGCCATGCATCTTTGTTTTCATTTCTATTTAACATTTTTTGAGCAGAGATGAGAGGAAAATGCTGCAAGAATGGTGGCAATAAGAAAACAGAGAGTCTAAAGCAACAAAAATATTGCAATGGATTTTCATTATTATTATGTAATGATATATCATTTGAACTCTGAATTGGAGCTTGCTATAAGGATTTTTAATCTATAACAATGAATATCTATTGATTTTGTATTTAATATTTTAATTTTGATTAAACGAATCGAATACAAATATTCGTTTATAAAAAGAATACAAATTTTAAACGAATCGAATGCGAAAATTAAATTCGATTCGATTCGTTTAATTTTATTCAAACGAATCGAATATGAATCATAATATCAGGATTCGTTTAATAAAAGAATCGAATTCGAATTTAGTATATTATGATTCGATTCGTTTATCTGTTTTGCCATCCCTACCAATAGCTATCACATATTACGATGACACGTCATTTAAAACATAAACTTTATGTTTTAAGTAAATAAATACAACATTATTGATATTTATATTATTTAAATTAACTTTTATTTACGACTATAGAATTAAACAATTTAGGGAAAAGGAAGAGGGTCAACTTTCAAGATGGTTTTTTTTTTTTTTGGTTTTGGTTTTTATTTTTATAAAATGGGTTTTCAAGAGGTGTTGGTTGGAGTTCCAATAGCATTATTTTTTTTATTGATGAGCCTCATCACTCATGAGTATGAATGATAATTTTTGGATCCGAATATGAGTTTTGCATTTCCGGATCCGGATAATGGGTTCGGGTAAAAACCGGAGTTTTATAAATCACATACACACACCTTAATTTATCCTATATAATTCATGTCTTGATGATATATTTTTCACTCGGCTAGTAGCTAGCAGCAGGAGTGCTTAAAGTTGTTTACAACATTTCCCACTATCCAAACAAGAATTTTCCCGGAAAAATCTACAAAACCCTGAAACATGTGATATCAAATATCAAATGGGCAGTAGTTGTCTAGCTAGTTGATAGTATATAGTACACATTAGAGGTTGGCTTGGGAAAAAAATTGAGTGATGATGAAGTGGAGAGAAGTCAAAATCAAACCACCCATAATACATCAGACAGAAACAAATGGATAGCTTTTCATTTCATTAATCGATTAAAAATTGGGAAATTGGAAATAAGGATTCATTAAAAGCCCTTTTCCCACTTGCAAATCCGTCCTTTTTTTCCAAAATACAGACAGAAAAAAAATATAAACACAAATTAAAAATTAAAAAACAAAAGAATAAAAACGGTAGCAAAAAATAGACAAGTGGCCTTGTTTTCCTGACAAGATGTTAGAGTTATTAAAGTCCAACTTGCCAAGCAGCTGTTTGATTTCTCCCCCCAAAAAAATAAAATTTAATGAGCATTCAATTGTAATATTCAAAAAAATATATTCTTCTAATTTTATTACTTTATATGTGGAAATACTCTACACATCACATATAACATATATAACAATTTAATAATATTTTTCCACATATTTGAACATGAGAAATGATACTCTTATAAACAAAAATCTCGAAAATAAATATACTTCTCTCATTGTAGCTACAATGATTACCGTAGAATCACTGTAGCTACAGTGAGGGGAGTGTATTTATTTTCTGGATTTTTGTTTGTAAGAGTATCATTTTTTATGTGAACATATCAAAAAAATTATCAAGTAAATGATAATTATATTCAATATTATTACACATATATTATTAATTAGTGATATCACATTACTCATACGTTCGTTTCATAAGCGGAATATAAGATTGGCAGAAGGGTAGTAGAGTGGATAATCACCTAATGTTGTTGTGACATTTGTGGATTTTTACTACTGTCACGTAGATTGGATTGTTGCACGGATAACGTGATACCTTCGTTATATTGTAGATTTTCTCTATTCTTGCTTGGCTTTCATTTTGAACACTCATGCAATGCCATTGATAACTTGAATAGCAAATGTTATTGGCAATATTTCGTTGGCCACGTTTTGTTATTGCACCCGCACTTGTACGGCTATGAAAACCGATGCAATTCTGAATAAATGATACACACAGTTGTGTGCTATTTTTCTTGTTATTATGTTTTAACATAATTTCCGTTGTAAGAATTACTCGTACACATGATGGACGTAATAAATGACTGGCGAATATTTGATTTGAGATTACAAAATATATAACTTATTTATTCAAATAAGTCGTACAAATTTTTGTTTATATGATTAATTATAGCCACCATAATCAAATTAGATACTATTACAGATTGTCATTGAGAAGGCATCTTGTCAACATTCAACATCTTGCCTTATCTTGTTCGTAACTTTTTTCAATGCACATCTTTTCATCTAATTGTGTGCATCACATGGTTGTAATTAAGAATCTCTAACTTTATGGGCATTGTTAAAATGTTATTAAAGAATTAAATTATCATGCAATAAGAACAAATAAAGAGGAGATCCGAAATGAAATTAACATGAAATTGATTAAACTAAGAGATAATATTCACAAACACTATCAACTAATTTTTAAACTAAATTAAATTAACATCCCATTTCATATTAACTGCTCGAATTAACAACATAGAAAGCAAAAACATCATACATAAATGGTAATCATATTATATAAATATGTAGACATGAGTACTTAATATAATGTGACACATATCAACGGTCTATAATTTCCGATCGAACAAGCGTCAACAATCCATCAATGTTGGACTGAACCCCGTAATCGAAAACAAAAAAGAATATGAGCAAGAAAATGAATCATGAAGATGATGAAGATCAAGTTTTTTTGTTACTTGTTGGATCTAGCAGCCATGTTCTCAGAAATTTGAGCCAAAGATTGTAAGTTGCAACGTACTATAGTATCAACAAAAATGCAAGTTTCTTCTCTAGTATTACCGGGCGGTACGTCACAGACGTATGATTCGACGACAACTGTACCGGTACCGCAAGGTGAAGCGTGTAGTGTGGTGACAGACCGGTAATTATTAAGCCTGTGATCACCACCGATGACACTGAAGCTCAAAACATGATGCTCATCGTCAAGGATCTCGAGCCTCTCCGTGCTGTTAGCTGCAGGCAGCCCGGAGATGACGTGAACCTCACGGAGAGTACCCACGTGGCCATCTCCGTTGATGACGTGGCAGCTCTTGAGAAAGTGCTTGTAAGCTTGAGGGTTATCAAATTGCCTCACCACGGACCAAACTGTTGACACATGAGCGTTGATGCCTTGAACTGCATAGTTACAGCACTGGTCGGGGCCCACAGTGTGATTGTGGTAAAACGGCAGCGTTTCGGGGACCGGGAATTGGGTTAGGGTTTGTTTTTGTGGTGGTGGTGGTGGTGGTGTTGTGGTGTTGGGTCTTTGGAGTTGTAATGGTGAAGCAGGCATTATTTTTTTTTTTTGCTTTCTTTGTTTTCAGTTTCTGTTAGGGTTACAAGTTCATGATGAGTGTATGTATGTATATATGTATATATCAAAAAGGGAATGTGTTTAATATTTTTGGTGACAAGTTGGGATTAAAATTGAGAGAAAATTAAAGAAGAAAAGTTGAGATTGATCAGAGGATTTATTTTCTCGGGAAAAAAAAAAGGAGGGGAGATGTGAGAAGGTCTTAGCAAACAGGCTTATGCTGGAAAATGCAAGTGGATGAGCAAGTTGCAGCTTCTTTGGACCGAGTTTATGTAAGATTATCCATTTATTTAATTCAATAAACAAGACTGCCTGCCACTTTGATACTATTATTATTCTTTCTTTTTTTTTAATAAATAGGCATGTTGTTTAATTTGGTGATAGTTATTTTAATTGCCAACTTTGTATTTTGTTATGTGTGAGAAAAGATCGGTTGTAGATATTTGGTTTCTCCATTTAGTAAACAATTTTGTTTTGTTTATTTATTTGGGTCATGATTGGGTGGATTAATGTAAATATGATGCTATTATTTTTGTTGGATGAGGGACTGTTAGCCCCCCTTTTTTTGTGGGGGGCATTGATTTTTTTTATTTTATTTAAGAAAATGATTTTTGGGTTTCTAATTTTTCATAATGTTAATGTTAGAACAATAATAGAGATGATAATTGAATCATCCTATTCAGTCTCAGTCTCTTTCCAATTATGATTAGAGAATAAAAAATTATTCCGAATCCCGAATAATTTTTTGAATCAGTATAAAAAATCATCATTGACCGCAATCGAAATTTTTATTTGAATCATTTTTTGTCCCAAATCCCTACCGTTTGATATAAGATCTAAAATCTCAATCGAGTTTCGAGTTTTTATGCTAACCCTAAATAACATGAACCTGATTAATAATTAATAATAATAATAAAAAAAAAAAAAATTAAGAACCTAGTTCACATAGCTCCCTTAATTTTATTTACTATGTTTATATGATTGGTTAAAAAAATGCACATATTTAGATGTAATTAATAGAAAGGAATTCAGATCTAATATTGAGTTGAGATGTGTTAAATTTTTACGTGTGTATTAATAGTAATAAATAATTAAAATTCAATTAAGTATGTATAAATTCATTTTTAATAACTAAGAATCAAAATTTATATATATGTATAAAAAAACAAACAAACAAATTCAGCAATTAAAAACAAACTCAGCACAAAGCTTATATCATTAATAAATCCAAGTCTAATAGAAAGTGAGTAATGTTTTGGAAGTACGTATTCGAATTTTTATTATGTGGAAATATCTAAAAAAATTAAATAAATAAATAACTCAACATCATCAACTCTTAAGTATGTGTTTGTTTCTAATTAACAATTTTTTTTATGGAAAGAAGTTTCTTTCTTAACATTTAAACTCATTCTTATTTCCAAATTTGCTTTTAATTTGATTACCAACATGCTTCGATGATATTTTAAAATTTTAATGTAACCACGATTTATCAGTTTTAATAATTTCCATCATTTTTAGAAACAATACATATTTAAAGCCAAGTTTCCATGGAAATTAAACACACCTCGAAATTTAAAATGAAAAAGAAAGGATCACTTTAAAAAATATATATATTTTTTATTAGCTTCGTGATTCCTCACCTGCTTCGTAGTTGCAATAATTTAGTAGGAATATTATTATTAGCCCAGTAGATAACAGATGCTCTTAATGCACAAATTTGTTAGAATTTTTTGATAATTTTTTTTTTTTTTTTTTGGGTATTGAATTATGATAAATTTATGATATATATATATACAAAACTATATATATGAAGTAGGAAAATTTTAATGTTTATTAGTAAATCAAACCTCACGATTAATCATACATCATTCAACTTCTTGTATAAATATATTTGTTACTAAATAGTTTATTTTTGCCCCTCTCATGTGAAGGGATAGAGCTAAACTTGAGAGAATTCGGGGATAATAAAGGAAATAAAACTTATGTAGGCCAAGGGATTTCAAAAAATAGGGACAATATTTAGCATTTTATAAAGATCTAATCATAAAAATGATATCTTAAGAGACTAATATGTAAATAATAAATCTTATTTTCAATTTAATTTTTTGGGGTATCGGATCCATGGATACTTTATGCCCTATTCTCACCCCACACTTCATATATATATATATATATATACTAGTGTGTCCGTGCCTACGGCACGGTGTTACAGAATTTATGAAAAGATTAAGATTCTGTTATTTAATTTGTTTATAATAAAATGATTTTATTCATTAATTTATTTGATAGTTTTCATTTTCCATTTTTATAGAGATCCTATAATGGAATGATTCTTTATCACCCATTAGATTATAATGAAATGATCTGAGCAGCCAATTAAGCCACATAAAGATAGTATTTGGATACATTATCTCTCTTAATCCTAACCATCGGTTGCCTTCTCTTTCCTCTCACACCATTGTACTTTATAATATATATATATATATATAAAGTTAAATATTTTTAAATATTTTTTGTCATAATAACCTTATTATAACGAAAAATATATTTTATATTATCCTATTAAAAAAATACTATTAAATTATAAAATTAAATTAATAAATCTATTAAATAAATAAAAAATCTATTACAATAAAAATCTATATTATAATTTTATAAGAACTATATTATAATAAGAAAACATATTATACTATCCTATTAAAATAAGAAATACTACTAAATTATAAAATAAAATTAATAAATTTAAAAATAAAAATCTTATTATAACAAGAAAGTATATTATATTATCCGATAACTTTTTGAATAATATCACAGATAATACGGATATAAAAATATAAATATATGTGTATATATATAAGTTAAACATTTTAAAACTTTTCACTGCATCATGGTATCTAATCTCTATAATTATTATTTTTAACTAAATTAAAAAATTAAAACATCCCTAAAATTATTTTTTATAATTAAATTGTAAAATTAAATTATTAATTATTAAAATAAGAAACATAATACAATATAAAAATATAATCTCCCAATAAAACAAGAAACATATTGTTTTAATTAATAATATTATAATTTATTATTTTTTAAAATTAAAATTGAAAATATTAAAATAAGAAATCTATTACAGTAAGAAAACTTATTATAACTCTCATTAAAATAAAAATATATATATGTGGTACATAATCTTTATAATTAATTTTTTTTATTAATTTATAAATTTAAAATATAAATTATTAGAATAAGAAACCTATTATATTATAAAAATAGAATCTCATATTTATTATTAAATTAATCTCCCATTAAAATTAAAAAACGTATGTGGCACCTAATCTATAATTAATTTTTATATAAAATTAAAATAATAAAATAATAAACCTATTACAATATAAAATATATTTCTTATAAAAATATGAAAACTAAATAGCATCATTCACAAAACCTAACGATTTTTTTATTTTGGTCTATGTTGATTGTTGTTTATTATTTTACTTTAAATTATTTCTATAAATTATTTTCATGATCTTTTTTTATTTGTTGTACAGACACTGACTATTAGTAATTGCAAAGTTAGTTAATCTTTTTTTTATTTTATAAGTTTTTTATGAACTTTTTAATTATTGTTTTGCTTCAGCATGCAGACTCTGACAATTAATTATTGTAAAGTGAGTCTGGATTGATTAATTTTTAAAGTTAGATAAGAAAATTTAAGCTTAAATTAAAAAATTATATTAAATTTATTATAATTTATCCGAAAGAAAAATTAAATATTTAAAAGTTATTTATAGATAGTGATATGATTTCAAATGAGAGATAAAGAGGATAATAAAATCATAATGCGAATAAGAAATATTATTTGACAATTACGAGACAAACGAACAAGATGTATGTATATTAAATGTAAATAATTCAAATTGTCTCATTTAAATTATAAAATCGATGAGATCTGAAAAATTTACAATATCAATACCTAAAATAACATTATATTTATTTTATGATATGAAATTATAGTTAAGGATATGTTTAACTCGAACAAAGTGCGGGCCTCATACTAATATTGATAAAATCAATACAATATTATCTTGCAATAAAATACAACAATATACAATATTTAATCTTGTTATTTTCATATATCGTAGTCTATATATATGTATGTATGTAATATATATATAATTATATTTTTGGGTAAATATTTGTAAATTTTAATTTTTATGGATCATTAGAGAAAAGAAAAATTAAAAAAGAAAAAGAAAAACAGATGGTGATATTTTGGAGCTAATTTAATAAATTCATTCATCCACTTGGTCCTACTTAATTTATTAATCCTAATTGTCATTCATCAAATCAAATTGATCTTGTAACACTATTGACATGATTAATATTCCTTTCTTTTTAACTCTTCTTTCTTCTTTTACCACCAACTTCCATCAAGTAGATCGTTTTTTAAGTTGAAAAGTTCGAATGCACTTTTTTTTTCGTCAGTGTTTTATAATAAAATCTTGAGATATTATCAACCATATATTTAAAAATTATCATGATATTAAAAAATATATATATATATATTTTTTTTTAATTTTGTTCACCGATATATCCACCAAAGAGTATAAATTTACATGATATTTTTGATAATATGACAATCTTTATATATACAATTGATAATTTTTATTAACCAAAAAGTGATTAATCGATACAATTTATATTTTTTGGGTGGACCATTGAATAAAATAAATAAAAAAATTGTATATTTTTGATAACTTGATAATTTTTGAGTATATAATTCATAATATCCCTAAAATCTTTAAGTTCATCAGTTTTACTAACACAACATCTATTTATTGGTCTTGATTGTAAGTTTGAATTTTTCTTATACATTTTATTAAAGGGAATTTTTGAAAAGAGGTTTTTTTGATAAAGACTATTAATTTACATATTAAATTAACTATACATTGACAAAATATTGTAATAAAAATAAAAGATAACCAACTATACCATATAATGCATATAGTAACAAAAAAATATCCATTCATTCCTGCTAAGCATATACTAAAAATAAGGCAACAAGGGTATAAGGCTTAAAATATGGTCAATTATATGAATAAATTAATCAAATTGTTGCCCAAGTAACCAACAATCAATATATTAAAATAGTACCCAAGTTGACTCATTTCATCCATAATTATGTTCATGATGTTCATGGATTATATCTAAATACATAGCTAAGGCATGAATCTTGTTGAGACAATGTGTGATATAAAGATGGTGTGGTTTGGTGGTGTAGGGTTTAAGATCTCATTTTGAGGTCTTGAGTTTGAATCCAGGGAGTGCGTTTAGTTTGTAAGAATTTGGGATAGTCGGAGATTTTATCTGATTCGCTTAAGTCCGGAAGGGGTGGTTTGGCGAGGAGATTTCCAACGATTCCAAAAATAAAAATTGAGAAAATGTTGGGTTTTTAAAAAAAATAATAAAAAATAATAATTGCAACTTGGTTTAGGTGTTAGGTTCATAGACGCTTCTCTATTGAAAATGAAAACAATTTCCAAGTGTTTTAATTAAATCATATTTGATTATACATTGATATTTTGTGCACCTTCAATTTATCTTCAAGTTGATATATTCTTGTTCTTAACACTTACATACCCATAGTTTTGACCTGCATATTAAACAATTTAAAATTTCTCACCATCTTTGGAAATCCAAGATTCCATAAAGAGTTTCATATTTTTTTTAGCGTGAAAAGAGTTTAAAAGCTAATAGTGAACCCATGGTTTTGGTATTTATCACCCATGGTTTTGGTACAAGAAATTCTTTTGAAGTATACAAATAACCTGTCAATAATAGATTCAAGGGATTTGGTTGCAATAAAAGTTAACCTTATTTTATGGGAACGGTTTTGTTGCAAGAGGGTTCAAAACCCAAATATATTTTTGATTAGGATAATAAATTTTATTAAGATATTTGAAAACTAAAATAGACTACGTCTTTGGATTTTAAAAAGATAAAGCGAGCTAGCCGGCGTACTCTTCTTCTATACGGAAGAGTTTAGACAGTCACTTCAAATGAGTTGGGTTCACTCGAAGTCATCGCGACGCGAGCCCTACGTACGTTTGATGCTTCAACACAGTCACTCCTTAGTATTAGTACGTAGCTCGTTGTTAGCCTCTTCAGCTCTCTCGAATGAGTTCTACTGCATAAGCTTTCAACATATACCTAGGGACAAATTTTTCACTCACTGAGAAGTGAAAACCATATGACAATTTTTTCACAAAGCTTTCAACATATATGAAGACGGATGCGGGGGGAAGTTGTAATGTTTCATATACCATATGTTAATGGTATTTTTTATGACAAAGTATTTGAGCGGTACGGTAAGGACATAAGTGGATTTTCTCCTTTTAGAAGGACGGATGTTTAGAAAGTATCGGTTACTCCTCGGCCAGGCAGAGAGTTCGGACCCGATTTTTCGGATCTGGCCGATCTGAGGACGCCGTATGATCTAGGTCTTAGATGCCGACAGCATCAGAGCCGAGACCGACCACGGTAGCCCGGTAGCTCGGCTTAGTCCTATCTTTTCTTTTGGATCGGGAGGAAAAACTCGATATTTTGGGTCGAGTCGGATATAATTTGAGTAGTTCGGCAGACCATTTGACCGACCTGTGATCAAGACTGTTTGGATTTTTCTCCTTAACATGTACTTTCGTACCAGAGACCTTTACAGGCTGTCACCATTAATGATAAAGTATGACAGTGTACTTTACGGCGTGATGTGACATGAAATCAGAGGGTAGGTTTTGCTTTCGGCGATGCAGTTGGAGCAAAGAGCTTGTCAAATCGCCAGAAACCTGCAGTGCTGACGTCATAGAGATATAGGAACAGTGTTGTATATTCGTTAGTATATAAGGGGAGGGAGATCTCATTTGTAAGGGTTGGAAGAAATTTCGTTTAAACATTACTTGTAAGAACGCTATTAAGGAGAACAAACAACTCGATTTCTTTAAGACATTCCAAAAACAGGTCGGCCGAGCTCGGTTTGGAAATTAAAGCAACACCCCACTTTGTGTCCGTGAACGTAGGTTGGATTAGCTCCGCCGAACCACGTAAAACCCTCTTTGTCGATTTTGTGTTTGTTTTGTTTTTTGCCAAGTTTATTTTTAGTCCCCCATAAACAAACAAATTCACGGTTGGAGGAGGATTGTCTCGGGAGAGTTATCTCGAAACGGCCCCTGGGACGAAAATCACCCGTCAACAGTTGGCGCCGTCTGTGGGGATAGAACAAAAAGCAGCTTGCGTGGTGAGACGATGGCAGAAGACGAGAACCACAGATCGTCGGAGAGTTCAACAACAGAGTGGATGAGAAAAATGGAGGAAAGCATGAGAAAAGATAGGGAGGTGAGCCAGACCCTCATGAAGGCTATGATGGAGAAGTTGGAAAGACTGGAAAAAATGAACAATGAAAGGCTGGAGACCGGTCCAAGTCAGAGGAGAAACGAGATAGCAGAAGGAAAAATGATTGTTGACCTAAGCAGAGACGATGAACCCGGGAGGAATGATCCCCGGAGGGTGAGGTCAGTGGTGATAACAAGAGGCTTACAGATGGAGAGAATGTGGGAAGAAGAAGAGGAGAGGCAAACGCCAGAGTCCTCCAGCAGTAGCCCACGGTCTAAGAAGGGGGAAGACAAAAGACATGGTGGAGGGGATCGGGAGGCGTCTAGCCACGGCACACATCGTGCTCGGAGTAGTAGACGTGAAGAAGTCCGCGGGAGGCAACGCGACAGCACAAATAACCATATGAAAGCCTTGTTCAGAAAGGATGTGAAAAAGTGGGAAGACAACTTGGAGGTAGATAAAAGAGATGGTAGGGATGGGGAGACGACATCTCCATTTACGGAAGAAATCTTGTGAGCAAAATTCCTTAGGCGGTTCACCATTCCATCTAAACAAGACTGCCTGCCACTTTGATACTATTATTATTCTTTTCTTTTCTTTTTTTTTTTTATCTTTAATTATTTTTTAATAAATAGGCATGTTGTTTTGGTGATAGTTATTTTAATTGCCAACTTTGTATTTTGTTATGTGTGAGAAAAGATCGGTTGTAGATATTTGGTTTGTCCATTTAGTAAACAATTTTGTTTTGTTTATTTATTTGGGTCATGATTTGGTGGATTAATGTAAATATGATGCTATTATTTTATATGGATGAGGGACTGTTAGCCCCCCTTTTTTTGTGGGGGGCATTGATTTTTTTTTTTTTTTTTATTTAAGAAAATGATTTTTGGGTTTCTAATTTTTTCATAATTATTCATTAGGTATTTAATTTTATTATATTTACCTATCAGTCTTTACTATTCTAACTATAAAGGATCGTTGATGTATTACGTAGCGTTAATGTTAGAACAATAATAGAGATGATAATTGAATCATCCTATTCAGTCTCAGTCTCTTTCCAATTATGATTAGAGAATAAAAAATTATTCCGAATCCCGAATAATTTTTTGAATCAGTATAAAAAATCATTATTGACCGCAATCGAAATTTTTATTTGAATCATTTTTTGTCCCAAATCCCTACCGTTTGATATAAGATCTAAAATCTCAATCGAGTTTCGAGTTTTTATGCTAACCCTAAATAACATGAACCTGATTAATAATTAATAATAATAATAAAAAAAATTAAGAACCTAGTTCACATAGCTCCCTTAATTTTATTTACTATGTTTATATGATTGGTTAAAAAAATGCACATATTAGATGTAATTAATAGAAAGGAATTCAGATCTAATATTGAGTTGAGATGTGTTAAATTTTTACGTGTGTATTAATAGTAAAAATAATTAAAATTCAATTAAGTATGTATAAATTCATTTTTAATAATTAAGAATCAAAATTTATATATATGTATAAAAAAAAAAAAACAAACAAACAAATTCAGCAATTCAAAACAAACTCAGCACAAAGCTTATATCATTAATAAATCCAAGTCTAATAGAAAGTGAGTAATGTTTTGGAAGTACGTATTCGAATTTTTATTATGTGGAAATATCTAAAAAAAATTAAATAAATAAATAACTCAACATCATCAACTATTCAACTCTTAAGTATGTGTTTGTTTCTAATTAACAATTTTTTTTTTTTATGGAAAGAAGTTTCTTTCTTAACATATTCTTATTTCCAAATTTGCTTTTAATTTGATTGCCAACATGCTTCGATGTCGATATTTTAAAATTTTAATGTAACCACGATTTATCAGTTTTAATAATTTCCATCATTTTTAGAAACAATACATATTTAAAGCCAAGTTTCCATGGAAATTAAACACACCTCAAAATTTAAAATGAAAAAGAAAGGATCACTTTAAAAAAAATAACGATCACTTTAAAAAAAAAAAAATTTTTATTAGCTTCTTGATTCCTCACCTGCTTCGTAGTTGCAATAATTTAGTAGGAATATTATTATTAGCCCAGTAGATAACAGATGCTCTTAATGCACAAATTTGTTAGAATTTTTTGATAATTTTTTTTTTTTTTTTTGGGGTATTGAATTATGATAAATTTATGATATATATATACAAAACTATATATATGAAGTAGGAAAAATTTAATGTTTATTAGTAAATCAAACCTCACCTCACGATTAATCATACATCATTCAACTTCTTGTATAAATATATTTGTTACTAAATAGTTTATTTTTGCCCCTCTCATGTGAAGGGATAGAGCTAAACTTGAGAGAATTCGGGGATAATAAAGGAAATAAAACTTATGTAGGCCAAGGGATTTCAAAAAATAGGGACAATATTTAGCATTTTATAAAGATCAAATCATAAAAATGATATCTTAAGAGACTAATATGTAAATAATAAATCTTATTTTCAATTTACTTTTTTGGGGTCTCGGATCCAAGGATACTTTATGCCCTATTCTCACCCACACTTCATATATATATATTATATATATATATATACTAGTGTGTGTCCGTGCCTACGGCACGGTGTTACAGAATTTATGAAAAGATTAAGATTCTGTTATTTAATTTGTTTATAATGAATGATTTATTCATTAATTTATTTGGTAGTTTTCATTTTCCATTTTTATAGAGATCCTATAATAGAATGATTCTTTATCACCTATTAGATTATAATGAAATGATCTGAGCCGCCAATTAAGCCACATAAAGATAGTATTTGGATACATTATCTCTCTTAATCCTAACCATCGGTTGCCTTCTCTTTCCTCTCACACCATTGTGCTTTATAATATATACTAGTTTTTGCCCGTGCCTACGGCACGGTATTACAGTATTTGGCCTGTGCCTACGGCACGGTGTTACAGTATTTGCTCGTGCCTACGGCACGGTGTTACAATATTAAATGATTTTATTTTTCAATTAAATGATTTTATTTTAACTTTCTATTTTTTAATTTGAAAATTTGAAAATTTTTTACCCTTTCCATCAATCAATTCACTCTCTTTCCTCCAATTACCAATGAAATGATCTGAGCCGTCAATTAAGCCACATAAAGAGAGCCGTTGGATACACTCTCTTTCCTCCAACACCATTCTCCTTTATTATATAGATATATATATATATATATATATATATATATATAAAGTTAAATATTTTTAAATATTTTTTTGTCATAATAACCTTATTATAACGAAAAATATATTTTATATTATCATATTAAAAAAATATATTAAATTATAAAATTAAATTAATAAATCTATTAAATAAATAAAAAATCTATCACAATAAAAATCTATATTATAATTTTATAAGAACTATATTATAATAAGAAAACATATTATACTATCCTTTAAAATAAGAAATACTACTAAATTATAAAATAAAATTAATAAATTTAAAAATAAAAATCTTATTATAACAAGAAAGTATATTATATTAACCGATAACTTTTTGAATAATATCACAGATAATACGGATATAAAAATATAAATATATGTGTGTATATATAAGTTAAACATTTTAAAACTTCTCACTGCATCATGTGGTATCTAATCTCTATAATTATTATTTTTAACTAAATTAAAAAATTAAAACATCCCTAAAATTATTTTTTATAATTAAATTGTAAAATTAAATTATTAAATTATTAAAATAAGAAACATAATACAATATAAAAATATAATCTCCCAATAAAACAAGAAACATATTGCTTTTATTAATTAATATTATAATTTATTATTTTTTAAAATTAAAATTGAAAATATTAAAATAAGAAATCTATTACAGTAAGAAAACTTATTATAATCTCTCATTAAAATAAAAATATATATATATGGTACATAATCTTTATAATTAATTTTTTTATTAATTTATAAAATTAAAATAATAAATTATTAGAATAAGAAACCTATTATATTATAAAAATAGAATCTCATATTTATTATTAAATTAATCTCCCATTAAAATTAAAAAAAACGTATGTGGCACCTAATCTATAATTAATTTTTATTATAAAATTAAAATAATAAAATAATAAACCTATTACAATATAAAATATATTTTCTTATAAAAATATGAAAACTAAATAGTAGTCATTCACAAAACCTAACGATTTTTTTATTTTGGTCTATGTTGATTGTTGTTTATTATTTTACTTTAAATTATTTCTATAAATTATTTTCATGATCTTTTTTTATTTGTTGTACAGACTCTGACCATTAGTAATTGCAAAGTTAATCTGGACTTTAAATTATTTCTATAAGTTTTTTATGAACTTTTTAATTATTTGTTACGCTTCAGCATGCAGACTCTGACAATTAATTATTGTAAAGTGAATCTGAATTGATTAATTTTTAAAGTTAGATAAGAAAATTTAAGCTTAAATTAAATAAATTATATTAAATTTATTATAATTTATCCGAAAGAAAATTAAACATTTAAAAGTTATTTATAGATAGTGATATGATTTCAAATGAGAGATAAAGAGGATAATAAAATCATAATGCGAATAAGAAATATTATTTGACAATTACGAGACAAACGAACAAGATGTATGTATATTAAATGTAAATAATTCAAATTGTCTCATTTAAATTATAAAATCGATGAGATCTGAAACATTTACAATATCAATACCTAAAATAACATTATATTTATTTTATGATATGAAATTATAGTTAATGATCTGAAACATTTACAATATCAATACAATATTATCTTGCAATAAAATACAACAATATACAATATTTAATCTTGTTATTTTCATATATCGTAGTCTATATATATGTATGTATGTAATTATATATATAATTATATTTTTGGGTAAATATTTGTAAATTTTAATTTTTATGGATCATTAGAGAAAAGAAAAATTAAAAAAGAAAAAGAAAAACAGATGGTGATATTTTGGGAGCTAATTTAATAAATTCATTCATCCACTTGGTCCTACTTAATTTATTAATCCTAATTGTCATTCATCAAATCAAATTGATCTTGTAACACTATTGACATGATTAATATTCCTTTCTTTTTAACTCTTCTTTCTTCTTTTACCACCAACTTCCATCAAGTAGATCGTTTTTTAAGTTTGAAAAGTTCGAATGCACTTTTTTTTCCGTCAGTGTTTTATAATAAAATCTTGAGATATTATCAACCATATATTTAAAAATTGTCATGATATTAAAAAAAATATATCCACCAAAGAGTATAAATTTACACGATATTTTTGATAATATGACAATCTTTATATATACAATTGATAATTTTTATTAACCAAAAAGTGATTAATCGATACAATTTATATTTTTTGGGTGGACCATTGAATAAAATAAAATAAAAAAATTGTATATTTTTGATAACTTGATAATTTTTGAGTATATAATTCATAATATCCCTAAAATCTTTAAGTTCATCAGTTTTACTAACACAACATCTATTTATTGGTCTTGATTGTAAGTTTGAATTTTTCTTATACATTTTATTTAAGGGAATTTTTGAAAAGAGGTTTTCTTGATAAAGACTATTAATTTACATATTAAATTAACTATACATTGACAAAATATTGTAATAAAAATAAAAGATAACCAACTATACCATATAATGCATATAGTAACAAAAAAACATCCATTCATTCCTGCTAAGCATATACTAAAAATAAGGCAACAAGGGTATAAGGCTTAAAATATGGTCAATTATATGAATAAATTAACAAATTGTTGCCCAAGTAACCAACAATCAATATATTAAAATAGTACCCAAGTTGACTCATTTCATCCATAATTATGTTCATGATGTTCATGGATTATATCTAAATACATAGCTAAGGCATGAATCTTGTTGAGACAATGTGTGATATAAAGATGGTGTGGCTTGGTGGTGTAGGGTTTAGGATCTCATTTTGAGGTATTGAGTTTGAATCCAGGGAGTGCGTTTAGCTTGTAAGAATTCGGGATAGTCGGGGATTTTATCTGATTCGCTTAAGTCCGGAAGGGGTGGTTTGGCGAGGAGATTTCCAACGATTCCAAAAATAAAAATTGAGAAAATGTTGGGTTTTTTTTAAAAAAAAAATAAAATAAAATAAAAAATTGCAACTTGGTTTTGGTGTTCGGTTCATAGACGCTTCTCTATGGAACGCTTCTCTATGGAAAATGAAAACAATTTCCAAGTGTTTTAATTAAATCATATTTGATTATACATTGATATTTTGTGCACCTCCAATTTATCTTCAAGTTGATATATTCTTGTTCTTAACACTTACATACCCATAGTTTTGACCTGCATATTAAACAATTTAAAATTTCTCACCATCTTTGGAAATCCAAGATTCCATAAAGAGTTTCATATTTTTTTTAGCGTGAAAAGAGTTTAAAAGCTAATAGTGAACCCATGGTTTTGGTATTTATCACCCATGGTTTTGGTACAAGAAATTCTTTTGAAGTATACAAATAACCTGTCAATAATAGATTCAAGGGATTTGGTTGCAATAAAAGTTAACCTTATTTTATGGGAACGGTTTTGTTGCAAGAGGGTACAAAACCCAAATATATTTTTGATTAGGATAATAAATTTTATTAAGATATTTGAAAACTAAAATAGACTACGTCTTTGGATTTTAAAAAGATAAAGCGAGCTAGCCGGCGTACTCTTCTTCTATATGCAAGATAGGCTATATTATATTCAACCGGAAGAGTTTAGACAGTGACTTCAAATGAGTTGGGTTCACTCGAAGTCATCGCGAGCCCTACGTACGTTTGATGCTTCAACACAGTCACTCCTTAGTATTAGTACGTAGCTCGTTGTTACGCCAGAACCAAGTCCTCACATATTTCAAAGGTGAGGAGCGCAGAAGCTTTCAACATATATGAAGACGGATGCGGGGGGGAGTTGTAATGTTTCATATACCATATGTTAATGGTATTTTTTATGACATAGTATTTGAGCAGTATGGTAAGGGCAGAAGTGGATTTTCTCCTTTTAGAAGGACGGATGTTTAGAAAGTATCGGTTACTCCTCGGCCAGGCAGAGAGTTCGGACCCGATTTTTCGGATCTGGCCGATCTGAGGACGCCGTATGATCCAGGTCTTAGATGCCGACAGCATCACAACCGAGACCGACCACGGTAGCCCGGTAGCTCGGCTTAGTCCTATCTTTTCTTTTGGATCGGGAGGAAGAACTCGGATATTTTAGGTCGAGTCGGATATAATTTGGGTAGTTTGGCAGACCATTTGACCGACCTGTGATCAGGACTGTTTGGATTTTTCTCCTTAACATGTACTTTCGTACCAGGGACCTTTACAGGCTGTCACCATTAATGATAAAGTATGGCAGTGTACTTTACGGCGTGATGTGACAGGAAATCAGACGGTAGATTTTGCTTTCGGCGATGCAGTTGGAGCAAAGAGTTTGTCAAATCGCCGGAAACCTGCAATGCTGACGTCATAGAGATATAGGAACAGTGTTGTATATTCGTTAGTATATAAGGGGAGTGAGATCTCATTTGTAAGGGTTGGAAGATCTCATTTGTAAGGGTTGGAAGAAATTTCGTTTAAACATTACTTGTAAGAACGCTATTAAGGAGAACAAACAACTCGGTTTCTTTAAGACATTCCAAAAACAGGTCGGCCGAGCTCGGTTTGGAAATAAAAGCAACACCCCACTTTGTGTCCGTGAACGTAGGTTGGATTAGCTCCGCCGAACCACGTAAAACCCTCTTTGTCGATTTTGTGTTTGTTTTGTTTTTTGCCAAGTTTATTTTTAGTCCCCCATAAACAAACAAATTCACAGTTGGAGGAGAATTGTCTCGGGAGAGATATCTCAAAACTGCCACTGGGACGAAAATCACCCGTCAACAGTTGGCGCCGTCTGTGGGGATAGAACAAAAAGCAGCTTGCGTGGTGAGACGATGGCAGAAGACGAGAACCACAGATCGTCGGAGAGTTCAACAACATAGTGGATGAGAAAAATGTAGGAAAGCATGAGAAAATATAGGGAGGTGAGCCAGACCCTCATGAAGGCTATGATGGAGAAGTTGGAAAGACTGGAAAAAATGAACAATGAAAGGTTGGAGACCGGTCCAAGTCAGAGGAGAAACTGTCGGGGTTTTAAGGGGAATATCGGTAACGCAGCGGAATAGTGGAAAATCAAAATTTTCCGATTTCAAAATTTTTCTCGGATCAAATAAATAAACTTATTTATTTAATTGTCCAATTATCAAATTCTGAAAAATTACACAAGAAATCAAATTTCTTGGTAATTACCGAATTGCCCCAAAACTTTGTAAATTTTTCATTTTAGTCCAAAAGTTGTCAAATACAATTTTGGATGATTCTAAATCATTTCTAAAATGTTTTTCAACACATCTAATGCATCAAAATCAGATTTCAAACAAATCCCCAATTTTTCTGAAATTGCCGAGAGCACCCCCAATTTTCAGTTTTTTGCAATTTGGTCATTTTGTTCAAAAACAAGCCAAGTTCAAATCCAATTAACCCAAAATTTTACATGCATCATATTCATACCATAATACATCACATATATGAAAAGCCCCAAATTTGGAGAAGGTTATGAACCCTAATTTTTCAATTTCATCAAATTGTCCAATTTTATCAAATCTTTAACATCCAACACTTTAATCCATTCAATACTTCACCAATCTAGCCTCACCACTTCGAAACAACTCTAGAACAATTCTAGGTCACTAAGGAGTGGCTTACCAACTCTAGAATGGCAACTTGATTTTCTAAAAATCAAAAGTAAAGCTTTGAAACAATTTCAAGCTTACTTACATGCTTCAATCTTTCATCAAAGTTCACAACCATATAAACACAAACTATAAGAGTAGAGATAACATCAAAGCATCACAAAATGAAGCTAAGCATAGTAGAAACATTTTCTATGTTGAAGACTTTAAAGAAAAACTTACAAAAACAAGATTTTTCCAAGCTTTCTTCTTTAGCCTCCAAGCCTTTTCTCTCAACTTCTTTTATGTTTATTTTGTATCAAATGAACTTGTTAAACCCTAAAAATGAAACAAAATAATATATACCTCCTCCAAAATAAGCGTTGGCCGAATTTTAGGGAGAAATAATAAAATATCTAGATATTTTGCTTTTGTTTCATTTAATGGTTTATCAACTTGTTTTGCTTTTATCATTACACTTTAATGATTCTAAACAAGTCAACAATGGCAACTTAAAAAATATAACACTTATATTTAATAAGTAATGGCTGAAAATTACAAATATAAAAGGAAAATGATATTTTCAATTTTAACAATTAAAACAAATATCCAAGGAAGTCAAATTCAATTTGACAAACTTTTCCTTTAATGTAAAGTCAAACATTTACACTTATAATCATTTCCTAACTTTATCATTTGATGAGATATTTATATTTTAATTATATTAATCATTTAACAATTAAATAATTTATTAAATACAAATATCTCAAATTTATGTATTATATTTACTTTAAATATTTCAAATACATTATTAATGATATATGTCAAATACATTTATTGACAATTTATTAATGTGTATTTAATAATATCATATATAAAATACAAATACACATAATTAGGAAATGACGGTTCGGCCCGTTCGCATGTATTTTTCGTTTAACGTTTAAACGATTTATAAATCATCAACATTATTCATAAAAGTTGCCCTAGTGCTCTACGAGTATATTTCATTAGTGAGACTCTATAGATTAATGTATATCCGTCACAAAATCCAATTTCGTGTCCATAATTTACCCACCCGTAAATTATGACGACCACAGATAAACTAGCTGAATCATACAGGTCGAGGTCATTGCATACGTATAATCCGTCCGTCACAGGTATCCGGATAATCCCAGAGATATAGATGTAAACGTCAAATCTCTATAGGTATTATCTCGTCGACGTATCTATTAGCAATCTCTAAATAATATTCGGAACTTACTTCCGAAGTATACTGTGGCCACAGATTTAACAGACTGCTAATCATATATGGACTACCTATGCTATGTACACAGAACTGACAGATCATATCTTGATACACACAGGATATCCTGAGGATCGGTCCACACCCAACGAACAGGCGGAGGTCTGATCTAAATAGATCGGTGACGTGACTGTCATCTAAGTGTGGAGGATGTCTCATACATCCACAGTGGTATCTCAAGTCGAAGGACCACTATGCTACTCAACCCGAGAAGATTCTTATTGACGTTGGTGTACCATCCATTAAGAATCTTCGGTGAGTCGTTCAGTGTTTATCTATTATAAACACCTACACGTCTATACGAGTCTCCCTAGACTCATGGTTCATTGGGATAAACCATCGGACCAAGTCTCGATATACGACATGTACTGGTCTCAACGGATTTGACTAACTGACCCGTGTTAGTGAATCTTGACGAGGAACTATATTTGATAATATACATTTAACAGTGACACTTCCCAATGTCAATTACAAACTACCTTTGTAACTGTGTACTGCATTATATATTATCGGGCATTTGTCTAATATATACATATCACTAAACAAAATTTTGTTTCAATCTAATCGTAATCAGATCGAATACGTATATAAAAACAAGAGGTGCAACCATAAATAAGTAATATTTTGGAAAATGGGATGTTCGTATTCATGGATCAGACATAAATACGGTCCGGATTGGCGCTCTGAGCACCAACCCCAACAATTTCTCCCACTTGCTCTAGTGCCAATCCACGATATCATATACACATCTCAATGTGTATCGTATGCACATGGCCCTCAAAAGCTCACCCAGTACTCAAGAGGTAGGCAACAAGGAGCAGGTCCGCTATGACATATTGAGTTTGTCAAACAAACTCCATCGTTCCCATAGCCATCATCATTCATATTTTGTAGAATCTAAATTATATATTAATATGACTCTGATGCTACATCAGTATTGTGCTACAGCTACTGAGTTGTCCAAGTATTTTGGGATCAAATCCAAAATACTATGCGGACAACCGCAAGCACAACACCAATATAAAACTTCTAATTTATAAGGTCACTATGCAACTTCATAAGTCAATACTTCATAAGTTGTATCTAATTCCACTAAATAGTAGAATCCTTCGTGACACTCCCACTGCATATTTTGTGACTCTTTATGACATAGACTGTCTAACGTCATAATTAGTCTCAAAACTAATACGACCCTAATGGTTACAGAGTGTATTCTCCATGAATTAGAAACTCGTTCTTAATATCTCAAAGATCACAAAGAACGTGTTTCAAGATCCATCCTATGGTCAATAGGATATCAAAATAACTCGTAACAATTACGATTAAATCGATATCCACAATCGCACATTATAAAGTATTTATTATGTTATCATCAAATGATACATAAGATTGATTAGACATTCTAATCAATATCTCTTTCGAAAAAGGAATCATCATTTACGAAAGATGAATACTTTATATAAGACACACAATAATTTTCCAACAGTTATACTAACTGTCATACAGATAGCATAGTTATGTCCTTTATTAGATCATATCTAATGTACGAATAATAGGAGTATCTCACAAGTCTCTTAGGCGGTTCACCATGCCATCTATGAACTCCTACAAGGGTCATACTGACCCTAAATCCCACATCGAAAGTTTTGTTTTGCTGATGGAGGTCCAATGGACGGTGGGAGAGGCCATCTGCAGGATGTTCCCTTTAACCCTAAGTGGGCCCGGAATTTTGTGGTTCAGAAGTTTGACCCCGGGAAGTATCAGTAGTTTCTCTCAGCTCAGGAAATCTTTCGTCCGACATTTCAAAGGAGCGTGTGTCCCAAAGAAGACGGTGGGAGAGTTGAGATTGATGAAACATGGGGATGATGAGCCCCTGAATAATTTTATTGAAAGATACCACAATTTGGTGCTCGAGGTCGGGACATACGAGTCGTCGGAGGCACTGGAAATCTCAAGGAAGCCCTGAGGGTCGGGAAGTTATGGACTCACCTGAGGGTTCAGGACATACCGGTTTATGCCACTGCCCTAGAGTTGGCCAGGAGGTTTGTTCTGATGGAGGAAGATGAGAAGTTTGCCCGGAGGGGGGAGCTCAAAGAGAAAAAATGGTAAGGTCTGAGATATCGCAGAGGCCGGACAAAGAATTGAAGAAGCCACCTCCGAGACAAAGGGAGTTCAGACCAATGCCTCCCAGCAATACACCACATGAGAGGAGGACTCAGGCACAAGTAAATCATGTGGTCGGAGGTGTAGTGTACACTTCTTTGAATAAGTCATTGGCTCGGATCGTCAGGGAAATCCAAGGTAAATGCCTCCTGGTGAAACCGGACTTGAGGAAGTATCCGGCAGAGAAAAAGAGTGAGAGGTCATACTATGTGCATCACAATCTGAGGGGTATACGACAGAAGGTTGTAGAGACCTGCGGGAGCATGTTGAAAACCTGGCGCAAAATGATTATCTGAATGATTATATCGACCAAGAGGCGATGGCGGCCCGACAACGGCAGAAACCTGGACAAATTTATACCATTGCTGGTGGAATGACACTAGCCGGGGACTCGAACCAGTCAAGGAAGAATTACAGCAGGGTCCGGGGATCGGAAATATTGACAACAGAGCAGGCTCCGAGAGTTCAGAGGGGTCGGGTGGTCCCTATTATGTTTACGGACGAGGATGCCCATGGGGTGAGTTTCCCCCACGACGATGCATTGATAATCAAGGCGGTGATAGGAGGAGCCGAGGTGGATAGGATCTTAGTGGATCCGGGAAGCGCAGTCGACATAATCTCCAAGGACGCCTTGGATGGTCTGGGGGTGGAGTATGCCACTATGACCCAAGACGGAACCCCCCATGTACGGGTTTGGAGGTGCAACAGTCATTCCCTTGGGCCGAATACAGTTGGCCATGACAATCGGGACCTTCCCCTGCACCAGGACGATCATGATGGATTTTACAGTAGTCGATTGTATGAGCAGTTACCAGGTTGTTGGCCGACCTTTCATGATGAAAACGAAGGCCGCAATGTCATGCTATTATTTGAAGTTGAAGTTCCCCACCCGGGATGGGATTAGGATAGTGTGTGGAAGTCAAAGGGCAGCCATGAGTTATTTTGCTACCGTCTCAAATGAGACCTTTTGCGTTGAAAAAGACGACCGGAAGAGGAAAGATATGGCAGAAAAGGAGGTGACAGTTGAGTCTCCAGACCCACGGCCCAAAGATTTTGCTCAATTGGGGGTCGGTGAGGAGCTGGAATCAATAGAGCTCTTCGGCCCAGGGAAGAGTATAAAAGTGGGAGCAGGTTTGGGGAAGAACTTGAAGCAAGGCTTCCTAGAGTTTTTAAAGGAGTATGCGGACATTTTTGCTTGGGGGCATGGTGACATGCCCGGAATATATCCCAAATTCATTAACCACCGTTTAGCGGTAGACCCTGATCACAAGCCAATCAAGCAGAAGAGAAGAATCTTCAATCAGGAGCGCTGCGAGGCGATAAGGGCCGAAGTGGAGAGGCTGTTGAAGGCCGGCTTTATCAGAGAGGTAAAGTATCCGGAATGGGTGTCAATGTGGTCTTGGTAAAGAAGGCCATCGGAAAGTGGAGGATGTGCGTAGACTTTTCCGATCTCAACAAGGCCTGCCCGAAGGATAGTTTCCTACTCCCAAATGTGGATCAATTGGTGGATTCAATGGCATATCATGGGCTGCTTAGCTTCATGGATGCATTCTCGGGATATAACCAGGTCAAGATGCATCCCGAGGATGAGGAGAAGACAGCTTTCATCACGGACCAGAGGTTGTATTGTTATAATGTGATGTCTTTCGGGTTGAAGAATGTCGGAGCTACATTTCAGAAGTTAGTAAACAAGGTTTTCAAGCCCCTCATTGGCAAGACCATGCAAGTGTACTTTGATGACATGATAACAATGACCAAGAGGCCGGAGGATCACTTGGTCGACCTCGCGGGGACTTTTGAGTTGTTAAGGAAGCATAATATGAGGATGAACCAAGAGAAATGCACATTCGGTGTAGCTTCGGATAAATTTTAGGGATACGTGGTCAGTGCACGGGGAATAGAAGCAAATCCGTAGAAGATCCGAGCTGTTCTGGAATTGAAGCCTCCTAGGACGGTTAAAGAGGTGCAGAGTTTAACAGACCGAGTGGCCGCATTAAATCGGTTCATCTCCCGATCAACCGACAAATGCCATCCTTTTTTCAAGTTGATCAAGAAGGCAAAAAAAAAAGATCAGCTGGACGGCGGAGTGCGAGGAGGCCTTCCTACAATTAAAGCAATACTTAGCTCAGCCCCCCACTTTTGGCTAAGCCAGTCCCAAGTGAGACTATGTTCCTATATTTAGCTGTTTCTGAACATGCTGTGAGATCGGTGCTAGTGCAGGAGGCTGACAAGGTCCAAAGACCGTTGTACTATACTAGTAAGGCCTTGCTAGATGCAGAGACCGGATACCCGACCCATGAACTTGTAGCTTTGTCCCTGATTACGACAGCCCGAAAGCTACGGTCTTATTTTCAGGCCCATCCTATCGGGGTCTAAGACAGATCTTACATAAGCCAGAGGTCTCAGGTCGGTTAGTAAAGTGGTCGGTGGAATTGAGTGAGCACGACATATCCTATCTTCCAAGAGCGGCGGTGAAAGGGCAGGCTTTGGCGGATTTTATGGTCGAGTTCACAGGGCCACAGATTGAAGTCTTGGAGACCAATTGGGAGTTTTCGGTAGACGGTTCGGTCAGTTCACAAGGTTGTGGAGCCGAGGTTGTCTTGCGAAGAAGTGATGGCGAGGAGATGGTATATGCCCTGAGATTCGCCTTCGAGGCCACAAATAATGAGGCCGAGTATGAGGCTATTTTGGCTGGTTTGAGATTGTGCACGGCGGTGGGTGTCCAGGATGTGGTTGTAAAGAGCGACTCCCAACTGGCCATCCGACAGCTAAAAGGCGAGTTTCAGGCTAGAGAGTCTAGCATGATGTCTTATATGGCCGAAGTGAAGAAGTTGGCTAGGAAGACGGGCAACGTGCAGTTCGAGCAGATTGGCCGGGAAAGCAACCAACAGGCAGACTCCTTGGCTCGGCTTGCATCGTCAATTAAGTCAGAGAAGCCTAGAACTATCCCATTGATTTGTCTACAGGTGAAGAGTGTTGGGGAGCCGGAGATGATGAAAGTGGATGCATGAGAGGAAACTTCTTGGATGGACCCGATTATGAAGTACTTGAAGACTGGGGAGACACCTGAAGATAGGAATGAGGCGAGAAAGCTGAAGTACCGAAGCTCTAAGTTTTTCCTGGTTGAATGATTTTTGTACCGAATGGGGTATACGATGCCACTTTTGAGATGTCTCACGACTGAGGAAGCAAATTATGTGCTCAAAGAAATTCATGGAGGGATTTTTTGGAGTCATGATGGGGGACAGTCAATTGCATATAAGGCACTGAGGCAGGATTCTACTGGCCGACCATGCATCAAGACGGGGTGCAGATAGCCTGGAAGTGTGAGGGATGCTAGAAAAATACAAACGTTCACCATCAACCAGCGGAGCAGCTGACCACTCTAGCCAGTCTCTGGCCGTTCGCCCAATGGAGGCTAGACATCATTGGGCCGATGCCAGCTGGGCGAGGACATGCCAAATACGCTATCGTTACCATTGATTATTTCACCAAGTGGGTAGAAGCCGAACCCCTACCTACAATCACGGAGAAGAAGGCGACGAACTTTGTGAAGAAGAATATCATCTGCAGGTTCGGGATCCCCCGAGCCATCACTACTGATAATGGGAAGCAGTTCGACAACAGAGGTTTCAGGAAGCTCTGTGAGGACCTCCAAATTGCCTTGAGATTCACTTCACCTGCTTACCCCAAGTCTATCGGACAGGTCGAGGCGACCAATAAAACAATCAAGACAAATCTGAAGGCCCGTCTCGGATCTTGCAAGGGGCTGTGAGTTGAGGAGTTACCAGAAGTATTGTGGGCACATCGGACGACTTACAAGAATTCCACAGAGGAAACTCCATTTTCTTTGGCCTACGGGTGTGAAGCCGTTATTCCAGCAGAGATTGGGATGTCTACCCATAGGGTCTGGTATTTTGAGACCGGGCAGAATGAAGGACTCGTCAGGAATCACCTCGATCTATTTGAAGAAAAACGGGAGAAGTTGGCTGTAAAGGCGGCCGTTTATCAGCAGAGAATGGCCCGCTTCTACAACAAGAAGGTTCAGACTCGAACCTTCATTCCTGGAGATTTGGTTTTGAGGATGGTGACTGTAGGCACTGCATTTTTGCACATAAGTCCCTAAGATGAGTCTCATTTGGAGACACTATCTTTTAAGTCACGGAGGTCACGGAAAACGGACATCGGAAGGGGAAATTCAGAATAAACAAGGTTCACTGTTTTTGTTCGTGTATACGTTCGAACTCCAAACAGATTGCGGGCGTTCGTGCCGCGTTCGAGGAGGCGTTCGAATGGTGTCGGTAATTCTGGTTTTGCTGCTAGCCTCACATTAAGCCCAATTCGCCCAAGCCTTGGCCCACACGCCCAAGCCCACTTAAAACACATTTAAAACACATGGGAAATTAAATTAAATATTAAATAAAATAATTAAGTCATATACCAAATTAAATAAAACAAATAAAATCTAAATAATTACCTATCAAAATAATAAAAATACTTACACAAATTAAAGAAATTACATGCCTAATAAAGATAAATCAAATATATCATATTCCAAACTTAACAAATATCATGCCTAATTAAAATCAATCATAACAAATTAAATATTTTGTATTCCTAATCTAGCCAAGATTTGTCCCCCCTCAATCTAATCCTTTCCTTGTTGAATACCAAATCAAATCCTCATTTTAATCCCATAATCCCTTCCTTGTGAGACAAGGTGAAACCCTAGCCCTTCTCTATATAAACAACCCTTAACCAAGCCATGCACTCCCTTCACACATTATTATTCACGGCTAACACATAATAAAAACCTAATCCTATCTCGCTCGGCACCCCCCCTCCAAGCAGCCTTGATCATTCAAAAAACAATAATACAAACAAAAATCAAGTGCCCCTTCACAATTAAATAGCCTTCACGTTAAAAGACCTCACAAGCCAACTTCTTCACGTCAATAGCTTCAGACCACGCCACAAATCAACGCCACCTGCCCCTTGCCTTAAAGCTTCAACCTTCAAACATCACCAGCCCACCAAAATAGCCACGTTAAATCCACCTCAACAGCCCATAAACCCACGATTCAACGAAGCTAAACTCCTTCACGCCACATGAAATAATAAATCCCTTAACCGACAAAACACAGCAACCACGCCTCACTCATAATACCCAAATAAGCGCACCATATTACCCCTGAAACTGCCCTCACAAAGCAGCCTTCAAACCTAGCTAACACCTGCACGCATCTCCCTCTTGCACTGCCGCATATTACCCTCACAAACACTCCTCAAAACAGTCCCTGAAACTCCTCAAAACAGTCCCAGAATTAGCCTAAAACTGCACCCAAAACTACCCTAAAATAGTCCCCGAAAATACCCCAAAAACCGCACAAAACAGTCCCTAAATGTACCTGAAACAGTGAGCAGCGAAACGGCAGCGAAATAGCAGCAAAACGGAGTGAAAACAGCGAGCAAAATAGCGAAACAGCGAGGTAAAATGCAAACCAGTGAACCAGAAAAGTTGCAGAGTGATAGCCCTTCCGACGGTTGTAAACGCGAGTCCGGAAGACGACTTAAAAGGTTAGACCTGAGGGTACATTTCACACTTGTTTTTTATTTGATTTTTATTGATTCTTTTAATTGTGTTTTAATTATTTATTGAATATTGTTTACATGTGATGTGTGTTGTGGCCATTGATTAAAACGGAAAATACTTCGTCTCTCGTGGTATATAGGATGGAAACCCAGACGTAAATTCCGTAGCCGATTCCGAATGGACGGTAGTGCGGTCTGTACTTGGGATACAACTCCACTTACCACTTGAGTAAACGACGCATATTTCGTTTTATGTTGTTTTGATTATTCGCACTTTATTATTCCGTCTTTTAATTTTCGCATGTTATTTATTTATGTTGTGATGCGATCGAGCGCATGGGCTTAGTAAGTCGGATTAAAGGTCCCCTATTTGGAGGGGTTAAAATCCTTTACCACGATGCTTTGCCGCGCCGGTTGATGTGTGTTCGGTTGGATGTAAGATATGTTCAATCGGGCATACTAAGTTTGATATGATTATCTTTATTTCTGTATGTATGATGCGATCGAGCGCATGGACTTAGTTAGTTAGTCCAAAGGTCCTCTCTTTGAGAGACAAAGAGCCTAAAAGGCCAACTTTGTGACACTATTTCGCCGCGCCGGACGAAGTGTGTTTGAGTTGAATGTACGTTCAATCGGGCATACGAAGTCCTACACTTTTATTGTCTTTATTTCATGTATTGTGATGTGACGTGCATGGGCTTAGTATGTTGGTCTAAAGGTCCTCTCTTGGAGAGACAAAGAGCCCCAAAAGGCCACTTTTACAGCAGTACTTTGCCGCGCCTCTTTTATTTAGTTATTCGCCTCATAACGTCTTTTCAAAAATTCATACATCATATTGCATTGCGCATAGGCTTATCAAGTGAGATAAAGGGTCCTCCACTTTAAGCGGTGAAAATGCTTGAAAGCTACCTTTGCTACAATGATTTGCCATGCCTATAATCTGTTGTTATGTACGAGAAGTCATATATTCACATGTTCATTCATGTGTCATGTCGTTTACTATATTTTGGAGGTCACTGCTGCAATCTCGTTCGAACGCGTTATCAAACGCTATACGAACGCGAGCCTTCTGTTTACCGTTCGAACGCGTTATCAAACGCTATACGAACGCGAACCTTCTGTCTATCATTCGAACGCGTTTACGAACGCTGCACGAACGCGAGTACACTGAATCGAGTCATTTTCATCACATGTGTGTTTGTATCCATATTAGTTATCTTCTTTTGCACCTCGTCATAGCATGTTTATCCCATTGGTTGCATCATTCACCTTCGTCTTGGCTTAACATATCACAATTCATATATCTATGTCATGGTAGCATTTGAGTGCTATTTCTTGTGGTATATCGGATGGAAACCCAGACGTAAATGTCGTAGCCGATTCCGAATGGACGGTAGTGCGGTCTGTACTTGGGATACAATTCCACGTACCACTTGGAAAAGTGCTCGGATGTGTGCTTCTGTGGTTAATGTGTGTGCTGGTGTTTTCGTGAATACAATATGCCAATGAAGTTGTATGTTCGTTATTACTTTGATGTACTTTCAAGCATGCAATCTTAGATGTGAAGTATATGTAAATTTAGGTGTATGTTTTATTTTGTATATGTGAATTTAGAAGCATGATACTCCGAGAAATAAGTGTTACTTAAGCTTGATTAAATTATTATATAAATCCTTTCATTACAAGTGACATAAGTAAGGGACCATTCCGAACCCAACGGTTTGAGGTCTTCCCTTGCGAGGGGTGAGTGCGGCCTTAAATCTCATTTTCCCGGTTCACACCGGGTGGCGACTCCATTATTCTCCAGTTTAGTCCCCCGTGGCTACCCCGTACTCCCGACCGGGCCGCGAGCCCGGGACAGCATGCGTCGCCCAAATTCCTGTGTTCCCATAGTCTGGCGACTCCACTGGGGATAGATAATCGGCCCCGAAATCATGTCTTGTAATGTTTGGATTTATGTTCTAATTGACCGTGTCTATAGTGGATGAAATGGGGGTTTAATCAAAGGCATTTTGAGGCTAGGTAATGGTTTGGTGTCTTCCTTCACTCACTACCTTTCTAGAAGGAAAAGTTGTGAAGGCACCTAAATAGCCATCTACCTGTAGCCTATTGTGATGGACTAATTTGGACGACTCGTTGTTTATTCCTGACACCAAGCGATAAGAGCCTAAGAGGCTTGGGTATTTAAGTGAGCCTCGCTCCACCTTCCCTCTGGGGAATCTACAACGGGAAATCCATTTGACAGTCAGTCACACACCATAGCTCATTGGCACGTACCTTAGTGTATAAAAAATGGTGCGCTCACTTGGTTGCTCGAACCCTTGATTGGCGAGACCTAGTTGTGGGCCATCATTCGCCGATGAGAGCATTTGTCTACACTCTTGTGAACCCACCCATAGACCGGGATTGTATGGTTAAAGTAACAATTATTTCCTTGAGTATGTGCTTGTGGACCATCCTCATTTGGATCCATTTGGACCATTTTTCTTGGGATATTTGCTTGTTGGGCCATTTAAACTGGGACAATAACGTATTTTATGACGATTGGGCCAAAGGCTTCTAAGTGATTGATGGGCCACTTTGTGTTTGTGTTCAGAACATTACCATTTGGATTTAGTTGGGCTCCTTGCCATGAGATGTGAACTCGTTGGGCCATTTAAACTGGGACGAGTTCACTCCTATGACAGTTAGCCCAAAAACTTCTAAAATGATAACGGGCCGATTTGTTTGAAAATTTTAGTTGATTTAGTATGTTATATATGTTACATGCACTCATGCATACACGCATCATGCTAACCCCCCTTTGTGTTAAAAGCCATCATAGATACCCGTTGGGTTGGGGGAAGACTTGTCAGAAGACCATCAGTCAATATGAATGAGTCAGCTAACGAGAGATCCCGCCTGGATCAATTGGAGACCAAAATAACAGGAATTGTTGAGATATTGCAAGCTCTGACTAATGTTGTAACCAGTTTGACCGCACTATGTATAGCCGATAACAGAGAGATGAACAATCAGAATGGAAAGACCATCGGGGAACCTTCGGAGGCCAAACTCCCTCATTCTGATATCGCCTCTATCAGAAACAAACGATTCTCCAATCTTGGTAGACCTTTGTCAAAGGTGTTTAAGAAACTGAAGATGCAAGGACTTCTAAAACCCTTAAAACCTAGACCACTTCCTAACCATGTGCCACCGTACCTCAACCTAAATCAGTATTGTTACTTCCACCAAGAAAGGGGCCATGAAACTAATAACTGCATCCACCTTAGGCATGAAATCCAAAACCTCATTGATGCCCATAAAATACCCAACCCGGAAAAAGAACAAGCCAACATACACAGAAAACCTCCACCTACCCACATTATTGACTCCGGCCTACCCGACAATCTTGTCTTCCCAAACCACAACTACCAAACTTCTTGCACGGGGATACGAGGCAACAATGGTAAAAGTGAAATAAAGCAAAGGGAGGATCTTTGGGAAAACCTCTCAGACAGTGATGAGACAGGGGTTGCAAAAGGAAAAAGTGAATGGGAAGAAGAACTACTGTACCTGGAGAAATTGATGGTTGAAGGAAATAAGAAAGCAATGGAGAATAAAGTTGCAATTTATGGAGATGTTTGTCTCCCAGATCTTATTCACTTGTGATCCAGCATTTATTAATAGAGACATTGATTTTGTCTATTTGTTCGAACCTTTTCTTAATGATAATAAAGATGTTCATTTCGTTAACTTACCTGAGTCTCTGCAACATGAGTATATTTGACAAAAGTATTCAACCTTGGTACTATGATACTCAGCAATATTTCGAACCCGGTGAATTTTTGAAGAAGCAAGCAAAAAAGACAGGATAGCCATTCAGCAACGGGAAACGGGACAGTGAGACTGTCAGATTTAGAGGAGAATAAGTTCATCGAATTGATCGACGCAGACAGATTGAAACAATACTTTGCTTGAGGAAGAAAAGACCGAGCAGTCATCAAGAGAATTGGCAGAAGACCTAGCCCGACGGGATAAGAAACACATACATTCATGCATACACGTAACCCATTTTGCATTCCTTTTGTGTTTGTTTTGTTTTGTGTTCACAGGATTTGAAGAAGACAAGGGAAAGCGACAAAGACAAGCCATTCAGAAACATCAAAAGCACAATATCAGATTCGGGTAATAATCATAGGGCTGAGGCCCATATTGGTGTCAGATGCGGGTAATAATCCAAGGATTGAGGCCCACATTGGTGCTAGTTTTGGGGATGAGTCTCAAGGCTGAGGCCCATATGAGTTTGAGTTTTGGGAATGGATATCAAGGGCTGTGGAATTAATAAAAAAAAAGAGAAAGAAAAAGAGAAAAAATGAGAGAGAGAAATCATTGATAGTTAGACGTATGTCTGGTGATGACATTGTTTGTTGTAGGGAAAAGCTTGAGAAACGATAAGTGCGAGACGTGCTCTCGTCCGGTATTCTGAATAGATTGATCTCAGTTGGACTCGCGAGCACTTGATTACGGGATCTTAACAGTGGAAACATGAGTGGTTGGCAAGATTACTAGCCGAAGGGATGATGGGTCGGTGAATGACCGTTTGCCTAGATGTCCACCCTGGTTTACTTTGCTACGATACATGATATGGTTGGAAGCAAAGAAAGTCTCTAAAAAGAAAGAAAAATAGACCGCCTATAACCGATAAGCGTGAAGCTACCCATGGGTGAGTATTAGGACCACCATGAGGAGAAATGCTACCTTAAAGGGTAGGTGTGTAAAAAAAACGATGAAAAGAAAGAGACAAGAAAAGAAAGAGAAGACCATATCATGTTGAGTATGCCGAAGTAATCACAGAAAGTGATCAAGACATCCAGATTGGTTAGACCCACTGGTCCGATTCTCCGAAGCGAAATCATCAAGTTGGCTAATTTAAGGAAAATGCTGTGAAAGAACCTTTGCACACACACACTAGGAGTCTAGTTCAGACCACATATTCAGACGATTGGAGTTGAGCGTATCGAGTACTTTGAAGATTCTCCAGTTTTGACGCGAAGCATTCGTTGAGGACAAATATATGTCTAGCTATCAAGATTATCTCGCGAGAGACAATACAATATGTTGGAATGGAACATCAGTGGTTCTGCCGGGTATGGCATTCTGGGGGCGAGGCCCATATCAGTAGTAGTTTGGGACGAGGTCCACATCAGTATCAGTTTGGGGCGATGCCCATATCAGTATCAGCATGGGGCGAGGCCCACATCAATATCAGTTTAGGGCCGAGGCCCATATCAATATCAGCTTGGGGGCGAGGCCCACATTAGTATCAGCATCGGTTTCGGGGCTGAGGCCCACATCAGTTTCAGTTTCAGTTTTGGGGATGAGTCCCAGGGCCGAGGCCCACATCAGAATCAGTATCAGTTCTGCTGGGTATGGCATTCTGGGGGGGAGGCCCACATTGGTTCAGTATTAGTTCTGCCGAGTATAGTACTCTGGGGGGCGAGGCCCACAATCTTATCAGTAATGGTTCGGAAATGGACCACTCTCTTATCAGCAACGGTTCGGAAATGGACCATTATCAGATCTCGCCGAAAATGGCACTCCGAAAATGGAGCACGGTTCGGAAATGGACCATTATCACACCTCGCCGAAAAGGGCACTCCGAAAATGGAGCACGGTTCAAAATGGACCATCATCTCATCTCGCTGAAAATGGCACTCTGAAAACGGAGCACGGTTCGGAAATGGACCAAGGAAGGCCTAACCCATCGGAATATGATACATATACATGCATACATGCATACATATCACGTACATGCAATGTTTGTTTTGTGTTCGCAGGTTTGTCACGACAAAAACCATCTCATCAAATAACGGTTCAAAAATGAGCCACATTCTCGCACAGCACGGTTCGAAAATGGACCGCTACCACAACAGATGCCGAAAATGGCACCCCAAAATGGAGCATACAAAGCAAAGGCCGAAAATGGCGTTCCAAAATGGAACACACACAGCAAATGCCGAAAATGGCACTCCAAATGGAGCACCCCCAACAGATGCCGAAAATGGCACTCCAAAATGGAGCACCCACAACAGACGCCGAAAATGGCACTCCAAAATGGAGCACCCACAACAGATGCCGAAAATGGCTTTCCAAAATGGAGCACACAAAGCAAAGGCCGAAAATGGCGTTCCAAAATGGAACACACACAGAAAATGCCGGAAATGGCGCTCCAAAATGGAGCACACACACAAAAGATGCCGAAAATGGCGCTCTAAAAATGGAGCACGGTTCGGGAATGAACCAGGGGTCGCAGCACCTCACCACCAAATCAACTCAACTCAACACATGGTAAGTCAAGTGGCAGCTGGCAAGCCAGGTAAGTGAAAATGCATTGCATAACTTTGATAGGATTGTCACTGTTACACATTACACAAGTCCCATCAAAGTGGGGGCGACTGTAGGCACTGCATTTTTGCACATAAGTCCCTATAATGAGTCTCATTTGGAGACATTACCTTTTAAGTCACGGAGGTCACGGAAAACGGACATCGGAATGGGAAATTCAGAATAAACAAGGTTCAATGTTTTCGTTCGTGTATACGTTCGAACTCCAAACAGATTGCGGGCGTTCGTGTCGTGTTCGATGAGGCGTTCGAATGGTGTCGGTAATTCTGGTTTTGCTGCTAGCCTCACATTAAGCCCAATTCGCCCAAGCCTTGGCCCACACGCCCAAGCCCACTTAAAACACATTTAAAACACATGGGAAATTAAATTAAATATTAAATAAAATAATTAAGTCATATACCAAATTAAATAAAACAAATAAAATCTAAATAATCACCTACCAAAATAATAAAAATACTTACACAAATTAAAGAAATTACATGCCTAATAAAGATAAATCAAATATATCATATTCCAAACATAACAAATATCATGTCTAATTAAAATCAATCATAACAAATTAAATATTTTGTATTCCTAATCTAGCCAAGATTTTTCCCCCCTCAATCCAATCCTTTCCTTGTTGAATACCAAATCAAATCCTCATTTTAATCCCATAATCCCTTACTTATGAGACAAGGTGAAACCCTAGCCTTTCTCTATATAAACAACCCCTAACCAAGCCATGCACTCCCTTCACACATTATTATTCACGGCTAACACACAATAAAACCCTAATCCTATCTCTGTCGGCACCCCCCCTCCAAGCAGCCTTGATCATTCAAAAAACAATAATACAAACAAAAATCAAGTGCCCCTTCACAATTAAATAGCCTTCACGTTAAAAGACCTCACAAGCTAACTTCTTCACGTCAATAGCTTCAGACCACGCCACAAATCAACGCCACTTGCCCCTTGCCTTAAAGCTTCAACCTTCAAACATCACCAGCCCACCAAAATAGCCACGTTAAAGCCACCTCAACAGCCCATAAACCCACGATTCAACGAAGCTAAACTCCTTCACGACACATTAAATAATAAATCCCTTAACCGACAAAACACAGCAACCACGCCTCACTCATAATACCCAAATAAGCGCACCATATTACCCCTGAAACTGCCCTCACAAAGCAGCCTTCAAACCTAGTTAACACCTGCACGCATCTCCCTCTTGCACTGCCGCATATTACCCTCACAAACACTCCTCAAAACAGTCCCCGAAACTCCTCAAAACAGTCCCAGAATTAGCCTAAAACTGCACCCAAAACTACCCTAAAATAGTCCCCGAAAATACCCCAAAACCGCACAAACAGTCCCAAAATGTACCTGAAACAGTGAGCAGCGAAACGGCAGCGAAATAGCAGCAAAACGGAGTGAAAACAGCGAGCAAAACAGCGAAACAGCGAGGTAAACCGCAAACCAGTGAACCAGAAAAGTTGCGGAGTGATAGCCCTTCCGACGGTTGTAAACACGAGTTCGGAAGACGACTTAAAAGGTTAGACCTGAGGGTACCTTTCACACTTGTTTTTTATTTGATTTTTATTGATTCTTTTAATTGTGTTTTTAATTATTATTGAATATTGTTTGCATGTGATGTGTGTTGTGGCCATTGATTAAAACGGAAAATACGTCGTCTCTCGTGGTATATAGGATGGAACCCAGACGTAAATTCCATAGCCGATTCCGAATGGACGGTAGTGCGCGGTCTGTACTTGGGATACAACTCCACTTACCACTTGAGTAAACGGCGCATATTTCGCTTTATGTTGTTTTGATTATTCGCACTTTATTATTCCGTCTTTTAATTTCCGCATGTTATTTATTTATGTTGTGATGCGATCGAGCGCATGGTCTTAGTAAGTCGGATTAAAGGTCCCCTATTTGGAGGGGTTAAAATCATTTACCACGATGCTTTGCCGCGCCGGTTGATGTGTGTTCGGTTGGATGTAAGATATGTTCAATCGGGCATACTAAGTTTGATATGATTATCTTTATTTCTGTATGTATGATGCGATCGAGCGCATGGACTTAGTTAGTTAGTCCAAAGGTCCTCTCTTTGAGAGACAAAGAGCCTAAAAGGCCACCTTTTTGACACTACTTCGCCGCGCCGGACGAAGTGTGTTTGAGTTGAATGTACGTTCAATCGGGCATACGAAGTCCTACACTTTTATTGTCTTTATTTCATGTATTGTGATGTGACGCGCATGGGCTTAGTATGTTGGTCTAAAGGTCCTCTCTTGGAGAGACAAAGAGCCCCAAAAGGCCACCTTTACGGCAGTACTTTGCCGCGCCTCTTTTATTTAGTTATTCGCCTCATAACGTCTTTTCAAAAATTCATAATCATATTGCATTGCGCATAGGCTTATCAAGTGAGATAAAGGGTCCTCCACTTTAAGGGGTGTGAAAATGCTTGAAAGCTACCTTTGCTACAATGATTTGCCATGCCATAATCTGTTGTTATGTATGAGAAGTCATATATTCACATGTTCATGCATGTGTCATGTCGTTTACTATATTTTTGGAGGTCACTGCTGCATGCAATCTCGTTCGAACGCGTTATCAACGCTATACGACGCGAACCTTCTGTTTACTGTTCGAACGCGTTATCAAACGATATACGAACGCGAACCTTCTGTCTATCGTTCGAACGCGTTTACGAACGCTGCACGAACGCGAGTACACTAAATCGCGTCATTTTCATCAGATGTGTGTTTGTATCCATATTAGTTATCTTCTTTTGCACCACGTCATAGCATGTTTATCCCATTGGTTGCATCATTCACCTTCGTCTGGCTAACATATCACAATTCATATATATCTATGTCATGGTAGCATTTGAGTGTTATTTCTTGTGGTATATCGGATGGAAACCCAGACGTAAATTCCGTAGCCGATTCCGAATGGACGGTAGTGCGATCTGTACTTGGGATACAATTCCACGTACCACTTGGAAAAGTGCTCAGATGTGTGCTTGTGTGGTTAATGTGTGTGCTGGTGTTTTCGTGAATACAATATGCCAATGAAGTTGTATGTTCGTTATTACTTTGATGTACTTTCAAGCATGCAATCTTAGATGTGAAATATATGTAAATTTAGGTGTATGTTTTATTTTGTATATGTGAATTTAGAAGCATGATACTCCTAGAAATAAGTGTTACTTAAGCTTGATTAAATTATTATATAAATCCTTTCATTACAAGTGACATAAGTAAGGGATCATTCCGAACCCAACGGTTTGAGGTCTTCCCTTGCGAGGGGTGAGTGCAGCCTTAAATCTCATTTTCCCGGTTCACACCGGGTGGCGACTCCATTATTCTCCGGTTTAGTCCCCCGTGGCTACCCCGTACTCCCGACCGGGCCGCGAGCCCGGGACAGCATGCGTCACCCAGATTCCTGTGTTCCCACAGTGACATTGAATACCCGAAGACCCGAAGAAGACTCGTTGGGTGCCAAATGGGAAGGTCCGTACAGAGTGACAGAAATAGTAAGACTGAGTACCTATCTTTTAGAGCAGTTGGACGGTACCCGGCTCAAGAAACCCTGGAAAGCCGAGATGTTAAGGCAGTACTTCCAGTAGATCACTTCTTTTAGTCACAGAATCATCAGGCGACCAGACCAGAGTCAGGAAATTATCGTAAAGCCTCTCTTAGAATGACCTGAAAAGAGTTGTAAGAAGGGCGGTAGATCCTACGAATATGAATATGACTCTCTCTTTTGAATTAAAAAATTATTCCACTTTACTTGTTTATTAATTGAACGTGAAAGCCATGTTCAATATTCTTGGGATGTGCTCGATGCAAAGGGGTGATCGGTAGTTAGGAAAGACACTAAGCCCGTGGCACGCCAATCCCAGGTGTCATTATCAAACCTCCAGGTGGAAGTGTTCCGAGCTGACTCCTTCCACTTTTGAGGATCCAGAACGCATCAAGGGATGAAGTGCATGTGGAAAAAACGCGAACCCCTCGTGGCACGCCATGCCCGGGTGTCATTATCAAACCCCCGAGGCTGGAGCGTTATTACCTCATGACTCGTATTTTTGAGGAACTACCTCGGGATGGCGAACACGGGGAGGTTTTTTCCTCTGTGAGTTATCTGCCTAACCGAGCTCATGTACCACCTCCGGATGGCGAACACGAGGAGGTTTCTTCCCCGTGAGTTATCTGCCTAACCGTGATTGTACCACCTCGGATGGCAAACATGGGGAGGTTTTTTCCCCCATGAGTTATCTACCTAACCGAGTTCATGCACCACCCAGGTATGGCGAACATGGGGAGATTTCTTCCCCTGTGAGTTATCTGTCTAACCGCCTCGGATCAGGAGAAGCATAGCATGGGGAGGTTTCTGCCCTCATTGCGCTTGCAGACTCCAGAGTCGCCCAGCATGAGGAGGTTTCTGCCCTCATGGCTTTGGCCGCTCACCGATCCGTAGCCCGGCTAGACGGGACGCTGAATTGTAAGGTTCAAAATTATGTTTTTAGAGGCACCGGGCAGGACGCTGCCTCGAGGCACCCGAGTTGTTATCTTTTCGGGTCTGTGTAGAGTATGTGTTAAGTCACCTCCATTGTGCTAACTTTATCTTGCTTCTATTTTTGCTGATACCCGACAAGGGGACGCCTGCGCCGGGATCCGCAGAGCCTCAGAGGTTGAAGTTTTTCCCTCTTGATTAAGTCTCATATGTTCCAATAGCTCGGGGCTGGATTCGTTCCGCCGAGATCATATGTTCCACCAGCTCGGGGCTGAATTTATTCCACCGAGATCATATGTTCCACTAGCTCGGGGCTGGATTCGTTCCGCCGAGGCTATAGTTCCACCGGCTCGGGGCTGGATTCGTTCCACCGAGGTCATATGTTCCACCAGCTAGGGGCTGGATTCATTCCGCCGAGGTTATTTGTTCCATTATCTCGAGATCGGGTTACGTCCCACCGAGTGGGTCATCATCACCACGGGATCAGAGCATCCTCCCCATGAATAGCTATCAAATTATTCGGTGACATAATGTATGAGAACGGTGAGATGACAAGAGACGACCTGATTGGTAGCCTATGGAGTTTACTCTATGACTCCTGAAGCTGACTAACAAATTTGTAGTTCCCGGTATCAACTCGATCAACTCGTTGAAATCGAGAACTAGGGGCAGATGATAATGGTATTTTTTATGACAAAGTATTTGAGCGGTACGACAAGGGAAGAAGTAGATTTTCTCCTTTTAGAAGGACAAATATTTAGAAAGTATCGGTTACTCCTCGGCCAGACAGAGAGTCCGGACCCGATTTTTCGGATCTAGCCGATCTGAGGACGCTGTATGATCCAGGTCTTAAATGCCGACATCATCAGAGCCGAGACCGACCACGGTAGCCCGACAGCTAGGCTTAGTCCTATCTTTTCTTTTGGACCAGGAGGAAGAGCTCAAATATTTTGGGTCGAGTCGGATATAATTTGGGTAATTCGGCAGACCATTTGACCGACCGATGATCATGACTGTTTGGATTTTTCTCCCTAACATGTACTTTCATACAAGAGACCTTTACAGGCTGTGACCATTAATGATAAGGTATGAGAGTGTACTTTACGGCGTGATGTGACAATAAATCAGAGGGTATGTTTTACTTTCGGCGATGCAGTTGGAGCAGAGAGCTTGTCAAATCACCAGAAACCTGAAGTGCTGACGTCATAAAGATATAGGAACATTGTTGTATATTCGTTAGTATATAATGGGAGAGAGATCTCATTTGTAAGGGTTGGAAGAAATTTCATTTAAACATTACTTGTAAGAACGCTATTAAGGAGAACAAACAGCTCGGTTTCTTTAAGACCTTCCAAAAACAAGTCGGTCGAGCTCGGTTTGGAAATAAAAGCAACACCTCACTTTGTGCCCGTTGAAGTATGTTGGATTAGCTCCTCCGAACCACATAAAACCCTCTTTGTCAATTTTGTGTTTGTTTTGTTTTTTTGCCAAGTTTGTTTTTGGTCCCTCATAACCAAACAAATTTACGGTTGAAGGAAGATTGTCTCAGGAGAGTTATCTCAAAACTGCCTCTAGGAAAAAAATCACCTGTCAACACCATATGACGTTAATTAATTTCATGTTACAAGTGTAAAGTTCTATACAATGTGAAATCTCTCTCAATTAATACACGGATCATATATAACAACAAAGTAAACCTTTTGTATATTAGAGATATCATTCGCAATGCAATAACTTTGGTCTTCTGCAATAAATATTGTTTTGCTGCAAAATAACTTTGCATTACTTTTAGTTAGGGATAAACATGGGATAAGACGGAACAAGATTTGTTAATCCTGGATCCATCCCGTTTATATAATTGGGATAAAAAAATCATTTCGATCTCTTCCCCTTATTTTTTTGGGAGTAAAAAATCATCACGTTCCTATCTCGTTCCTGTTAAATCGTATCTTATTTCATTCTATTAAAATCTAATCCCGTTTTATATCTCATCGTATCTAGCTAAAAATTTCAGAATATTTTTTTATCACATCTCCTTTTCGTTTTCAAATTGAGGCCAAAAAAAAATCCTGAATATCATACGAGACGGAACGGAAAAAATTACCAACTACTTTTATCCTAGTTTAAATTTACATTTGATAAAAGTTAGTATACGTAGTTACACCAGAAAATAATAATATATATGGGTTATGTTATTTCAGTTGTGATTTGCTAGTGTTTATCCGTCTGGATAGTTGTCTGGGACTTCAAAAGCCATCAGCAGCAACAGTTCTCTCTCTCACAATACTTCTGTTGTATTTATTTCTATCTGCTGTAAGCGCAAATTTTATTTGGGGTTAAAAAATTATGGTGAATAAATAACATTTCATAAATAATTTTACGTAATTTTAATTTATGTTAAAAAAATTAATTGTGGTATGTTTTTTTTTTTAATATTTTTATGATAGGAAAAAACTAAAAAAGAAAAATTTTAAAAAATCACCATTAGCAATCACAATTCTTATAATAAATCAAATACTTACTGTTCGCATAATTTTTCATCACTACGCGTGTAAGGTTCAAACCTTCTGAGACACAGTCTCAAAAATGAGTGATTGATTCCAAGAAAATGCCTCCAAGGGGCACAAACACACAGATTACAGCCCTAAAGATTAAAAAGCTAAGAAATTAAAAATATTTGCTCTTTCGAGTCATTTTTTCTCCTTCTTTTCTCTTGTTATGCTTGAGCCTTTTATACTGCATGGCTTTATCATGCGTGCAACTGCTGGATCATGCGTGCAACTGTTAAATCATGTGTGCAACTGCTAGATCATGCGTGCAACTGGCCAACCACTCTGGAAATGTTTCTTTCATTCTTCACGATTCTCTTCCCAGTATTCGAATCGTTCTGGGTTGAGCCTTTCTGGACCGAATCATTCTTCGCCCCCCCAGAACGATGCCATGTCTTTTCATCCTTAAATACGTCATTCGTTTTTCGTCCTTTGATTCTTTCGGCCCTTTTCGTCTTTGGGAGAAATTTATTTTCTATTAACAATTGTCCCACAAATTCACCTTGATAGTTTCGAGAGATGAGATCGAGGTGGAATTTCTTAACCAAACGTGTAAGGTCGGGTTCATACCACTGATCACCCTACTGGTTCGGCATGCTGACCTTTCGTCTTTATTCCTTATCGTCATTTGCACGTCTCGAGGCCCGTTGCTTACATTTCCCATGTAAATTCATCGCTTCCTCATTAAATGTGCAGTCTTTCCATTACGTCTTGTCGAAAAACCATCATTGCGCCAATTAATGTGCCGTTTTTCGCGTCACATCCACATCACATCGCGTCTGGCACCACTCTCTAGTTTCTCGCGCTTTCTTCTTCCCTCGAATCGGATCGTGCCACATGTCCTAAGGCGACCATTTTCATTGGCTATATAAACGTAACTCCTCTTTTTCGCTATTTTACCGTCACTCATTATTTTCACTATTTTCTCTGCAAATCTCTCCTTATTTTACTCACTTACCATGGTATCATCATCCTCTGCTCCAAAAAAGAAAAACACTTTGACCATCAAAGATTACCAGGCTGCATTAGACGACCCTTCCATCAGTGTTTCTGGGATCTACACCCTTGATGAAACCCATGGAATGTGCTCTCTCGACCCTATTTTTTTCAATGACAATTCCATCGCCACGCCTCCACTGGCTCAACATTTTCCTTCTGTTTCTACCTTGCCCTTTTCAGAACTGTTGAGCATTTCTTCCTTAAATCAGTCGAACCTCATCTGTACCTGGCCCAAACCTGATTCTTCATTTGAAAACTAGTTTCAGCGCCTGAAGTCGCACGTAGACACCTACTCTTTCCTTGAAAATAGTGGTTTGCTCTCTCTCATCGAGCTTTCCCTTATTCTACCCCATTTTGATCGCAATCTTTTTCCCATGTCATTGCTTTTCTGGTCTTCCGACTATAATGTTTTTCTTTTCCCCTCCGGCCCTTTGACTATCACATTGCGTGATATCGGTGCCTTGACAGGGTTGGCCCCCTTGGGTGCGACCATTTCTACCCATACTCATTTTCATTTTCCTCATCCCCAAATGGACACTTCGTCATTTTCTTCTTATTTTGCTTTCTTCCGTGCATTCTCTGAGTCTGTCGGTCCGATCTCGGTGCTGGAACACACCGTATTCACTAATGACTTTGCAAATATATCATTTACGTGCCCAGACAGAAACTCGTGGCGGGTTATCATCATATTTCTTTGGACGTTGCCAACGGCCGTCCTCTGGATCTGTGTTCTTTCCTTCTGGCCGCTATTTATCGAGGTTTGGCAGTTCTCCAAGAACTACTTCGGTCTGGCTCTTCACCCATTGCTTTCGATCCTCTTTGGCTTGTCCAACTTTAGTTCAGGGCCTACTTCCATATTTTTAGTTCCATCGATTCTACTCGTTCATTTCCTTGTGTCGGCCTTCTAATCTCCCAATTAGGGCCGACTTTTTTCCTTCCCCGCAATTATTTTTGATTATTTTTATGGCCTTTCTCATATCCTTTTTTTTTTTCCTTTTTCCTTGGGCGATAGCCCTTCCTTTGTTCATGAGCTTCCTCAGTCAGATGGGGACAAATTGGTAAATTGCATTTGGCGTAAATTTCTATGTTCCCGTGATTTGATTCACGATATCTTGACAGGGGCGAACGACAAAGCTAGGGTAAAAGTATATTCTCCCAACTTTGTCGCTCGCCAATTCGACCTTGTCCAAGGATGGCCCCTTCCATTATTCTATTTTTCCTCTACCCTAACTGATCGTTTCGAAGTCTTGTCACTCTCCGACATCGACCAATGCCTGTCTGAAGTGCGGACTTTGTTAACTTCATTTTCTTGCGATTCTTTCTCCCCTTGTACATCCGTCCATCCTCTTTTTGACCGTTTTTTGCCAGCTAGCCGTGAAAGGCTTTTTTCTCTGCCGTCTTCTATTATCTTTGCAAGCATTCCCTTCTACTTTAAACCTTCCGAACCAGCTGGGCCGAAGAAACCCATTGAGAAGGCTGGGCCGAAGAAAGTGCAGTCCAAACATTCGAAAAGGAAACACCTTTCACCGACTCATAGTTCTGATTCGGATGAGCCCTTGCTACGCCGTCGGGCTAAGGTATGCTTTTCATTCTTTCCTTTTTTATGGTTCTTTCTTGTTCCTTGTATAGGTGTCCAGGACCGAGCAATCTTCTGGTACGGCCGCACCGGCTCAAGCTTCTGAGCCCGTAATCCCAATCGTCCAACACCCATCAGAAGATGGTGAGTCTGCTGAACTCTCATCGAGCAGGGCTGATCCCTAAGGTACGAGGTCAAATATAGTATTGGGCAGTAGGGACCCGCTCATAGAGGAAATTTCAATGGATGACCCCTTCTTCGAATATCATCCATTGCATAATCACGTCTCTATTGTGCAAGAGCCAGATGATGAAACTTATCGTTTTCATCCTGAGCGGGTTGTCCCTTTAATACATAGATGGACTGCCTCGGGAATTGGGGGAAGTTATAGGGACATAGTTGGCCTGTTTAGTTTGGCCGAATTGGATATATTGGAAGAGGCTATGTCCTTTTTTTAAAGCCGATATCATCAGACGAATTCATGAAGATATCGAGGTTATTCATGTTACTGACTCTTTCGATTCTGATTCTTCTACAGAGACCCAATCATCGGGTAGACCAAGCTCTTCCCATTTTGATCCTCCATTGCAACGGTCTCCTTCACCAGAACGACCATCTTCCTCTTTTTTTGTTGTCATCTCCTCGGGCAATGTCTCATGCTCCTCTGCCTTCATCTCCTAGGCGAAAGTCTATATCGCCCCCTGACGACGTCGATATGACAGCTGTGGACGAGCCATCAAGTTCTAGTTTTGAGCCCATAACTGTAAGTATTTCTCTTCTTTTTGCATAACCTCTTCGGCTTTCATTCGCTAACCCTTTTTCTGTAAACAGATGCCTGATCCGTTTATGCAATCTGTCTATGACGTTTTGGACCGTCTCAATCGGCTAGCCTCTACTTCGTCTCAACCTTCTTCGTTCTCGGCCCGAGTGACCACGGATTTAGAATCTCTTCGGGAGGTTGTTGGTCAATATGCCTATTTCACTTTGTTGGATATCGATCAGGCCGCCTTGCCAGAAAATATGCTCAAGCTAGAAAGGATTTTCTCTGAGCTATCTCGACTACTGGCTTCTCTTATTTTGCCTATACCGATGGAGAACCGACTCTTCCTCCAAGATTTGCAGAACGAAGTGGCGGCCTTTATTCCTCGTTATTGAAGTATACATAGTCAGAAGGTTGGACTTCGTTCTTCAGTGGCGAAGAAAGAAAGCCTTCGTGATTCCCTTAATGCTCTCCGTCAGTCCCTGCGGAAAACCACAGATGAAATTATGATTGAGGAATTGGTATTTCTGGACTTAGAGCAACAATTACATGAGATCCAACCCCTTATTGAGGAGAGTCGTATGAGGAGAGAGGCCAAGAGGAAAACCATTGCTGCTCAATTAACAGAGGTGAATGCCTCTCTAGCAGAGTACGAAGATTTGGCCCAAGTTGATTTTGAGAAGAGCTTGGCTGATCTAACAACAGCTGATAAGGAGATATAGAAGGAGTGGCATAGGTTGAGGGAAACATTCTCGGTTTTGAAGGACAAAGACTCAACTGAAAACTTTCAACGACCCTTGTCCAATGACTGATTTTGTAGTTATGTATAGGACGTTGCATCGTCCATTATTTGTAATTTTCTAGGACGTTAGATCGTCCATGATCAATGAAAATATTACTTTATTTTATTTATTTATTTATTATTTTTTTATCTGGAGAACGCTACATTCTCATATTCCCACAACGAAGTCATATATTTTTTCAGGTACTTGTCATGTATCGCTCTAACATGCATTTTCCCATTCAAATTCCTTAAATGATAAGCTCCATTTGGCAATACATTTTCCATCTCTAAAGGGCCTTCCCAGTTAGGCGACCATTTGTCATATGTAGAACTCTCAGTACCCAATGGTAGTATTGTCTTCCATATTAACTCTCTTTTCCTAAACAATTTGGCCATGACTTTCCGGTTGTACCATTTGGCCATCCTTGCCTTCTGTGCTTCCAAACGGTTAGTGACATCACACTTAATATCATCTAACTCTAATAGATTTTGGATTAATGACATCACACTTAATGTCATCTAACTCTAATAGATTTTGGATCATCGCTTCACTATAGTCTTCTTTTGTCAATTCCACTTGTAATGCCACTCTTGTAGATTTGACATTGACTTTGATCGGTAATACGGCCTCTTGACTATATACAAACTGGAATGGTGTGACCGAGGTACTTGTTCTGGGCGATGTCCTATATTCCCATAAAGCTTGACTCAAACATTCATCACATTGCCTAGCATTTTCCATTATCATCTTTCGAATCAAACATTTAAGGACCTTATTGGATGATTCTGCCTGACCATTTGACTGAGGGTAATATGGAGTAGTATTTACTAATCGGATCCCATATTCACTCAAGAAACACTTAACTTTTTCGCCATTCAAAGAAGTCTCATGATCTACCATCAATGTCTGAGGAATACTGAATCAATGAATGATATGCTCTTTTATGAACTTGATGATTTGTTCTTGGGAAATTTATATTATCGGGATTGCTTCCACCCATTTGGTAAAGAAATTTGCGGCGACGATGATGAAGGTATGTCTCTTGCTAGATGCAGGATAGATCTTGTTGGGGTTGGTGCTCAGAGCGCCAATTCCCGGTTGTATTTCTGTTGAATACTTCTGTAAAACATTATTATTATGAATAATATATGCAGTTTCTATAATATAATCTATCTTTCTATATGGTAAAGACGTAATGACCTTAGAATGATTAGTCATGATACAGTTGCAAAAGCGTCGCAACGGACATTGGGTAGTATCATGACGTTGTCATTCTCAGACAGTTCCTGGTCAAGGTTTACACTACTTGGTCAGTATAGTAAACCCGTTGAGACCGGTACATGTCGTATACTGGAATATATGATTCCAATGGTTTCTCAATGAACCATAAGTCTTGGAGACTAGTATAGACGTGTAGGTGTTTATAGTGGATAAACACTGAACGACTCACCGAAGATTCTTAATGGATGGTACACCAGCGTCAATAAGAATCTTCTTGGGTTGAGTAGCACTTGTGATTCTTAGACTTGAGATGCCATTGTGGGCACATGAGACATCTTCTACACTTAGACGATAGTCACGTCACCGATCTATTTAGATCAGACCTCCGCCTGTTTGTTGGGTGTAGATAGATCCTCAGGGTGTCCTATGTGTATCAAGATAGGATCCGTCAGTTTTGTGTACCAGAGCATAGGTAGTCCATATGATTAGCAATCAGATAAAACCATGGGCCCGTGGTAAAGTTTAGAAGCTAGTTCTAAACATTCTTTTAGAGATTGCTAATATAATAGTCGACTGGATAATCCCGATAGAGATTTGACGTTTACATCTATATCTCTGGGATTTATCCGGATACCTGTGACGGAGGAATTATACATTTTCCATGACCTCGACCTGTATGGTTCAGCGAGATTATCCGTGATCGTCATAATCTACGGGTGGATAGATTATGGACACGAAATTAGATTTCGTGACGGATATACCTGAATCTAGAGAGTCTCAATAATGAAACATACTCGTAGAGCACTAGAGCAACATTAATAAATAATATTGATTATTTATAAAGTCGTTTAATGGTTAAACGCAAAATACGTGCTAAAGAGACTAGATAGTCATTTACTTAATTATTGTGTATTTACATTTAATACTTGATTAATTTAAATACACATTAATTAATATTCAAAATGAGTTATTTGACTTATATCCTAAATGAATATATGTTTTTAATATTTAATGTAAATATATACATATATTTAATATATTTGTATTTGATTAATTAATTAATTATTTAATTGTTAAATGATTAAATTAATTAAAATATAAATATCTTACATTAGAATATTTAAAGTAAATGATGTTAGTTGCAATTGTTGACTTAAATAAATATCTATAAAGTAGTTTTAGATATTTGTATTAAGATAACAAATGCATTTGAAATGAAAATGAAAATGAAAAACTTGAATTTCCATGCCTTGTAAATTCGGCCAAGGCTTAATTTGCACAAGTATAAATTGTTTTCATTTCCTTTTCATTTGGTTAACCTAATACACTTTAAACAAAAAGAAACTCCATTGAAGAGACTTAAAGGAAGCTTGAGAAAGAAAGAAAGATCAAAGAAAAGCTTGATTTTAGTAAGTTTTTTCCAACTTTTCTATTAGTAAGGAAATTGTTCCTTAGGATATAGGCTTTAATATATGATATCCTTAAGTTATTTCTTTCTTTGTTCCTTGTGGTTTTTTTTATGGAAGTTTTGATGGAGGTGTAAAGCATGTGTGATGAAGGAAGTGTATGACTATTGTAGTAATAAGCTTTCTTTTAAGGTTTTGGAAACCATGTTGCTAATCTAGAGTTATTGACCCACTCTTAAATGACCTAGATTTGATCTTGAGTTGTTTCATTGTGTTGAGACTTGGATTGGATGGAAGAATGATGATTGAAGTAATTGATTTAATGTATTTGGTCTAATTTGTCCAATTTATGGAAATTGAAAAATTAGGGTTCATGACTAATTCCAAATTTGGGGCTTTTCATATATGTTGTGTATTTGTGTGTGTATATGATGCATATAAAGTTTCATGTTCATTGGATTACATCTTGATGTGTTTTGAAGCATGAAATGACAAAGTGCACCAAATGGCACCATTGTGGTGCTCTCGGCCTTGGTGAGTAATTTTGGGGATTTTGGTTGTTTTGGTGTTTTGATGTTTTGAACATGCTAAGTTCATCTTAGAAATGATTTAGAATCATTCAAAATTGATTAGATCAATTTCGGACTAAAATGGACAAAATACCAAAGTAAGGGTAATTTGGTAAATTCACTTAAATATGATTTATTGAATTTTATTTCATAATTTGATTATTGGAATATTAAATAAATATGTTTATTTAATTAATCCGAGAAAAAAGTTTTGAAATCTGAAAATCGGATTTTCACCGCTTCCGCTGCGTTACCGGATTCACCCCCTAAAAACCCCTACAGATCTTTCCTATAAAATCAATCGCCCATCCCATGAATGGCCATGGTTTAACGACGGGGACCATTTCTGTTGCCGGCGCTCTTTGTATGGGTCCATGTTTCTAGCAAGTTATGCATCCCTTAGCGTATAGTATGCAGGATTCTCCTATTTTTGGCCAATAGTACCCGCTCCTTATAATTAACCATCTCATTTTCACTACGGCTTGTGGGCCCCACAGACCCCTTCATGTACTTCAGCCATAATGGTTTTGGCTTCTGATGGTCCCACACATTTTAACAATAAACCATCCTGACGTTTTTTATACAATACATCCCTTGATACCAAAAAGTTTAAGGCTTTTAGTTTTAGCTTTCGGTTTCCTCCGTTCTCTGGGTTCTTTAAGAAATCTTTGATCTCCCTTCTCTAGTCGTCCTTGTCTTGATTTTCAATGACCACAATGTTATTTCATTATTTTGCCTTACTAGAGCTGGTTTGATTTCCCCCATTCCACACATACTATCCATACTGGTCTGTTTATATTCTGATGCTGCTTGAGCTAGCTCATTAGCTATCTCATTTTCCGTCCTTGAGACGTGCTCTAACTCTACATAGTCAAATTTATCTAGCAAATCTTGAGCTATTTCTAACAATGCCATGATTGACGAACTGTGGCATCTAAAGGCCTTCATCACCTGTTGGACAACTAGTTGCGAATCTCCCTTAATGGACACATTTCTTACTCTCATATCAATGAGTATCTCCAACCCAAATATTAAAGCCTCGTATTCGGCCTGATTGTTGGTGCAACATTCGTCCAATTTAACAATGAAACGAAATAAATCTCTTAAAGGACTGACAAGGGATATTCATATTCCTGCCCATTTCAATGTACTAGACCCATCAAAGTACATCGTCCATAGTTTTAAGTTGTATTCGCCTATTTCCATTTCCATTTCCATTTCTTTGGTTGTGCTTAAACAATGGTGATCAACTAAAAAATCAGTAAGGGCCTGGTTTTTTACGGCCTTTTGGGGTTCGTGTCATATATCAAATTCCGACAACGATATAGACCAAAACCCCACTATTTGATGCAAAATTGGACGAGAGAACATGTATTTCACTATATTGATCTTTGTAACTAGATACACAGTGGTCGGCCTAAGATAGGCACGTAATTACGCCTATGCAGAATCTCAACTTTCCATTCTTCTTCATGACAGAGACGATATTTTACAATCATTCTACATATCTAGTTGTCCTGATGAATTTCGCCTTTAAAAGGCGTTCAACTTTTTTCTTAATGTCAGGTATGACATTGGGTGCAAACCTCCGGGGGGTTGTTTATATGGTTTTTAGTTTGGTATAATAGGCAACATATGTTCTACCAAAGTTTTATCTAAACCAGGCATTTCCTCGTAGTCCCAAGAAAAAAATCTTTATATTTTTTTTAATAGAGAGATTAGTTCTCTGCCTACCTGGGCATCAAGTTTCCTACTGATATAAGTATTGTGTTTGTCACTCTCATCTCCCAGGTCCACTTCTTCTAAGACATTATGTGCCCTTGTAATGCTTGCCTTCTGATGTTCAATCAGAGTGTATTCCAAATTTTATTCTTTCCACCCTGGTTGTTCGTCCTATTCATTTCTTCTTTCCTCCAAACAATCCACCTCGTATGCCTCCCTCATTATGTCTTCTGTTTGATGCGTTATCAATTTCTCTTTTAAGGCCGAAATTGCAGCCTGGGTATCGATTTCAATTTCATGTTCCCTTACATAAGCCATTAAGTTGGCTCTGGTAGCCGCAAGTGCGACTTGTTCTTTAATCTGATCGCCCTTTTTCATTTGAATTGCTGGTTTCATGGCTGGATACTGTCATTTCAAAGGCCGATATAGTTGGACTCGTTTGTATGAATAAATCATTTAATAACTCAACGGTGTATGGCTCGTCATTTTGTGCCACTACGGTCGGATTCCTCGTTTCGTCTGACACTCTGGCCGGTCCGTAATTTCATTTTTCCATGAAATATTCTGCCGAATTTGTTTCTTCTGCGAAAGGCCTATTATCGGCGTGCACCACTTCCACTTCGTCATTCTGATTCCAAAAAACCAGACACTGATGGAGAGAAGAAAGAATACATCGGCTGCCGTGGATCAAATCTCGTCCCAAAAACATGTTATACTTTTTCGATCCGTCTATAACAAAAAATATCATTGTCTTAGTGGTACTCTCTACCTGTAAGTCTAATGGGACGACTCATTTAGCCGTCGTTGCTCCCATCATTGAAGCTTGTGAGCACTACTTCCATAGGGATGAGATCTTCCTCTGACTTCGCTAATCGTCCCAACATCCTAACTGGGATAGCGTTAATGGCTGCCCCGTTGTCGATCAACACTTTGGTGACTGGTATTCCATTTGCCTTTGCCTTAACATACAGAGGTCGGAGATGCTTTGTCATTTGCTGCGGCGATTTTAGAAATGTCATTTTCCCATATATTTATATCTCTATTATTCGTTCATCACTTGCACCTTCTCAAGGTGAACCTTCATGTTCATCCCATCCGGAAGGTGACAACGTGACCGATCCATTGTGTGATGCACCATTGGCTAGTATCCTCTATTTTTCTGCTCTGATTACGATAAGTTTTATTTTAGGCTTTCCGTATAGCACGAGATACGGGGATCGTCCCACGTCTTCTCCCAGTGTCCCCACGGCTGGATTTTCGGCTTTGTATAATTCATTAAGAAGCCGATTTTATGTTGTTCCCCTTCTTCATGCTTCGATTCTTACATCTATTTCTTCTTCTACATCTATCAGCTCGTCATCTGAGACTCTTCTGCCTTCCATGGTAAGTGTTGCAAATCATATCTCCTCCCCATCGTAGACATCTTCACTCCTTCCAATGGTCTCATTATTGTCTCGTTTGAACTTTTTAGACAACAAATAATGATTAGCCACAACTGGCGGCATACTGCCAAACTGAATAACAATGGGTGGTTCTTCATCGTCCGTCTCATCCCACTTCTTTCGTCGGACAAACTTGGTTTGGTCTTTACAACCTGGACTGATTCCCTTTTCGCCACCATCATCTTTGGCTTCAACAACTAGTCTTCTTTTCATATGGGTTTCAGTTGGAAGAACATGGTCTCGCTTTTCGTGGTTAGTGGTAGCTTTCACCTCGCACCGCTGGCGCATCAGCCGGCCATAATTCTTTTGATGTCGTCTCAATTACGTCCTTGTCATTTCGTCCACATGAGGATAGCTCCTCCCTTGCTGGTTTTACGAATACCAAACGTTGGGCTGATGAAACCTAAGCCTAAAAGTCCTGATATTCTGGACGAAGTTTGAGTGTTCTCCATAGAACCTTGGTGTAAAGGTTTTCGGCTGCCACGCCATTGGCTCCCTTTTCGGTGGCTTCTTTTCACAAGTCTCTTCCAGCTCTTTCATCTATTCTATACTGTTCTGGCAGCGAACACACAAATTTTGTGGAACCTTTCCTCTTTGGCGCGGCTCTATCCTCTCGAGAGTGCTAGGGCGTTGATCGTTCTGATTTTCATCTAAGACCATCTTAAATTTTGGCAAATTCATCTTAGTGAGTTCAGAATTGATCATATTCAACTCTAATGGTTTAGGGAACGGATTGTCGTCCACTGTCATCTTTTTTTTCGAACGTTATTCGTCCAGATTCTATGACGTCCTACAACACATTCCAAAACACAAGACAACTTTTAGTTGAATGAGACCATGCATTATGCCACTTACAATATTTTTTGCCACTAACTTGGTCGGGACTTGACAATTTGTGGCGGTCACTCAACTTAATTTATTTATCTTTATATAATTGGTCGAATATGGCATCAACTTTAGTGACGTTAAAAGAAAAATTCCTACTTTTTTTTATCATTTTCTATCTCTGGACGTGGTTCGACTCACGTCTTACAGACATATGGCTTTCCCTTAATTATTTCGGCCAGGCATAGGTGACCGGCGTAAACACACACGTATAACGCAAGCGCACGTATCGTTCAAGTAGTATAAAAATATCGATACCACGAGGACTTAATTCCTACTGTTGTTATTAAATATTGATACTATTTATTTACATGTATCTAATTATAGGGAGAAGAGAATGATTGTTTGATTGCTTTTGGTTGGTTGAATGTGGATTTGCTAATTAAAATAAAAATAGACTCAAAAGAAAATACTAAGGAAAATAAAAGAAAAGACTCAAGGATCTAGGGTCGTGACTCCACACAATATTATTAAGATGAATTGATTCTCTTATCTATGTGTAATAAATCAGATTGCTAACCTGGAACACGAAAATATGCAAAAGCCTATGTCGATGGTCAGACGCAAATACCCAGTATAACCCAATTGAACCATATGTCTATGTCAACCAAATTACATGGATTCATTAAGATTAAGTTCCAATTATGGCTACCCCCGCCCGACAGGTATATGTCTATCCTATAAGGAAATCTATTAAAGGGTTATATATCCTCAAGGAAGATCGTGAGTTATTGAATCTAAGGCTGAAACCTAAAATCTCTATGTCTAGTTCATTTTAAGTTTACCACATCAATCTTATTGGTGATCAGACAACAAGAAGCATTAAGCTTAAGACTCAATAAACAAATTCAAGAATTACCCATAAAAAGAAAATCAACTATTAAGCCTAGTAATACTGTGTTTCATCACTTCCCTAGAATAAAATAAAATGTTGGGGTTAGAGGATCCACATTTAATATTTCTTATCTAGGAATCTCACTTATTATAAAATATAAATTATTTTATATTCTGCTTTCTCATGAATTAATAATGTTAAACATTTAAAACCAGTCATATAGGGGGTAATCCATTTAGTCCAATTACATCAGCCATATAGGCGGTAATTATCTGTCACATAAAGACCAGCCATATAGGCGATAAAGTAATTTATATTTAGACCGACCATATAGGCGGTAATAAAGTCTACCATTAATTAATCCGGTTAAATTATAATTTATAAATTATAATTAAGTGAGATTTACCTAAATAATTATATTAAATGTTTCACCTTTTACCCCAGCGGAAATTTAACTACAAAACATAAAGTAAATAAATAAAAAGCTGTAATAAAATCTAAAAATAAAAATAATTTTAATATTATAAAACTAGATGCTTCCTATGAAATCAGGGAAAAAATCCCAAGGAAAGCACAAGAAATGAAGTGAAGATGAGCTCAATTTATAGGCACATTCGACTTCTGGCGTCGCGACGCCAGCACGCATTTTTGGTCCACGCATGTTTCGTCGGCGGAATCAGGTGGTGACACGTGTCACGCGGTGAAGGTGGTGCAATGAGAAGTCGACACGTGGCACACGGTGATTAGCTGAGCTTTCGGTCCAATGAATATCTGACACGTGGCACGCGCTTTGGATTGGTTCAATGAGAGATTGACACGTGGCAGCATGTGATTCGCCGGTGATTCGTTCCAATGAGAACTCGACACATGGCACGCGCTTGCTTTGGTCCAATGAGATTTCGGCACATGGCAGACGGCGTATTTTAGCTGATCTTCTGTGATGATGACACGTGGCACGTCGCACGTTAGCAAGGTCAGCGCATGCTAGCAAGTCCAATTTCTCAGATTCTGACACGTGTCCCTCGGCGCACGTTAGCATGACCGGCTCACTTTAGGCGTCGCGACGCGTAGGGTCTTGGCGTCGCGACACTGAAAAATTACAAAATTGCCCTTTTGTAATTTTTCCTCTATTTTGGCCCCAAATTGCTTCAAATGCTTCCCAAACTTTATTTATCTGCAAAACACATCAAAATGTTCACAAAACCCGAGAAACTATACAAAATATTCGATTAAATGAGTGGAAAATAGTGATATAAATACCACTCATCACACCCCCAAACCTAACATTTTGCTAGTCCTCGAGCAAAACACAAAATAACATGAAATTAAAATTAAACTGAGCCACTTTCGTAGGGATCACGGTTGCATTTAGCATATGCAACAAGCCTTTAAACCCCTAGGTGTCCCTAGTGGACGAGTTGTAGTCTCGTGAAGGTTTACAGCAATGATACCCACAAACATTTTACAAAAAAAAAAGTAGTGAAACTAATGCACACAGAAGCAAAAAGAGAAGAGAAAATAGAATAAAGAAATTAGTGGCTAATCAGGTGAAATTTTTACTCCAAGTTACTAGTTGTTTTCTTTCTTTCTAAATTACTGAATATGTAAATTCTCCGATTATATTTACCATTCTCCATATACACAGCCAACAAAATATTAAACAACTCATTTTTGCCCACAACAGTCATAAGTGCAGTTGATAAGAGAGTAATATTTTTGTCCTAAAGTTTTATCAGAATTCACATCTTTTTGTAGCAATGGAATAATTTTTCGGATTTTTCTGATTTTTTCTTTGATTTTTATTTATTTATTTATATACAATATCTTCCGTCTATGTAGCGAGTGTTGGATCGGTGGCTCCCAAACCAGTTGACTTTAGGGCACCAGGTGTTAAGACACCCCTACAGACTTAATTACTCAGACTTCAGATATATATATTTTTTTGTAGCATCTTTGATCCATGTAGCGAGCTTTGGGCCAGTGACTCCCAAACCAGTTGGTTTTAGAGCACTAGGTGTTAAAACACCCTTACAGACTTAATAACTCGGATCTCAGACGTTTTTTTTTTTTTACTCCAATGTTTTTTGAGATGCTTCCTCCAATTAAACTAGAGCACTGAATATTACAAACTTTTCAATTACAGTTCATGTCTGTATGTTACTATGCATTTTGATAATATCTGCCAACTAAGCATATGAAGATCCATTTTAGTCAGTTTTAAGGAGAATTTACAAATTAAATAATTCAAAAGGAAATAAACAAAAATTAACTTGTTTCAAAAATGGTTTGAGATACGTCTCAGGAGTGGAAACTCCTTACTCAGCTATCTCTTACCAATTTCACATTTTTAGCCAAAATAAAAACACAAAAACGCAAAATATTTTTGTAATTTTTTGAAAAAATTTCAATTTTTTTTTGTATTTTTCGAAAAATTTTGGACTAAGAATAACATAATAAAAACAAGTTACTATTAACTAATCCCCACCTCCAAACCTAAATGAGACATTGTCCCCAATGTCTTAAACAGTAAAAGTAGAATGTAGAAGATAATACCTGGTTAGCTGAAATTTTACAGGAAAAAATACCGATTAAGATCTATGTCCAATTTACGCTTCTTACCACGATCGCTATTTGTCCATTTTTCAGTAAAAATTTCGACAGAATGTCCTCTAAAAACTCAAAATTTCCACAAATTCACCCTAAAACTAACATCCAACTTCGCCCCAAAATCTAAAAAATTCACAAATCCAACACTTCCAAAGTCCAACCAATCGAATCCAACACTCCCAATACCACACAAATTACCAAATTTTCTTCAAATTTTTAATATTGATAATTTAAAATTCGGACATGTGTCTTCGATTTTGGGCTCGGCAGTGGGTGTCTCGCTGCTTGGTGGAATCGGCAAGGATGGCTCGGTCTCGGCAAGGGGTGGTTATATGGTTCAGTGTGGTCTCGGTAAGGGGTTGTTGTGTCTCGGTAGAGGGGGTTCGCGGCTTGACTAGGTATGCCTCGGTGATGGGTGAATCGGCTGTGGGCTCTCGGTTGGATGATTCGGCTCACGGTGGGGATGGAGGCTCGGCTGTGGTGGTTGGTGTCTCAGTTTCTGGGCAGATCTCGACTGTGGGTGTTGTTAGCTCTCGGTTTTTTTTTTAGCAAAACCAAGTCTTTCGACAGATACATCCACTCGGACGCGACTCAAGAGATGACTCCTTACTCGGCCGTCTCTACTGGATTGACTTTATATCTTCGTGATTTTGTCAAAATTTTTATTCTGTGAAAATCCCGCTTGCACTGGCTTGCTTTGTCCTGAAAAGTTCCATTTTTAATTTTTCCTGCAAAAATAACACAACATTAAAAACAATTCTACAACATGTATACACAAAATAATAAATAATTAAAATTATTGCATGGGTTGCCTCCCTGCTAGCGCTAAATTTTTCGTCTTCAGCCAGACGTGACTGAAATCTATCTGTCAATGAGGTTTCAGCGTCGTTCTGGATGTCTGATTAAAGACAATCCCATGAGCATTGCTTTTGAAGGGTATTTTCCAACGGTAAAGTGGCAAAAAGAATTTTTTCACATTCAGTGCTTGTGTCACCTTTTTAACCTTTGTCGCTTCATTGGTTCCTGAAAAGAAAGAAAGAAAATCAGGAGTTCTCGTATGGTGCTTGACTTGGAATGGAAGTTCCATTCTGTCAAGCTTCTGGGTGATGTCTTTGATTTGTACTCCCCAAAACAGTGATGTTTCGCCTGAATTCACTGGATCTTCAATTTTGTCTGACCTCATCCATTTGCTCTGTTTCTTGCTCCACCTTTTCTTCACAGATGTATTTTAAAATTTCCGTATTCAACTCTCCATCCGTCATCTGTGAAATGCATGCTCCATAAGTATCTGCCTGAGGATGTAAAGATGTTTCTAACATTAGGTCTTCATCCTCTGATACGACTGGAATGGATGGTTCAGGTAGATCTTCATCAAACATCATGGTAAAGCATGCTCCAAGATCTTCATTTTGAGGATTGAAAGTTTGATCCTCCGTTGTTGGTACAGTTGTTACAAATAGATCAGCTTCATCCTCTTCAGAATGTGAATAATAAAAGTCAAATAGAGACTTTGTTGGTTTGGGCTCCTGAACTGATACCTCTGGTTGTTGATACTGATCAGCCTCCTCCTCTGTTAAGGTGTCATTGTGGATCTCTGGGTACTCGAAGGTTTTGTCAGTTTCATCTGATAATTCTTCTTGAGGTAATTGTCTCGTTTGATCTATCAGTCTCTGAATGAATTCTGATTGTCTCTAAATACTTTCAAATTGATTCTGGCATGTTTCAAACATTGTATCCAATTTTTCGTCTTGTTTCTTGACCCAATCTTTGAGCATGTCAATCATTTGATCTTCCTCTGATGGTTCTGATTGTTGATGGAAATCGAGGGTAGATGGTGGATGAGATGGAAAATATGATGGTTCTTCGTACCTTGAATGATTCTGATAATTCTGCCACTCTGAAAAGTATATGCATTGATCGCTCGAGTGGTTACCATCACAAATCACACATCTCCCCATGTCGTTCTGATGAGCAAATGTAGTATTGCTTGATTCTGACATCTAGTGATAGTTATTTGGCTGGACAACAGGCCTCAGAAAATCGGACTGTTGCTCCCAGATTTGGGGTGTATCTTCTAGTAAAGCTCGTGATCTTTCAATCTCCCAATAATGTTCCATTTTTCAATCACCTGAAAACAAAAGAAAGAAATAAAAATTACAAATAAAAATAAAGAAAATTAGATACAAGTAAATTAGATAGCTTCAAAATTAATAACTCAAGTAAAATAAGTCCCCGACAACGGCGCCAAAAACTTGACCGGCGTAAACACACACGTATAATGCAAGCGCACGTATCGTTCAAGTAGTATAAAAATATCAATCCCACGAGGACTTAATTCCTACTGTTGTTATTAAATATTGATACTATTTATTTACAGGTATCTAATTATAGGGAGAAGAGAATGATTGTTTGATTGCTTTTGGTTGGTTGAATTTGGATTTGCTAATTAAAATAAAAACAGACTCAAAAGAAAATACTAAGGAAAATAAAAGAAAAGACTCAAGAATCTAGGGTCGTGACTCCACACAATATTATTATAAAGATGAATTGATTCTCTTATCTATGTGTAATAAATCAGATTGCTAACCTGGAACACGAAAATATGCAAAAGCCTTTGTCGATGGTCAGACGCAAATACTCAGTATAACCCAATTGAACCATATGTCTATGTCAACCAAATTACACGGATTCATTAAGATTAAGTTCCAATTATGACTACCTCCGCCCGACAGGTATATGTCTATCTTGTAAGGAAATCTATTAAAGGGTTATCTATCCTCGAGGAAGATCGTGGGTTATTGGCTGAAACCTAAAATCTCTATGTCTAGTTCATTTTAAGTTTACCACATCAATCTTATTGGTGATCAGACAACAAGAAGCATTAAGCTTAAGACTCAATAAACAAACTCAAGAATTACCCATAAAAAGAAAATCAACTATTAAGCCTAGTAATACTGTGTTTTATCACTTCCCTAGAATAAAATAAAACATTGGGGTTAGAGGATCCACATTTAATATTTCTTATCTAGGAATCTCACTTATTATAAAATATAAATTATTTTATATTCTGCTTTCTCATGAATTAATAATGTAAACATTTAAAACCAGTCATATAGGCGGTAATCCATTTAGTCCAATTACACCAGCCATATAGGTGGTAATTATCTGTCACATAAAGACCAGCCATATAGGCGGTAAAGTAATTTATATTTAGACCGACCATATAGGCGGTAATAAAGTCTGCCATTAATTAATCCGGTTAAATTATAATTCATAAATTATAATTAAGTGAGATTTGCCTAAATAATTATATTAAATGTTTCACATTTTACCCCAGCGGAAATTTAACTACAAAACATAAAGTAAATAAATAAAAAGCTGTAATAAAAACTAAAAATAAAAATAATTTTAATATTACAAAACTAGATGCTTCCTATGAAATGGGGGAAAAATCTCAAGGAAAGCACAAGAAATGAAGTGAAGAGGAGCTCAATTTATATGCACATTCGGCTTCTAGCGTCGCGACGCCAAAGTGCTTGGCGTCGTGACGCCAGCACGCGTTTTTGGTCCACGCGTGTTTCGTCGGCGGAATCAGGTGGTGACAGGTGTCACGTGGTGAAGGTGGTGCAATGAGAAGTCGACACGTGGCACACGGTGATTAGCTGAGCTTTCGGTCCAATGAACATCTGACACATGGCACGCGCTTTGGATTGGTCCAATGAGAGATTGACATGTGGCAGCATGTGATTCGCCGGTGATTCGTTCCAATGAGAACTCGACACGTGGCACGCGCTTGCTTTGGTCCAATGCGATTTCGACACATGACAGACGGCGCATTTTAGCTGATCTTTTGTGATGATGACACGTGGCACGGCGCACGTTAGCAAGTCCAATTTCTCAGATTCTGACACGTGTCCCTCGGCGCACGTTAGCATGACCGACTCACTTTAGGCGTCGCGACGCGTAGGGTCTTGGCGTCGCGACGCGTAGGGTCTTGGCGTCGCGACACTGACAAATTACAAAATTGCCCTTTTGTCATTTTTCCTCTACTTTGGCCCCAAATTGCTTCAAATGCTTTCCAAACTTTATTTATCTGCAAAACAACACAAAACACATCAAAATGTTCACAAAACCCGAGAAACTAAACAAAATATTAGGTTAAATGAGTGGGAAATAGTGATATAAATACCACTCATCAATAGGTCGGCCGATTCAACATTCATTTCGTCTATCTCATAGCTTGTATTCCGATAATAAGTTCTCTTACTAGCATTCTTCATATGTTCTTCTTCTCTCAACAATCGTTCAAACCTTACTACGCTAGTAGTGAGTTGGAGAAAGTCTCAGAACTCTCGGTCTTGGAACTTCTTTTTCAAGTCAAAGTTAAGACAACTTTGAGCGATTTTTACAAATTCTTTTTCTGGTAGGGGTATATAACATCGACTTCGGGCCGCTTTAAATCTTTGTAAAAACGTTTCAGCCCATTCACCCGACAATTGTCTCAAATTTGCTAAGTCGGCCAGGGTTACTTCATACTCAGTTTTATAAAACTGTTCATGGAATAACTGCTTCATTTGGTGCCAGTTCTCCACCGAATTAGGTGGTAGGCTAATATACCAGGAAAAAATTATTCCTGACAACGAGCCATGGAACAATCTTAGTTTATGGAAATCATTCGTCTCCCCACACTGAAGAGTAAACCGCCATATGTGTTTTATGGTGGAAACTTCTCCAGATCCCGTGAACATAGAGAACTCTGGTATTTTGTAATTCATGGGCCATGGATACGCTAAATCAATCCAATCAGGGTACGGTTTCTGATGTCTCGGCCGAATTGGTCTTATCTAGGGATGGCAGCGGGTAGGGTTTGGTGCGGGTTTGTCATTACCAAACCCGCACCCGCATATGTGAACAAATTACCAAACCCGCACCATACCCGCTGTGGGTTTTAATTTTCATTACCAAACCCGCACCCGCATATGTGAACAAATTACCAAACCCGCATTGGTACCCAACGGATTTTTTGCGGGTTTGGTCATCTCAGGATTCTAGCGAGTTTGTATTCAAGAACTGTTTGCATCTGGAACTACCAGTCTCAGCCAAGTGTGAAAATGTACATAGCTTACTGCCATTTGATCATATTATACCTCTTATCATAATAGTAATTAGGTTTTGTTTGTTAAATTTAAATGAGGCACAGACAGTGACTCACGGCATGGGCCATAGGCCCATAACATTTTAATTCCACCATTACTTCTTTCTAGTTTCTATCATCCAATTTATTTATTTTTTATTATTAAAATGATTATGGATACAATTATGTGAGTCATGACTCATGAGATTAATTAAAAAATTTCTTTTTTGCGGGTATACGGGTACCCGCTGCGGGTACCCGCATATTTTACTAAAATACCAAACCCGCACCGCACCCGCAGCGGGTTCTATTTTAAAATACCAAACCCGCACCATACCCACTAATATATTTACCAAACCCTACCCATTGCGGGCGGGTTTTTGCGGGTTGCGGGTAGGCGGGTAAAATTGCCATCCCTAGTCTTATCCCCAAACCGAATTGATTTTGGAGAATCCCGGTCATTTGTTCTCTTAACATATCGTTGCCATTGAATGACACTCCAACAGGCAATGGTTGTGGTCCCCTTACAAATGGGACATGATCTCATGTCCTTGTAAATATTGGGGCAACACTACTTCATGTTGTATCACGTTCGGCCCTAGGTGTGGGCCTAGACCAACAAGATTTGCCCCTCCCCGGGACATTGTTGGGGGCAACAACCCCTTGTGGAGGAACGTTACTTGGTCCAGCCTCCAGATTACTTGACGTGGGAGGTGACCCCTGATGGGATTGTCCCCCCATTTACGCATATAGTCATTAGCTCATTTAATGAACTCATGTGTTTGGCCATGTTTTCGTGATGCGAGTTACTAGTCGAAATGAACTTATCTATGACAGGAGTATTTTGGAGTCTAACCTGTTCACCAATGTCCTGAGTGAATTCACCGAACAAGGCGCGCATTACGTTAGGATTAAACTCTCTTATAGTGTCATAACGACTTGTTTCTACTAAACCCTCAAAATGTCCAACTACCGTTGGAACGTGAAATTGGTTGGTTTGCTCCAATCCCTCTTCCTCTTCCTCTGTACTTGAATCAGTCTGAGCATTCTTTTTAGGAGGCATCTTAACTTCTTGCATCAAATTCTCCCACTGTGGTCGCCAAAAACTGTTCGCACAATTTTTCATCACTACGCTTGTAAGGTTCAAACCTCCTGAGACACAGTCCCAGAAAGGGGTGATTGATTCCAAGAAAATGCCTCCAATGGGCACAAGCACACAGATTACAGTCTTAAAGATTAAAAAGCTAAGAAATTAAAAATACTTGCTCTTTCGAGTAATTTTTTTCTCCTTCTTTTCTATTGCTATGCTTAAGCCCTTTATACTGCATGGATTTATCAAACGCTCGAACGGTTTCGTCGTTAACCCCCCACGTCACGTGCTCACATGTAACTACTGGATCATGTGTGCAACTGCTAGATCATGCATGCAACTGGCCAACCGCTCTGGAAGTGTTTCTTTCATTCTTCACGATTCTCTTCCCAGTCTTCGAATCGTTCTGTGTTGAGCCTCTCTGAACCGAATCATTCTTCGTCCCCCAGAACGATGCCATGCATTTTCATCCTTAGATACGTCATTCGTTTTTCGTCCTTTGATTCTTTCGACCCTTTTCGTCCTTGGGAGAAATTTATTTTCTATTAATACTTACAAATTTTATTTGGATCATAACATAATTTTTTCACCTCATCACATATCAAACTGTTGAATCTCAGCTAATAACAAAAACTTATTGTGTTTTCTTTTACTTTTTACAAAACAAAATTACACCACAACTTTTTACATATTAACACCGTTGTTTGGTTTGACCAAACAGTTCACATAACCACCATTATCTAGACCCGGCCAAGGTTCCGGTTCGGAACTGGAACCGAACCGGAAGGGGACCGGTTCGGTTGGGGTTCCACCCCAACTCGAACCGGTGGAACCGTACGGTTCCACCGGTTCGGACGATTCCAACCGGAACCGAACGGTTCCGGTTGGAACCGCAGGGTTCATGTTGGAACCGTAGGGTTCCAACATGAACCCTACGCTCCCAACGGCTAATAACGGTAATAAAACGGTTATATTTAGGGGCATTTTTTGTATCAAAAAAATTCTAAAATTCTATAAATAGGATTCATTTTTCATAATTTCATCACAACAAAACGTCATATTTTCAAATTATATAAGATGGTAAAATTATTTTAAATGAAATATTTAAAGAGATGAAATGTCGTATTTCTATATGTTCTGATATTTGGAGTGACCATTGGCAAACACACTCATACATGGGTGTGACTTGTCATTGGATTGATGCATCATTTACCATGCAAAAAAGACTTATTGCATTTAGAGTTTTTGATGACCCACATACTGCACATAATATTTATAGAATGATGAAGGTAATTTTTTATGAATATGGTTTAGTAGAAAAACTTTTAACAATTGGATTTGATAATGCATCTGCAAAAATACTGTTGACAATGACGACCCTAATGATATTGTTTTGCTCGAAGCCATTACTGCTATGAAGGTAAAATGGTTGAATTATTTTAGAGAAATTCTTTTACTTTATCTTATTGCTGCTGTTTTTTATCTTAGATTTAAATTAGAAGGTTTGAATGATGGTTTACAAGCTTACTATGGTTATTTAGGAATATTAGATGATGTTGATATTACGAGCATAATGACGAAATTAAGAAGTGATTTAATTATTTTATTTAATGATTATATTGTAAGATATAACTTAGGAACATTAGGTCAATCCAGTAGTAGCGAACCGGTAGTTCAAACAAGACTTAGCGCAGGGGATCGTTGGTTATTGCAACGAAATAAAAAATCTAGGGATACGACAACTAATAACCCTGAATTAGATAATTATTTATCTACAAATTTTGAGTTTTCTAATGAAAGTTTATGCAGTAAAAATTTTAAAATCCTTGAATGGTGGAACCGGCATCAAAATATATATCTTGTTTTATCTATTATTGCTAAAGAGATCTTGGCAGCACCTATTTCCACCGTTGCGGTTGAGCAAGCCTTCAGCTTGGGAGGTAATATATTGGAAGCTAGGCGATCTTCATTACATCCAAGCACTCTAGAAGCAACAGCTTGTGTGGATGATTGGACTCGAGTTGATTTGAGACAACAAGAAGATGCCCCCGATGATTTTGAAGATTTGTTCGATAATGCTTCTGCAACAAGTGCAAGCGGAACCGGAGCCGAAGGATCAACTGATAATGTATGCAACTTAAATTTTTAAAAATTTAAACTCAAACTCTTCAATGTAATAAATTTTTTTATTTATAAAATTAATCTCATTTATTTTAATTAATTTTCAAAAAAAAAAAGAAAAAAATTATTTGAACGGAACCGAACCGTTCGGTTCCGGTTCGGTGTTTCGGTTCCACATTTGTGGAACCGGAAACCGGCCGGTTCGGTTCGGTTCCGAACCGGAACCGAACCGCCGGCCGGGTCTACCATTATCAATCATACTTGAATAAAAAAAAAAAATTTCATAATGACCTGCTGAAAAATCTCGTCCTGCAACATATAAATGAAACCCTTTTAATGTTCTTTACCTCTCTTCAAGGAAATGATGAACTTGCATCATGTGAAATGGTCTATTACGATCTTCCAACAATAAACTCAGAAAAGACATCTAGCAATGGGGTAAAATTAAGTAAAATAACCAGAAACCATGAATCCTAAATGCAGCATCTCACGGCAACAAGAGTACAAAATTAAGAAACCAAAATAAAGCACAATCGAGCAAGAAACTTCGGAGCACACTGACAAAAATCAACTCGAACCTTAGTATTCCTCCCATTTAAACACACGTAGTGTATACAAAAGCACTATAGACTCTATGCAAAATTAGTCTTTTTACCCAAATATACATCAATGAATTTCTTTCAAACCACTAGAAATGGATAACAGTGACTTTCCAACCCCCCACCTGTGTGGTAACTGGGCTTGTAAACAGATATCACGGCTACATTCTCCCCCCTAAAAAACCTAGAGAATAGCCAATATACCGATCAGTACAGAAGAACGAAGTCAACGATCGTCATATAAAACATCTATATTCAAATAGCCTTCAAGAGATCATCGAAATCTGGCTGACAGCGCAACAATGTGCGTCCAAGCTTGAGTATCATCAAAATCCTAAATTCGATTCCTCCTCTTTCAAGAATTGAAGTCCATAATCTGACGAGCCATGCTCCACATGGTTGGCCCCACCAGGCAGCTCCACATAAGGATTCTGGAACTGGTAAGATGGGTCCAGGGGTTCCTCGAATTGGAATTGGCTGTGATCAATTGACCCTGGTTGAGCAGTATAATAATTCAATTCACCCTTCTGCTCAGATCCACAAAGAGGATTATTATCCAACAAATTTAACAGATCATTGACATCAAACATTTCATCCTTAGACGACCAGTCGCATCCCTCCAACCAATCGATAACTGCAGCATCCTTCTGCTCATCCTTTGTCTCAGGTTTGATGTCATAAATATCGCTCATGTTTCTTGCTTCTGGCTTGCAATCTAACATCTCACCCCAATAGCACTCTTCAGTATCTTCAGCCTCATTTTTAGCTTTTGGTTTCACTGGACTACATAATAATTTAGCTTCAGGTTGAGCGATTTTAGATTCGGCTTCCCTGCTGTCATTCTTCACCTTTGCATTCTCAATCTCTGACTGATTTGACATCGTCGTCAAGTCAGAATCCTTTGAACAATCATTGAATCTCGTAAAATCAGGCAAATTAAGTCGTGCATAAGGACCATACATGGTCCTTGCAGCTTGATCATAAGCATGAGCAGCCTCAACAGCAGTTGGAAAAGTACCGAGCCATAGTCTCTTTCCCCTGTTTGGCTCCCTTATCTCCGCAACCCACTTACCCCAAGTCCTTTGCCTCACACCTCTATAGCTACACCGTGCATTATCCGGTCCTCCTTTACCTTTCATACAACCCTTTTTCGAACCCTTGGCTGGAATTTTTCTCACAGGTTTATCCTCACCGTTACCATATTCAAGAGACTCATTGTATTGCCTCCACCTTTCAAGAGTCTCGGTGACATTACCGCCATCGCCATCTCTTCGCTTCCTTTTCCTGGAGGAATCAACAGCCCTCATATTAGTACCTTGCTTTTTACGAACACCCATCTTCCTAATAACTTCAATAATATCGCAAAGCAGCCACCTTTATATAAACAAAACTTATGATAAGTGGGAATCCAATTATGAGTTGCCCTAGAAATGAAAACCAAACAGTTTTTGGATATGATTGGTAATTTATATAAATCTCGGAATTCCTTTGTGGCCAAGTAATTTCCTTATCACCTAACTAAAAAGAATACTTTCGCAACAAGTAATTGAATAAATAATAATAATAATAATAATAATAATAAAGGTGACCGTGTATAGAACAATACAATATCAAGTTATTAAAAGAAATCCCAATTAGAAATCCTAAATTACTTACTTTTAACAAATTCGAAAAATTAAACCCCGGCTAAAATCCAAACAAACCCCGAAATGATCAGACCCAAAACAAAAAAAAATCAGAAACCATAAAATTAGCGATAAGGAAAAAATAAAAAATCAACTAACCTGTTACTGCTCAGAGGCGTCATAAGTGACGAAGAAGAATCTTTTCTTTGAATAGCCGTAGTGGTTCTGTTCTGATAATCACAAGACTCGTAAGTGCTTTTGCTTCCTTGTTTTGGCTTTTGTTTTTTTTTTTTTTTTTTTTCAAATTTTCGCTTCGGCTTTCGCTTTGAGAGAGTTTCAACTTTCAAGATCGAAGAAAAATTTCTGATTAGCGAGAGTTGAGATACATTTATAGCCTTCTCTAGATATTTTTGATAAATATATTTTTGGATGTGATGACGTGGCGATTTTCTAGTCGCGTCGTGGCGCTTCGGGGTCTCCGTATGTTGTGGCACCTGTCACATCGAAGCTTCCCGAAACCACTCCCCGATCACATCGTTTGCTTTACACACAAGAAATTTCCCAATTTTAGTCCTCACTCACTGTCCCCCTCTTGCCATCAATTTTCCGCGAAATTTCGACTCTGCCACTGCGCTCTTTCTCATTTTTCACTGGAGTTGGAATACTGAATTCGGTCAAACTTGGTCATAGCCGTAACTTAAATTACCAAATTTAGAAAGTTGGGTAACATTAAAATAGGAGTAGTGCTACTTTACCCGTCCGGTCAGGCACCCATTCGGTATTCGTTCCGATAAAATATCATTTTCCTTGAAATCTTTATCGAGTTAAATTTAATAAATTTTCAATTTAGGCAATTTACAATATCTAATACAGTGCATCATGAGCTTGTTGGAATGTTAAGGTCAACATAGTCACCTTTAACCGAAGGAGGAACTAAATCTTTATTGGTAGACGAAACTGAATTCATCATCTCAAATTATTTCCTGCCTTTCTTGTATTTCAGCAATGTTTGTTTGCATATAGAATTTGGGCTATATCCGTGAATCCACCATACTCGTGTGGTCTATATTTCACACTCTTGGGCTTGGCCCATAAAAGTTAGCTTCAAGCCCATTGCGGAAAGAATTCATCAGCACAAAATAAGTGGTAAAAGTGTATCAGCACATATTAAATTTTGGATCCCAGTTGGATCCTAAATTTGGGACATCCAATTAATTTAGGATAAGAAAATATATATAATAAAATCTGATCACGCTTTTAAAAAATACAAATATTTAAATAAATAATAGTTTTTTTTTAACATAATATTTTTATTTAACACAATTGTTATTAATAAATAATTATTTATTGGTTGTAACATAATATTTATATAATGGTGGTATTTTGATTTTTGTTGCTTTGTAATTTATCTAACCGAAAACTTTGGAACTATTTTAACCTGAAATTAAGTTGGGATTTTCCCGTAATCTATAAATGAATCTATCATGAACTGTAAACATTGTTTCACATTAAGCTGTTACAACTTACAACTCAAAAATTAATCAACAATGACAAATATATTAAATGATTACTCATTCAGTATAGAATCACAGTCTTAAAATCAAATTTTAATTTAATTAAATAATTTTTTTATATACGTAATCTTTTTTGATTGATTTAAAATTATAATTATATATTCATTCTAAACTCATGAAATACATATATCATTAACCTCCCTCTTGTCTATCAGTTGATGTACCTTTAATATGTACCTATTACAAGCCTATGATAAGACTTGAAGCTTCACCCATTATTGAACATGGCACGAGAAAACTCCAAACTACGCTGATTGATAGCGAATTACGAATCATTTGTTGTGTTTATTGTGAAGGTAACTGATGAGCGGTCAATATAGTATATTTGTCGCCCAAGTTTTGTATTTTGTGAGTTAATGGGAGGAGCATAGATGTCAATCGTCGACTAAAAGATGTGTTTTTGGACATGAAATGCAGTAAAACTAGAAGCCCCATTGGCGGGACTACAAAAGTCCATTGTCGCGCCAATGAAGCTGAAGAATTGAAGAGTTACCTGCCTCTCATTGGCACGCCAACAGTATGTCATTGGTGTATCAATGGTAACGATGCAATTGAAGTGCTTTCTACCTCCTATTGGCGCGCCAACAGGAACTCATTGGCGTACCAATGTTGTTTCTTGATTTTATTAGAACTTAAATTTCTTAAGAAGGAAAGCTCCCTACAACCCCTAAATAAGAATAAGTCTGGTTCTAAACCTAGTGGAGATACTTTTGCAGGCTCAGTGATACTTTTGAGAGGAAAAAAAAAGCACATCAAGCAACAGAGTCCCGAGGTTTAACATCAAGAAAACTGAAGATTGTCGACTTCAACAAAGTTTATTCTTTTCTTCTCTTTCATGATGTTTTGTTTAATTTTGAGTATTTTTTTCTTCTCTTTCATGATGCTTTATTTAATTTTGAGTATTTCTTTAAAACTTTCTCTCATGTGCTTAACTAAACTCTTAATATAGGTTTGTGATAAAACATAGTACTCTAATTTTATATAATTGATTTTTCTTATATCTTGTGTGATTTATTGGCTTATTTATTAAACTTTATGTGTAATGTTTATTGTTGCTTGATCACCAATAAGATTGACGTGAGAAACTTATTTGAACTTGAAAGATGAATTTTAGGTTTGACCTTTAATTCAATAATGTACGATTTCATCTAAAGAATATATCTGCATGATAGAAATATAACTGTAGTACGTGCATAATCATAATTGAAACTTGATCTTAATAAATTTGGATTAAGTTAGTTAAAATAAAAATATAATTAGTTGGGTCATTCGAAATATATTCACATGAAACAATCTATTCGTTCCTTTGTACAAACTATTGGATCATTTTTTGCACTTTACATCTCCATTTAATGTGTTTTGAGTAAAAAAATTATGAACGAATTTTAAATCTAGAATACTTACGGTGTCAGAATTTCATCAGGAATGGCAATCAAGATTTCATGTTCCTATCGTGTCTCATATTGTCCCGTTCTGATTATTATTCGGGATTAAGAAATCGTCCCGAATCTTGATCAGTATTTTGAATGGAGATGAAATTATATCTCAAATCATGAACCGAATGGTGTGGGATCCCGGTCGGGATTCAGGTCTTTTTAGGCTAAAATTCGGGATTCGAGATAAAAACAATCTTGAATCCTAGCTTGATTTTTTATTCGAAACGATGTATCATCCTGAATTTCGACCGGAATTTTCATTTGGTACGAAAAATCATCTCGAATCCCGAACCAAATGGGACAGGATCCTGATCAATATTTGAGATTCATGATTTTTCTGCCAACCCTATCTGATAATTTTAAAGAGAGAGAATAATTATGGAAGACATCTGTTTTGTTTAGTTTTTAAATATCATGGCAGTTTCGATTAGTCTCATATTCCCGATTTGTATTCTATAAATTTGGTTGGATTAATTATGTCTCCTTTTAAGTAAATTAGCAGAAATATAATTTCATTGGAATACTCTGCTTATTGCCTTATTTGAGTCAATTTGGCACTCCTTTCCCTATTCGGTGTTCGGATTCTGATCTACATCTTTTGATGAAATTTTGAAGCGGGCCTCAGGTGAAATACTGATACAATTTCTCGAGAAAAAAGATATGTGAATTGATACAAGATTATTAGTAATATATGTGTGATGCAAGGATAAGTCATGTTAATTTGGATTTAGTGTTAAACTTTTTATAATCTTCCACACGCATATATAAATAGCAATGAAAGATTTATACTTGATAATATAAATTCCTTATTCAATAACTAGTGATAAAAATTGATTAAAAAAAAAATTAGGCTTAGTTTCACACCGAATTCAAATCTTATCCATGATCAAAGTGAGGTTATGATTTTTTTAGGGTGATGAGAAGAATTGGACCATTTTTAGGTTTTTTTCCTCTTTACTAATATGTTTTGCCATTTTTAATGTAAAATCCTTTTTTTGCAACTTTAGAGCTTTATTTTGTAGGAGGTAAAAATAGTGATACTGTATAAATCTTTACCAAAAAAAATTCTCCCGTCTAGTTAAAATCTTGTCACATCCCACTTTTATTTCGTATTATTTAAAATTTCAAGATATTTTTTTATCATGTCTCGCATGTCCTTAATTTTATCTTGAATAAGATAAGATCCCGTTGAGACGGGATGAAAAAAATTACCATCCCTAATGATGTGATCCAGAATGAGTTCTGTTTGTTGGGCCAAGTTAACTTGCAGTTGTGGCTGATTGCATGGCTTGGTCAGATTGGTTTATTTGGGCCATTTTGGTGGATTTGGAAGATTCATTAGGTTCTGGAGTTTGGTCAATGCATGAGACTTTATATGAAGTATTTATTATGTCTAAATCAAGAATGAAATGGGTTTTGGACGTGCATGAGCTGCCTTGATTTATTTTCGTCTTTATTTCCGAATGGTACATTAGCAATGGTGAGATTTGCGCAGTCTTCGTATTTTGGACGTAACTTTCCCGTCCGATGTCCGATTTTGGTGATTCAAGTTACAGTGAAAAGATAACTCGTAACTCTACAACTTTGTAGCTTACATCAAAGTCCAGTTCAGACTTATTCTTGGTCAAAATGAAGACGCAACATATCCCTACAGTTTTTATATTTTATATTTTTTCAAGGTTATGTGTTGTTTAAGTGCTTGGCTGAACTTTAATTATATTACAAAGCTCATGCACAAAATTTTCAAGTATTTTATATGTTATTGGGTTTATTTTATTAGGGTTTTATTATATTTGAGTAGAATTAGAGTTAACCACCTATTTAAAGGGGGCATTATTCATTGTAATTGAGAATTAACTAAGAATATATCTTTTTACAAAACAAATTGACTTGTGTCATCTTGAGGGAGTGGATTCTTCCTTGGTTTTACGGAACAAAAGCTTATTAACGTGTGGCAAGCATTGTGGCACTGTATCGCTGTTCAGGATTCTCCAAAGAAATAAAGAAATGTTCTTAAGTGCAATGTTCCTTAAGAGTTGGACTTGATCTTGGAAGAATTTTGTTCTTACAAAATCAAGTTTTGCGGTTTGTTTGGCTTTGTTTTAGGCAGTTTCTTATCACCTAATCTAGTATAATTTGCCTAACGCGACCTGAGGTAAGTCTTTTCTCTTATATAAAACATCAAGTAATTAATTTACAAACTTCTGTGTAGGACTTGAAGAAGTCGAGCAATTACATGCATTGATTTATTTAAATTGACAAGCATGGCCATCTCCTTTGCAATGCTATTACAATATTACGAGTCATAAGTAGTTGAGATTTGTTTATCTTCTTTTGAAATTTTGCTATATCCTAAAAGTTTATTATCCATATGGCTTGAAAGAGATTCTTTTTCCTTTTTTTTTTTTTATTTTTTTTCTTTTTTTTATTTTGGGAAAATTTTAGGAAAGTTCAGTATGTTTTATCATTAATTAATAATTTGGATATAATTTTTATTGTATCTTTAGAAAATATCTCACAAACAAGAAGTCCAAACCACCATAGCTAATCAAACCCACTTTGCACCAAATATTGTGGGTTGTATAAAGTCTTTTAGGCCCTAAAAGCCCTTTTCTGTTTCTTTTTGGGCCCGTTTAATAATTCTTTATTCCTTGGAAAACTTGGTAATTTTTGTTGTTGCATTTGTAGGCACGTTTGAAATTGAAATTGAGAATTGGAACAAATTTAATTATAGTTTGAACATGTGGGATTTACAACTGGACTATACATCCACCCAAAACTCATCTAACTAATTAATGAAATTGACTACTTATAAATACTTCATCTACATCTTTTCTAAACGACGTGGAATGTCACATTAAGAATGTATTTTGATAATTGGATACAAAAATTGTGAAAATAAGATTATTCAAAAAAACTCAAATTGATATTTCACTATAGGAAAAAAAAAAATACATCTTAGCATAAACTATTGTCTCGGAATCCAGGGAAAACAAACACTTAAAAAGAATAAAAAACAAAATGATTAATAAGAGAAAAAAAATTATGCTGTTGATGATAATCATCTTAGCATACTGGATAATCCGCGGCGGTGCTGCTAGTGATTGCAATTCTCCAACTCCATTTTCTACCAAGAAAGCCATGGCCAAGCCCCATGTGATATGAACATCCAGTGACAGTGCATTAGCCACACCCCTACAATTTTCATATTGGTGAATTTTATAGTCAAAAATATAAAATTAAATAAAATAAGGTGTATGTTTGTGATTCAGCTTAATTTATTTACCTGGATTATCTGCGACGAATCTGATGACAGCCCATCCTCCAACAGGGACACCAACTGTGTTCCTTAGAGGTGGATCAATAAGGTTAAATTTGGCTGTATCAGTTTTGGGATTGAAGTTTCCGAAACCCTCAGCAATAATGTAGAAATCATAACCATGAATATGAATTGGGTGGTTCTCAGGAGTGAAAATACTTGTGCCCTGCAACACAATTTGCACTCTAGATCCATACTTCAACTTGTACACTTTAGTCCCTGGAACAGGTTGCCAGAGTGATCTGCTAACGTTTCCGGTGTAATCGAATTTCAATGGCGGGTTAGCTGGAAAATCAGTGGTGAAAACTCCTGGAATTCCGTGTTGATGTGCTTGCAAGAGGGAGAAATTTGATGGGAGCACGAAGGATACATTGTTCATGCTTGCAGTGAAACGGGTACCGTTTGGTCCTTGACACCGTCTGGACCTGAAGTTTTTCGGGCAATTGTTGAGTCCAAGGCCAACTGTGAAGAAGAGACTGTCATCAATATCAGTTGGTACTTCAACTTTCTTCGGGCTTCTGAAGTTGTTATTGAAAGCAGTGACAGTTGCAGTATCATTGAAAGCTGGTAATTGCGGCATAACAGGGCGAATAGAGAGTCCTTTTTTGGCAGGGCAAGGAGCAGATTTGTATTCAAGAATGGCTGTGGTTGTGGTGTTGTCAAACGGTGCATTAGGGGCGCTGGCATAGGCGCGAGCAGCCATGTAGTAACGCGATGGTGTCTGGTCGCCTTTGATTAAAACATCTGTGGTTTGGCCAGGTCCTAGCTCAATAACTGAAGCTGTGAAGGGTTTGAGGTAAGAGCCATCGGCGCCAACAACTGTCAACTTGTGGTTGGCTACTTTGAAGAACAGTGGCTGGTTTAATCCGGCGTTGATGACTCGGAGAAGGTTAGTCTCGCCTGAGTCAATCGGAACAATCACAGTATCTGCATATAGGCAATGTCCATTAAATATTTATACATTGATGGTGGGTGCAAAGACATATTCTAAAGAAGCAAACCTTTGCTGGAGCAATTGTAAAGATCTCCAGGTTGGCCATTAATGGTGTATGCATCAGAAACATTAGGGGCAGCTCCAGTTCTAGTTGCTTGTCTCACAACATCAATGGGATTGGTATCCCACCATTCACCTGTTCATCGACAACAACATAATTAATTATATATATATATTGTAAACAAACATATAATCAAAAACTTAATTAGGAAACAAAATTGAGAATCAATAGTTACCAAGAAGGATGGGATTTTCGCGCTTAGGCTTGGGGAAAGGATAAGAGGAACCTTGCTTAGGATGAATGATTAGAGCTCCATAAACAGTGGCTCTAAGCCATGAGCTATGTGCATGCCACCACAATGTGCCTTCTTGGCCTTGAATTGTAAACCTGTATGTGTAACTCATTCCTGGTCTAATTGGGCACTGTGTCACAAACTCTGGCCCATCTGCCCATGCAGTCCTCATTTGCCTAACTCCATGCCTTTCCTCCCCCACAAGGCAAAAAGAAAAGTTATTAAGTTAATGTGAGAAGCTGCATGTAAAAAAAAAAAATGAAAGAAAGAAAATTTTATCATTTTACCAGTGAATAGTGACATTATATCTAGCTTTGTTGGTAACTTTGACGACTAGAGAGTCACCATTGTTAACTTCCAAGGTCGGCCCTGGGTACATTCCATTGACAGTGATTGTGTTGTGAGTTTTGCACAGCCTCTTCACTGGAGTTGCTTGAATCTGTTTCATTTTAAAAACATTAATTAGAACATATATATATAGAAATACCCACGAATGGAAAAATAAATAAAAAATAAAAAATGAAAGAAATAACATACAACAAAGTTATGATGGTGAACTTTGGCACTAGCAATGGACAATGCAGCTGAAGAAAAGCAGAGAATCACAAGGCAAAAGATACGGCTGTTGAAAAACTCCATGAGTGTAGAGCTAGCTAGCTTCAATGTTGTTTTTTTTTTTTTTGCCTTCTTATGAATGCAAGTGCAAGTAGGGGTGGGCGTGGTTCGGTTTGGTTCGGTTTTTGCTAAAAACCGAACCAAACCATATTTTACGGTTCGGATTTTTTACCTCTCAAACCAAACCATTAAATAACGGTTTGGTTCGGATTGAAATTTTTTTAAACCAGCGGTTTACGGATTGGTTCGGTTCGGTTTACGGATTATTATATTTAAAATAAAATTTCATCCACTTAAGTGAAAAAAAAAAAAAAAAAAACTAGTCTATCCAACAAATGGTATGAAGTGCTAGGGTGTAAGCTGTGACTCCAGGAAACATATGCACTCCATAAAGGATTGAAAAATGAGGAACAATTAATTCTTGTATTTTTTAAAAATTACCTCGAATAATGATGCTATCATCATTCTAATTAAGAGACAAATCCAACATCTTACTTTCAAGAATAATGATGCTACCATAAAACAAATAATTGAAGAATAAAAGTATTAACAAATAAATATATTAACAAAAATTTAAGAATAAAAGTATTAACATACTAATAAAATTAAAAGAAAAATACAAATTTTTTTATAAAAATTTATATTTTTTTAATTATAACGGTTCGGTTCGGTTTAACAGGTGCGGTTCGGATTAGGTCCTGAACCGAACCGTAAACCGTTTGGGGTAGGCCAATCCGAACCGCGAACCGAACCGTTAAGAAAAAAACCGTAAATTCGGTCCGGTTTGGTTCGGTTTGCGGTTTGGTTCGGTTCGGTCGGTTTTTTTGCCCACCCCTAAGTGCAAGTGATGAGAAAGATATTGAAGGGGAAGTGTTTATATAGTGGAAGAATTGATATTGAGAGAGAGTTTGTTTGCAGGTTGGCAGATTAGGTTTTGATTCATCAAAATTTGTCAGATTCATTGAGCAAACTTAGTTGAACCCTAAAGAAGTTGTTGCACCCACTGGATTAGCCTTGATTAAAAGTGAATTATTTCTTCAAGATATTGCTTTTGCTTGATTCACAAGTCTTTCTTCTGCTGTTATGTTTGAATTTAATTTCAACAAACAAAGCATCATAATTATATCCCTCTTTTTTTCCTTATGTTTTTATTTTTGCTCCTAAAAATTTGATTAATTCTATCTGTATTTGTGATATATATTTGTATTTGTCCCCAATGGACGTGGCTTGATGATGTAAAGTTCAAGAACTGATCTTGAGGTCTTGTGTTCGAATCCAAGGAATTCGTTTCTTATAAGAGCCTGTGACTATTAGGGGTTTTACTTACTCTGTTTAAGTTCGAAAATGATGATTTGACGGTGAGATTTCCAACGATTCCAAAATTATATATATATATATATGTTGCATGTATGTGATTGCAATGTGTACACCAATATATAAAAGACTAAAAAGAGGGAAAGTCCAACCATTTTACTTTTTTCAGATTAAGCACAAATAACAATAGTCCAAAACCAAAAGAAGGATGAGGATATTAGTCAAAAAAGCACTTTTTCAAGAAGCCAGACTGGCCCTCATCAAAAAGTCCATTTTTTTTTTCTGTTATTCAAATTCACTCCAAGGAACATTTGAGGTATGAGAAAAATTATTTAATTAAATAACGTATTGTCTTTTATCTTTTAATATATTTTTTTAGTCACTGGTTTATGTATAATGAAACACATCAATTTCATTATAGAGATTGGGAGTGATTGGTTACGCACATTTATAGAGAAGCCAACGTCATTGCGGATCACTTTGTTCACATCAGTTATCTTGGAAGATGGGGATAACATGGTTAGATCACCCACCTCCCCAAATTCATGACGACTTACGTCGTGACTTCTTTTTTGATTTTTGTTGTTTTTCTAGGCTGTTTTAACAGCCTCTTCTGTACCAAAAAAAAAAAAAAAAACACATCAATTTCTTGAAACTCGTTAGCTTTCTGAGCAAAGGAAATGTGCTAAACGATAGGGGAAAACACCAATCGCCTGTGTGGATTCATCTTGCCCTTTTCTTTACAGGCACAAAAAAGAAGATGTGGAAATGAAAAGTAGCTAAAGGATCTATAGAAGAAGTCTATTGTAGGGGTGGCAGAAAAGCCCGAAGCCCGGCCCGGCCCGGGCTTCACCCAAAAAGTCCGGGCCCGGCCCGAGCTTAAAATTAAATAAATAAATATTTTAATTTATAAAATATATAAATTTTTTATAATAAATTTTTTATAAGAAAAAAATCGGGTCCGGGCTTAAAATAAATAAATAATCTTTTTAATTTATAAAATATATATATATTTATGTATAAATTTTTTATATTTATAATTTTTTATAATAAAAAAATCGGGTCTGGGCTTAAAATAAATAATTAAATATTTTTATTTATAAAATATATATATTTATATAATAATTTTTTTTTTATTTATAATTAAAAAATCAGGCCCGGGCCTGCCTGGCCCGGCCCGATGACAGCACGGGCCCGGGTCGGGCTTTGATAAGCCCGGCCCGAACCCGGCCCGTTGCCATCCTTACTCTATTGTTTAAGGGAAAAGTAATTCATATTAAGAAATAAACTATGATGGTCATTGTCTTTTGCAGGTTAATTAATCGAAATCTCTATGATGCTTAAAAACTTTCTGATTTTATAATAAAATCCCCCTAATAGGAGGGTTGATAAGAAAATCATGAATCTAATCGGGATTCCGTCCCATTTGGTTCGGGATTTTAGATGATTTTCATTCCGAATGAAAATTTTTAGTCGGGATTCGAGCCGATAATATCATTCCGAATAAAAAATCAGGCAGGGATTCATGATGTTTTTTTATCCCAAATTTTAACCTAAAAATCCTGAATTCGGATCGAGATTTATGATCTCACATTGTTTAATTCAGGATTCAAAATGATTTTTCGCCTCAATTCAAAATGCTGGTCGGGATTCGAGATAATTTCTTTATCCTAAATAATAATGTGGATGGGACGGGAAGAGACTCGGTTGAGACGGGACGTTTCGATTGCCATCTCTACCTGATAAATTTATTGAGAGAATATTTTTAGAATATATGGAATTTTGTATAGTTTTTTAAACATGGGGTTATGCTCATTTTTCCCATTGAAAAATTACACAAATTATTTAGCAATAATAATTAGTCTTCACTCGGCATTTCTAATTAAACCATAATCATCATCAACTAGTCTTAAGACATACAAATTTATTCTTATTACTTTGGTAATTTTAATATAAGTGCTCCTTTTTGTACGAAGGGCCCCTGAGATACCCTAATGAGATAAAGATGGGGATGTGAAGTATGTAGATGGCTCGTAAATGGATAATAGTTGGAACCAACGGTTTTATTATTCCAGATTCTTACAAAAAAAACACTTTTTGAATTCGAACTTAATACCTCAAGGTGAGATCTTGAACCTCACACTATCAAATCATGTTCCTTGAGTATATTATGAAAATTTGTACTCTCAGTCAGATATGTTAATATTAATCGGGCGATCCGGTTGAGTGGAAACAAGAAAAGTTTGGCTAGAAAAATACAAATGGGAAAATGGGAAAGGATGAAGTCAATTATAGTTTAGGTTAAATGAAGAGCAATAATAATAACCAAAATTAAAATTATGTCTCTTTTCAAAAGAAGATTTGAGTGAAAAAAGTCATCTTCTATTTGATAGCAAACATAAAATATAATTTAACGACCAAGACAAAGTGACTTAACAAGAAGTCAGATAGTGATACTTAAACAGGTAAAGTAGGTAGCATTATTTTATTTAATTGTTTGTTCACTAATTAGGTAGACTTGTTACGTGACCGTTAATTATATATATATATTATATGATCACATGAATATTATGTATTTAAAATATATGCAATGTTTTTATATCAAATCGAATATGGTGATATTAATGGTGATTTTGTTAAAAATGTAAACTTAATTCCAATTTAACTTCCAAGAAAAATTGAAAAAAATAAATTTATTTCATTTTTGTTTAAAATAAAGTCGAATATAACCTTTAAAAAATTGATTGAATCTGGTTGCCTTGGAAACAAAGGAATTTCCTTTGTTTTTCAAAGATAATTAGACTGCTTTTTAGCCTTTTAGGTAAAAGAAAATTACCAACTAGAGAAAATAAAATTTAAAAAGTTTATTATTATTATTATTATTTTGCAGGTGGGTTTGAATTAAAATGATGCAATAAATAAAAATAATTACAATTTGTTAAAAAGTCACTTAATAGCATATAAAAAATTTACAGGAGTGATTTTCATTGCCTATATTGTTGATAGTTGCATGAAACTGACCAAAAATCATTTACAAAAATAATGTCCTTAAATTACAAAATATGCATTTATTTATTTGTTTATTTCGTGCTTCTGCAGTAACTCATTTTTTAATTTGAACATCTATTATATGTTTTTTTAATGATGTAATAATAAAAAGTATGTTAGAAAACAAGTAACGTCCCCAATGGGGTGTGGCTTGGCGGCATGAGATTTAGAATTTAGTTGCTCAAGTTTTAGGTTTGAATCCATGAATGTATTTTTTATAATAACCAGGACAGTCGATGATTTTATCTATTCCGTCTAAGACCGAATCGAAATCCACGCTTATAAAAATATTGAATTTGAGAGTTTGTCAATGTAACTAACTATCAAATATCCCCCCAACAGACCTTAATAGGATTGAATTATGGCTAACTCTCGACCACTAATAAGCATGATTAAATTGTAACAAAATTACTTGAAGCAAAAGAAAAATTCATCAAGTCCTGATCATTTTTTTTTTTTTTGGTTTCTTTAATAAAATGATTTATATATATAAAATGACAGCAACAGCAAAGCAAGCAGGCAAATAAAACCAAGCTGAGTGACAACCGTTGGTCTCTTGATTTAGAAGCGTTTCATAAATCAAAATTTAAAGGTAAATAAATATCAGTTGAGTTGGGATTAGGTAGGTGAACAAGAATGAAAGTAACAATTAACAAAATTTGGTAGTTTGTTAGTGATTTATTTTTAGAATCAAAGTGAAAAAGCAAACGTTTCCTTTACAAATTTTTCTTGGTGCTTGGTGTTTAGTAAAATTTTTACTTTTAAATAATTTGTTTTGTCTTTTTGCTTTGCTTGGCTTTTCATATTTCATTATTAGTGGTTAAAGGTGGGTGAGAGAACTTGTTAAGAGTTAATTTTCAAATTTCATCCCAAAATGCGAAGTATATAAAGCTCAATTAGACATTTTCGTGTTAAAATTAGGGATGACAAAAAAGTTCGGATCCGATTCGGTCCGTCCAGTCCCTACAAGTAGAGGTCCGGCTCGGGTTCGGACCCGAGCCGGGCTAAGCACAGTAAGCCCATGCCGGCTTAAATTATATATATATAATTTTTTTATTATTAAAAAACCGAGCCGGGCTTGAGCCCGAGACGGACCAGACTTTTCCTAGATCCAGACTTAAAAAACATTCTCAGGCTCGGACCGGGCTTATCAAAGCCGGGACTGGCCCGACTCATTACCATTCTTAATCAAAACTAACCTTCTCCATTGTTATGGAAGTTTTTGAATGAATTTGGAATTTACCATTGCAATAAAAGAAACACTTGAAGTATTTTTATTCTAAAAAATTAAAAAAATTGATGAGTTTCTTTTTTTTTGAACTTTTTTTTCCAGCGAGTGATGAATTGTCAAAAAAAATTGTGTGTTCTTCATACTCAGCCTGTCTGTCGGAAGCTCCAAAATTTCAAAACAAAAACATCCTGAAATAAATTGAAACAAACTTATATTTACAAACACAATAGTTAAGACACAAAAAACCAATTTTCAAGAATGAAAGAATATATAGTAGCCTACTAAGTTTCCCTATCACTACTGCAATCCCCTTGATTACTGGCTTGTTGATGGGGCTGCTGTGCCATCATCAGCAGAACTTGTAGCCGTTGTCGCAGCGGCCTCTGGTCTTATCTCTTCGAGTTGCTGAAGAACTTGTTGAACTTCTGGCCTCGCGGAGGGCGAAGGATCAACACAATGCAAAGCTAATTTTAGTGTGTTTAGCAACTCATCACCAATTGTAGGTGCATCCCTCATCAATTCTAAATCAAACACTTCATTAGTCCATTCTTCTTTTACTATGGATGCAACCCATTGAGGCAAGTCCATACCGTTCAAGGGCTCGCCTGGAGACTTCCCAGTTAGGAGTTCTAAAATGATCACTCCAAGGCTGTATACATTTGTTTTCGTGTTAGCTTTCTTGAGCTTTGAAAGCTCTGGTGCACGGTAGCCTAATGCTCCTGCGGTTGCAATCACATTTACATTGGCAGCAGCAGTCATTAGGCGAGAGAGGCCGAAGTCTGAGATTTTAGCATTTGTGTTGTCATCAAGAAGTACATTGCTTGATGTAAGGTTTCCATGTATAATATTCTCATTGCTGTGGAGATAAAACAGGCCCCGAGTCATGCCCTTAATGATTTTCATCCTTGTTGGCCAATCGATGGGCGTTTCAGGACCGCGAGCTGCAACAGAAAAAAATAACAGATCGTTAATCGTTATTAGCTGATTAAATGACAATTACCTAGTTCATGAATCATAGAACATTAAACTTTACTTACCATGGAGAAAAGTTGCAAGACTCCCTTTGGGCATGTAATCGAAAACAAGAAGTTTCTCTCCCTTGGGGCCCAAGTAATAAGCCCTTAGAGCCAAAAGATTTGGATGCCTGATTTTCCCTAACAAAGTAACCTCAGTTTCAAATTCCCTCTGACCTTTTGTTATCTTTTCTCTCAATCTCTTCACAGCAACTTGACTCCCATCCTCCAATGTGGCCTTATACACAGTCCCATAAGTACTCTTTCCCATAATTTCTGCAGTAGCACACAAAAGATCATCAGCTGTAAACATCAATGGCCCATCAAAATGAACCAATTTCCCTACAGCCTCTCCACCGGCTTCCACTTCACCAGCTGCAGGCGGAGCACCCTTTTCACCTCTTGCAGCTGCAGCCCTTGCAGCGACTTGATCATCCTTTGATTTTGATGCAGCCCTTTTCCTTATCAAGCAACATATCAAAATGCAAACAAGGATAAGCAAAACTAGGAGAAGAGCTCCAGCTCCAATGAGGATTATATCTTTTGTACTTAATTTTCTCCCATGAGATTTTGGCTTCTCCGGTGATGGAGGCGGGACACTTTCAGAAGGTGCTGGAGAGGGACAGGGAGCTGAACCACTATAGCCACATAGCTGAATATTCCCCACAAAAGAACTTGAATTGAACTTTTGTGCAAGAGAAGTGGGAACAGGACCAGAAAGGTTATTGTAAGAAACATTGAAGGAACTAAGGCTTCTTAGCTTGGAAAAAGAACTTGGAATTTCTCCACTCAGCTTATTCTGAGATAAATCAAGTCGTGTAAGAGTGGAAATGTTTCCTATACTTGACGGAATGTGGCCATTAATTTGATTTTTCTTCAAGTTAAGAACAGTAAGATTATGTAATCTATCCAGAGAGTCTAGGATTTGGTCATCAAGGTTATTGCTCTCTAGAGTCAATGAAACAAGTGAAGATAGATTGGAGAAACTAGCAGGCAAGCTTCCATTAATGGCGTTATAAGACAAATCAAGAGTCTTAAGCCTAGAAAGTCTCCCTAAATCACTTGGTATGACTCCACTAATCTGGTTATGACCAAGTGAAATTTCTTGAAGCTCGCTTAACTTTCCAAAAGAGGCAGGGATTCTTCCTGAGAGGAAGTTATGATCAAGGCTCAAGTACTGAAGTTGAAAGAAGTCATTTTTGCGATTGTTACCCCAAGAATCTGGGATAGAGCCAGAGAGGTTGTTGTGCTGGAGAGCAAGGAACACTAGGGACGAAGAACGGGTGAGGCTAACAGGAATTGAACCAGACAATGAATTGAAGCTAAGATTAAGCCTGTAAAGCTTAGTAGAGTTTGCAAGACTCTCTGGGATTGTCCCTATGAGTGAGTTATGACTAAAGTCAAGAGTTTGAAGCAGAAGACATGAGCCTAATGAAGGAGGAATTGAACCTGAGAAGTGATTGTTAAACAGTTGAACACCTCTAAGATTAGGAAGAAACCCCAATGCTTGAGGAATTGAGCCACCAATGCGATTATCATGGAGACTAAGCTTTCGAAGCGCTTGAAGCTGACCGATTTTCTCGGTAATTTGGCCTCCTAGTCCTTTCCAAGGAAGCTGAATCACAATGACTTGACCTTGAGCACACTTGATACCAATCCAAACACCAGAACAAGCTCCATAGCCGCTATCGTTCCAGCTTCTCAAGAAGCCTTTTGGGTCAATCAGTGCTTGCTTGAAGGCTTGAAGTGCTTGAAAATCAGCTTCAGTTACAATAACACCATCCCAAGCCTGGCTTGAAACAGGCTCAATGAAACAAATTAAAAAGTAAAGAAACAAGAAAAGATGAAACAACTTCTTCCACTTCTCCTTCTTCTTATCAAATGGGTATCTGTTAAAACCAGTGAAGATCTGATTCAGATACCCCATTATCAAGAATCAAAGAAGAAGAAAAATGATGGGTTATTTTTTTTCCTCCCTCTTTTGAAGTTTCAAAACAGAGCTTATGTTTCTACTAAAGCTACATATGAATGAAACAGAGAAACCAGTAGGAGCTTAGAGGGTTTTGTAGTTTGAAATGGAAGTGGAGTGGGGCGCTTCTGTGACAAAGCACGTGAAGATCTTATGAGAGAGAGAGAGAGAGGAATCTTTGCTTGTATTGGAGAGAGAATGAAAATAAAACAAAGACACAGTGTCAGGTGAGTGCGTGGCCGAGGCTCTTATTCTAACGGCTAGTTTTTTTTTCTAATGGCCAATTAATACAAAAAAGTTTTGATCGGTGTCCGGTGAGTTCATGGGGGGCTTGCTTATTTAGGTTTTTATTATCAACCGCTCCTCCTCCGGGCTCTAACGGCTCTCTTTTTGGGAGTCGCATTAAAAAAAAATAGAGACATTAACCTGGAAATGTAAGTTTAGTGACCACAAGAATACAAAATTTGATCTGCTTTTTGAGATTAAAGTAATGTAATTAGGGATTTAAAGTTGTTAGTTATGAGATATACGAGGTTTATTAAAATGATGATGACATGTCGTTGTCTCGTTTGAAGTTACATTGACAAGTGGGATCTTCATGTTATTTTCAAGTTGAAATCTGAGGTGGTCCAAGGGACCTTTGAAAAGTTTTAAACGACTCGTCGTTGCTTGCTTATTTGGCTTCCTGATGATTGACAAGGAGGATCTCATGTGACATGAATTTGAATCTCAGTGCCGTCCTATCATAATTTGCAATAAAAAGATTAAAATTGATAAAGGTTGATAACTAGACCTCTACAGTTTCATAAAAAGGGTAAGAAAAAAACACTCCATCCGAGGCGAAATTCACAATCGTTGAGAATTTAGATGTAAAATTTGAACAAACCTTGAGAGTTTGGATATTATTTGAACAAAAGTTGAGAGTCCAAGTATCATTTTCACTCATGATGAGGCAAACAGATAATACAAAATCGTCTGTTTTGGGTGAAAGGATATGTAAATATTTGATGAATATAAAACAATAACGTAAAAAAAAGTTTTATGGAAAACAACCCAGTACCTGCAAATGGCCTTCACTCGGTTTGGGAAATTGAATAGTTCTACAAAGTTAAAAGTTGCACCAGAAAAACAACTCTAGTACCAAACAAATAAGAAAAACAATCCAGCACTAGCACACGTACATTCAAAACGTATATGGTGTTAATAGCTGCACCAAGCAGTAAAACACAAATTCAGGAAACTTTCAACACCTTCGTGATAATAGTAATACCGATTGTTGGCGAACTGAAAGAGATTCACATGGCATGCAACTGAAGCTAGTCCTAACTATCAGAACTAATCCACCATGACGCATCACTAGGAAAAAGTTATCCAACAGACATAGAATGCTCATTGCTCAGTTACATGCTTCTATATAGTCAGCCTTGTACACAAAGCATCCCTGCCTAGCAAGGGAAACATCAGATAGTTTCTCTCTGTTTTTCCTCGTAGAAACAGCCTATCTTAATCTAATGGGAAGTGGGAAGGGACAATCTTCATATCTGCTTAGACTTATAGAGACAACAGGTAGTGAAATGAGAAACTTTCCCACATACAAACATGCAACATGTTTGTGAAAACAAACATACATCAACTTCCAGAAACCTCATTTCTTTTCTACTGCATCTTCACAAACAAACCCCACAGCATAAATTCTTAAAAACATTTTATTTCTACTTAACCATCATATTCCAGAAATCTCATTTCTTTTCTACTGCATCTTCATAAACCCCACAGGCTACAGCATCAATTCTTAAAAACATTTTATTTCTACTTGACCATCATACCTATCAAATGCCCAACAACATGAAGATTATGAAGATTTTTTGAAGTCAGTGGAATTTTGTTACACCTAGCCATGAATTATATATCCGGCATTTCATGGGCTATGCAAAAGTTGGTCTCTCCAAAATTTACCTAATTCATTAGCATAACCAATTAACCATGCAACATGCAAGTGAATAAATTGAAAAATAAGGGATAGCTCATTTACACAATTCTTAGATATAAAAGCTGAGACAAACCCACATGTACCTTCTTAGGAGACATGCATATGCAGAATAGCAATAGGTAAACTGATTACTTCTGAAACCAGCACTAATTATCTAACTGCAAATAATCTAACTATAAAACAGTAAAAATAAAGTGAACTGATCTCCAAAATGCGGGTAAAATTTAATGCCATTTAAAATTTTCATTCTTGGGTCTATTTAATAAACAAGTATAAAAATTCCCTAACCTCATAATGCAGAATCATATCAGTTGCCTGAATAAGACACGAAACAGCCAAAACTAAAGCATAGCAATACAAATAAATGTCAACCAGTGTTCTAAAACGCCCCGCCTAGGCGGCGCGTATAGGTTCGGCGGCCTATGGCCGCCCCGCCTAGCCCCAAATCGTTGGGACCAGGCGCTCGTCGCAAATTCATCGGTCAACCGTCGTTGACCGATGTAGAATTCAAAATTAATTGCTTTTTCCGGCCGAATTTCACACCTCAATCCTAACCCTAACCTTAATTTTACAAAATTAACTCTCTAACTCATCAATTTGAAAAAATCACAATTTAGAACATAAACCATAATTTCAAAAATCTAATCTTTTTTCTATTTTTGTTAGTTTCTCATCAAATTGACCATTCATAAATATTAGCCATTACTCAAATAACATTTATCTATGATTGATTTCTCCAAATCATACCAAATCTTAAACCTAATTATAGAAATTCTCAATTTCCGATTAACCGTCTAGGCCCCGACTAGGCGCTGGATCACCGCCCGACTAGCGCCTAGCGCATTTTAGAACACTGATGTCAACAAACTCTCATTACAACACACCAGTTCCAAATCCCTATCATTAAAACAGATCATTAAGTGCCTTGTGTCCAATTGGATTTGAACAAGATTATTACAATAATTACCTTAAATCTTTAAAAAATTCCTAAACTTTTAAGAACTTAAAATTAGATCAGATCACATTCGTGTACATTCCACTATTCAAGGAAGCAGTAAATCATTAAGAATGAATTAACACAAAATAATCATTGGCTTGCAAAGAATATGAACAGTCCTAGAAATAGATACTGCATAAGATCCACAAAATGAACATCCAGATTGATTACACGATTACACTACAATATTGAACATCTTGCATGTAACAAAATTGAAATCATACAAATCAAACATAAAGATTCAAATGTTACATTAAGAGTAAGAGGCGAAACCCTAAATCAATTCATTTCCCTAAAAAGAATTCATGAATTAATCATACTCCTGATCGTCGAAATTCCGGCAATTACAAGAGTCGTTTCAGACACGTGCGGCTACGGCAGGGGCGGCAGCGGAGGCCGCGCCACCGAGGATAGATAGAAATCCGGAATTGATAGGCTCTTGCTCGTCCAAAAACAAATCCTCCGGAACCCTAAACGCGCCATGCGCACACACGATCGCAGCTCCGACCATCATCGTCGAGATCAAGAGCGATCCGACGCTGGTCAAGAAGATGACGACGACAGTCAAAACGACAAGCACGCCAAGCGTTTCGCGATCGGAAAACGTACGGCCAAAGAGCACCACGGGCTGATCCGACGGTCGGAAGAGGTATAGGAATATCCACGCGCCTAGGAGGCAGAGCAGGACGAGGAGAGAGAAAGGATGGGAGAGGAGAGAGAAGGCGAGTACGAGGGCAAGTAGAGTTGCGTAATTTACCTTGAAGTAGGAGAGGTTTCTTCGGATCCGGGAGTAGGCTTCGGATAAAGAATCGGGTCTGGCCATGGCTGTTCGGTCGACGAGTTCGGACCATGGGCGGCGCTGGGAGAAGCCATGACGGATTGAAGAGGAGAGGCGTGAGACGAACGCGCGGAGGGCGGGCGTTGCGATGGGTGGTTGAGATTGAGTGGTGGCGTTGTTGCTGTTGGTGGTCTGAGAGCTTGAGATTGGGAGTGTCGGAGTCGCCATCCCTGGCGCGTGAGATCGTGGTGGCACGTGAAAATTGGAGAGATTTTTGTGGAAATAGTTAGAGGGAATCTAGCGGAGAGTCGATTGGAGAGAATATATAACAAAGTGGTAAGATTCTATGCGACGCAACATACGGAAAATTTTCGGGATAATAACATTTGGACCCCTAATATGTTATAATTTCTCAAATTGATCATAATTTCTTCATTTGCTGTAGATATGTTCCTAACTTCGTAATCCTAATTAAATGACATTAGCCTATTATATGAACATTTCTTCTCATATGCAGGCATCCACATTAATTTTTTATGCAAATAGATAAGAAAATATATGTATTTTTTCGTTTATTCGCATAAAAAATTCATATAGATATTTGTAAATGAGAATTTTCAGTAATATAAATATATAAATTATATATTCATTTAAGAAAACAACAAACTAAGATGTGTGGTTAATATTATACCAAAACCATTAATATATATTTCCATCATATTTAATATTTAGTAATTTCAACTAATGTTGACTGATTTATCATTTCTTAAACAAAACTTAAATTAGGAGAATATTCATATTAAACTTATGATATGACAAATATTATGTATCGGCCATGTGAAATTTGAGTACTAGACTTTGTTGTCTCATGAGTACCGACTTCAGTCAAGATATAAGAGACTCATTTATATGCTGCAAGTACATAATAACTTTTTAATAATACATTACATAGGTCTAATGTATTTTATATTAGAGGGTGCATTTGGTTTACTTTTTGGCCTAATAAGCATGAAACAATTTATAATGAAATCCATAATTGTGTTCGTGAAACAACGACAAAAAATACTTATTTTTATTAGATATGGTAACGGATGGGATATCATCAATTTTTGATATATATATATATATTATAAAGCACAATGGTGTGGGAGGAAAGAGAATACAATCAATGATTAAAATTAAGAGAGATAATGTATCAAAATGTTATTTTTATGTGACTTAATTGGCGGCTCAAATCATTTCATTATAATCTAATCGCTGATAAAAAATCATTTTATTATAGAATCTCTATAAAATGGAAATGAAAACTACCAAATAAATTAAAGAATAAAATCATTTATTAAAGGAAAATGAAAACTACCAAATAAATTAAAAAATAAAATCATTTAATTAAAAAATAAAATCATTTCATGATAGAATATCTCTGAAAATTAACAAACAAATTAAATAACAGAATCTTAATCTCTCTGTAAATTCTGTAACACCGTGCCGGAGGCACGGACAATATCTAGTATATTATAAAGCACAATGGTGTGAGAGGAAAGATAAGACAACCAATGGTTATGATTAAGAGAGATAATGTATCTAAATGCTATCTTTATGTGGCTTAATTGGCGGCTTAGATCATTTCATTATAATCTAATGGCTGATAAAGAATCATTCCATTATAGAATCTCTATAAAAATGGAAAATGAAAACTACCAAATAAATTAAAGAATAAAATCATTTATTAAAGGAAAATGAAAACTACCAAATAAATTAAATAATAAAATCATTTAATCAAAAAAATAAAATCATTTTATTATAAACAAATTAAATAACATAATCTCAATTTCTCTGTAAATTCTGTAATACCGTGCCATAGGCACGGGCAAACACTAGTATATTATAAAGTATAATGGTGTGGGGAAAAGAGAAGGCAACCAATGATTATGATTAAGAGAGATAATAGATCTAAAAGCTATCTTTATGTTGCTTAATTGACGACTCATATCATTTCATTATAATCTAATGCCTGATAAAGAATCATTTCATTATAGAATCTCTATAAAAATAGAAAATGAAAACTATCAAATAAATTAAAGAATAACATCAATTAATTAAAAAATAAAATCATTTTATTATAGATATCTCTGAAAATTAACAAACAAATTAAATAACAGAATCTTAATCTCTCTGTAAATTCTGTAATACCGTGTATATATATATATATATATATATATATATATATATATATATATATATATATATATATATATATATCTACATTAGTAACAGAAGGCGAATATTAGTGGACATCCAAAATATCTGTCCAAATTGACATACTACTATTTATATTATATTTCTCATAAAGCAAACATCAATATTGGGTTATAATTTCTTTTAATTATAAATGTATGTATTTAAAATTTAAAATGTGCATATTTTAATTTAAAAATAATAATTTTCATATTTATAATTGAACCCCGACTCAAGTCCGGACTTTTCTTGCTATGTTGGGGCTTCTGCTTTGCCATCCCTAGTTGTGTTGTATCAACAATTAGAAAAAAAAATCATGATATAAATTTTATTGAATGGATAATTTTTTCTTCTAATGAATTTTTTTACATATATTTTGTTACGTCCTGACAGTCTGGTCTGAATCCTAGTAATTCGTAGGCTACCACTAATTAATAAATATAAAATATGTTTTTCCCTATTTGTGTGTAGGGGAGTAATCGAACCGAGTCGAGTCGAGTAGCGTTGGCTCGACTCGGGTCGATAAGCATTTATATGATCTCAAATCGAACTTTGCATGTGTTGTTCAAACTCGACTTGTTAAGAAAATATTGGGATCAAGCTCGACTTGAATTTAATTATCAAACAATTCGGCTAGCTCGAATTGTTATCTAATAGATTTTTCCCTATTTATACATGTAAGAGTGTGATGTGATTCAATGTACGGGAATTAGGCATTATGCAAGTCTAAATTACAGAGTTCCAAAGTTTAAAATTAAAAAAAAAAAAAACACTCAAGATACATCAAGAAAGATGACATACTCACAAAAATTTTATTTACTCCTCAAGTATAAGAGTGTCGAAGTAATAAAATAACCTATAAGTCAGAGGTCAATCCACAAGGAATAGATTTAGTAAAATAAAATAACAATTCGAGTAACAAAATAAAAAAAACTTAATTGATTGAAGTGATGAATAATTTTTAAATTGAAATGCATCAATAAATTAAAAATAATTGGGTTATGTGATCCACTATTGACATTTCAAATATAGAGAAATCTTATTTTTTATAATATATAAATTTCCATTATTACCTAGTTAATTTATTTCAGAATTTAATTATGCCCAAACATATAAAATTGTCTATAAAGATGGTGATATAGTTTGTCTATAATTAGTCCAAATTGATACTCAATTATGCCATAACATATAAATCCATCCATAAATGTGGTGATGCGGTTTTATCAATAATTAGTCCATATTAAAATTGATCTCTCATATAATATAAGGTAAAATATTAACTGCGATAACCAATATGAGATTGTCTACAGCGAATCAAGACACCGACAAATATAAGAGAAAATTAAATAATAATCTTCATATTACAATTGATATATTATAATATAAGTAAGATTAATCTATACTCTTATATTAAGGGTTTCACTATTCACCCCAACAAAATGCAATTAGCTACTCGTGATTGAAATAAAAACATACATAATTTTATAACTAAAAGAAAAAAATTAAAAAAAAAAAAAACACACACACACACACAATGTTGGATAATATGACCCATAGCGTCACTATTTGTACAGATCATAGTGTTGTTGTACAAATTAACTATGTGACAAGGAAATTGCACTCTCATCATTTGTGATTAGATCACCTTAGATATATAAATGAAGAGAGGTCCCTATGATTAGTTCCTGGATTGAGAATGATATGAGACAGTATCAGTCCACGAAGGATTAATCATTAAATATCCCTAGCCGGAGTATTATCGAGACTGGACATCGATAATGCGGAATAGGCTAGTACTGCACTTGTGCGCGTTGTGAGGGCACAACGGCATAGTTCTCATATATATAAGTATTGGATACTTATGCAAGTGCGATAAGAGGTTGTGTTTCACCGATGGTACGGGAAACAGCTTCGCTCTGGATAGACCCCTCGGAATCCCATTGGTATTATGACTATGTGTCTATGGGAGTCTGACATCAGGGTAGGTGTGTATGGTCTTAACCTGAGACTTGCACCGCTAATGCTTACGACAATCAATATGCTTTAGTTGAGGTCGTCCAAGACTCTAACCGGTTCTGTGTACGCCAATGCTGGGCATATTGAGAATCGTAGAGTATTGGGTGTGATGTCAAGACGGAAGTATCACTCCAGTCATAGTGGAGATGATGTCACGCAGGATACGGTATTAGTGCTCTTAAGTGCTGGCCGGCCATCGGGATATTATGACAAGGTCATGTATATCCGATTATAGAGACTAGTTACCAGACATCCGACATGTGCTTCGGACGGGGCAGACACTTATCCAGCCCCAGCCCTAGCACGTGACTATCCGATACTGGGCCGATATACACAATACTTGGTATACTACGCTTGATATAGATCTTAAATATTCTTAGATGAATATGACCGGAGAATTGGGTAGACTTCGTGCTTTGCTAGAAGCCGATCTTGTCTCGTAAATCGGTAGAACGTAATACTTGGTACGTACGTGATTCGGATACTCCGACGACCTTATTTACTGCCGAATTATCCGGGGATCTCATGGGTCGCTTCCCGATAATGCACCGATGACGTATGACTCGCACTCTTAAATAATCTGGGATTATATAGAAGAGAGAGAAAATTAATCTAGGATTAATTACGGAGATATTTTATCTAGGATAAAATATCGTCTAAAGAGAGAGAATGATTAATTTAGAATTAATCGGTAAATTAATATATTCGATATATTAAACGAAATTAGATTTCGACGCGGAATTAAAATTAGATTTTAATTCGGGCAAACGAATTAATTTAGAATTAATTCGTTAGCGACATGAATAGTGAATTCGCTAGGCGTAATCATTTAATTACGACGCAACGGAAAATTCGCTAATTAGGAATTAGCGAAACCGAACCCGAGTGTGATTGTCGTATTTCGAATTCGAGTGCGGCGACGCAAGTCACATCAAGCGTCAAATCATTCGTCACATCAAGCGTCAAATCAAAAGTCACTTTGAGTGATGTGATTGATTGATGTGATTGATTGATTGAGTGATAGACACACATCACTTTATTAAAGTAAAATGAATAGTTGATGTGTGTGGTTGGAATAGTGTTGGTGGTTGAGAAAGCCATTTCCATTTGATTTTATTTGATAATTTTAAATGGAAAATGCTTAGTATTTTTTGGAAAAATATATAAAAGCATTTGTGTAAATCAATTAACAACTCAACCATAACACTTCCTCTCCTTTTTCTCTCCATCATCACACGCCCAAGGGGCTGTTTTCTCCTCTTCTTCACAGCTCACTGCGGTGAGCTTCAAGGGAAGCATGAGTGTGTTTTTGTTGCAAAAACGCAAGTGCTAGCACACTTACGAGACTTGCGAAGGTGTTAGGGAGGTTCACCCATGAGGCGGGATCCGTTCGACGAAGCTTGGAGCTTGACGAATGACCATCTTCACGCCCAAAACAGTGAGCTTCTTCACTGCAGTTCACGCCCAAAACAATGGGGATTTTCAAGTTTTGTTGCTTGCCGCGTCTCTCAACCGATCGATGTGAGTATTCCGCTACCTCCGTTGATGTATTCACACATGTATTTCATTGCTTGTATGATCTTGGGACCTAGATAAAACCTAACAATGGCATCAAGAGCTATAGGTTCAAGCATGAAAATGTAGGGCTTAAAATTGGGTAAATTTGTGTTGACATGATTTGAATAAATTGATTGTTTGAGTATGCTTATAACATGTCTAATGCATTTTGGTTGGACCAATTTTGTTGAAAATGATTTGGAATTATTTTCCCAAAAATGTTATCTTGGCCGAATGTGTATTGAATTTTTGGGTTCTTGGAATTTTTGATTTTGATTCATTGGATGAGTTGGAATCATTAAGGATAATGTTAATTTGAAACTATTGGATTGGATTTTGAATTGAACATAAAATCCCCAAATTAATCATGTTGGCCGAATTGGATGATGCCCTCAAATGTCTTGGTATTTTGATTTTTGAACATTGGATGTATTGGAATCTTTAGGATGGTGATTTGATGTCGATTGTGGGTTCGATTGGATTGAAACCAAATCGGACACAAATCCCTCCTTTGGCCGAGTGCATTAAAGCATGTAATGGGTTTGATTTTTCAATTTATGTGTTGGACATATGATAATGATAATGATAATGAGCATGATTATTGGACTAATTTAGTGTTTTGGAAATATTGATTTAGTTGGTTAATCATGTAATGCACTTTAGGTAATTAAATTGCGAAATTGGATTTGTGTAATTTAATGTATTAGGCCTTTAAATTGGATTTGGGCTTATTAAGTTGTAATTGGGCTTATTGGGCTTGATTTTATCAAGTTGGGTTTAGGCCAAATGGATTGGATCCAATTGGGCCCAAACACACTACCATAAAGCCCAAATGCGACTTATAAACCTTTAAAGTTTAATTGGGCCTAATGGGCCTAAATTGATTTCTGGGCTTATGGGGTTACTCCTTGATTGGGCTTTTGGTTGCCGAAGCCCACGCCTTAAAGAAATTAATTAAAGCCCATTAGACTTGAATTGAATTGACGTTGGACGTTAATCGGGCTTTGAGTCCCGAAGCGATTAAATTGGAATTTAAGTCGTTAAAGGTTTATTAAATAAAGTGTAATATTTAATTTGGAATTGAATAGTGAATTAGTATTAAATACATGTTAAATTGGATTTAATGATGTAGTTTAATTTAATTCATGAATTCGTACTTTGAGTACTTATTCGCAAAAACGAGTTTGACTCGAGCAAAATCAAATCGTTGTTTGAACATTGGATGATCACATTTATCAGATTAATTAATTGATTAGATTGATTGATAGCATGCTTTTGTGTGAATACGTGGTTTGTGATGAATGAATAATGTATATCGGATGGATATTAGTCGGGTGGGGCAATTTTGGAAATTGTTGTAATAAATTCGATTTATTAAATTGGACCTGCGTGTCCAGCCTTATCACCTCTATTCTATTTGTATTCTCTTCTCACCTATTCCCCTCAATGTATATGAGGTTTCTTTAGAAGTGTAGTGTAACGGGTAGAAGTAATACAGTGCTAGCTTGAGTGAGAAAGGGAGAGATTTGATCTAGGATCAATATGTTAAGTATCCATCCGCCATCATCATTCTTATTTTATTTCATATGCGCTTTAATATGTATTTAGAATGCATGTTTAAGGGTATATGATGAGAAACCCTAACAAAGATAATTAAATTGGTAGCCAATTTGCACGCGAAAAGCCCTCATCAAATATCATGCGTCTTTTCCTTCCATTGAGTGATTCTTGCTCAAGATCCTAGATTAGCATGGGTTGTTTGGCCAAAGTCAAGCCCTTGTCCGTCGAAGATGTGTTTGAATCACGAGGCTTTGTTCCATATTGGTGTCTTATCCAAGTTGTGGTTTGTTGGCCAAAGTCAAGACCACTTCTTGTCCAACGACATTGATTACGAAGCTTCCATGGTCAATGGGTCCACGCTTGACTGGGATCATTAGGTTTGTTGTGCCAAGCCAAGGCCTAGTTGATTCAGAGGAAAAGGTTAGGGTATATATTGGATATATAGGCATATATAGGATATATGTTTAGGACTTGGATGTCCACCTACTGGATCTAGGAGTTGGATGATATCCAATTGATCTTCGAGATCTACCTAGTTAATTATCATACAATTTGTTGGCCAAAGTCAAGATTGTGTGATATTTAACGGGATCCTAGCCCACTAGGAAACACGGTTTTCCCGAGTACTCGACAGAGGGTTAGAGGCTCCGACGAAATAGTGTGGAGGCAAGAATTGAATTTGCAATATTCGTTCAATTACTCGCCATACGCGCTCAAACAAATATCACTCGTCATATATATTAAAAGTATTAGTTGGACTAATATTTAATGTTGTTTTAATAAACAGTTGGACTGTATTATAGTTGATTATATATAATTGGATGGTATTAGATTAATCAATATATTTGAATTAATTAATTTCAGTTTACAGTTGATTTTATAATTGGATTATAGTAATCAATGTAATTGAGGTTAATTAATTTGGATTATATTTGATTATATAGTTGGACTATTATAATCATTATAAAATATAGTACACTAATCATTGATTAAATAGTTGGACTATTGAAATCAAGAAAGAATTGAAAAGTTGGATATTTAAAATATAATCTGGGATTAAAATATTTTAAATGATTTAATTTTCAAATTGGGAATAAATAATAGGTTACTTTATTTGATAAAATAACTTATTATACCTTAAGCCCAAAATTAAGCAAATAAAGTAGAGCATAAATCTTTGGAAGATTTATGTGATGATGACTTTAGTGCTTAATTTAATATACTTGTCATAAATCTAATTTTAGATTTAAGAAGTATTAAAATTGCAATTTATAATTCTTGGAGAATTAATTGACTATTCTAGAGGAGATAAAGTCAAAGTTTGCAATTGGGCATGTAGCACGAGGTGCACATTGTTTCGATATTCTAAAAACCCAAGGCTTGGCCTAAGGTTCCTGAAATATTGAAAAGGATAATTGACATATCCCAAAGTGACTACCGTTTGGATATGGCAGACACGAAGGAATTAAAGAAAGGGCGAGGCTCTTACTTTAAAAATGATTGTCAAAGTTATGTTCACTACTAGTATTGAAATTAGATTTTAAATACTTAGTGTGGTACATAAAATATATGTATTGATGTTCAGAATCTGCTTTGAGCAGGATACTGACTTCAAGATGAGATTGCTCTGCAGATCGGAAACGGGATGGAAGTCGCTGTTTCGACCGTAGATACCTAAGTTTAGGAACTACTCTTCGGGTATGTACTTAAAATGGGAACTGTTATAATGTAACTAGTTTGACTAGAGACATTATCTCTATATCAGTGTTTAATCCATTGTGGATAAACCTTTATATTCTAGAACACCAAGTGTTTTATTATATAAAGATGATACTGAGATAAACATATTAGATGTGAATAACAGAATTTATATTTTGAATATAATTAAAATCTCAAACATATAAAATGACAAATAAATAGCTCAAATTGATTTGATCAAGTAGAGACTTATTTGTGGCATTGTTGTCTAGGACAGAATTAAACAAGACTCGTATATCCGCACTTTTGAAGAGTGGGTACTAAGACTGATTTGACTATTTAAATAAAGTCTACGAATCTAGTTTGTTAGGTAAAGTACCTAAAACACTGTTTACTTGGTAATAGTGTAAGTGCCACCGATCTGTTAGCCCTATTCATGGTGAAGTTAGTGGGCCCATATCTAGCTAGGCTAGATGTGAATATGAATATTTCGTGACCTTAACGGATGTGGCATCACGTTATGGTTATGTGTTTCTTTTGAAGAACACAAATCAGAAACTTTTAGAGTTTCGACACGAAGTAGATAAACAGATCGGCTATAGTATTATACCGTCACGGTAAGATCGTAATGGAAAATACTTAAGCAGTAAGTTTCATATATACATGAAAGAGTACAGTATTCTTTCAGATGAGGACTCCTCCCGAGACACGTCAGTTTGACGGTGTGTCCAAACTAAAAACCGAATTTTTGTTGGACATGATAAGGTTTATCACGAGTCGCTCTGAGCTATCATTTCCTTCAACAGGATATGTATTTACAGTGCAAAACTTATTTAGAATAAGGTTCAATATAAATCTGTTTGACAGATATCATATAGGATATGAACAGGAAAGAAACAGGGTTTCTCATTCCTAATAATTTAGGTATGCCAGGCATAAAGTTTGGATGATACCAAACTAAGGTCCCAAATTGGATAAGTGCCAATTATAGGTTATCCTAAGGGAAACCATAAGTATAGTACTTATATATCTCACATGAGAACAATATGATTGTTACTCACCATGCGGTTTTCCTAAGAGGAACACCGATATGCAGTGGTCAGTGGGAGGATAGTGATACTCGATGAAAAATCGGAGTAATACTATTCAAGGCACGAAGTCCTTAATGGAACACATATAGTTCATCAAGGATGAGACTATACCATTAATCTTTGAATACACAAGAACCTAATAGATCGGAGAGAGTAAGAAAACAACATAGGGTATGGGTTTCTGATCTCACCTCATAAAGATGTCAATCTTATGGAGGTATATCATCCGACTACGTACGAGGAAATGATACAAGGTATCAACTCCATTTATGGAAAAGTGCCATGAGTCTGAAATGGATACATATATAACAACTATGTTTGGATACTAGTTGTTGTACCGTAAGGCATTGTGCCTATTGGTACTGTAAACGTCTTCAAGGAAGACATACATGGATGACAACATACAACGTACAAAGCTAGGCTTGTGACGGAAAGGTATCGTTATCAACATTATGTTAATAACGGTTCAACCTTTTACCTGTTGCCATAGTAAATCCATTTTGATGATGCTTGTTGATACTGCATATTTCATTTATGAAATACGTTAGTTAAAGATCAAAATCGATTTCCTGAAAAGGAAACCGTTTGGAGGATGCTTACAACATCCTGACGATTTTGTATAACCGACAAACAAGGTTTGCGGGTTATTCGATCCATGTTTGGATTGAAGCAAGCATAAGGTTCTTGGAACTGACGTTTTGATGTAATCATAATGGTTTATGATTTAATTCAAAACGAAATGATTCTTATGTATATAAGGAGGTTAGTGGGAGAGCACTGATAATGAAATTCCCATAAAGCAATTGGTGAAAGCTTGGCTTTTATAGATATTCTCCGTAGAATTCTGGGGAGTAACAGCCTTTATTCAAGGAATAAAGATCTACTGGGATAGATTTGGAGTTGTTAACACTCTCTGAGAAATTGTACATTTAAAATGTACTTGATTTGGTGTCTCATACGCTCGAGCATATGGAGTCACAATCAGGTCAATCCAAGTGATGGTCACTGGATTGAAGTTAAAGAACATCTGTTAGTATCTTAGAGAACTAAAGATGTGTCTAAAACTATGGAGAAGGAGAACTTGAAGTGACTGGGATCACTGCCGCAAGTTTCCAAACAGTTAAATACTGCGGTACTATAAAGTTTGAATAACGGGACAGTGAGCTGGAAATCTTCCGAGCAAGATACTGTTGCCGAATAAACAACAAATGCGGATTATTGCTGTGCGGCTGAGGCAGCAATAGAAGCCATTTGGATCGAAAATAAATCTAATTAGATTAGATATAATTCTGTTAGCCGCTGAGCTGGGCGTCAGCACAGTCTAAAGAATTAAAGGTCTCATCGACGATCCAGATATATACTTCTATATTCATCTGATTCGTTCGGATCATACATCGTGGCGATGTGATGATCGTATAAATCGCGTCAGACGATAATCATGCAAATCCGCTGACGAAAACCTTTCCTCAGCAAATTTGAGCGAACCGTACATAGTTCGGGTGTGGGACACTTGAGTGACTGGCTATGTGCCAAGTGGGAGATTGTTGGATAATATGACCCATAGCGTCACTATTTGTACAGATCATAGTGTTGTTGTACAAATTAACTATGTGACAAGGAAATTGCACTCTCATCATTTGTGATTAGATCACCTTAGATATATAAATGAAGAGAGGTCTCTATGATTAGTTCCTGGATTGAGAATGATATGAGACAGTATCAGTCCACGAAGGATTAATCATTAAATATCCCTAGCCGGAGTATTATCGAGACTGGACATCGATAATGCGGAATAGGCTAGTATTGTGCACTTGTGCGCGTTGTGAGGGCACAACGGCATAGTTCTCATATATATAAGTATTGGATACTTATGCAAGTGCGATAGGAGGTTGTGTTTCACCGATGGTACGGGAAAAAGCTTCGCTCTGGATAGACCCCTCGGAATCCCATTGGTATTATAACTATGTGTCTATGGGAGTCCGACATCAGGGTAGGTGTGTATGGTCTTAACCTGAGACTTGCACCGCTAATGCTTACGACAATCAATATGCTTTAGTTGAGGTCGTCCAGGACTCTAACCGGTTCTGTGTACGCCAATGCTAGCATATTGAGAATCGTAGAGTATTGGGTGTGATGTCAAGACGGAAGTATCACTCCAGTCATAGTGGAGATGATGTCACGCAGGATACGGTATTAGTGCTCTTAAGTGCTGGCCGGCATTGGGATATTATGACAAGGTCATGTATATCCGATTATAGAGACTAGTTACCAGACATCCGACATGTGCTTCGGACGGGGCAGACACTTATCCAGCCCCAGCCCTAGCACGTGACTATCCGATACTGGGCCGATATACACAATACTTGGTATACTACGCTTGATATAGATCTTAAATATTCTTAGATGAATATGACCGGAGAATTGGGTAGACTTCGTGCTTTGCTAGAAGCCGATCTTGTCTCGTAAATCGGTAGAACGTAGTACTTGGTACGTACGTGATTCGGATACTCCGACGACCGTATTTACTGCCGAATTATCCAGGGATCTCATGGGTCGCTTCCCGATAATGCACCGATGACGTATGGCTCACACTCTTAAATAATCTGGGATTATATAGAAGAGAGAGAAAATTAATCTAGGATTAATTACGGAGATATTTTATCTAGGATAAAATATCGTCTAAAGAGAGAGAATGATTAATTTAGAATTAATCGGTAAATTAATATATTCGATATATTAAACGAAATTAGATTTCGACCCGGAATTAAAATTAGATTTTAATTCGGGCAAACAAATTAATTTAGAATTAATTCGTTAGCGACATGAATAGTGAATTCGCTAGGCGTAATCATTTAATTACGACGCAACGGAAAATTCGCTAATTAGGAATAGCGAAACGAGCCCGAGTGTGATTGTCGTATTTCGAATTCGAGTGCGGCGACGCAAGTCACTTCAAGCGTCAAATCATTCGTCACATCAAGCGTCAAATCAAAAGTCATTTTGAGTGATGTGATTGATTGATGTGATTGATTGATTGAGTGATAGACAACATCACTTTATTAAAGTAAAATGAATGAGTTGAATGGTAGTGGTTGGAATAGTGTGGTGGTTGAGAAAGCCATTTCCATTTGATTTTATTTGATAATTTTAAATGGAAAATGCTTAGTATTTTTGGAAAAATATATAAAGCATTTGTGTAAATCAATTAACAACTCAACCATAACACTTCCTCTCTTTTTTCTCTCCATCATCACACGCCCAAGGGGCTGTTTTCTCCTCTCTTCACAGCTCACTGCCGTGAGCTTCAAGGGAAGCATGAGTGTGTTTTTGTTGCAAAAACGCAACTGCTAGCAAACTTACGAGACTTGCGAAGGTGTTAGGGAGGTTCACCCATGAGGCGGGATCCGTTCGACGAAGCTTGGAGCTTGACGAAGGACCATCTTCACGCCCAAAACAGTGAGCTTCTTCACTGCAGTTCACGCCCAAAACAGTGGGGATTTTCAAGTTTTGTTGCTTGCCGCGTCTCTCAACCGATCGATGTGAGTATTCCGCTACCTCTGTTGATGTATTCACACATGTATTTCATTGCTTGTATGATCTTGGGACCTAGATAAAACCTAACACACAAAAGGTTAAACTCTTCACAAATTCTCAAAACATGACATATGAAGGAAGCCGAAGAACTGAGGTGCTGAGTGCTCATCACCTCAAGTTATCATTTGCCAATACTTGGCCACAAATGTCAATATTTCATTAAATGTATTTATTTCATGCTTTTGTTATCAAACATATCTTTGGATTGCAAATTACAATTATATTAATGAAATAATAATTCAATTGCAATTATCTAAAGGTTGATTACTTTTCTTTATTTCTTAATTATTATCTTGTGTAGCCGATTTTATGATAAGCTCATCCAACAGCGAATCATACATGATCAATCTTTTTATATCCTATTTGAATTTAATCTTCATGCTTCTTTGGGCTTATGGGCATTCGAAATCCATATTTCATGTTCATTCTCATGTCGAACATCCAAAACAATATTATTTCACCCACATAAGAAATAAAAATCATAATAAAAATATATAAAATATATATTTAATTATTATTTTACAAATGTGTTAAATTAAGGGGATTAATGAAACTATAAATGTAAAATGATTATTTTTCTTTATTAAATGTATATTTTTTGGTATTCATCAAAAGAGGTTCTTGGTAAAATTCCATCAAGAGTTTCAAGAGAAAACCACATCGGCAATGATGACAAAAAATTTGCAGTTTTCATATTTTAACTATAATTTCCTCATACAATGTCTGATTTTGGTGATTCAAGTTGCTTTGGAAAGAAGAGTAAAAAATCTACAACTTTATGATTTATGTCAAAGAAAATTCGAACTCTTTTCTGGTCAATATTCAATCGCAATAAATTTCTATAGTTTATATGTTTTATGTTTTATGTTATAAGTTTAAGTTTTGTTTTAGTATTATGTGCTTAGCTTTAATGTTAATTTAAAGTCCATGCATGAAATTTAAGTCTTATTTAGCTTAAAATTTATTTTTATTAGTTCAATTATTACTTCTTTTAAGTATTTAGTTTAATTAACTTTCCTTATTTAAATTAACTTAGGATTTTACAATGACATTTTTAAATGTGCTTTTAGCTTTGTAATTTTGATATAGAATTTTGAATAAAGAATAATCATTGACGTTTAACACACAAGTGTGTGTGAGAGTGAATTTTCTCTTAGTTTTTTTTATTGAACCCTTATCAAGAGTCAAGACTTATCAAAGATTGACGATCTTTGTGGTTTCTATAAATAGCTAGCAAAGTTTATTTCAACGATTTATAAAATATTTTTAAGCACATATTTCTTGAGGGTTCAACTTAATATTACAATTTTTTTTGATATTATAAAATCGTGATTCACAGTTCTTGAAGTTCGCTCAAATACATAGGAATTAATGCTACAATGTTTCCCTCAGGGTGTAATCGAAATAAGCTAAAGAGCCCAGCTTTTTCAACTTAACATTTCTCCCAGAGATCATTAGTAAATAATATCAAATAATACAAATCATTGATGTTAAGTATTAATTTTTTTTCAAACATGTGAAAACTATTGGCAGTGGCACATGTGGAAAAATGCTTTTAAATTTATTTGCCAAGTTTTGTTATCATGATATCAATCCTTTTAATTTTCACTTCAATTTTTTTAAAAAAAAAAAAAAAAATGGGTGGACAAATTCAAAATATTTTTTTTTTAATTTTCCCCCGTAATTTACACATTCATTTGTTTTTTTTTTTTGCAAATTAGTAAGAGTAGATTTACATGCCCTAAATATATGATAAAAAATTAAAAAAAAAATAAAATTGTGATAAAAAATTAAAAAAAAATTGACACAACCAAATAAAAACTATAATGTTGATTGTTGAATGAACAAATGGATTTTCGGCTCCTTCCGTAGAGATGCGTTACCAGTAGATTAGAAAGAGACTTAATCAAAATGCATTAATTATGAGAAAGAAAATAGAGGGAGAGGGAAATAAATAATAATAATATTCTATGCCACTAACTATTTTGTTTTGGTATAAATATGAACAATTAATCTCATTAGTATTGAAAGGTTGAGATTTCGTGTATATATATAAAAATTGAGTTGTTGTTTATAATCAAAGTGGAATTTATTTATGAGAGTTTGACAGTAGGTTTGTTGATGGTGGTTTTCAGGCACTATGATATTTAAAACAGCACGACAAGGGTAGAAGAGTAATTCCCTTCTTGGGTGAGATCACTAACACCGACCCGACCCATAAAAAGCCAGCAGTAAGGGCCCAAGCGTTTTACAATAAAAGACCGACCACAAAATGAATATAACGAGCACTTGATGATCGGCAACCGAGCACACGATCCAAGATGACCGGGCACTCATCAGGTCGACAGAAGCACTCCTAGTACAAAAGACTATCATGACCGACCACATGAAGACCGGGAGCATAGCAGGATATGCTCCAGAGATAGTTACCCTACTTTCATGGGAAAACTGAGGAGTCAGAGTCCTAGTAGGATAAAGGAAATAAAAGATAGATTTGATAAAGGTTTCCTTGAGGGAGTAGGAGATTGTTTCAACTAGGAAACCTCATACTAAGAGGAATCTGATTCATTCCCTATTATAAATAGGAGGGTAGAGTATGTGTAAAGGAGGACCAGAATAAAACTTGTAAAAAAAGAGAGAAGAGTTACGAGTTTCAGCAATAAAAACATAGTCCTGTTTGTGCCCGTGGACGTAGGTCGGACAAACATCCGCCGAACCACGTTAGATCAATTTGTTTGATTGGTGCATTATCTACCTTCCGCTAAGTTTGCTTTTGATTTTTCCCATAACCAAACAAATTCACTATTGAAGGAGGATTACCTCGGGAGTGATATTCCCATATTACCCTGAGACCAAAATCCACCGTCAACAGTTGGCGCCGTCTGTGGGGAACTTTCAAAAAGCAACTCACGTAGTAAGACAATGGCGGAGGGTGGGAATTGTCAATCTTCAGAGAGTCCGGCAACAGACTGGATGAAAAAGATGGAAGAAAACATGAAATCCATGATAGATCGGCTAGAGAGAATGGAAGGAACGAATAACGAGAGACCCGAAGGCGGAACCAGTCGAAGAAGAGGTGAGAAAGCAGAAGGAAAAATGGTGGTAGATACCAGTGAGGATGATGGACCCAGGAGGAGGGGCCCCTACGGGATAAAATCCGTGGTTGTAGAAAAAGATTCACAAACAGAGGACACATGGGAAGAGGAAAGAGGACGAATAGAACAATCACCTAATCCTTCCTACGATAGCCTCCACGACTCCCGAAGAGAAGGCAGGGAATATAGCGAGGATGTGCAAGAAATTTCAAACCATGAGGAACGCCGCACCCGGGGCATAGGACGCACAGAGAGGCACAAGAAAACAACACGCCAGCACCACTAGCGAGATAAAATCTTGGTTAAAAAAGGAGATGACCAAGTGGGGGGTAGGCCGCAAGGCTGATGCAAGTGAAGCCCGGGACAGTGAGGAGGAATCTCCCCTCGCGGAAAAAATAAGGTCGGCAAAATTCCCAAAACGATTCAACATGCCGACCATGGCACCCTACAAAGGCACTCTGACCCGAAATCGCACATCGAAAGCTTTGTCTTGTTGATGGAAGTCCAGTGAGTAGTAGGAGATGCCATCTGCAAATTGTTCCCCCTAACTTTAGGTGGACCCGCCATCTATGGTACAGAAGTCTGGCTCCGGGGAGCATCAGAGGCTTCACACAACTTAAGAAGTCGTTCATTCGACACTTTAAAGGGGCCTGCGTTCCCAAAAAGACGATTGGAGAATTGAGACTTATGAAGCAAAGAGATGACGAGCCCCTAAAAAATTTTATTGAAAGATACCACAACATGGTACTGGAAGTCGGGGGATATGAGTCCCTAGAAGCCCTAGAAAGCTTAAAGGGAGCCCTAAAGGTCGGGAGGTTATAGACTCATCTGAGAATCCAGGACACGTCGGATTATGCCACCGCCCTAGAGGTAGCCCGGAAGTTCGTCTTGGTAGAAAGCGAAGAAAAAATCTCCCGAAGGGGGACGGCCATTCGGGAAAGAACAGCAAGAACAGAGACCCCCCGACGACCGGACAGGGAATTCAAAAGATTCAATCTGAAACCCAAAGAATTCAAACCGATACCTCGAAGAGATCAGGAAAGAGGGGTCGCGACCCAGGTGAATCATGTAGTCCGAGAAGAAACATATGTTCTCCTAAGCAAGCCACCAGGGCAAATCATCATGGAGATACAAGAAAAAGGCCTCTTGATAGAACCCGACCTCAGGAGGTTCCCCCCCAGATAAAAGGAACTAGAAGTCTTACTGCATACATCATAACCTGAGGGGGCACACAACGGACGAATGAAAAGATCTGCGGGAACAGATGGAGGACCTAGCCCGAAATGGATATCTAAATAGTTATATCGACCATGAAACCATGGCGGCCAGACAGAGGGCACGAAACCGACAGGTGAACATCATCGCTGGGGAAGTACACTGGCCGGGGACTCTAACCGGTCAAGAAAAAACTATAGCCGAGCTCAAGGGGCAGAGATGATAGAAACAGAAAGACCCCCGACACTACAAGGGGGTCAGTCGGTGCCCATAATGTTCACCGACGAGGATGCACGAGGGGTGAGTAAAAAATCATTGATGTTAATTATTAATCTTTTTTCAAACATGTGAAAACTATTGGCAGTGGCACATGTGGAAAAATGCTTTTAAATTTATTTGCCAAGTTTTGTTATCATGATATCAATCCTTTTAATTTTCACTTCAATTTTTTTAAAAAAAAAAATGGGTGGACAAATTCAAATATATTTTTAATTTTCCCCCGTAATTTACACATTCATTTTTTTTTTTTTGCAATTTAGTAAGAGTAGATTTACATGCCCTAAATTATATGATAAATAATTTTAAAAAAAAATAATTGTGATAAAAAATTAAAAAAAAATTGACACAACCAAATAAAAACTACAATGTTGATTGTTGAATGAACAAATGGATTTTCGGCTCCTTCCGTAGAGAATGCGTTACCAGTAGATTAGAAAGAGACTTAATCAAAATGCATTAATTATGAGAAAGAAAATAGAGGGAGAGGGAAATAAATAATTAATAATATTCTATGGCCCACGAACTATTTTGTTTTGGTATAAATATGAACAATTAATCTCATCCATTGATCTCATTAGTATTGAAAGGTTGAGATTTCGTGTATATATATAAAATTCGAGTTGTGTTTATATAATCAAAGTGGAATTATTTATAATAGAGTTTGACAGTAGGTTTGTGATGGTGGTGTTTCAGGCACTATGATATTTAAAACAGCCGACAAGGGTAGAAGAGTAATTCCCTTCTTGGGTGAGATCACTAACACCGACCCGACATAAAAAGCCAGCAGTAAGGGCCCAAGCGTTTTGCAATAAAAGACCGACCATAAAATGAATATACCGAGCACTTGATGATCGGCAACCGAGCACACGATCCAAGATGACCGGGCACTCATCATGTCGACATAAGCACTCCTAGTACAAAAGACTATCATGACCATGGGCGGTGCCATGTAAGGACCAGAGGGGGCTTCGGCCCCCTCTGACTTTTGGGGAAATTTTTTTTTTTTTTGAGTATTTTATTTAAAACTTTGATTATTCTATAAATTTCTTTTATATTTTCAAAATTTGATCATTTATTTAAATCAATTTTATGATAGATATATATAAAGTTAAAATATCATTTAATGATATCAATTCATCCACAATTAGATTGTATGAAATCAATGATTAAGATTTCGATATCTATATTAAAAAAAAAAAAAAGTTAAAATAGCCCCACATATCCATATTAAAAGAAACAACAAAATAGTATTATGTAATATAAGACTGGTAATTACCTAGATAAATATTGAAAAATGTCACGTAAGCGATCGTATGATGAATTTAAATGTATCCATGGATCAAAGAATTTTGGCACATGTTGAGGGGTGATTTTTGTTTCAGGGGCAGTTTCGGGATAATTCCCCCCTTTGGAGACAATCCTCATTCAACTCTGAATTTGTTTGGTTATGGGAGACCAAAAGCAAACTTTGACAAAAAAAAAAAGGTCAAACACACAATCGACAAAGAGTTTAACGTGGTTCGGCGAAATGAATCAAACCTACGTCCATGGGTACAAAATGAGGTGTCGCTTTTACCACCAAATCGAGCTCGACCGATCTGTTTAGAGGTGGATCAAAAAGGAACCGAGCTGTTTGTGTTGTAATGTTTCTCACAAAATAGTACTTTATGTGAGATTTTTGATAACCCCTTACAAATGTGTTCACCTTCCCCTTTTATACTATTGAATACATAATACTGTTCTTAAACTTCTGTGATGTCACTCATGTGGATCTCTGACTGATTGACGGACTCCATGCCCCAAGACTACTTGGCCGAAAGTAAAACCTACTCTCAAGCTACTCCGCCGAAAGCAAACCTACTTCACCTTACGGCTTGTCACATCACCTTATCTTGCACACTGCCCCACGTGATAATAATAATATCAGCCTGGAAAGAATCAAGTGGTGATACATGTCGTAAGGAAGAGTCCAAAATACCCTGATCATACATCGGTCTCCAAGAGGTCGGTCAAATAGTCTGCCGAACTATGAATGGTGTTATTGATCTGACACATTATACCTAAGCCACCCGACACTTTATATAAAATGTGTTATTGTTACAGCTCAAGCTGCTCAGCCCCCGTTGAATCGAAATTCTGGCTCCGCCGCTGATCATGACCGACCACATGAAGACCGGGAGCATGGCAGGATATGCACCAGAAGATAAGTTACCCACTTTCATGGGAAAACTGAGGAGTCAGAGTCCTAGTAGGATAAAGGAAATAAAGATAGATTTGATAAAGGTTTCCTTGAGGGAGTAGGAGATTGTTTCAACTAGGAAACCTCATACTAAGAGGAATCTGATTCATTCACTATTATAAATAGGAGGTAGAGTATGTGTAAAGGAGGACCAGAATAAAACTTGTAAAAAAAGAGAGAAGAGTTACGAGTTTCAGCAATAAAAACATAGTCCTGTTTGTGCCCGTGGACGTAGGTCGGACAAACATCCGCCGAACCACGTAGATCTCTTTGTTTATTGGTGCATTATCTACCTTCCGCTAAGTTTGCTTTTGGTTTTTCCCATAACCAAACAAATTCACTATTGAAGGAGGATTACCTCGGGAGTGATATTCCCATATTACCCTGAGACCAAAATCCACCGTCAACAGTTGGCGCGTCCGTGGGGGGAACTTTCAAAAAGCAACTCACGTAGTAAGGACAATGGCGGAGGGTGGGAATTGTCAATCTTCAGAGAGTCCGGCAACAGACTGGATGAAAAAGATGGAAGAAAACATGAAATCCACGATAGATCGGCTAGAGAGAATGGAAGGAACGAACAACGAGAGACCCGAGGCGGAACCAGTCGAAGAAGAGAGTGAGAAAGCAGAAAGAGGGAAAATGGTGGTAGATACCAGTGAGGATGATGGACCCAGGAGGGGGGCCCCTACGGGATAAAATCCGTGGTTGTAGAAAAAGATTCACAAACAGAGGACACATGGGAAGAGGAGGATAAAAAGAGGACGAAGAGAACAATCACCTAATCCTTCCTACGATAGCCTCCACGACTCCAGAAGAGAAGGCAGGGAATATAGCGAGGATGTGCAAGAAATTTCAAACCATGAGGAATGCCGCACCCGGGGCATAGGATGCACAGAGAGGCACAGAAAACAACACGCCAGCACCACTAGCGAGATAAAATCTTGGTTAAAAAAGGAGATGACCAAGTGGGGGTAGGCCGCAAGGCTGATGCAAGTGATGCCCGGGACAATGAGGAGGAATCTCCCCTCGCGGAAAAAATAAGGTCGGCAAAATTCCCAAAACGATTCAACATGCCGACCATGGCACCCTACAAAGGCCACTCTGACCCGAAATCGCACATCGAAAGCTTTGTCTTGTTGATGGAAGTCCAGTGAGTAGTAGGAGATGCCATCTGCAAAGTGTTCCCCCTACCTTTAGGTGGACCCGCCATCCTATGGTACAGAAGTCTGGCTCCGGGGAGCATCAGAGGCTTCACACAACTTAAGAAGTCGTTCATTCGACACTTTAAAGGGGCCTGCGTTCCCAAAAAGACGATTGGAGAATTGAGACTTATGAAGCAAAGAGATGACGAGCCCCTAAAAAATTTTATTGAAAGATACCACAACATGGTACTGGAAGTGGGGGATATGAGTCCCTAGAAGCCCTAGAAAGCTTAAAGGGAGCCCTAAAGGTCGGGAGGTTATAGACTCATCTGAGAATCCAGGACACGTCGGATTATGCCACCGCCCTAGAGGTAGCCCGGAAGTTCGTCTGGTAGTAGAAAGCGAAGAAAAAATCTCCCGAAGGGGGACGGCCATTCGGGAAAGAACAGCAAGAACAGAGACCCCCCGACGACCGGACAGGGAATTCAAAAGATTCAATCTGAAACCCAAAGAATTCAAACCGATACCTCGAAGAGATCAGGAAAGAGGGGTCGCGACCCAGGTGAATCATGTAGTCCGAGAAGAAACATATGTTCCCCTAAGCAAGCCACCAGGGCAAATCATCATGGAGATACAAGAAAAAGGCCTCTTGATAGAACCCGACCTCAGGAGGTTCCCCCCAGATAAAAGGAACTAGAAGTCTTACTGCATACATCATAACCTGGGGGCACACAACAGACGAATGAAAAGATCTGCGGGAACAGATGGAGGACCTAGCCCGAAATGGATATCTAAATAGTTATATCGACATGAAACCATGGCGGCCAGACAGAGGGCACGAAACCGACAGGTGAACATCATCGCTGGGGGAAGTACACTGGCCGGGGACTCTAACCGGTCAAGAAAAAACTATAGCCGAGCTCAAGGGCAAGGGGCAGAGATGATAGAAACAGAAAGACCCCCGACACTACAAGGGGGTCAGTCGGTGCCCATAATGTTCACCGACGAGGATGCACGAGGGGGGTGAGTAAAAAATCATTGATGTTAATTATTAATTTTTTTTCAAACATGTGAAAACTATTGGCAGTGGCACATGTGGAAAAATGCTTTTAAATTTATTTGCCAAGTTTTGTTATCATGATATCAATCCTTTTAATTTTCACTTCAATTTTTTTAAAAAAAAAAAAAAATGGGTGGACAAATTCAAATATATTTTTAATTTTCCCCCGTAATTTACACATTCATTTTTTTTTTTTTTTTTGCAATTTAGTAAGAGTAGATTTACATGCCCTAAATTATATGATAAATAATTAAAAAAAAAATAATTGTGATAAAAAATTAAAAAAAAATTGACACAACCAAATAAAAACTATAATGTTGATTGTTGAATGAACAAATGGATTTTCGGCTCCTTCCGTAGAGAATGCGTTACCAGTAGATTAGAAAGAGACTTAATCAAAATGCATTAATTATGAGAAAGAAAATAGAGGGAGAGGGAAATAAATAATTAATAATATTCTATGGCCCACTAACTATTTTGTTTTGGTATAAATATGAACAATTAATCTCATCCATTGATCTCATTAGTATTGAAAGGTTGAGATTTCGTGTATATATATAAAATTCGAGTTGTGTTTATATAATCAAAGTGGAATTTATTTATAATAGAGTTTGACAGTAGGTTTGTTGATGGTGTTTTCAGGCACTATGATATTTAAAATAGCACGACAAGGGTAGAAGAGTAATTCCCTTCTTGGGTGAGATCACTAACACCGACCCGACCCATAAAAAGCCAGCAGTAAGGGCCCAAGCGTTTTACAATAAAAGACCGACCACAAAATGAATATACCGAGCACTTGATGATCGGCAACCGAGCACACGATCCAAGATGATCGGGCACTCATCAGGTCGACAGAAGCACTCCCAGTACAAAAGACTATCATGACCGACCACATGAAGACCGGGAGCATGGCAGGATATGCTCCAGAAGATAAGTTACCCTACTTTCATGGGAAAACTGAGGAGTCAGAGTCCTAGTAGGATAAAGGAAATAAAAGATAGATTTGATAAAGGTTTCCTTGAGGGAGCAGGAGATTGTTTCAACTAGGAAACCTCATACTAAGAGGAATCTGATTCCTTCACTATTATAAATAGGAGGGTAGAGTATGTGTAAAGGAGGATCAGAATAAAACTTGTAAAAAAAAGAGAGAAGAGTTACGAGTTTCAGCAATAAAAACATAGTCATGTTTGTGCCCGTGGACGTAGGTCGGACAAACATCCGCCGAACCACGTTAGATCTATTTGTTTGATTGGTGCATTATCTACCTTCCGCTAAGTTTGATTTTGGTTTTTCCCATAACCAAACAAATTCACTATTGAATGAGGATTACCTCGGGAGTGATATTCCCATATTACCCTGAGACCAAAATCCACCGTCAACAGTTGGCGCCGTCTGTGGGGAACTTTCAAAAAGCAATTCACGTAGTAAGACAATGGCAGAGGGTGGAAATCATCAATCTTCAGAGAGTCCGGCAACAGACTGGATGAAAAAGATGGAAGAAAACATGAAATCCATGATAGATCGGCTAGAGAGAATGGAAGGAACGAACAACGAGAGACCCGAAGGCGGAACCAGTCGAAGAAGAGGTGAGAAAGCAGAAGGGAAAATGGTGGTAGATACCAGTGAGGATGATGGACCCAGGAGGAGGGGCCCCTACGGGATAAAATCCGTGGTTGTAGAAAAAGATTCACAAACAGAGGACACATGGGAAGAGGAGGAAAGAGGACGAAGAGAACAATCACCTAATCATTCCTACGATAGCCTCCACGACTCCCGAAGAGAAGGCAGGGAATATAGCGAGGATGTGCAAGAAATTTCAAACCATGAGGAACGCCGCACCCGGGGCATAGGACGCACAGTAAAACAACACGCCAGCACCACTAGCGAGATAAAATCTTGGTTAAAAAAGGAGATGACAAAGTGGGGGTAGGCCGCAAGGCTGATGCAAGTGATGCCCGGGACAGTGAGGAGGAATCTCCCCTCGCGGAAAAAATAAGGTCGGCAAAATTCCCAAAACGATTCAACATGCCGACCATGGCACCCTAAAAAGGCCACTCTTACCCGAAATCGCACATCGAAAGCTTTGTCTTGTTGATGGAAGTCCAGGGAGTAGTAGGAGATGCCATCTGCAAAGTGTTCCCCCTAACTTTAGGTGGACCCGCCATCCTATGTTACAGAATTCTGGCTCCGGGGAGCATCAGAGGCTTCATACAACTTAAGAAGTCGTTCATTCGACACTTTAAAGGGGTCTGCTTTCCCAAAAAGACGATTGGAGAATTGAGACTTATGAAGCAAAGAGATGACGAGCCCCTGAAAATTTTTATTGAAAGATACCACAACATGGTACTGGAAGTCGGGGGATATGAGTCCCTAGAAGCCCTAGAAAGCTTAAAGGGAGCCCTAAAGGTCGGGAGGTTATGGACTCATCTGAGAATCCAGGACACGCCGGATTATGCCACCGCCCTAGAGGTAGCCCGAAAGTTCGTCTTGGTAGAAAGCGAATAAAAAATCTCCCGAAGGGGGACGGCCATTCGGGAAAGAACAGCAAGAACAGAGGCCCCCCGACGACCGGACATGGAATTCAAAAGATTCAATCCGAAACCCAAAGAATTCAAACCGATACCTCGAAGAGATCAGGAAAGAGGGGTCGCGACCCAGGTGAATCATGTAGTCCGAGAAGAAACATATGTTCCCCTGAGCAAGCCACCAGGGCAAATCATCATGGAGATACAGGAAAAAGGCCTCTTGATAGAACCCGACCTCAGGAGGTTCCCCCCAGATAAAAGGAACTAGAAGTCTTACTGCATACATCATAACCTGAGGGGGCACACAACGGAAGAATGCAAAGATCTGCGGGAACAGATGAATGACCTAGCCCGAAATGGATATCTAAATAGTTATATCGACCATGAAACCATGGCGGCCAGACAGAGGGCACGAAACCGACAGGTGAACATCATCGCTGGGGGAAGTACACTGGCCGGGGACTCTAACCGGTCAAGAAAAAACTATAGCCGAGCTCAAGGGGCAGAGGTGCTAGGAACAGAAAGACCCCCGACACTACAAGGGGGTCGGTCGGTGCCCATAATGTTCACCGACGAGGATGCATGAGGGGTGAGTTTTCCCCATGATGATGCGCTGATAATCAAAGCTACAATCAGCGGCACTGAGGTGGATAGAATCCTGGTAGACCCCGGAAGCGCGGTAGACATAATATCCAAAGAAGCCTTAGAAAGTCTGGGAGTAGAATACGTAACCCTAACTAATGACGGCACCCCCTATATGGTTTTGGAGGCTCAACGGTCATCCCGCTGGGAAGAATACAACTGGCAACAACCATCGGAACTCACCCCAGAACCCGGACAGTCATGGTAAACTTCACCGTGGTGGACTGCCTGAGCAGTTACCAAGTCATTGTCAGCCGACCTTTTATAATGAAAACAAAGGCGGCGATGCCCTGTTACTACTTGAAACTGAAATTTCCTACCTGGGAAGGGATCAGAATCATATGCGAAAGTCAGAAAATAGCCCGTAGTTGTTTCGCCACTCTCTCACGAGAAACCCTCTGCATCGAAGGAAGCACCAGGAAGAGGCAAAGGGAGGAAGACGAGGAAAATCCAAGGAAGGACCCGGGTCCTCGCCCGGATAAAGTTGCCCAGCTAGAAGCAGCCGAAGAATTAGAAGAAGTCAACCTGTTCGGACCGAATAAAAGCATAAAGATAGGGGGGAACTTGGACGAAATCCTAAAAAAGGACCTGCTGGAATGCCTACGGGAGTACCCCGACATCTTCGCATGGGGACACAATAACATGCCCGGGATTGATCCAAAGTTCATCAGTCACCGCTTGGCAGTAAACCCGACACATAAACCAGTTAAGCAGAAAAGAAGAATCTTTAACCAAGAACGGTGCAGAGCAATGGCGTCCGAAGTGGAAAAACTGTTAAAAGCAGGCTTCATCAGAGAAGTCAAGTACCCTGAATGGGTTTCGAATGTGGTATTGGTAAAGAAAGCAAACGGGAAGTAGAGGATGTGCGTGGACTTCACCGACCTCAACAAGGCATGCCCGAAGGACAGCTTCCCACTGCCAAACGTAGATCAGCTGGTAGATACAACAACCTGCAAGGGACTGCTGAGCTTTATGGACGCCTTCTCAGGATACAACCAGGTCAAGATGCACCCTGCTGACGAGGAGAAAACAACTTTTGTCACCGATCAGGGGCTTTACTGTTATAAAGTAATGCCCTTCGGATTAAAAAACGCAGGAGCCACCTTTCAAAGACTGGTCAACAAGATTTTCAAACCACTCATCGGCACAACAATGCTGGTGTATGTTGACGACATGATAACAATGTCTGAGGCGCCAGGGTGCCACATGACCGACCTGAAGAAAACCTTTGAGTTATTGAGGAAATACCATTTAAAACTCAACCCAGAAAAGTGCGCATTCGAGGTGGCCTCCGGAAATTTTTTAGGCTACATGGTGAGCTCCAGGGGCATAGAAGCAAATCCACAAAAGATACAAGCCGTACTGGACTTGAAATCTCCCAGGACGGTGAAAGAAGTTCAAAGTCTAACCGGCAGGCTAGCCGCGCTTAACCGATTCATCTCCCGAGCAACCGACAAATGCCACCCTTTCTTCAAAGCCATCAAGAAAGCCCAAAAGGGGATCGACTGGACTCCGGAGTGCGAGGATGCCTTCCAACAACTGAAACAATATCTAGCACAGCCCCCGCTCCTAGCAAAACCTCTCCCAGGAGAGACATTATACTTGTACTTGGCTGTTTCCAAACACGCAGTAAGTTCGGTGCTGGTGCAAGAGGCCGACCGAATCCAAAAACCAGTATACTATGTCAGCAAAGCCCTGTTGGACACAGAAACCCGGTATCCCGTACATGAACTAGTCGCCCTATCTTTGATCACCGCAGCTCGGAAATTGCGGCCTTACTTCCAAGCCCACCCTATCAAAGTTTACACCGACCACCCCTTGCGACAGATTTTACAAAAACCAGAGACCTCGGGAAGGTTGATGAAGTGGTCGGTGGAGTTAAGCGAGCACGACATCTCCTACCTTCCGAGGGTAGCAATGAAAAGGACAAGCTTTGGCAGATTTTGTTGCAGAATTCACCGAACCCCAGATCTTGACGGTAGGGGAAGACAAGTGGGAGATGTCAGTAGACGGGTCTGTCAGCTCACAGGGCGGCGGAGCCGGGATCGTGTTAAAAAATAACAGGGGGGGGGGAAGTATTGTTTGCCTTAAGGTTCGCCTTCGAAACCACGAACAATGAGGCAGAGTACGAAGCAATCTTGGCCGGATTAAGGCTATGCACAGTAGTAGGAGTCCACAACATGGTAGTCAGGAGTGACTCTCAGCTAGCCATTCAACAACTAAAGGGAGAATTTCAGGCCAGGGAGCCGACCATGATAGCTTACTTAGCCGAAGTAAAAAAGATGATGGAGAAAGTAGGGAACGTACGCTTCGAACAAATCGGACGAGAAGACAACTGTGAAGCAGACTCCCTGGCCCGGCTCGCATCCTCAATGAAGACCGAGGATCCCAGAACAATCCCCATAATCTGCCTCCGAGAAAAGAGCGTAGGAGAACTCGAAGTAGGAACCCTGGATAAAGAAGATGAAACTTCATGGCTAGAACCGATCAGAAAATATTTGGAAACATGAGAGGCACCCGAGGACAGAAAGGAAGCCAAAAAATTAAAATTCAAAAGCACCAAGTTTTCCTTAATCGAAGGGGTACTCTACCGAAGGGGCTACACCGTACCCCTCCTGAGATGCTTGGCGAAAGAGGAAGCAGATTATGTGCTCAGAGAAATCCACGCAGGCATTTGCGGAAGTCACACCGGAGGAAGATCAATCGCCTTTAAAGCATTAAGACAAGGATTTTACTGGCCGACCATGCATCAGGACGGTGTGAGGGTAGCTCAAAAATGTGAAGGTTGTCAGAAAAATGCCAACATCCACCATCAACCGGCGGAACAATTAACCACCATGTCCAGCCCTTGGCCGTTCGCACAGTGGGGGCTAGATATCATAGGGCCAATGCCAAAAGGGCGAGGGCAGGCGAAATATGCGATCGTGGCCACAAAATGGGCAGAGGCCGAGCCGCTATCCACCATCACGGAGAAAAAAACCACAGAGTTTGTAAAGAAGAACATAATCTGCAGGTTCGGAATCCCCCGAGCGATCATCACCGACAACGGGAAACAATTCGATAGCAAAGGATTCAGGAAGCTCTGCGAAGACCTCCAGATCGCTTTAAAAATTTGGCCTCGCCAGCCCATCCCAAGTCAAACGGACAGGTTGATGCAACAAACAAGACCATCAAGGCAACCTTAAAGCTCGGCTCGGATCATGCAAATGCTTATGGGTCGAAGAATTACCAGAAGTGCTATGGGCACATCAGACGACCTACAAAGATTCCACAGGGGAAACACCATTTTCCCTATCATACGGATGCGAGGCCGTCAGTTCCACACAGCAGAATCGGGGTAGCAACTCACAGGGTCCGCCACTTTGGAATGAGCAGAACGAAGAACTTATCAAAAACCACATCGACCTGATCGAGGAAAGGAAAGAGAAATCAGATATGAAAGCAGCAGTCTACCAACAAAGAATGACCCGCTTCTACAACAGAAGAGTTCAGACCCGCTCCTTCCTCCAAGACGACTTAGTATTGAGAAGGGTCACCTTAAACACCCGGCGACCAGAGGAGGGCTCGCTAGGTGCCAAATGGGAAGGGCTATACAAAATCACAGAGGTGGTAAGGCCGGGGGCTTACTTCTTGGAACAGCTGGATGACATAAGATTAAAAAAGCCATGGAACGCCGAGATGTTGAGAAAATACTTTCAGTAAACTCTCACTTCCTCCTCTTCTTTGGCAGCAACCCAATAAGGGACAGAAGTTCAAATACAAAGCCTCTCTCAAAATGACCCACATAGAGTTGTAAGAAGGGCAGTATGTCCCCGAATATAAATAAAAACTTTCTTTTTTCACCCGCTCTTTTAAAAAAAAATAATTTTGCAAAACCATATTCAAAAACCCCGGGGACATACTCAATACAACGGTCCAAAGCCAAAAGCACAAAACCCGCAACTACCCGACCACGGCTACCACCATAAAGAAGCACAAAGTCACACCAGAATCGTTCGACTCCATACAAGCATTAGACAGCAGAGACGAATGTGAATCAGAGTATAGATCCGTGAGAAGCATAACACGGGGATGGATGATACCCCTGTGGCGATTGCTTGTTCCAGTATTACCGAACATAAGGAGGAATATACCCTTAATGTTTCAAACAGCTCGGGGCTGGATTCTTATTCCGCCGAGGCCGTCCGGTTCGGGGTCGGGTTACGTCCCACCGAGTCATGCTCATTGGTCTGGGGACGGGAAATTCCTCCAGAACCAATTATCTCTCTTGGCTCGGGGTCCTCAGGGACATACTCGATGCATAGGATCCGTGAGAAGCATAGCACATGGATGGATGATACCCTCGTGGCGATTGCTTACTCCAGTGTTACCGAACATAAGGAGGAACATGCCCTTAATGTGTCGAGCACTCTTTTGATCCTCACTTACCCGATGTAATGGATCCGTGGGAAAGCATAGCACGGGGGATGATGATGCCCACATGACGATTGCTAGCTCCAATGATGCCGGACCTAATGAGGAATATACCCTTAGTATCTCGGACACTCTTTGATCCATTCATCATTTGGATCCAAGAGAGGCGCAACACATGGATGCGTTGTGCCCCTGTAGCGTGTGCCTACTCCAGCGTGGTAAGGAGGAGCCCTCGTACAATACACAGGCTCCACAGTGACCCGACGTATAGAGGATGTGCCCTTACCATTCAAATGCTCTACTGATCCAAATCCTGGTTCGCCGGGACACTGAATTGAAAGATTCAGAATTGTGTTTTGGAAACCTCGGACATGACGCTGTTTTAAGGAATCTGTGCTGTTGTTTATGCTTGTGAAAAGTTTTGCTTTGGGACAAGTGCTAAGTCACCCCCACATTTTGATTTTATTTTCGAAAGTTTTGTTTTTATTTTTTCGTCGGTCTGACAAAGGGACGCCCAAGTCAGATTCGACAGGGTTTCAAAGATGGATACACTTCCCATCTGAATAAATCCCAAGGATTAACCAGTGCTCGGGGCTGGATTCGTTCCGCCGAGGCCACTTGGTTAATCGGCTCGGGGCTGGATTCGTTCCGCCAAGGCCACTTGGTTAATCGGCTCGGGCTGGATTCGTTCCGCCAATACCACTTGATTATTCGGCTAGAGGCTGGATTTCGTTCCGCCGAGGCCACTTGATTATCCGACTCGGGGTCGGGTTACGTCCCACCGAGTCTACCTCTTTGGACTGGGGACGTAACATTCCCCCAGGTCCAAGTGCCTTTTTTTAGCTCGGGGTCGGGTTACGTCCCACCGAGTCAGCACTTTTGGACTGGGGAGGCGTCATTCCCCCAGGTCCAAATATCTCTCTCAGCTCGGGGTCGGGTTAAGTCCCACCGAGTCTATCAGCCCAAACTGGGGACGTAACAGTCCCCCCCGGAGCCAAGTGTTTCTTACTACTCGGGGTCGGATTACGTCCCTCCAGCTCATATTGTCCTCATGGAGAGGTCTCAAATATTCGAAGAGAAACATGAAGAACGAAAAAAAAAAGAGAAAGAAAGTACATATATATGTATATATTAAAAAAAAAAGTGTTATTACAAAAAAAAAAAGATATAAAGTGTACACAGGGCCCAGTCCGAGTTACCCCTTCTTTAATCAGCCCGCGCATGGGCAGGAAGTTCTTCCTCGGCTGGCTCAGACAATGGAGGGATCAACTCGGTCTCAAGAACAGGAACATCAGCTTCAACCTCGGTGACACGGGAGACCTCTACTTCAAGAATGGGAGATGGAATCTCAGGGTAGTCCTCGCCAGGAGCATGAGCCTCAGGTCGGCTTTCTTGGGAAACCTGGGAGATCGGGGCAACAGAAATCGGGTCGGGATCCATCACCTCCTCGGAAGAAGGGGGAGCCACTTCTGGAACTCCTCCTCAGATATTTCCCCTTTACAGAAACGGATGGCTGCATGGACTGGCCCCATATCCAGGTCGGGCAGCACCATTGGTATGATTTCAGCACAATCACCGACCCCTTCAAGACGAATGGAGTCCCTCTCGGCCTCCCACTCGAGCTCCTTATCCCTGAGCTCGGCACGGGCCCGTCCCAGTTCCTCATCTTTGGCCCGCAGCTTATACTCCACACTGCCCACTTCCACCTTGAGGATCTCAATCTCAGCCCGGGCATCCACCAAACTTGCTCTAGCTTCCTCAGCATTCTTGCGCTCCAGAGTAACAGCAGCTTTAAGAGCTTTGTTTGTTTTAACAGCATCGACAACAGCCAGCTCATGATCCCGATTCCTCTCCTCAGCACTAGTCAGCTTGGCCTCCACTTCAGAAAAATGATTCTGAAGCCTCTGTGCCCGGCCGCCTTCAGATAAGAGGCTTATGAACATATCCTTATTTTTGGCCGCCAAATAATTTGCCTGCCGAGAAGAAAAAGAAATCAGTTTCAAACTAAGTCTGAAAGACACCTCGGATGTAAAAGAGAAGAAAAAGAAATAACATGAGCCAGCTGGGAGCACAACTTTGCGACCACCTCATCGGGTGAAAGGTCCTCAAACCTCGGAATCTTCTCAGGAGGTACAGCCCCGGCCAGCTCATTGAAAGCCGGTACCAAGTGGGAAGTAGCCTCCCTAATATTCTTCCCAAGGTCATCAACTCCGAGAACCACATCACCTTTCAATTTCTTGGAAGGACCCTCCTGCCGAACTGGAGTCTCTCTGCTCGGAGCCTCCTCCTCCTCCAATTCCCGCCTCAATTGGGTATCCACGGCTCCAAACCGACGTTTTCTCCTCCTGGAGGGTTTTGGAGGGCTAGCAGGACGGGTAGCACCCATTGGGGGCACCCGAGGAGATGAAGATAGACCCTGAGGGCTCGGCCGTTCTGTCCCCGCGGTCACCTTTCTATCCTCGGAAGATTCAGGACGTTTTCGAGAAGTACCAGCTCCACCTGGGATAACTTTCTTCGCGGCACCGGTCAACCGATCTAGGTACTTTGGTCTCTTCGACATACCTGCAAAGAGCAAAGACAAAAACAAGGGTTCAGGACCTGAGCATACAAAAAACAGAGAAAAAAAAAGACGACAACAAAAATGGTAAATAAACATGGGAGTTGGTTAGAAGATCAAACATACATCTAGCTATCCGACCCGAGACCTTAGGAGGAACGGTCCGAACGAGCCCTGATTCAAAAAACACCGCATCATTTACCAACTCCCTCCAATGAGTGGCATACCGCCGAGCCCAGAATACCCGCTTCCGGACCTGATAGGAAATCTTGGGAGCATCCCTCCAACAGGCTAGGAGGAATAAAAGAAAATGGGTAAGAATCCAAACATAAAAAAATGGGAAGAAAAGCTAAAGGTTAAACTCCTAACCTCCCGCCCTAAAGATGTCCGGAACCAAGATCTCCCTTTCATCCGACCTCAGGGTCCGTCCCCAATCTCCAGTGGCCCAGAACCAAAGATCTTTGAAATTCTTATTAGAGTCAGGGAGTTTTTGGACGACGTTTGACGAACTATCGTAAGCAGAAAGGTAGTACCAACCGCGGTGAGTCTTTGGGTTGGCCTTCAACCGATATAACCTCTTCATCTCTTCAAAAGAAGGTTCGCCAAGCCCCGCCCGATGCCAAGCCACATACAACCCGGCCAAAATCCTCCAACTATTTAGACTCAGTTGACAGGTGGCGATCTCCATCTCGGCCAGCATCCAGGCAAAATAGGGTTGAATTGGCAGCCGGAGCCCGCATTCGAAGAAAGCTGGAAGAAGGGCCACGGAAACCTCATCAGACTGACTGACACGATCACATGGAAGAGGGACCTCAAGAGCAATGTCTATCGGGATGTCATATCGTTGCTGAATCAGTGCTAGATCATCCTCAGTTATCTTAGAGGGTCGAACCATGTCCAGAGCCGAGCCGTCAAAATCACCAGGCTCCGGATCCTCCCGAGGAACCCTCTGATGATAAGAATCTTGTTCGATCTCAGAAGGGGTGGGAGTAGTATCAAGGTCTTCCACACTGGGTGCCCCCGAGCCCGAGGAAAGCTCTTCAGCAGGGGGTATTGAGGGTCTAGCAGGGTTTACATGGGAAGATCTGTTGTCAGACGTTCCTGACATCCTAAGAAATAAAAAGGAAGGGGAAGTCAGTCTATAGCTAAAACTCTAAAACTGCTCAGGAATTCCGAGAAAGCTAAGCTGGTGGGTTCTAAAATGCCCTAACAAAATCCGACAAGCCATAAGTCACTCCATAGCAACATCAAAGCTAACAAAAGATTCACAACACACAAAAAGAGGAGAGGTCGTTTAGAAAACTTACTTGTTTTTTTCAGAAAGACTAAAGATTGCACAGCACGGTTTGCTCGTCCCCTAAATTCGCAGGTCACAGCGGAGAAAGAAGAAAAGTGCACGGCTGAAAGGAACTCCGGGAGTACTGAGTCAAGTGAGTCACGGTTGAAATATTCACTGGAAAGAGAGAAAGATTTGCCAAAAAGACTGCACAGTGAAAGTCCCGTCTTTTTATAGTAATGAGTGGGACGCCCATGGCCGTTGGATCGAAAAAAAAAACCCGGATGGACGCCAAGTGTCAACTGCAAAAGAGGTCTGCCAAAATCAAACGAACGGTTGAGATCAGCTCACTATTGAAACGCCTCTACACGGTCGATTCACTTTCTTTTTTGGCGGGAATCCGACAGATGATTGACAAGTGTCACACTTAAGGAAAAACCTAAAAAGTGATTTGATGGGCATTAAACAGATGTGACTGTTGCGCGTCTCAAGAAGAGGTACTCGAAAAGAGGTGACGAAAAATTCGAATCAACTCCGGATCGACCACCAGCAGAGTAACCAGCACACCATCTTTGTATAGTTCCCGACACCAACTTGCATACTCGTTGGAACCGAGAACTAGGGGACAGATGTTGATGGTGTTTTCAGGCACTATGATATTTAAAACAGCATGACAAGGGTAGAAGAGTAATTCCCTTCTTGGGTGAGATCACTAACACCGACCCGACCCATAAAAAGCCAGCAGTAAGGGCCCAAGCGTTTTACAATAAAAGACCGACCACAAAATGAATATACCGAGCACTTGATGATCGGCAACCGAGCACACGATCCAAGATGACCGGACACTCATCAGGTCGACAGAAGCACTCCCAGTACAAAAGACTATCATGACCGACCACATGAAGACCGGGAGCATGGCAGGATATGCTCCAGAAGATAAGTTACCATACTTTCATGGGAAAACTGAGGAGTCAGAGTCCTAGTAGGATAAAAGAAATAAAAGATAGATTTGATAAAGGTTTCCTTGAGGGAGCATGAGATTGTTTCAACTAGGAAACCTCATACTAAGAGGAATCTGATTCTTTCACTATTATAAATAGGAGGGTATAGTATGTGTAAATGAGGATCAGAATAAAACTTGTAAAAAAAGAGAGAAGAGTTACGAGTTTCAGCAATAAAAACATAATCATGTTTGTGCCCGTGGACGTAGGTCGGACAAACATCCGCCGAACCACGTTAGATCTCTTTGTTTGATTGGTGCATTATCTACCTTCCGCTAAGTTTGCTTTTGGTTTCCCCCATAACCAAACAAATTCACTATTGAAGGAGGATTACCTCGGGAGTGATATTCCCATATTATCCTGAGACCAAAATCCACCGTCAACAGGTTTGTACACGATTCAGTTATGGTTGGAAACCGTAATCGAACCGTATGATTTACGATTTGATTTTGACCGAAACTGTAAACCTTAATCGTAACTGAATCGAATCGTACGATTTTTGTTCGATTACAAATGAACCGTATTTTTTTAAAAAAAATGTTATAAATAATTAAAATCTGGTTCAACCAGATTTTTTTTTACTGTTGAATCAGATTTGTTACGGTTTAATCGTAAATCCGATTCAATCGTCAATTGAATCTGGTTTGGTTGCAGTTTGCTGTCAGATTGGTCAACAGTTCGGTTACGGTTTGAAACCGCAACCGTGTGCATGTCAATTTATGAGTCAAGAATGAGCTGAATAGAGTTTTTGTGAGTCAATCTCATTTAATAATCAAACTATTACTTTTAAATTTAAATAATTTATTTATTAAACGAATATACATCGAATCAAATAAATGTGATTCGAACCGGAACTCTTCACGGCTCGATTCCTATTTACATACGAACAATTATTGGCCACGCAAGCGTGAAAATTCACATACGGTGCAATTTAGCAAAGGGTAGTTGAAGGGATGGGTGGAGAAACTGAGGCAGTGACCAGAGTGGCGAAGATTTTGATGCCCAAAAAAAAAAAAAAAAAACATTCGCAACAACACAACACTCGGCAGCTGATCATCAGAAGCTAAATACTAAACCAAACCCCCACAGTAAAACTCTACAAGTACAATTCTCTCAATGGCGTCCTCCGCATCTCTCGTTTCATTTCACTGTAACTACTTCTCTTACACTCTCTCTTTCTCTAATAATATTTTTATTTTATTATTTTGATTTTTTTTTATTAGATCTTGTTCATTGCTGGTGTAAATTTGGCAGTAACTCATTAAGTGCTCTTTTACGATGGTTAATAATTTGTTGCTTGAAGCTGTTTCCTAATGAATTTCAATTTATTTTTAATAATAATTTCCAAAGGTTATTTATTTATTTATGGAAAAATTGTAGATTCTGTAGGGAGTATTGCGAAATCAGGAGCATTACTTGAAAGGCCGGGGATGGTATTGATGCCTGTTCGTAGCTGTAGCTGGACTTCCTCGAATAAATCTTTTAAACTTGTTTCATCATCTGTGAAGGCGAAGCGATACATGGCCGTCGTATCAAGTGCTAAGACTGATGGTGAGTTCAAATTTTTTTAAGTCATAAAATTTTATATTTATGTTAAAACCTTATTTGAATTTTGTTTGGGTACTATTAATTTTGTATATGTCTGTGATGGGCGACGACAATGTGACTATGTTACTGGCTTAAATAATTATATTGTTAAGGAAATTCAGTAATGAAGTAATTGCTAAATTAATGTCTGATATTGATGAAAATGATTGTTAATGTTCATGAAAACAATGATTGTTTGACAATTACCTACGCACGTGCATTTGATATGTAAGTATTTCACCATACAAGCTCTTGATTTGACTTTGCTCTCTAAAATTGTTTGTTATGACGAGGCAGCAGTATTGTCAGAGAGCACCAAGGAATACTCATCGGAGAAGAGTACTCAGCTTATTGCAACTTTCCCAAGTGGATTTGAGGTGAGTGATTTATTTTTAGAGCTATTTACCGATTAACATACTCACTTGATTGCTTATTGTTTATATTTCATTAGGCATTGATGCTAGAGGTCTGCGACGAGACGGAGATTGCCGAGCTGAAATTGAAGGTATAATCCTGAACAAGTTACTGGCTTGCTCGTTCTTGAAACTTCTTTTAGGCAGAAGCTATATTGCCCGTTATTTCATTGTGGAATTTGAAATATTTCTGGTTGTTAGATTTTGTCGTAATATTCGTCAATCAATCAATCAAGAATGCACGATTTTTACCGTGGTTCGCCAGAAAGATTCCCGACTACATCCACGTTGAACTCCGGAATAGGGAGCTCGCTGCACTAAGCAATTTCAAGATTACACACGGAATCTTGAATCCGTTTACAAATTGTAATTCCCCAAATCTCACAAAGAACCCTAATCTCTAAAAGTGACAATCTCTCAAATTCCTAATTGAAGATTACACTAACTTGGACTTAGGGAATAGGCTTAACACTTAGCCAATTATTAAGGGAATACACAAATGAAAACTCTCTCTAATTCTCAACTTAAGTGGTCTTTATATAGGATGAGCAAATAAAGGTAATTGGGACAACGGCAAGGATTGTGCCATGTGTCCCTCATCCAACGGATGACAAGGGCTTCACATTTTACAATCTCCACCTTGAAGCCCAAAAACATTTCTCACTCCCAATCATACACAAAGACACACTACGGCCAATATAGCACAGCAAACCCACCTACTCTAATCATCGCTCATGTTGGCTGCAAGGTCAGCCAACCCCCACCTGCAACAGCTTCACGCAGTGGAAGAGTTTGGTAGCAGCCACAATCTTTGTCCCCATGTCTGATGGGTTATCTTCTGTTGGAACCTTCTTAATCTCAATCTTACCACTTGAGATAATTTCCCGCACAAAATGATACTCTGCTTCGGTAGTTGACTTTCTTGAGTCTCTATCACCTGCAAAATCAGAATCAACATACCCTACCAAATCTAAAGCGTTAGATTGGTTAAAACATAAGTCATAATCAACAGCAGTATTCAAGTATCTTAACAACCATTGTAAAGCACTCCAGTGTGCTCCACCTGGATTAGACATAAACCTACTCAATAAAGATACAGCATATGACAAGTCAGGTCTAGTACTAATCATGGTATACTTCACAGAACCTATAGCATTTGCATAAGGCACATTTTCCATTTTAATCACCTCAGGTCTAATACTAAGAGAAAACATCTTCTCTTCTATAGCCTCTTCCCAATCAAGTTTATGGGTGGACTTTAAAGCCTCTCCTAAACTAGCAGGTTCAACTCCACTAATTTCATGACTTGAAATTAACGCACAGAAATACAAATCATTAGTTGAGTAATCATACCTGGTAGGAGGCCTTACCTGCCTCCTACTTCTGTCTCTCGCTAGCTGGTAGTTGGCCAATGTGTCTCGAGGTGTTTCATCATGCTGCTCAGTATGATCCACTTGATCTACTGTGTCCTCTTCACTTTGTTCTTGTATCTCTGCTACTTCATTTCTGTTTTCCTCCTGGTTATTTCTCCTGGGCTGGGTGTCCTCAGATGTCTCCGTGCCTGACATGTCACCGACTTGCTCAGCGGTCCCTGATGTCCCTGGCTCCACCTGCATCTGAGCTTCACCTGCAAGATCAAAATCTGCTAGATCCTTTTCTAAAGCACCTGCATTATTGTTAGTAGATTTACAAGGAAAACAAATTTCATTGAATATAACATCTCGACTAACTATGACTTTGACTCCAGGTGATTCCCTTTCCCATAACCTATACCCTTTTGTCCCTTCTTGGTATCCTAGGAAAACACATTTGATTGACCTCGGTTCAAGTTTACCTACGGACTGGTGAGCATAGGCTTCACAGCCAAATACTCTAAGGTGTGCAAGCTTATGAGCTCTACCAGACCAGATTTCTTCTGGTGTCTTAAACTGAACTGAACTATTAGGGCTAAGGTTAATCAAATGAGTAGCAGTATTGAGGGCTTCACCCCAAAAGGCCCTCGGAAGTTCGGAAGAAAATAAAAGACATCTGATCTTTTCTAATAGGGTTTTATTCATTCTTTCCGCAACTCCATTCTGTTGAGGGGTGTTTCTAACAGTCCTATGTCTCAGGATACCCTCACTAGTACAGTATTGGTCAAACTGAGTATTACAAAATTCTAAGCCATTATCAGTTCTCAAGACTTTTACTTTGTTACTAGTTTGATTTTCTACCAATACTTTCCATTCTTTAAATTTAGTCAAAGTTTCATCCTTTGATTTTAGTAAGAATGTCCATACCTTCCTACTGTAGTCATCAACAATAGAGAGGAAATACTTCTTACCCCCATGTGTCTGGACCTTTGCTGGTCCCCACAAATCACAATGAAGATACTCCAGACTCGCCTTTGACAAGTGAATTCCAGTTGGGAAGCTCTGTCTGTGCTGTTTGCCCAACACACAGATCTCACAAAACTCAAGTGGCTTCAACTGGTTCTTTCCAAATTGTCCCTGCTTGCTGAGTACCTGCATTCCTTTCTGGCCTATATGGCCAAGTCTCAAGTGCCATATATTAGTCATATCAACATTAGAAGTCAAAGCAGAAATGGGTTTATCCGATAATACATGTTGGCCATTTAGAACATACAATCCATTTCTCTTTATACCAGTTAGGATCAGTTTATTACCCTTAGATATGTGCATGTGTCCTTTATGTGCCTTATATGTGAAACCTAATTCATCTAGTGTTCCTAGTGATATCAGGTTCCGTTTCAAGTCAGGTACATATCTAACGTCAGTAAGAATCCTAACTTTACCATCATGAAGTTTAAGAGTTACGTCACCAACTCCCTGTATCCTACAAGTATTGTCATTACCCATATACACCGTCCCTTGGTCAGAACTTCTAAAGTTGACAAACCAGTCCCTATACGGACTCATGTGGAAGGAACACCCGGAATCCAGAATCCATTCTCTACTAATGTGATCCCTACACACAGTCAATGCCTCAGATAGGCACATCGACTCCTTTTCGGCAGCCACAGTGGCACTGCCTTCATTTTCCTGTTCCCTCAGGAACTTATAACAATTCTTTTTCAGGTGTCCCATCTTTCCACAATGATAACACTTCTTGTCACTATCTTTATTCTTATCCTGTTTGTTCTTTTTCTTGCCTTTAGGTTCTTGGTTACTAGTCTGATGATTATTAGGACCATTATATTTTTTCTCATTTTTACCTTTCACGAATAAGTTCGCTCCTCCTCTCCTACTGGTTCTAAGTTCTAGCTCTCTAGCCCTTATACCAGATATCACCAAGTCTAGCCTAGGTACAACTCCTGTGTACTGTAGAGAATTCTTAACGACACTATATTCTTCAGGTAATGCATTTAAAAGTATCATAGCTTCGCTAGAGTCTCCTAAGGCTTGGTCAGTTCCTTTAAGGATTTGAGTCATTTTCGTGAATTCATCCAAATTATCATCAATCGACTTACTAGAATCCATCTTGTAATTAAACAAATTTCCTTTTAAGAACACTAAATTTGGTGCAGAAATAACAGAATAAAGAGATTCGAGTTTACCCCATAGTTGAATGGCAGTGTCCATTCCGTCAACCTTTTGATGACCGAATCTCCAAGGTGAAGGAAAATCAGGTTGTAAGCCTCTTCCAGGATTTCCTCCTTCGCTTTCTTTTCCATCTTTGGCCACTTTTCTGGATCCGGTTCCAGTGCCAACGCCACCTTGTGGTGAGAAAGCAGGACTTTCATTTTCTTCTTCCAAGTAGTGAAATCCCCCTTCCCGTCAAAGATACCAATGTCGAGTCTCATGGTCGACATTCCTATTTTCTTTTGCAGTAATCACCCGATGAAAATTCCGCAATCACTCTCGGCAATTACTCCCCAAATCAGCCCAAACACAATTCGGCAATTTATACCAACCAATCTGTTCAAAACCCAATTCGGCAATTCGCACCGAATCTGCCCAAAACAGGACAGCAGCCTAATCACCCACTCCTGCAATTTGGTAACAATCTTGGCAATCCTACACAACAATTGCTCACCCAAAATTAACCCAACTTTGGTCAGTTCTCGGCAAATCCAGAAGCTTAGACACCCAAATCAGTTCGGCAACACACTGCTTAACCCTCAATTTCGGCAGCACAGAGTCTTATTTACCCAACAACACAGAATCCTATTTGCCAAACACTGAGCCTTGAGCAACCAACAACAACCAGCAGTGTGACTCTCGGCAATTGCTCACCCTACTGGCCCAAACTTACTGAAATGCTGTTCTAGGAGACCCAAGGGGCTTCAATCGGCAACAAAAGATTTGAAATCCACTTACCAGATCTCAGATTAACACTCAATCAATCACCAATTCTTGTTCTTCGATTGTTTTCGTCTTCTGCGATTTCCTCGATGGCTCCTCACTTGATTTCGTCGACTCTGGTGCGTGATCGGTTGTGACTTCTGGTCAGATCTTGGGCCACAGCAGATCAGTTCTTGGTCTCGGCAGGTCTGGTTCTTCTTTTCGGCTGACCCTTCTGGTTTCTGGCTTTCGTGGTTTTAATTTGCCCTGCGTCGCTCTCTTTGTGTTCTTCAAATTTCGGTTGATCTTGTGTTCTGTTCGGCTCTTTCTTGGCCGCACAAAATCTTGATCGGCTGGTTTCTTGATTAGGTTTCTTCGTTTGGCCGTGATCTTGCTTTCGATTCTGTTGCTCTGGTTGACAGACCTTGATGCCCTTCGTCTTCTGAGTCTTTGGCAATGGTCTGTGGGCTTGTTCTTGATTCTTCAAATCAAGAAAGCGGCCCAATTGCAATTCTTGCAATCTTCTTCGTCTGCCGCCGAATTGAGGACCATTTGTTTTTGGGCTTCAACTTTGATCTTCAATCCTGCAGATCCCCTTCGGCCCACTGGATCTTAATCCAAATGCTCTGATACCAATTGTTAGATTTTGTCGTAATATTCGTCAATCAATCATCAAGAATGCACGATTTTTACCGTGGTTCGCCAGAAAGATTCCCGACTACATCCACGTTGAACTCCGGAATAGGGAGCTCGCTGCACTAAGCAATTTCAAGATTACACACGGAATCTTGAATCCGTTTACAAATTGTAATTCCCCAAATCTCACAAAGAACCCTAATCTCTAAAAGTGACAATCTCTCAAATTCCTAATTGAAGATTACACTAACTTGGACTTAGGGAATAGGCTTAACACTTAGCCAATTATTAAGGGAATACACAAATGAAAACTCTCTCTAATTCTCAACTTAAGTGGTCTTTATATAGGATGAGCAAATAAAGGTAATTGGGACAACGGCAAGGATTGTGCCATGTGTCCCTCATCCAACGGATGACAAGGCTTCACATTTTACACTGGTCTTTAGATCTCTGTCAGTTGCAAGCTTTTCTATTTATGATGGTATTTAAAATATATAATGCAATCCTACCCCACTTTTGCTTTGTGATAGGTTGGAGACTTTGAAATGCATATGAAGAGGAATGTTGGAGCCATAAATGCTCCTGCTCCCTTGTCTAATATTTCGCCCACTATTCCCCCACCTATTCCAACTGAACCCATGGAAGTTTCAGCTCCTGTTGCCCCACCACCACCGTCACCACCAACCAAATCATCTTCAGAGAAAGCCACTCCGTTTATCAATCACTCCTTCGGGAAGTCATCAAAATTAGCAGCATTGGAGGCTTCTGGATCCAATGGTTATGTTCTAGTATCCTCGCCCACGGTTTGTGATGTTGCTACTCTTAATTTCTTTCTGAAACTTTGTTTTCCGATATAATTTTATGCAATTTCTTCTCTGCTAGGTTGGCTCGTTCAGAAGGAACAGAACAGTCAAAGGAAAGAAGCAACCTCCAATCTTTAAAGAGGTATCTTTCATAGACCTTAGTTATACCTGTATGTTATATTTCTCGATCATGATTTATGAACTTTGTTCGGAACCAACAATATAAGTTTGTAAATGTTTAACGCGCTTCAATTTTTTAATTTTCTGTATATTTACTAGCATGTCTACATGTCAGTTCTTTACGTTATTTCATGAGCAAAAGAAGTTGAAAGTTTTATCTTACGTCAAAATTTTGATAACAAATTTAGAATACCTGAAAAGAAATCAGTAATTATATGAAAAGATTAGTGCATTAAGACACATGCCATCTACTTAGTTTAAAGTATTGAACCTTGAAGTTATCATGTTAAGAATGCATCTTTCAGCTTAAAATGTTGCCAAATCATCTACAAGAATGCATCCTAGTTTACAGTATTAAAACTTGAAGTTATAATGTTAAGAATGCATCTTTCAACATAAAATCTTGCCAAATCATCTACAAGAATGCATCCTTCAGTTCAAAAATCTAGTATTGTGGTGTTCGTCTGAATTTAGTCAATAAAATGCTTGCCAATTAGGTATGCCATTCATAGCAACATTTATTATCATGGTCATGGCATGGGCTTCACTTGATACTGATATCTTTATCTCCTAGTCAAATGCAAAATTGAGGTTGCATTAAACTAAGTATCTTGTCTATGGCAATTCCGAGCATACAGGGTGATGTAATTAAAGAAGGGCAAGTAATAGGTTACTTGGATCAGTTTGGCACTGAACTTCCTGTGAGGGTGAGGTTACTTTCCGAATTCTTGATTTTGGTTTTCTTTCTTAATAGATGTGCCTCTTGATCTTGTTTTCTTAATTTGTTGAGCAGTCAGATGTTGCGGGAGAAGTCTTAAAGCTCCTCTTCGACGATGGAGGTACAACATTTATGAGCTTAGTGTTGTATATCAGTTATTGTGTCTTACTCTCTTGAGTCACTTCATAATTAGTTTCTCTTTGGGCCTTGATTTGGCACTATGTTAACTGTCTGCTTCTTATGGAGCCTGGTTGGATTTGAAAAACAGCATTGCATAATTTGAATGATGTGTTTTGTTCTTTTCAAATTGTTCTAGTACTTGCTTCAATTGGACGAATGTCGTGAGTTGTTTGATTTATTACTTTGTATGGTACAGATGCTGTTGGGTACGGCGACCCTCTCATCGCTGTCTTGCCATCATTCCACAATATCAAGTGAGCGGAGCTCTCTCTCCTATTAAGAGCAAATTTGCAGGCTTTATTGTTCAAGAACTCAGAAGGTTCACTGTTGGTTTCAAGTCCTGTATTGTTTCCCTCTTTCGTCCTTTTGCTTTCTTCCAAACCGAAGACACGAGTGTGATTGCCTAATTGGTGATATGTACTTGATGTTACTACTCAATTGAAATTAACTGCAGATCCTGGAATAATTGATTAAACCGTATAATTGAGTCGTGGTTTGTCATAGTATTAGAAAAATATTGTTGTAAACTGGATGATATGTTAACTTTTGTTGCTTTATGAGAAATTGTATCACGAATGTACCTTGAGAATGCTTCTAATGTTTATATAAATAAATAATTTCGATTTCTCTTCATTTTATTTACAGCAATGGCCTTAATTTATGTATCGTGGAATTGTGGAAATGGCACTAGTGAGTTTATAAGTGAATAAGTGATGGTCTCTCTTAATAAGTAAGATGCTTTGGAGGGCAATATCTTATTACTAATATAATATTTTTTTGGAAATTTTGGAAATTTTATCATCAAATCATCTGGTTCGGGCTTAAATGGAGCATGTAAAATCCCGGTTGTCCCAAATTCTTATAAGAAATGACCTGGATTCAAACTCAAGATTTGACAATCAAGTCCTAAATCTTTTGTTATCAAACCACACATCTTGAGGACAAATGTGTGTGAAATTCGACGGTTTATGCATATAAAGATACTCAATATAATTTTTGTAAAATCAAATATGAAGATGTTTTTATATGACTCATGATAATCGACGAAAATATTCGGAGATTATTCTTCAAAACATTCTCTCACGATTTTATCTTAATAGAAACCAAGTTAATAGTTGAGCATACATTCTCTCACGATTTTATCCTAATAGAAACCAAGTTGATAGTTGAGCATACATACTCAAATATATCAAACGTCACTTGTATTTGGTTGGATTTGAACGTAAGACTTTAAGTTCATATAGGTATTTTAATGATAACATCAAAATGCAATCACCAAATGTTGCCGGCTGATTTTCGTCCCAGGGTTATCTGGGGATTTCACCCCACGACGATCCTCCACCAACAATGAATTTGTTTGGTTATGGGGAGAACCAAAGACAAACTTGATGAAAACTGGGCAAGCATGAGGATCAACACAGGCAGCTAAACGTGGTTCGACGGATGTGATTCAGCCTACGTCCACGGGCACAAAACATGCGGTATTTTTATTAAAAAACGGGTGCTCGGTCGACCGGAATGTGGTCGGCCAGGGCTAAGCCGAGCACTTTGTTCATGCTTTACAATGGGTTTTCTTCTTCTCTTTCCTCTCTCTTACTTATTAATTACAAAGAAAATACTCTACTCCATTTTCTTCTTTCAAAATCCCAGTCTCTCTCACAAACCAACTCTCGTCAGCTTTTATACTAAATCCAGGGCCGGTCCACTATTCCCTACCTCTTGTAGATTCATTCAACGTGAACTTCATGCATTGAGTAAACCCTCTTCCCAATGTCTGCTGTCAACGAAAGCATTCTGACCGTCTGACATTCATCACTTCTCTTTGACTTTCACTACTTCCACGCATGCTCTTGGCATTAATAATGGCATGTCGAACTTCTCCGGGTGTTGACACGTGCTTTGAGGAATCATAATATCTCAACCTTCTGTAGTCTTCTGTCGGTGGAGAAATGATCGGTTAATTTATCACTAATCTACTGATCGGCCCCTAAGCCATCTTTAACCAAACCGAGCCGAGTACGTCAATCGCTCTCTGGTGCGAACCCGCCCCAAACCGACGACTTCACACAGACTTCCAGCCGACCTTGTGCCATGACTTTCGTCGTCCCGATGACACCTCCATAATGTGCAGTATAATTCCCTTCATAGAATAGAGAATTCCATCAATGCCCTTCTGCCTCTAGTGCGCCTATTTTTCCCATCAACAATTATCCCCTAGTTCTGGGTACCAACGAGCTTACGAGTTGGTGCCGAGAACTATCATAAATGATGCGACTTTACTTGGGCGATTCTCCTGAAGATTTCCACTGCTTCCACTCTGTTACCACTAGGTTTATGCAACTCTTTCCTTCACTTCTTCTTCCTTCTTATCTACTAGATGCTCAACCCTGGGGGAATAATGCATCCCTTGTCGGTGGGACGCAACCCAACCCCGAGCTGAGAAAGACACTTGAGCCTGGGGGATGATACATCCCCAATTTTGAGAAGCCGACTCGGTGGACGTAACCCAACCCCGAGCTGAGAAATACACTTGAGCCTGGGGGAATGATACATCCCCAGTTTTGAGAAGCCGACTCGGTGGGACGTAACCCACCCCGAGCTGAGAAATACACCTGAGCCTGGGGGAATGATACATCCCCAATTTTGAGAAGCCGACTCGGTGGGACGTAACCCAACCTCGAGCTGAGAAAGACACTTGAGCCTGGGGGAATGATACATTCCCAGTTTTGAGAAGCCGACTCGGTGGGACGTAACCCAACCCCGAGCTCAATAACAACCATAGCCTCGGCGTAACGAATCCAGACCCGAGCTTAACCACAACCATAGCCTCGACGGAACGAATCCAGACCCGAGCTCAACATTCGTAGCCTCGGCGGAACGAATCCAGACCCGAGCTCAACATTCGTTTGGGACTTACACTGAAGGGAAATAAATCAACCTTTGAAGCCCCATACTGATCTAGCGCGGGCGTCCCCTTGCTAGGCCAGCGAAAGTCAAAAACAAAACCATGGGAAATAAAATTAAACAGAAAGCGGGGGTGACTTGGCACTTGTCCCAAAACAAAAATATTTCATAAGTAAAGATAGCAGCACGGATCCCCCAGAACAGCGTCATGTCTGAGGTCTCCAAAACACAATCCTGAATCTTTCATTCAAAGTCCCGGTGAACCGGGATTTGGATCAATGAACGTTCTAAATGGTAAGGGCACTTCCTCTATACATCGAGACTCCGTGGAGCCCGAGTACTTCCCATGGCTCCTCCTTACAACGCTGAGCAGACACACGCTACGAAGGCATTACCCCTCCTCGTGCTGTGTCTCTCACGGATCCGAACAATCTAAGGATCAAAGAGTGTTCGAAGCATTAAAGGTATGTTCCTCCTTAAGTTCGATACCACTGGAGTAAACAATCGCCACGGGGACTCATCTCTCATCGTGCTATGCTGCCCACAGATCCTTAAACAGTGAGGGTGACCTTACAGAGCCATAGCCTCGAACCTGAACCACGAAACCTCGGTGGAACGAATCCAGCCCTGAGCCGAATAATACCAACACAGGCCTCGGCGGAACGAATCCAGTCCCGAGCCGAATAATAACAACACAGGCCTCGGCGGAACGAATCCAGCCCAGTCCGAATAATAACAACACAGGCCTCGGCGGAACGAATCCAGTCCCGAGCCGAATAATAACAACACAGGCCTCGGCGGAACGAATCCAGCCAATCGAGCCCGAGCCGAGCCGAATACCAACACAGGCCTCGGCGGAACGAATCCAGCCCCGAGCCGAATAATACCAACACATGCCTCGATGGAACGAATCCAGCCCCGAGCCGAATAATACCAACACAGGCCTCGGCGGAACGAATCCAGCCCCGAGCCGAATAATACCAACACATGCCTCGATGGAACGAATCCAGCCCCGAGCCGAATAATACCAACACAGGCCTCGGCGGAACGAATCCAGCCCCGAGCCGACAGCGCAAAATGCCAGTAGTGGGGTAGTTACGCTCCAGTCTCGAGAGGTTAACCCTTGCCTCGAGGGGTTCACACGCTTCCTTATGTACACCTCTTGTAGAATTTTTATTTAAAGTGATAAGAACCGGATAGCGCATCGTACCCGGGGTTTTGATAATAATACCAGGGCTCGGTGTGCCACGAGTGATCTCAAACCACTACCTTCGCATCGAGCATAACCAAACAAATATTGAAAATAACTCTCGTTTTTCAATTGATAAACGAGTGATCGGAGCGTAAACACACACGTATAACGCAAGCGTACGTATCGTTCAAGTAGTATAAAAAGTATCGACCCCACGAAGACTTAAAACCTTTTGTTATCAATTTATGAGGCCAAATGATTACCAGTATCTAACAGATTGTTTGATTGATTGATTTGAAATGATGATGATTCTAAATTTAAAACAAGTAAATAAAATTGCTTAAAAGTAGGTTGAGAAAAATCCAAATTTATAAAACTATCTAGGGTTGTGAATCATTCCTATATTATTTAAAGATGAAGTGGTTATCTTATAGTTGGGTAATATATTGATTTATTAACCTGGAACACTAATTATGTAAAAGCCTCTTCCGATGGTCAATTACAAATACCTAGTATAATCCAATTGAACCATATGTCTATGTCAACCAAATTACCTAGATTCATTAAGATTAAGTTCCAATTAAGGCTACCCCCGCCCGCACATATATTCCTATCCTGTAAGGAAATCTATTAAAGGGTTATATATCCTCAAGGAAGATCGTGGGCTATTGAGTCTAAGGTCTTAAACTTAAAATCCCTATGTCTAGTTCATTTTAAGTTTACCTAATCAATTTAATTAATGGCCAGTTAATTAAAGAGCATTAAGATTAAGACTCAATAAATAAATCTTTATATTACTCAAACTATAATCTAACCCCTTATAAACCCGTGATATTGAAATTCATCACAACCCTAGATAACTAACTTAGTTATGACACATAACTAGGGCTAGTAAAAACTTAAAAGTAAAAACCATAAAGTAACAGTGCTGAAAAGTAATTGCAGTAAAGTAAAAGTTTAAAAGTAAAATAAAATAAAATGCTAAGGTAAAATGAATTATTTCTACTACTACTTATTTAGATATCTCCCAGTAAAATAATATATAAACTTGTGATTATTACCAACCAGCCATATAGGCGGTAACCTAATTAAGTCAATTTAAGTCCAACCAGCCATAAAGGCGGAACCAAAGTAAACCAGCCATAAAGGCTGAACCAAAATAAACCAGCCATAAAGGCGGAACCAAAATAAACCAGCCATAAAGGCGGAAAAGGAATTTTATTACCAACCGACCAATCTGGCGGTATCCTGATTAAGTCAAATTTTAAATAGTAAATATATTATTTTTAAGGGAGATTAATCTAAATAGTAATAGTAAAAGAATTACCTTTCACCCTAGCATAGGGAAGTTACCTCCTCATAGTTGAATAGTAAAATTGTAAAAAGTAAAAGGTAAAAAAAAATTACTATTACTATTCAAAAGTAAAATTACTATTATTACAGAACGTAATTAAAAATTACAAAACTAAATTAAAAGAAATTTAGAGAGAGAAGAACTCCCTATTTACATCAAAGAAATGGGAGGGAGAAATACAAAAAATTCTGAAATCTCGAGCTCAATTTATAGGCGCGGATAGGGGTCCAGCGTCGCGACGCTAAAGGGTTCAGCGTCGCGACGCCAGCTACAGTGACACGTGTCACTTACTGATTCACCGGCTCAGATTCTTATCCGATGATGTGGCACTGTTCATGACGTCATTGGTGACATCACGCTGACGTGTGGAGGGAGATTGTTGGCACCGTTAGATCGCGACACGTGACATCGGCGCACATTAGCAAGTCCGTTGAGATGGCAACACGTGGCACGGCGCAAGATAGCATGATCGGCGCATTTTAGCAGGCGGCGCACGTTAGCAAATTTTCTGATTGGTCAACGTGTCCACGACGTACATTAGCAAGTCCGGCGCATGCTGGGCGTCGTGACGCGCAAGGATTCAGCGTCGCAACGCTTAAATGACGATTTTGCCCTTTTTGTCCAGTTTTTCCTGTTTTGCTCCAATTCACCTCCAGAATGTCCTGAAACTTTATTTATCTATAAAATAACACAAAACACATCAAAATATTCACAAAACCCAAGAAACTATACAAAATATTAGGTTAAATGAGTGAGAAATAGTGATAGATTCACCACTCATCAACGAGCGATGTGCAAGTTTAAAATAAAAAAGAGAATTTTATTCATATTTTAATGGACATACTGCCATTCTTACAACTCTTTGTGGGACATTTTAAGAGAGGCTCTTGTACAAGCGGTTCATGTCTGCTCGGGACTTCCTCTGCTTCTTTCGATCCTGCTGCTCCTTGCTTCCTCTTCGCGGCCTGGCCGCATCTTCTGATCCAAGCTCTGGATACTCCTGATGCGTATGCCAGAATTGTAGACCTTATTCAAGCTGGCTCCTGCATCAGGCGCTCCTGGGAATCCTTCGATCTAAACCTGATCCCAAGGTTTCCAGAGCTGGATCACAGGGTCTGCTGAACCGGGCGCGCCATCAGTGCTCCTTGGAAATGCATCTTCCCGGTTCCTGGCTCGTTGAGAGCATCCCTGGATGTCTGGGCGAGGTCTAAAGTTGCTGCTTCGAGCGGCTCCCTGGGAGGATCTCACATCTTTTCCCCAACAACGGGAAGACCGCCACTCTAGCTTACCCCTCGCCCAAAGCTGTCATGCTCCCTGATCAGCCCTCCAGCACAAATAGCTTGCGAAATTGGTGGCTGACGAGGCAGATGGGGAAGTTCATTCCTACCGAGGCCCCTGGCCAGCTGTCATCAGCGGATGAAATCCATTCCCGTCGTTGCATTTCATTCGACAATTCACTGCCGACGGGCATCCGCTGACTTCCTCCATTGCATTTCATTCCGAAATTCAACGAGAAATGATCCTCCTTTACACATACCATTTCTTCCCAAATCCATCAAACTCCTTCCCTTGCCTTTCCCTTTCCACCCATTCTGCTGTTGAGCTTCCTATGAAAACCACAACTACCATTCCCCACCACCATCTCGCAACGCGAACTACTTTTTGCCCAGCTCCCCACAGACGGCGCCAACTGTTGGCGGCTGATTTTCGTCCCAGGGTTATCTGGGGATTTCACCCCGCGACGATCCTCCACCAACAGTGAATTTGTTTGGTTATGGGGAGAACCAAAGACAAACTTGATGAAAAATGGGCAAGCATGCGGATCAACACAGGCAGCTAACGTGGTTCGGCGGATGTGATCCAGCCTACGTCCACGGGCACAAAACATGCGGTATTTTATTAGAAAAATGGGTGCTCGGTCGACCGGAATGTGGTCGGCCAGGGCTAAGCCGAGCACTTTGTTCATGCTTTACAATGAGTTTTCTTCTTCTCTTTCCTCTCTCTTACTTATTAATTACAAAGAAAATACTCTCATCCATTTTCTTCTTTCAAAATCCCAGTCTCTCTCACACACAAACTCTCTTCAGCTTTTATACTAAATCCAGGGTCGGTCACTATTCCCTACCTCTTGTAGATTCATTCCACGTGAACTTCATGCATTGAGTAAACCCTTTTCCCAATGTCTGCTGTCACCGAAAGCATTCTGACCGTCTGACATTCATCACTTCTCTTTGACTTTCACTACTTCCAGCATGCTATTGTCATTAATAATGGCCTGTCGAACTTCTCCGGGTGTTGACACGTGCTTTGATGAATCATAATATCTCAACCTTCTGTAGTCTTCTGTCGGTGGAGAAATGATCGGTCAATTTATCACTAAATCTACTGATCGGCCCCTAAGCCCATCTTTAACCAAACCGAGCCGAGTACGTCAATCGCCCTCTGATGCGAACCCGCCCCAAACCGACGACTTCACACAGACTTCCAGCCGACCTTGTGCCAGGACTTTCGTCGTCCCGAGGACACCTCCATACTGTGCAATATAATTCCCTAAATAGAATAGAGAATTCCATCCATGCCCTTCTGCCTCCAGTACGCTTATTTTTCCATCAACACCAAATAATAATTTAATAAAAGCTTGAGGCCAAAAATCAACCCGCCATAAGTTGTCGAGTCTACTCATACTGATGCAAGACGTTTCCCATACAGTTTGAACGACTCTCCGTGTCTCTATTGCAAGAAGAAGGCCCAAAGGGCACGTGCTACTGGATATTAGTCCACGTCGCCGTTTCAATCCTATCCACTCAAAAAACCCCGCCACGTCAGCACTCTCTCATTCAAAGAAAATGTTCAGCCGCAGACACAAGCCACCGAATTCTCCCGCCGCCACGTGTTGCTCCCTCCTTTTATCGCCGTCGGCTACATAATCGAGAAATGGAGCTTGAGATTGTGAAGAACGCGGGATTCGTGTACTTAGGCGAGGCCGAGCAGATTCCGGCGAGAGAATTATCGAGAAATGGAGCTTCAGATTGTGAAGAATTTGCGAAACTGCTGCATTGTGAGCGAGCATACGATCTCATTGGATTTAGAGCCCTTTCCTTCAGATTTGCAAGACCAGCTCATGAACAAAAGGTATATTTTCTTATGTACACTCGAGGAATTTAAAATTTTAGCATAAAAAGTTAAAGCTATAGCTTAAAATTGTGTTTTGTAAGGTAAAAATTTAAACTTGTAATGTGGACTTTTAATTTGTGTATGAATTAACAAATTTGTTGTAAACTTTATACTGATGAGGATGATGTATTTTTACCTTTAGTCTTTATTTGGATATTTTATTGCTACAGAGCTTATATTGAGACGTGTATTTGATGGGGATGATAAATGGAGAATCTTTAAAATCATATTTGACACATTGGTTGCCTCAATGCTAGCAAGAGTATGAACCTCTTTTGAGCTACTGTCGTGATAATGGAGTTGGGCTTGTTGCTTGTGGTACTTTACTCAAGGTACTCTTATAAAATTATAGGTGTTAATGGTAAACTTGGGAGTGTTAGAAGATTTTGAGGGCCGATATGTCAGAGATTATTTGGATTGATTTTTGTGCAGAGTAAGGGGCGTCTTCTTCGTGATGTGCCTTAATACAAAAGTATGATCCATGAACAAACACACGTATTATTGTTGGATTGTACTTGGAAGTGCTTGTGACATCAAAGATTAAAGTATTAAACGGAAAAATGTTATTTTGTATGTACTCTGTAGGTTTGATGAAGTCAACATATCTGGCTGCACTTCAATCTCGCATAGATCATTAGTTGACATGAATTCACCAACTCAAATCTGCACCTCTTGGTCCAATTTCCTATCTTTCTGCAGAAGCTAGAGTAGTTGATGATTATACCATGTCTGAAAAAAAATTGAAGCAATAATGGACAGGAAAGCCAATGGATGCTTGTATTGGTAACTGGTGCAAGCCATGCCACATATGGATCAAGAGGGACTGGACTGCTGGCAAGAATTTCATAGAAGTTGCAAAAGAAAAATCATGTTTTTATATTCTTTATCGTGAAAGGCAATATATTTAAAGAGAGGGAGAGGCTCCAGTAGCTGATTTCTTGTGGCACTCTGCCACTAACTCTCTAGTAGAAACTGTTTCGATCGTGCGGAATAGCTCGATGCCCTTCCCCAGGTTAGCCGTTCTCCGTAGTCTTTGAAGATAGAGCATGGCTTGTTAAAAAAAAAAATCATTCAAAAAAAAAATCATTCTTCGTAGACTTGTCTCCTAAACAATATATATTTGAAATAGTGACGAGTCATACTGTTCAAGATTTGAAATGTATTTTTCCCTCTTACAATTTCTTAACTGTATTACAAACTTTCAAAAAAAATTCTCTTCTAAAGTTCACTTAATTTCCGTGAGAATATCTAATTCCTAATCTCATAACTGGTACTTTCTTTTGTCGGAACCTTCATAAAGGGCTTGATCTTGGTCTAATATCACCAGAGATGCTACAGAACTTCTTTGTTCTTGTGCAGTATCCTCTTATTTCAGAATTTGCTCACTGTTTCCAGGTATGCTACTTCTATAAATGAAATTTTGTTTGCTATGTTAGAAATTTTTCAAATGGATTATCTTAAAACTATACCCTACTCTGTTTCTTGATTTTAGAAATTGTTTACTTATTTAAAACCCAAAAAAGAAAAAAGTACTTTTCATTCTACAAAAGAAACTATATAGGCAATTTTAAGTAGATGCTCAATTTGAAAGAATATATTTAAATGCAGGGTTTCAGGGAAAGATTGTTGGCAAATCCCAGATTTTTGCATAGCTTAGCTATAGAGTATCTATATCAACCACAACTAGTCTCTTAATATATATATTACTCTGGTCCTTAAAACGACTGCTGTGAAAGTGTAGATTTCATTTGGTTCCTATTGTCAAGTGATGCAATGAGAAAATATACTCTGGTAGGTAAACAAGAAGGCATTTTATCATCTTCTAGGATTGGGTATGGAAATCCAACAGTTAAAGTATATACCCAAACGGGGTATATCAGTTATGTTTCGAATCCCATGGGTTGTTAATATTCACAGTAAAGAAAAATTTAAATTTCCTACAAAGGAAATCTAAATTCAGACTTGCTGTTAGGATTAATGCCTACTCATTAGTTTTCCCCCTCTTATTTCTTTAACATATCTGTTAAGTGAACTAGTGATCGGTGGTAAACACACACACGTTACACAAACGCACGTATCGCTCAAGTAGTATAAAATGTATCGATCCCACGAGCACTTAATACCGAAGCTATTAATTTATGAAGCTAAATGTCTACGAGTATCTAATTGATTGATTTTTGGTTGGATGGTGATTTTAAACTAAAAACAAGTAATTAAAACAAAACAAATGTAGATTTTAAGTTTTAAACAATGATATGAAAATATCCAGAGTTGTGAATCCTTCCAATATCTTTTAAAGATAAAGTGATTATCTCATGTTTGTGTAATATATCGGTTTATTAACCTGGAACACGAAGTTATGCAAAAGTCTCTTCCAATGGTTAGATGTAAATACCCAAAGTAACACAATTAACTATATTCCTATGTTAATTAAAAAACTCTGAATTCATTAAGATTATGTTCCAATTATGACTACCTCCGCCCGACAGGTATATTCATATCCTGTAAGGAAATCTACCTAAGAGACATTTACTCTAAGGTGAGATCGTGAGCTATTGAGTCTATGACTAAAACCTAAAATATATTTTCCAAGTTCATTTTAAGTTTACCAAATCAATCTTATTAATGGCCAGTTAATAAGAAGCATTAAGCTTAAGACTTAATAAATAAACCAATATACTACCCAAAATATAAAATAACCACTTATAAAACGGTGATATTGAAATTCATCACAACCATAGATAATATTTTTAGCTACAAAACATACCTAAAATTACAAAATGCATAGTTAAACAAAATAACATAACGTAAAATTAAAAAGTAAAGAAAATTACAACAATAAAAGAAAATGTTGGAGGTAGAGGTGTCACTTTTAATACTTTAAATATAGATTACTCCCTTATCAATTAATCATTTCTTGAATTAATTATATTAAAACCGACCATATAGGCGGTGAATGTCATTTGTCCAAAGTCCAACCGACCATATAGGCGGTAAAAATAAATCATATAAACCGACTATGTAGGCGGTAACAAGGTTAGCACCTAAACCGACCATATAGACGGAAACTAAGTCCAATAATGTAAAACCGGCCATATAGGCGGTAAATAATTAATTCAATTTACTTATTTAAATTAAGGGAGTAAATCTAAATTATTATATTAAAAGTTTCACCCCAGACTCAAGCAAAAAGAGATTACCTACTCATGATGTAATTAAAAACACATAAAAATTTATTAAATAAATAAAGAGAAAATACAAGAAAACTTAAATAAACATGCAAGACACTTTCTTTTAGGTTTTCATGGAGAAATCCCCCAAAGAAAGCATGAAAAATTTACAAAGTTTAGCTTGGTATTTTTAGGCAAATGTAAAGGCTTCCACCAATTTCTCCACCAAACATGGCACCAAATCCTCCACCAAACATGCAAGCATATTTGGTGGAAGTTTGACAATTTCAATTTTTTATTTTATTATTTTTGTTTTGAAAATGACTTTAATAATTACACATAACACACTTCTGGATGTTTTATCAATTTCGGTAATGAAAACTTCAGAATTCCAAAATCTTATGAACTTCAAAATTGTAGATCTTTGAGTTTCTTTAATCTGGAACTTGAATCACCTCAATCCGATAATGGAATAAAAAGTTATGGCCAAAATATGACAATTACGCAAAGCTGAAATTTCCGAAATTGTACTTCGTTAGAACGCCGTTTTAAGTTTCCAATCTCCAAAATCAAAATGTCAAGTCCAGTTTTTGCCCTTATTTGTTCCACATTTCGTCCTGATTGATTCCATTAAGTCCTGATTTTATTTTATCTGCAAAATAAACTAAAACACATCAAAACGTTCATAAAACTCGAGAAACTATACAAATATTAAGTAAAAGAGGCGATAAATGTTGATATATTTTCCGCTCATCAACTAGATATATGGTGAATAGGGTTTGAACTCATATCTTGTTCCCCAAGAGATTTTACCAATTGAAGTAATTGGCATCCACTATCTGATAAAGTGTTGGTTAATATATTAGTTTTGTGAAGAAATAATACGATTTTATATTTCTTAATACTTATAATTATAAGAGATATGTTTTTATATAGACATTACATTAAGTTAAATATAGAAACTAAATATACTAATAATCATTAAAATTACATAATCATATCTCAATGATTATGTAACAATATCATAGAGATATGTAGAATTATAATCATATTTTTGGATGATTATGATTATGATTATACTAATATCTTACGGATTCTAACGCTCCTCCTCAAGCTGGAGCATACGTATCATATGCATCACGCTTGTTACAAATGAAACCGGCATAAGAACCACAGAGAGATTAGGGTGTTTAAACATTGCTGGAGAATGCACAAAGGGAACATATGCGGAGGTTTGGATGGTTTAACATCGCTGGAAATTGCACAGTGGGAAAAATTTAAACTATTCCAGAACAGCTCAAAACATCTAAAGAAAACTTTCCAAATCACCCCATGACAAAACCCCGAAAAAAGATCAGATGTGGAACTTGATGCGAATAAGAGACAAATAATTGATAAGATCTAAGCATTTCATCGCCATTGGTATTGTCAAGACTGCCGAAGAAGATACGGTACGTGAGGCTCACACGCATATAGTGGTGCGTGTTCCCCATGCGCAGGCTTGAATAATGACTCTAAAAATGATAAACCAGAACCCAGAGAAAGATTGGCTCTGATACCATGTATAGAAATAATATGATTTTATATTTCTTAATACCTAGAATTACAAGAGATATGTCTTTATATAGGCATTACATTAAGTTAAATATAGAAACTAAATATATTGATAATCATTAAGATTATATAATCATATATCAATGATTATGTAACAATATCATAAAGATATATAGAATCATAATCATATTTTTGGATGATTATGATTATAATTCTACTAATATCTTACGGATTCTAACAATATCTTACGGTTTCTTAACAAGTTTATATTTCTGTTACAGAAGCATCACCATAACAAGAAAATAAATAAAGAGATCTTGAGGAAAATGGAATTTTCAGTTGTTTGCATCATAGTTTTGGCTCATTTTGACTCTGTGCCTCCATCCTCTGTAACAGCTTGTGCTTGACTTTTTGTAAGGCAAGTTCTAGGTTCTGGAGCTGCATCATAAGATTGAGTTTTTCAGTTTTCTAGGTTGAGTCATGTAAGAATAAGCACCATCAAAAATGATAAATTATCTAAATTATTGGCAGCTATCACAAACCTCTTGCTTGGCAAACCTATTGTGGAGGAACAGCCCACTAAACAGATCAAAACTATCATTTACTGAGCTCTCTTTCTGCAAATAATCTAATGTCAGTGCTTCAGCTTCTCTTCTAAGCTTCTGTTGGTTGCTGATAATATGAGAAAAATAAAAATATGATACGTTTCGATGAGCATACCAATCGTACAAGAGTCTCGAAGCCCTTTGTATTCATAGATGTGGACTGAATCTCCATTTCTGACAAAACCCTGTGAATTAGTTATGTGTTAAACTTCCATTCTGTTGGAAATTTTCCTGTTATTTATGCAATTATGAGGGGTTGGAAAACGTAATACCTGCCTATAGTGTGAGTTAGAAATTGACTCCTAGAAGCCACTTTATCGTGTTCTTCACAAGACATTTCCTGCATTTTGCAGCCCTAGCTTGATAATGTAGAATAAATTCCATTAAAATAATTTTTATGGTTCTGGAAAAATCATATAAAATGCCTTTTTAAGAAGTGCTTTTAGGTGTTTTCGCTATCCTGATTAGATATTATGATGACTTGCATTATTCTAGAGACGGGGTCTTTTAGGATTGCCTGAAAGAAAACAAACAATTATGTTACCTCGTTTTCAAAGATACGAAGGAAGCTCGAGCACGTAGCTTCATCCCTTATCCGAACTCTTTCATACACGAAAGCAAGATCTTTCCACCCATCTTTTCCACTCTCTGGCCCGAACATTGGATGAGTACAAAGCACATCCATCTCCTCCGGCAAGACCTGAATAAGCAAATTCACATGATTTATTCTTCAATGCATAATCGAGAATTGTAAGTTATTGTGTAGTAACTGTAGTTGGTATTGTTCTTTACTTGCAATAGAACATTTCTTGGGTGCTCTTTGACAGAAAGCACGTCCGCGAAGAGTGTCTGCCGCTTAAGGCAATGGAATGGCAGTGACTTGATGACCTCAGACAGAGACAGAATTGATGTGGAGATCAATATGACATCGTTTTCAGCTTCAAGGAATGCACATACGTCACTGGAAATGTAACAGGTATGATGTGCTGTGAATATTTAATATTTATCTTGCTGATGCATAGAAATGACAAGTGATATGAATTATGTGTGTCTATAAAGTAATTACCTGAAAAATGAGATGCCCAAATGATGACAGAGGTGAGAGTGATCAGTACGAGAAGTTGCCCTCAAAATATGGCCTTGTTTGATCATAGTCTTTGCCAGGAACTGCCCAAAAGGGCCAAAGCCGATGATACCTATCTTTAGAGTTGAGGATGAGCAAGAGCTTGAAACAGCCATGGTTTTTGGGCAGGAGAGGACTTAGACCAATAGAGAGTAATATAACATTGTGAGATTTGAAAATATGGTACAATAATTGAAGTTATTTAGTTGCTTTAAATGGAAATAAATATTATATAGGATGTAAATGTCGAAATATATCATAAAATAATGGCAAAGAAGATAGATGCAAACATAATTGAAGCAGTATATGAATTTTTAAAATAAAGAGCCGTGCTTAGCTTGGTTGACAACTTGCTATGTTTTTTTTGCTCTTTGGATACATTTGTAAAATTCTTAATTAGAAAATTCATGACAGATAAGCAATTAATTTAAAAGGATTTAGTTTGTGCTTGTTTGTTTGTTTGTGTTTGTGTAATTGTGTTTGTTTTTTTTACACCATCTGAATGCGACTAAATGATGATTAGATTTGAATATATGTGTGTGTGAGAGAAAATCAGTGATTTGATTTTCTATCTTTTAATTTCTATTTACATAGTTTGTATATACATGTTTTAAAAATTTTATAATTGAATTGTGAAAATTCACGATTAGCCTAACCCTAGGCGGAATTACAACAATAAACAAGACAAGTTTTATTACTGTTATTATGGATTAATAACAGGCAACCACAATAACCAACAATTAATTATTCTGCAAATACAAAAATAATAATAATAAATTAAAGCAGCAAATATAAATCAAACACACAAAATCAACATAATAATTTTGGTGACGAAGTGGAAAACTCTTCCGAGTAAAAAATCACTCTGGGTATATCGGCTACCAGCCCAATCCACTATATCGAGAAAAACTTACAGCGATGGTCAAGACCTATGGTGGCAACTCCACCGACTCAAGTACCTCTATACTGCAAGAACTCAAGGCAACTCCTCAAGCCCGCGACCCACGGTTTTCTTAAGATCCTCTTAAGTCTCTGAGTAGATTGTATCAGCTCTGACGCCGGAACTCCAACTACCAAACTTCCTTCTAAAGAACTCTAAAGGATTATGGAATTTGGGTTAAGTTGTGTTGAATGTTTAACAAAGAAACATTTACACCATCAATGAAGAAGACAATGAGATAATAAGTCTTCAATGGTGGAATCAAAGAGAGTTGAAAGCTTTGAGAGATTTAGGCTCAATAAATAATTGCTTCAATTGTTGGGGAAGGCAGCTAAGGGTTATATTTATAGGTAATGTGAAAATGCTAGGGTTTTCAAAGTGAAAAGGGAAAAAAACGCGATCAGATCGCAGTCGCGTTCGAACGCATACTAGAACGCTCCACGAACGCGCCCTTTCGGTGAAGACTCGTTCGAACTCCACTCGAACGCACAACGAACGTGAGCTCTCTGGAATGACCCCGTTCGAACGCACTAAGAACGTGCCTCGAACGTTTGCTCTCTGGAATGCTCCCGTTCGAACCCAATAGAGAACATGCCACTAACGCCACACGTTCGAACCAAATAACGAACGCAGCACTAACGCCGACCGTTCGAACACTGCAACGAACGCACCACGAACGTATGTCTGATGCACAACAGCAAGAAAACAGTCCAATTGCACAAAAATCTTCATGATAGATTACAACTCAATTGAACTTGTTTTGTCACAAACACATGCCAATAAAAAAAAGGTGCTAACAAATTGTTTGATATAAATAAATACAATTGACTTTATGAAATAAAAAATATTTATTTTAAAAAATATAATCAAGTGTAAAAATTATTTAAAATAAAATATATTATGTATCAAGTTTTTTTTACGTAAATGATACTATAAAGTTCGTTGATGGTAGGAAGCTTGATTCATTTTTTAATTTTGATTATATTTTTTCCATAAATAATTGATTCTATAGAAAAAAAAAATTTAATTGCCAATATATATATATATCTCAATTTATGTAAATCACTCAAATTAAGGTTTATAAATTTAAACTATCATTTTCTCTAAAAGACATGTGTGTGGCACAGCCGTATGGATTGATAAATATACACTAAATTGGAATTAACCAATTACAATGAAGATAGAAATTTATTGATTAACACATGATATATATTCTTTGAGAGCTCGAGTAGACCCTAAAGAGATTCTACTTTAGCTTTCCACGAGGTAGAACCTCCTCAGGGAATATAAGATTCTCATGCGGCTGATCATGATATTTCGCAAGAGTCAATTTCGAATTGACAATTGGATACAAATCACGAGAAATGATATTTTTCCCCAAATTTAATAGAATTTATGGCTGGTAAAATAGCTCCTGAATGTTCCCATAGAATTGGTCTTATATGAGTTTGTGTTGTCATTTTACTAGCGTATAGCGTATTAACTGGCAAGTGCTGAGGGATCTTATTTATCAAGACCTGGAGTTGCTACAGAAACACCGAAAACTCCCTTGTCTAATCGGGAGCCTCAATGTATCTATTTCATCGTTTCAAGAGTGACTGGTCCTCTTTCTATGCAAATTCAAAATTATTGTAAAATTCACTTGATTTGGAATGAAAAAATTATTATGAATAAGTAATTTTAAATCTTATATCGAATAATTTGGTACCTTGAATGCCAATAAAGATTTGAGATGAAAAATTATCTTCGGTTGAAGTTTTTATTCAGAAAGATTTTTCATCTCGAATCTCATATAAAACGATCCAGATTCCCAAATCTTGGGACTCGAAATTTTCTCTTATCCCTACAAAAAAATGCATGTGTTGTCAAAGTAACTATAACGAATATTGATGATAAACAATATGAAGTTTTATCACCGAGAAATATTACAGATACAGAAAATCCAACCACATAAATATCTGTAATTACATCTATATATATTTATTATTTTTTTTTGTGTCTGTTACATTTCTCTTTATCATCAAAAAGTGTAAACATCTTTTTTTGTATATCTGTTATATTCTTTCTTTGTACTGAAGAATAATTTGAAACAAAGCAAACACAGGAACGTTCTCTTTAGTCTTTATTGAGCACGGTGATAATCCATAACATCGCCAATCAGTAAACACAATAATATTTTGTTCTATTCGATTATGTATTTGACTTTTAAGAGCCATTATGGGCATTATTAGCTTTGATATCAAATATTCTCTAAGAAAAAAAGGAAATTTTATCATAACCCAAAAATAACGACTTAATTACTTACTAGTATAGTATTGAAAACTCTACTTACAAATTTTTATTTTTCCTACCAGTTCCTTTGCAAATTTGTATTTTTCTGGGTGCCCTCCAGTGGTCATACTTTTACTTTATGTAAGTTTAAGTAAAAAAATTAATTAATTATTATAAACATATATATATATATATTGAATATGTAAATTCAAATATATTTTTAACTCTATCTTCCCAAAATTCGAACTCAAATAACAAGCTTTATTAATTTACTTAAAGCCTGCTTAATTATATTGTAAGAGTTGCCATAATTCTATTAAAATTATATTGTTTCATTGTACTTGTACCAGAATGATGATATGATATGATATGACAACTTTCATATAATCTACCAATAAATTTGTCTAAATTTGTATAGTAAATGACAGAAACATATATATATAGATGAAATCTAATGATTTTTGTACAGGCTGCGACATTTTTCACATGAGGCTCGTTTTACATTTTAGTATTGTACCCAGAAACCTCTTGATGTTTCCAAGACAATTTTTTATTATTTTTCTAAAAAAGGGTTATTACAGTTAGGTTCCCAAACTTTATAATATTTTTCTAAATAAGGACATAATTTATCAATTTGTATTGAATAGGTCCCAAACTCTTCTTCAAATTTAAAGCTGCATTATATATATTGATGGTTAAAACTTGAATTCATTATCACATGTTGTATATTATGTGTCATTAACATATTTTAACATGCAAATTAATCTTAATCATTTCAAACAAAATACAACAATGGATACAAGGAAAACCTGGAAAATATAGAAGATGATGATGAAACTAAAATCCAAGTCGAGTTGTTTCTGTCCTTAAGAACTTATTAGTCCCGCCTCGGTGCTCTACGGATGGTTTTTTGGCTAACGTTCTTCCAGGATCACTTGAATGATTCTTGTAGAAGTTGCACTTATTTCACAAGAACTTGAAGAATGACAAATGGTGGAAACTCTCTTGACTTTAAATGACTCTCTTAGACAATGAAAAACTTGTATGTTTTTCTATATCTAAGAATGAACCCAAGGCTCATTTATATAGGCATGAAAGGGTGCCTTTGAGGACACCCTTTGGCTAGGAGTGTAACACTCCTAAGAGTTATACTCATTCCCTTATGTCCTTTAAAATCTAGAGACTCATCATTCCAATGTAGAAGACATGTCCCTTCATCCATGTGTCTTTCCCATAAGGCACTACTTAAGGGACATGTATCTCCTACTTATACTATAAATATTAGAGAATTTACAACATCACAGAGATAGTTTGGTCATCTATCATATAATAAAATAAATTAATTCTAGAAAAATATAGACCGTCCTTAATTAAGAAACCAATCCAAATATTTATACTGCTTTTTTAAAATTGTTACAATTCTAGGGGATATATAACAAAGAATCTAGATACATATACCAGAAATCTACTCTCACCAACTAATGCCCTTTTAAGAAAATGAATGGAGTTGCTTTCCTACCCCAATTGTGTAATTCATTTTACATATCTTTATGAACTTAATCATAAAATTTATTTGTTAGAGTTGTTGTGTTTTAGCATTTCCATGCTCTTTTGCCCTTCAGGGGTGAGACTTTATGGCAAAGAGTTTAAGATTTGATTGTCAGGTTATGAGTTCGAATCTAGAAGTGTATTTCTTTGTAAAAGTCTGAGACAGTCATAGATTTTAACCGTTTCGCTTAAGCTCGGGTCGAGTGGTTTGGTGTCCAAAAAAAAAATTCCATGCTCTTTCATATTTTGTGCCTATTTTCTCAACCACTTCATAATATATTTTCCTCATCAACAAATCCATGAAACTCAAGATTGTTTTAATAAATATATGATCTAAGTTTTTCAGGAAATTGATGTGGAAAAAGGCCCAAAAGAGTTGCAAATTTGAATCGTCTGTAAGAAAGCAAGGAACTCAAAAACAAATATTGCTATTGAATCAACACACAGCATTGTGCCATAACTATTAATTCCAATGGAAAAATCAGGGTGGGATTATGGAGTTCCCATTATTAACATCGTCGGCGAAAGCTTCTGTGTGCCTTACACCATGGAAATGCTTGTGAAGAAGAGGATTCAAGGCATGTCTAATGCACATTATGATGTTTATGACATTACTGGTAACCTACTTCTTCAAGATAAAGATGGTGTCTACGAATGGCCGACCTCCCCCACTCGGTCCCCTCTAATCGCCTTTTCAAGTGTCAGCACCACTGTACCTGAGTGGCATCATCGGCTCGGACATCCCTCGTCGTCAATCTTCAAACGCATCATGTCTTCATTTAATTCTGCTGTCTCTAATTCCTTTCATTCAATTTATCATTGTAATGCATGCCAATGCAATAAAAGTCACAAATTACCGTTCTCTTCCTCCACTCTTACTACCTCTGCGCCTCTTGAAGTTATATATACAGATTTATGGACCTCCCCGGTCTACTCCTTCGATAACTTCAAATACTACATAATCTTTATCGACCACTTCACCAAATACATATGGCTTTATCCCCTAAAACGAAAATCTGCCACCCGTGATGTCTTTGTGCGCTTCAAGGCACTGGTCGAAAAATTCTTCAATCGCCCTATAATATCACTCTACTCTGACAATGGGGGGGAATACCAAGCCCTCTCTTCCTTCCTAACAATCCATGGGGTCTCCCATCTCACTTCTCCTCCTCACACTCCTGAGCACAATGGGTACTCTGAACGTCGTCATCGACATATCGTCGAGACAGGTCTATCTCTTCTTACTCAATCCTCCATGCCTCTTTCATATTGGCCCTTTGCGTTCTCCACTGCAATCTATCTTATAAATCGCATGCCCACACCGACCTTACACCATCACTCCCCCTATCAAAAACTCTTCGGTCATATGCCGAACTACTCGAAACTTCACAGCTTTGGCTGTCTCTGTTACCCTTGGCTCCGTCCATACACATCTCACAAACTTCAGTCTCGGTCCTCTCCTTGTGTCTTCGTAGGATATTCTCTCACTCAGAGGGCTTATCTCTGAATCGAGCCTTCCACAAATCGACTTTACACCTCCCGACATGTCCGCTTCGTTGAGTCAATTTTTCCCTTTGCCACATCTCCTTTGTCTCCTTCCCGTGCCACTCCTTACACCATCTCTGAATGGTGCTCCATGACCTTACCGATACTGGACCCACCATTGCAGAATGTCGACCCTGCACCCCAACAGAATTCCACACTCATCAATGCCCCGAGCCAACCTCCCCCTCCACCTCACATTACTCCCACATGTACAACCACTTCACAAGCATCAGCAGATCACAGAAGCCCTATCGGGCATAACCAATCCAGAGCATCATCATCACTTACCAATCAAACCAATTCTGACCGACCACAAATAAGTCCACAATTACCACAACTCGATGATCACTCTAACCTCGACCGACCCACTGCAGGTCACTCACCCCTCACCAATAATCCACATAACAACCGACCTCATACACACAGCCGGGTATCAACCCTCCCCAAAAACACAACCCGCGACACTCCACCTGACCACTCTCGACCACAACCCAACACCGACCACACAAATACCAACCGAGCACATGACCTCTCAACTACAGCATCCGTGCCCGACCACACAAAACAAAACCGACCACTTGCACACTCAACTACACAACCCATACCCCCCACACCAAAACCGACCACCCGTATGAATCCTCCGACTTACCCCGTGTCATTGTCACACGTTCCAAGCACAACCTCCACAAACCAATTCAAAAACTTAACCTTCACGCCCAGCTTCTGCAACCTACTCTCGAACCCACCACCATTACCCAAGCCCTCAAGGACCCTAAGTGGCGCCACGCTTTGTCGGAAGAATATAATGCTCTACTTCGCAATGGGACATGGGAACTAGTGCCACCCTGTCCCGACCAGAACCTGGTCGGCTGTAAGTGGATTTTTCGCACCAAATTTAATGCTAACGGTACTATTGACAGGTACAAAGCTCGATTAGTTGCCAAGGGATTCCATCAACGTCCTGGCGTGGATTATTATGAAACCTTCAGCCCAGTCATCAAGCCGACCACAGTTCGGATTGTTCTCAGTCTTGCGGTTAGTCAAGGATGGTCTCTCCGACAACTTGACATCAACAATGCCTTTCTTCAAGGCACTCTCACTGAAGATGTTTATATGTCACAACCTTCGGGCTTCATTGATCGGGATCACCCCAATCACGTCTGCAAACTTCGCAAAGCCATCTACGGCCTCAAACAAGCTCCTCGAGCATGGTACCATGAACTGCGTCAATTTCTTCTACAGTCCGGCTTCACCAACTCACAGGCCGACACCTCACTGTTCATCTTCACCAACGCCCACACCACACTATATCTCTTAGTCTATGTCGACGACATCATCATCACTGGAAATGATGTTGCAGCTGTCCGACGATTCATTGACCAACTCTCTCAGCGCTTCTCTCTCAAGGACCTTGGCCAACTTGCTTATTTCCTTGGGGTGGAGGTTACTAGCCACAACGATGATCTTTTCCTTAGTCAACGCAAGTACATTGCCGATCTGCTCACCAGAACCCACATGATTGACGCCAAGCCAGCCCCAACTCCTCTGGCGACAAACCCGACACTCATATTAAAATCTGGATCTCCTTTACCTGATCCGACCGAGTACAGAACTATTGTCGGGAGCCTCCAGTATCTCTCCCTCACTCGACCAGACATTGCTTATACTGTAAACAAACTTTCTCAGTTTATGCATCAACCGACCAATGACCATGGCATGCAGTCAAGCGTCTACTGCGATATCTCTGTGGCACTCTGGACCATGGCATATTTCTCCGCCGGAACTCCCCTCTCGCACTCCATGCCTTTTCCGACGCTGATTGGGCTGGCAACAAGGACGACTTCACCTCCACTGGTGCTTATTAGTATATCTGGGTCATAATCCTATTTCCTGGAGCTCCAAGAAACAACGCTCTGTTGCACGCTCATCCACTGAGGCTGAGTACCGATCAGTAGCCTCCACTGCTGCCGAAATTAGATGGATCTGTGCTCTCCTTACTGAACTTGGTGTCACTCTCTCTCTCCAACCAGTAATCTACTATGACAATGTTGGGGCAACCAATTTATGCTCCAATCTTGTTTTCCACTCACGCATGAAACACGTCGTGCTTGACTACCACTTCATCCGGGAACAAGTTCAAAATGGTCTACTCCGGGTCTCACACATCTCTGGAGCTGATCAACTAGCGGACACCCTCACCAAACCGCTTGCTCGGTCTCCTTTCAATTCACTCAAGTCCAAGATCGGACTCTCTCCACGACCGTCCATCTTGCGGGGGCATGATAAGATTCCATAATCAAGATAATTGAAGGGAGAAAATCAAGGAATATCAATTTTTGAATCTTTTGTAATTATGTCATTTATCTAGTAGTTAATCTCTTTCTATTTTAAATTTCAAATAATATGTATATATAGTACTAAATGACATTGTGAAATACAAGAGAAAAGACATATTTCTTCAACTTGTTCTCTTCAATTTCTACAAAATTCAGGGTGGGATTATGGAGTTCCCATTATTAACATCGTCGGCGAAAGCTTCTGTGTGCCTTACACCATGGAAATGCTTGTGAAGAAGAGGATTCAAGGCATGTCTAATGCACATTATGATGTTTATGACATTACTGGTAACCTACTTCTTCAAATTGATGGCAGTTTTTGGAAATTTCATAAGAAAAGAGTCATGCGTGATCCCGCCGGTATCCCTCTCCTCACCATGCGCCAAAAGGTACGCAAACTCTTTAGCCGTCATGTTAAAATTAGGGTTGGTAAATGAGTCGAACTTTAAAAAGCCCATTTTTTTTATATAAGTTAAGGTTTCAGAAAACACACTAAGGGGTGTATTCAATTGAGATTTTAAAAGACTTTTTTGGGTTAAATAAATCTTGTGGTATTCAATTAAGATTTTTAAATAATCTAAAAAGTCTTGTGGTATTCCATTAAGACTATTAGGATTTTTTAAAGAGTGCATCCAAATCTACTGATATTCAATCAGGATTTTAAATAAGTAATAGAAAGTCTTATGGTATTGAAAAACATAATTATTTTGAAGGATTCTTTTATATGTGTGATTCTGTGGGACTTTTTACTGAAAATTATAAATATCAAACTCTATAAAAAATCCCACCCTAACCCATGAGACTTTTTACATAAGATTTTTTTGAGTGTTAGAAAATAGAAGATGGACATACATGTTAGTTAGAAAATAGAAGATGAACATACATGTAGTTCTTCGTGAACAAATTACTTGCTTATGAGTAATTTCTTCTTTTTTTCTTTCAAATAAAACAATATGACTTTCTTTTAAATGCAACTGATAATGTCATTTCTCCAACTATTTTTCTTAATGAATTTCATTTTCGAGGAGGAAAATTCTATCACATTTAAAGACAATTTCCTAGATTTTCTTTGAAGCCAACATAACTTCTTCATTCGGATAGATAATAATGTACAAAATGAATTTAGCACAACAATGATTTTTTTCCTCATTTTCTCGCTAATTTTTTACTTGTATTTTTTTTTTTTAAAAAAAAACCCAAATTTAAGGAAAAAATTATTTATCAATTATTAAGATCATTGATGCCGAAGTGTTATCTTTTCTTCCTAAGTTAGAGAAATGACATTTTGTCATAGAAACTCATAAAATATTCCTAGGTCAGAGAAATGACATTCAGACATTTTGAACCAATTGACTTTCATTAACTTTTTTTATTTATGGTTACGTTCCATATAATATCGGTTATAAAAAAGGAAAAAAAAATATAATGGTCCTTTCAAATTTTACAAATTCTTATGAAATAAGTCTTTTAAAATCTAATATGTAAAAAATCTTGATTAAAATAAATCTAATAAAATCTGTAAGTCATCACTTCTTTAAATGTCTATTATATTCTTTAAATGTTTTTTAAAATCTACAGGACTTATTTATTCATAAATAGTCTTTTAAAATCTCAATTGAATACACCCCCTAAGAGTATCAATTCAAAATTTAATAAACGGGTTTTTTTAATATCTTGAAAATATTAACAAATAACACCTGAATTTTTTAAAGTCTAACCTATTTATCAACCCTAATTAAACAAACAGTGGGAATGTTTGCTTTTAGTTGTTTTGTGCTTTTAAAGTTAACCTCAAGAACGGAAATTACAGAAGAGCCCTTTAAGGCCTTAAAATTAAAATTTGATAATAGAATTGATTTTGATATTGTTAGTCATTTAAATGGCGGAAAGAGTGGACGGTTCATCCGGGTGAAAGCTCAGAAGATAAAAATAATATTCTCTTCAAAGTCGAGCAACCCAATCCTCTTCACATCAAAACAAAGCTTCAAGTATTTTTGCCCAGCAACGATATTGGCAAGAAAGTACCCGATTTCCATATAACTGGAAGTTTTTCTTCCCTATCTTTCAAGGTTTATAGGGGCAAAACTGTCATTTCTCAGGTATTATTCAGTTGTTTTACTAATAACTCCCAAGGGTTTTTACACATCTTAGAACTTATTTTATTGGTAGAATACCACTTTCCAACTAGAGTTTTTCAACTTTTATTAGTTTACCCCTACAGTCTTCATAATCAGGCATGCACACAGTTGCGGTTTCAAACCGAAATCGAACCACAACCGAACTGTTGATCAATCGGACCGCAAAACACAACTGAACTAGATGGATCCGGTTCGGTTATGGTTGGTGTATTTTCCAACCGACGATTGAACTGGATTTACGGTTCAATCGTAACAAATCCGGTTCAACCGAATTCATTTTTTTAAAAAAGTTTTGACATCATAAAAATAATGAAGTATTATGAAAACTGTAAAGAGCTAATAATAAAAGATGAATAAAATCTGAAAAGAAAGTGTCAATATACCTTCTTCTTTATTTTGGATTTCGAAATTACGGAACAATTTGTATATTTAAATTAACAGGCGAATCATAACTACTCATGGGGAAGTATTTGCAAAGGAAAAGAAAATTTCAAAGTAAGAGTTCATCCAGAGGTGGATTATTCATTCATCACAGCACTGCTGGTGATTCTTGAAGAGAATGAAACTTGATTATTGCTTATATCTCTTCATAATTTGTAATTGATTGACAATTATTTACCTATATTATGTGAGTTCTTTAAATAATCACTTCTAATGGAATGTGTGCTTATTTATTGAACTTAATTAATATTTTGAATTTTTTAAATTTATTATTCTCTCTCTTATAATTCCCATCTTATCAATTGGCTTTTGATTCCAATTATTTTTTTTGTCAGATTTGGAATAATTTTTTGGTGTAATAGAGACATGAGTGATATGGTTAATATTCATTTTTTTAAATGTTTTTTAATATTTTAACACGCGTGACAATAGATTATTGGATTGTTGCACGGATAACGCAATACCTATATTATATTGTATATTTTCTCATGACTTGTGAGGCCAACGTGTTAAATTATAATTCGCTTAATTACTAAATTATCTTTTCAAGTGTTTGATCTCAAAATTCCGAATTTGATATCATTTTCAAATTCTTATTCTCCTTTGTGCAATAAGTCTTCACGTAAATCTCAAAGCTGACATAATCAATTTTATTTTTCTCATAAATATCACCCACCAAAGTTTATTCATCCAAATTTTATGACTAATCATTTCTGTAATTTCAAGATAAGCATCATGATGTATACTAATTCCCAATAATTTTAGTTTTTTTTTTTTTTTTTACTAAGTCTATAAGTATTAAAGCTTATCAGAACATTAGATCCGTTGATCTTTATGATAAGGATCCATCTTATTCAGAATCAATATGTCCATTTTTGTTATAAATTTTATTCTCTCTTGTGCACGTTTCCACCATTTTTATTATATTCAGTAATGTAATTGTCAATCAATTTTGGTGGGTATCACAAAAAAAAAAAGGCTTATTTAATTAACAGCATGGAAAAAAAAAAGGCAACTTGTATAAGATTTTAACTGTTGAATAAGAATAATTCATCAAGTTAACATCAACATATATTCCTCACAAGAGAATTTTCTTGCCTTTTCCGGGAAAGTGGGTGGATTCTTGGAAAATATTTTGAATAAAAAGGTACCTATTAACAACATTCTCTTTCGATAAACGCTCTTATAAGCAAATTATATAAAATGTTTATCTAACGTTTGCTCATTTTAAAAAAGAGAATATGAGAACTGTGAATTTTATATTATATCATATTATTTTTGGGATCTATTAGAGGGGTGTCCAAATTTTATTAAGACCCTTAGATTTTTTTAGTTTATTAAAACATATAGATTTTTTTAGTTTATTAAAACATAGTCATATATTATAAATAATTTTTCGTATAATTATTTCTCCTAATGCCATTTTATTCCATCTAACAGTTACACAAAATATCTACAAAATATTATACTAAATTTTCTTTAATTCACGTTGTTGACGACTGATTTTGGTCTCAGGGTAAATATTATTCCCGAGAAAATCCTCCCTCAATAGTGAATTTGTTCGGTTAAGGGGGAACCAAAAGCAAATTTAGCAAAAGACAGATAAATACACCAATCAACAAGGAGATTTAACGTGGTTCGGCGGATCAGATCCAACCTACGTTCACGGGCACCAAACGAATGATACTTTTATTACCGAGATATGCTTCTCTGATATCTCTTATGTTATAAGTCTGATCGTAATGATCTTTGATATTGATTCTGATGCCTATTACACATACTCTACCCTTCTATTTATAATAGTGCAGAAATCAGATTCCTTCTTTTATAAGGGTTTCCTAGTCGAATTACTCTCCTTCTTTCACAAGGTTTCCTAATTAAAAACTATCTCTACTTCCATTATCCTATTTGGACACTGATTTATCAGTTCTCCCCATGAAAGTAGGATAATTTGTCATCTTATCCGAGAAAATATGATGCCTTATCCTCCTGAGCACGCCTCGCTACCTGGTCGGTCTTATCGAGGTCGGTCATGGTAGTCATTTGAACTGAGAATGCTTCTGTCGATCTGATAATGATCGGTCATCCGAGTCAAAGTGGTCGGTCACCAATCATCAAATGCTCGGTCTCTACTTGTTGGCTTTATAACACTCATGTGGTCGGGTCGGCATTAATGATCTCGATTAAGAAGGGAATTACCCTTTTTACCCCCGATGTGCTCCTTAAATAACATAGGACCTGAAAACACTATCAACATCTGTCCCATAGTTCTCGGTTCCAACGAGTCATACAAGTTGGTGCCGGGAACTATATAAGAGCGGTACGGTTGATGAACTGATGCCGATCTTCTGAAGGAGAAATTTTGTCGGCCCACACTTACATCCTGATCAGTCTGACTCAGGTGTTCGGTCTGACTTTCTTCCTACCGAGGTGAAATCCCTTTATTGTCCTTCTGTAATTTTATCCATCGAGACGCGCAACCGTCACATCCTTTTAAATGCCCATCGGATCACTTCTAGGGTTTGACGGGAGCCTGCCACTTGTCAACCATCCGTCGTGCTCCCGCCAAAAGCAAAACAATCCGACCGTTATGGTTAGTTAAAAAGACATCCAATCTCAACCGTCCATCCAATTCTGAAAGATCATTTTAGAAGCGACACGTGGTGTAAATCTGACGCTTTCGTTCAATCTAACGGCCACGAGTGCACCGATCAGACTATAGCAAAACGGAGTAAACACTGTTGCCTTCTTTCACGAACTCTTCGATCTCCCCAATCCACGAGAACTCTTCTCTTTTAGCTGTGACCAGTGAATCCTCAGAATGACCAGACCGCTCCGAGCAATCTGCAACCCTTCTAAAAGAAACACGTATGTCTTTTGAGCGACCTTTTTTGTTTTTGCTTTCCATGTGTTGTGAATCCTGCTCCCTTTTGTTCATTTCTTTTCCCTTTTTTTTTTTGGTTTTGTGCTGCTAGGGAGATATTTATGGCTTGATCGATGTTTTTAGGGCGTTTAGAACTCACAAGCTTAGCTTCAGAAATTAGCTATAGACTGACTTCCCCCCTCTTCCTTTTATTTCTCGGATGTCAGGGATGTCTGACACCAGGTCTTCCTCTGCAAACCCTGCTAAACCTCTGAATCCCCATGTTGAAGAGCTCTCCTCGAGCTCGGGGGCACCAAGCATAGAGGACCTCGACACTACCCCCACCCCTTCTGAAATTGAACAAGATACTTATCATCAGAGGATCCATCGGAAGGACCCAGAGCCCGATGATTTTAACTCCTCGGCTCTGGACATGGACCATCCTTCCAAGATAATTGAAGACGACCTCGCACTGCTCCGGCAACGATATGACATTCCGATAGATATCGCCCTTGAAGTCCCCGGGCCAATGGATCGTGCTAGCCAACCTGATGAGGGTTCGGTGGCCCTTCTTCCGGCTTTCTTTGAGTGTGGTCTTCGGCTACCACTTTAACGTTACTTTGCCTGGATGCTGGCCGAGATGGAGATCGCCCATTTCCAATTGAGCCTGAATAGCTGGAGGATTCTGGCCGGTCTATATGTGATTTGGAGTCGAGCGGGGCTCGGCGAACCCTGTCTTGAAGAAGTGAAGAGGTTGTATCGACTGAAGGCTAACCCAAGAACGCACCATGGTTGATATTACCTTTCTACTTATGTTGATTCGCCAAACGTTGTCGGCAATCTCCCCGACTCAAACAAGAACTTCAAAGACTTATGGTTTTGGGCCACAGGAGATTGAGGACGAGTTCTGAGATCGTATGAAGAGGAGGTCTCTGTCCCGGATATCTTTAGAGCGGGAGGTTAGGATTTTAACCCCTAGCGTTCTTACTTTTGATTTAATGATAGGATTTTAACTTTTTTGATTCTTTCCAGCTTGTTGGGGGGACGCTCCCAAGGTTTCCCATCAGGTCCGGGAGCGGGTACGCTGGGCTCAGCGCTATGCCGATCATTGGAAGAAATTGGTTAATGATGCGGCCTTTCTCGAGTCGGGCCTGATTCGGACTGCTCCTCCGAATGTCCCGGGGCGGATAGGTGGGCTTTACTAACCTTCTAACCAATCTTCTTGTTTGTTTAGCATGATGATAATTTGGTTTTTTACTCAGATTCTTGACTGACCACCCTTTTTTCCTTTGTTGTCGTTTTTTTTTTTTTTAGGTATGTCGAAAAGGCCAAAGTACTTGGATCAGCTGGTCGGTGTAACAAAGAAAATCGGCCACACTGGAGCCGGGTCTTCCCGGAAACGGCCAGCAACCGAAGCCAAAAAGGTGGTTGAAGAGGCGGCTCCGTCAGCTACCTTAAGCTTATCTCCTCAATCCAGGGCATCTCCAACAGTCTCCACTCGTCCTGCTAGTCCATCAAAGTCTACTAGAAAAAGGAAGCGTCCATTCGGGGTGGAGGAAGCCGAGCTGGTCCAGGAGGCGGAGGAGGAACGAGTCCTGAGTAAGAGGCAGCCCGTTCGGAAGGAGAAGAGAGTGCCAGAGGGTTCCTCCAAAAATCAGAAAGGCGCCGTGATTCTTGGCGTAGAAGACCTCGGTCAGGACATTCGTGAAGCCACTTCTCATTTGGTGTCGGCAATCAATGAACTGGCCGAGGCGATCCCTCTGGCCAAAATTCCGAGATACGAAGATCTCTCTCCCGAGGATGTGGTTACCTTGTTGTGTTCTCAGATGGCAAAGGTAGTTATTCTTCCATTATTCCTGCCGTGAGTTTATAATTTTGTTTGATTTCTGATTTTCTGTTTCTTTTTGGCAGGCGACCTATCTTGCGGCCAAGAATAAGGATATTCTTTTGAGCCTTTTGTCCGAGGGCGGCCAAGCCCAGAGGCTTCAGAACCGACTCTCTGAAACGGAAGCCGAGCTAGTTCGCAAAGAAGAAAACATAAAAAATCTGGAGCTGGCTGCCGTTGAGGCTCATACAACAAATAAAGCTCTTCGGGCTGCTGCCTCTTTAGAGAGAAAGAATGCTGATGCCGCCAAGAATGATTTGGAGGCTGCTCAGGCTGATAACAGGATCCTGCAGGTGGAAGTGCGCAGTGTTGAATCTAAGCTGAGGGCCAAAGATGAAGAGCTGGTACGGGCCCGGGACGAGCTTAATAAGAGGGAAGCTGAGCTGGAGGCTGAGAGAGACGCAATCCGCCTTGAGGAGGTCGGGGACTGCGCCGAGATCATCCTGATGGTACTGCCCAACCTGGATATGAGGCCTATCTACGCGGCCATCCGCTTCTGTAAGAGGGAAATTTCACAAGAGGAGTTTCAAATGTGGTTGCCATTTTCTCCCGAGGAGGTGATGGATCCCGATCCTATCACGATCGCCCCGACTCCTGAGGTGGACCGACCTGAGGCCCATGTTCTTGAGGGGCCGAGCCCAGCCAGTTGCCACTCGAACCTGTTGAGGAAGAAATAATTGCCCCTGTGCAGGCTGAACTGTAGGGGGTAACCCGAATGGGGCCCCGTGTAATCTTGAACACACTTTATCTATTTATTTGTAATTAATCTTTTCCAGGTCCCTATTTATGCGAATATTTTGTATATTTATGTTCCACATTTTTTTTTGATCTTTCATATCTTTCTCCGGTTGCTCTCCAAAAATCGTCCACTTGAGGACCGACTCCGAGCTGAGAGAAACACTTGGCTCTGGGGGGATGTTACGTCCCCAGACCAAAAGGACGGACTCGGTGGGACTTGACCCGACACCGAGCTGAGAGAAATACTTGGCTCTGGGGGAATGTGGCGTCCCCAGACAAAAAGGACGGACTCGATGGGACGTAACCTGACCCCGAGCTAAGAGAAACAAAGTGGCTTCGGCGGAACAAAATCCAGCCCCGAGCTGAATAACCGAGTGGCCTCGGCGGAATGAATCCAGCCCCGAGCCGATTAACCAAGTGGCCTCGGCGGAAAGAATCCAGCCCCTAGCCGATTAATCCTTGGGATTTATTCAGAAGAGAAGTGAATCAACCTTTTGAAGCCCTACCGAATCTGGCACGGGCGTCCCCTTGCCAGACCAGCGAAAAAACAAAAACAAAACTCTGGAGGATAAAATTATAAGGCGGAGGCGACTTAGCACTTATCCCAAAACAAAATGTCAAAGTGTAAACAATAGCACGGATTCCTTAAGACAGCGTCCTGCCCGGGGTTTCCAAAACACAATTTTGAATCTTTAAATTCAGAGTCCCGGCGAACCAGGATTTGGATCAAAGAGCGTTTTAAAATGGTAAGGGCACATCCTCCATACTTCAGGTCTCCATGGAGCCTGTGTACTGTTTGAGGGCTCCTCCTTACAACGCTGGAGTAAGCATACGCTACGAGGGCACAATCCATTCTCGTGCTATACTTCTCTTGGATCCAATAATCAGGTAGGTGAGGATCAGAGAGTGTTTGAAACAATAAGGGTATTTTCCTCCTTATGTTTGGTAACACTGGAGTAAGCAATCGCCACGGGGGTATCATCCCTCCCCGTGTTATGCTTCTCTTGGATCCAATAATCCGGTAGGTGAGGATCAGAGAGTGTTTGAAACAATAAGGGCATTTTCCTCCTTATGTTTGGTAACACTGGAGTAAGCAATCGCCACGGGGGTATCATCCCTCCCCGTGCTATGCTTCTCTTGGATCCATTAATCGGGTAGGTGAGGATCAGAGAGTGTTTGAAACAATAAGGGCATTTTCCTCCTTATGTTTGGTAACACTGGAGTAAGCAATCGCCACGGGGGTATCATCCCTCCCCGTATTATGCTTCTTTTGGATCCATTAATCGGGTAGGTGAGGGCTCCTCCTTACCACGCTGGAGCATGCACACGCTACAGAGGCACAACGCATCCCCGTGCTGCGCCTCTCTCGGATCCAAATGATGAATGGATCTAAGAGTGTCCGGGATGCTAAGGGCATATTCCTCCTTAGGTTCGGTATCACTGGAGCTAGCAATCGCCATGAGGGCGTAATCACCCCACGTGATATGCTTTCCCACGGATCCATTTCATCGGGTAATTGAGGATCAAAAGAGTGTTCGACACATCAAGGGTATGTTCCACCTTATGTTCGGTAACACTGGAGTAAGCAATCGTTACGGGGGTATTATTCCTCCTCGTGCTATGCTTCTCACTGATCCTATGCATCGAGTATGTCCCTAAGGACCCCCAGCCAAGAGAGATACTTGGTTCTGGGGGAATGTCCCGTCCCCAGACCAACGAGCATGACTCGATGGGACGTAACCCGACCTCGAGCTGAATAGTTAAGTGACCTCGGCGGAACAAGATCCAACCCCGAGGTGTTTGAAGCTTTAAGGGCATATTCCTTCTTATGTTTGGTAATACTTGGAGCAAGCAATCGCCACGGGGGTATCATCCAACCCCGTGCTATGCTTCTCACGGATTTATACTTTGATTCACCTGGGTCGCGACCCCTCTTTCCTGATCTCTTCGAGGTATCGATTTGAATTCTTTAGGTTTCAGATTGAATCTTTTGAATTCCCTGTCCGGTCGTCGGGGGGGCCTCTGTTCTTGCTGTTCTTTCCCGAATGGCCGTCCCCCTTCGGGAGATCTTTTATTCGCTTTCTACCAAGACAAATTTCCGGGCTACCTCTAGAGCGGTGGCATAATCCGGTGTGTCCTGGATTCTTAGATGAGTTCATAGCCTACCGACCTTTAGGGCTCCTTTTAAGCTTTCTAGGGCCTCTAGGGACTCATATCCCCCGACTTCCAGTACCATGTTGTGGTATCTCTCAATAAAAATTTTCAGGGGCTCGTCATCTCCTTGCTTCATAAGTCTTAATTCTCCAATCGTTTTTTTGGGGACGCATGCCCCCTTAAAGTGTCGAATGAACGACTTCTTAAGTTGTGTGAAGCCTTTGATGCTCCCCGGAGCCAGACTTCTGTACCATAGGATGGCGGGTCCACCTAAAGTTAGAGGGAACATTTTGCAGATGACATCTCCTACTACTCCCTGGACTTCCATCAACAAGACAAAGCTTTCGATGTGTGATTTCGGGTCAGAGTGGCCTTTGTAGGGTGCCATGGTCGGCATGCTGAATCGCTTTGGGAATTTTGCCGACCTTATTTTTTCCGTGAGGGGAGATTCTTCCTCACTATCCCGGGCATCCCCTGCATCGGTCTTGAGGCCTACTCCCCACTTGGTCATCTCCTTTTTTAAACAAGACTTTATTTCACTGCTTGTGCCGCCATGTCGTATCTTGTGCCCCTCCGTGTGTCTATTGCCCCGGGTGCGGCGTTCCTCATCCCTTGGAATTTCCCGCACACTTTCGCTATGCTCCCAGTCCTCTTTTCTGAAGTCGTAGAGACTGTCATATGAGGGATCTGGTGATGGTCTTTCTTCTTCTTCTTCTTCTTCTTCCCACGTGTCCTCTGTTTGCGAATATTTTTCTACAACTACAGATTTTATCCTATAGGGGCCCCTCCTCCTGGGTCTACCGTCTTCACTTGTGTCTATCACCCTTTTTCCCTTCCGCTCTTTCACTTTTTCTTCGACTGGTTTTGATGTCTGGTCTCTCGTTGTTCGTTCCCTCCATTCTCTCCAACCGATCCATCATGGATTTCATGTTTTCTTCCATCTTTTTCATCCAGTCTGTTGCTGGACTCCCTGAAGATTGATGATTCCCGCCTTCTGCCATTGTCTTACTACGCGAACCGCTTTTTGTTGAGATCCCCACAGACGGCGCCAACTGTTGACGGCTGATTTTGGTCTCAGGGCAATATGGGAATATTACTTCCGAGACAATCCTCCCTCAATAGTGAATTTGTTTGGTTATGGGGGACCAAAAGCAAACTTAGCAAAAGACAGATAATACGCCAATTGACAAGGAGATTTAACGTGGTTCGGCGGATCTTGGTCCGACCTACGTCCACGGGCACAAAAAGGATGATACTTTTATTACTCAAACAAGCTTCTCAGCTCTGCTTCTTGTTTTTTACAAGTCTGATGGTAATGATTCTGATGATGATTCTTAATGCTCTCCTCCTATTTATAATGGTGAAGAAATCAGATTCTTATTTGTACAAGAATTCCCAGTTGGAGATGGTTTCCTTTTCCTATCAGGATTCATACTTTTAAAACTACTTTTACTTCTTTTATCCTTTTAGGATACTGACTCATCAGTTCTCTTTATGAAAATAGGATAACTTATTATCTTATCTTGTATGGATAGAATGTCTTATCTTCCTGAACATGTCTTGCCCTATGCTCGGTTTTCACGAGGTCGGTCTTCATGTGGTCGGTCATGATAGTCTTTTGTACTGAGAATGCTGCTGTCGACCTGATAATTGCCCGGTCATCTTGAACTCAAGTGCTCGGTCACTAACCGTAAAGTTCCCGGCCCCTTACTGTTGACTCTTTAGTGGTCGGGTCGGCATTAATAATCTTGACTGAGAAGTGAATTACTTTTTTTACCCCCGTCGTGCTGCTTAAATAACATAGTGCCTGAAAACATCATCAACAAACAATTTTAACCTAATCTATTCCTATAAATAGAGAACAACTCTTATATTTACTATTGAATTGAGAAATAAGAATAAAATCTTCAATTTTATAAGGTATTTTACTCTATTATTTTTCTTTCTTTTATAACAGAAAAAAAGATAATGTGGAATAATTATTTTTCTGCAAGTAGATTTAGTATATTGGAATCATATGTGTTTTCTTTTTTTTATATATACACATTATATTTCTTTTTCTTTTTCATCAACTAAATGGGTTACAAGAATATACCCATCATTAAGCATATTGTTATTCCTGATTCCTTTTGAAGTTATAATCTCAACATATATGTGAAAGTGACACAAGAAAAAATGCGAAAAAAAAATATCATTTGTCTAATTGTCGTTTCTTAGTCCTGCCTTAATCAACCCACTTAATCATAATCTTTATTTTATTAGCATTTTGCCTTTTAAAGTTGGAGTAATACCCAAACTTACGTTAGTGCTTTCTATAATGAATTAAAATTAATTACTTCTTGTTGAAGTCAAATCAATTTAGCACCAATTAAGTTATTCCAGAATCGTGCCACATTGAATTTTATTTTTTATTTTTTATTTTATTTTAAGTATAATGGATAAGTATAATATTGTATTAAAGATTAACAACACTCTTAGGAAAGGTTGGCAGAAGTTTTTGACTCACAACTTAAATAATAAGTAAATAAAGAGCCATGTATGGCAACATAAGAATCCTTTTAAATTCTTTTGCTTCACCTACTCCATTAATTTTGAAAGTTCAATAGATGTACATGAACTCACCTTCAAGTGTTACTACTTGTAATTAATTGACTACATTTCCTCACAAGTAACAAATAGATCAATTTTATCTATAAATAGAAAGAACGTAAATTTTTAACTATGTTATGTAAAACACCCATGATGTATTATCATCGTATTAGATTTTTGAATTTCTCTTAAACTATATATTATAATTATATAAATTTAAATACATAAACCTTATCTTAATCGGTGCCTATATCTTAATTATGCTGGATAGACATCTAAATTATGTGATAAATTTATGTAATCTTAAAATGTGATTAATTTGTTTGGATCAATGTTATTGATGATGAGACCAGACCTTTTATACCTCTCAATCTCATGTTGACAGCCCACCTTATAATGTATATGTTGTCATCGATATATCATCGTACACGTGGCATTGATGATGTTGTTTAAATTTTAATCATTACAAAATGCCAATTGCAAATATGTCTGTTCCCTGTTCTGTTCATTCCCACTTTGATCATCATATCAAATCATCTGTGTTTTTTCTTTATCAAAAAGGATAAATGAGTCAAAATAAAATAGTTACTCTCCAAATTATCATATGAATTGTCTGTCTCTCTGTCTCTCGTATCATGATATTTCAAAGGAAATTTTCAAGGAATTATAACAATTTCAAAACAAATTGATATTGAAAGGTCCCAATCACTTTTACAAAATAAAAAAGTAAGATGGGTTGGTTTTATTATAAAGTCGGCAAAATTAATAATTATAATAAAGGTTAATATAAAGTAAAAAAAAAAAAAAACAAAAGCATTAATAGTTTGGTGGAAAAAGGGCGAATCACATCCTCAATCACCGTCCATTTTGACTAAAGAATCACATCAACGATATGAAAATGAGAATGATGGAAAATGAAGCACAATTAAAACCACAACAAATTTGATTTAAATAACCCATCTTTATTACACTATCAAAGCACCAATTAACACAAACAAATGGATACAACCAACCGGGTTCGGGTTCACCCATCATGTTCCGACCCGGAAATAAAACAAATCAAACGACAAACAATTAACCGATCCCAAACATAAAGACAGACACAAAAAAAAAAAACAAAAACAAAAAGACGAAAAGCACTCCCGCAAACAGGGCTCAAATATCTAAGTGGCGGCCCAATCAGGAGTCGACACACGTGCATGTGCAGGCTTTATTTATTTTATTATATTGTATTATCCTAAACACGGCTGCACAGGATCACCCTATTTTTATAGTGCAAGAACCAAACCCGGAACAGATTTACCGACCCGGTTGGAGAAGCTGCTCTCCCAAACGGACGGGCAATGCACTGGGTTAATCTCCACCGTTGATGGGAAATCAGACGGTGGTGATTTCTTGCTTTCACTTTGACCAGTCAAGTCTTTACTCAAACGGGTAACAGTAAGCGAAGTGTTGAAGTATTCTCTGACTTGAGTAATTATCCCATCAGTAACCGTCCAAGCGTGGACCCAGGAGATCTGACGGCTGTGATCACAGCCCTCGGTAATAACAATGGGCCCAAATGATGTGATGGAGAGAGGAACGAATACGAAGGAACTGTGAGGTGCTGATTTGGAGCCAGTGAGAAGGTGCATCATAAACTGGTGGGTGGGCGGGCCATGGAACCACCACTCGAGGTCGGGAGCTAGAATCCTGTGAACCGTTTCTACGTCTCGAGATTTTAAGGCCTCATACAGGGCAAGAACCACGTGTTGGTCTTGTTTCCGGAATCTTCCAGAGTTTGATCCTGAGAGTTAGCCAGTTCCTTTACTAAAATCCCCAAAATGAAAACAAAAACAAAAAAAAAAAAAAAGCCCAGAGAAGAGAACTGGTGGTGATTGTTTTTTTAGTTGGGAAGCTGCTCTGGGTTTATAGAGAGAGGATTGGGATTTGGGAAGGGCATTTTGGTGATAATATTATTAAGTGAGGGTATTTCGGATGAGAGTGGTGGTTGTGGGTTAGTTATAGAATAGTGTTTATGCGGGTTATTTTTGTCATTTTCATTTCGCACGTGAAGGGGATTTTTGTTACACAGTGGTCGAGGTTGATGACGTGGCGTGTTGTGGTGAGTTCATGGATGTCCTGTTAGATAAAATAGTCTCCTTTTAGGACACGTACCTGCGCTATAGCTGTTTCTATTAGGGGGGTTCACGGTAGGGTCGGTTCAGGTTTTTCGTATTTTTTAAAGACCTGATTGGGTCGGGTCATTTGGGTCGTCTAATCCGAAACTTGAAATTTGAGAAGGTGACCCGCATAGGTCGGGTTGTAACGGGTCGGGTCAAAAAATTACGGATCGGATCGGGTCAACATAATATGCAGTAAATATAATATATAATTTTAATGATATAAAATTGACAAGATAAGTGTGTAGCTGAAATGACAAAGTATTTGATAAATCTTTAAGTGGACACAGGTTTGATTTTCGACATTAGCAATATGGAAATTTTTTTTATAAACAAAATACAATGAAAAAGGAAAAAAAAAACAAAAATTTCAAATTGTTAAAGATGAGATTTGAACCTAAAACTACTTACAAATCAATCAACACTTTACTATTTCAACTACACACTTCACTTATCAAATTTGTATCATTAAAAATATATATATTATATTTATAATATCTGTGACCTGACCCGAAATTTCGAGTTCGGTCAATTAACCCGAAATTAAATTTAAAGATTCATAAACCCGACCGGATCGGGTCGGGTTGATCCGGATCGGGTCGCAGGTCGACCTGACCCTATGAACACCCATACGTTTCATTATCATTAATTCGTGCTCGATTCATATTTATTTTAGTTGATGGGTTGATTTAATAATGAATTATTCAAATTCGAAATAATAATTCAATTATTAATAAGATTGGCTCGCTTGCAAAAGCTTGAATGGACTCATTTTTATTGTGAATATTATTGAAATAAATAAATAAAATAAAGAATCGTTTAATAATTGAGCTGAATCGTTTAATAATTTAATTCGAGTTGAATTTAATCTCAATATTATCTTAATGAGTTAAATTCCAACAACACATATAAAATTCGATTCGAATTCGATTTCATACAAATATTTATCGAATTGAGTCGAACCAGACTTTACACGTCTCAATAACACCCCTATACGCTACGAGTCAAGACGAGCCTACTATGTTTTAACTAGGGATTAATATTGGGTCCTCCCATGCAAAAGACAAAGCAAGCTGATAATACCTTGAAAATTCGTTTTGTTTACCCTAAATTCTGACCCTATGCGTAATTAAACATAATGATCAAGATAAATTCTAATTACTGTAACTATGGAATTCTAACAGACAACAACAAATATCCAATTACAATATAACCCCAAAATATTAATTCAATGCAAAATATAAATGCAGAAAATAAATAAACATCACACAAAAATCACAATATTTTGGTGACGAATTGGAAAACTTGTGCGAGTAAAATATCACTTTGGGTATTTCGGCTACCAGCCCAATCCACTATTTAGAGAAAAACTTACAGCGATGGTCAAGACCTATGGTGTCAACTCTACCGACTCAAGTACCTCTAAACTGTAAGAACTCAAGGAACTCCTTAAGTCCGTACCCCACGGTTTTCTTCAGAACCTCTGAAGTCTCTGAGTAGATTGTTTCTGCACCTCTGAACGCCAGAACTCCGACTACCAAACTTCCTCCTAAAGAACTCTAAAGGGTTAGGAATCTTGGGTTACGTTGTGTTGAAGGTTTATCAAAGATTGAATCTCACCATTAATGAAGAAGACAGGAAGATAAGAAGTCTTCAATGGTGGAATCAAGAAAGGTTGAAAGCTTTGAGAGATTTTGGCTCAAGGGAAATGTGTTTCAACACTTGTGTGAAGGTGGCTCAATGTTTGTTTATATAGGTAGGGCAAATGAAAAGGGTTTCCTAGTGTTATTTTAGCTTAAAACGTGTCCAAAGTATCCTACTTACGTACAGGCATTTGAATGCACTTCAAACGCAAAATTTCTGCCTGAAATCGTTCGAACGTAAATTAGAACGCCACACGAACGCAGGTTGCGGACTGGTTTTCAGGTACAACTTAAAACGCTTGTAACTTTCTCGTCTCTTGTCAAAATCATGAGTTTTTTATATGTACGCGATCGTCTTCGAGTATACTTTTCAATACAACTGATCTCATGGAAATTTGATTTCTAAATCTCCTGGAATATTCAAAAGAGTAAATATCGCTCGGATAACTCTATCAGATTTTGTCCAAATACTTGTCCAATTGCTCCGAGATCTTCAAGACTCATTACAACTCAATTGAACTTATTTTGTTACGGAAATTGCCAATAAAAATGGAACTAACAATCTCTCACTTTGGCATTCCGTGACAAAACACTACCTAATACAAAGACTACATAAAAGACCAAAAAAAATAGCCAACTACCAACCATCACGACAATGACTTATTACATTAAGACTCGATCTAATACCTAACCAAGTAGTATTGAAATCAATTCCACTTCAGCAACAAATCTGCTTACCTGAAACATCCACAAACAATAATATATCGTGAAAAAACATTGAGATTATCAAATATTAACATAAAACAGGTATAAATCTCATGCATGTACAAGTATTAGATATCATTCTCCCCCTTAATCTTAACTCTCCTTAAAAACGAAGATATCAAATGGATAATCTACGCTACTACTCCACTTTTAAACTACTCTCCTCATTTTTGTCACGAAATGACAAATGATGAATGTACCAGGAACAATAGGAGAAAACACATGCAGGAGTATAAACATACATAAAATAAAACTTACTTCCCCTCACTAACAGGCCCACACAGTTAGCATATGATCAAACGAGAAGTAAACACTAAGAGATATGCAAAGAAAGAATGTATGCAAAAACTTGAAGCATACACAGGCACACAATGAGGTAAAAATAAGTGCTTATAAAAAAACTGACTGAAACAACACTTCAAGCAAATACAATGATACCCAGTCAATATTCAGCTGTTTATGACTTAAATAATATGCATCATTTTAATTTTGGCTAAATACAACATTTATGCATATGACATAAACACCAAAGTCTAACAAGCACTTGCGTGAAAAATAAGTGCACAACGAAGCAAAGCTTAAGACCTTATTTTATGAGCTGGACACAACCAAAGAAATCCATCTCTTAACAAACCAAGTCCAAAAAATAGATGTTCACCCATCACCACTAGGACCTGAAAATAAGCAACATTGGTTGCATGCTATGTTCCCCATAACTATCATGAGCTCATAAATAACAACTCTTTCGAGTGAAGGGTATTTGCTCTTATCTTTTGAATTTGGCCCATTGACTCTTTTGCACTTGAGTCTCATGTAAATATTTTATTTCTTTTTTGCTTTTATAAGGGGATAACAAGATCATCTAGTCAAATTTCACACTATTTAGTGATCAAAGTATGGCAGAGGTTAGATTGCTAGTCAAAAAACTCATACATGCGACCAAGCATTGCCATAATAAAATCGTGTATGTGAGGTGCAAACACAAGATATACCAAGAGTTTTTATCACACACACTCATGCATATAGAGCATCAAGAAAAATAAAAGCATATTATACAGACATAAGAATCACATGCACATGCTTTTCATGCTCGAACAAGCCACAAAAAATATTTTTGGTCATTTTTATTTTCTATTTTTTTTCAATTTTAACATGCAGAAAAAAAAATATAAAGACACAACATGGCTTGTCAATATTCAATGATACATGCAGTTGTATCCCGAGTGCATATCATACTACCGTCCATTCGGAATCAACTATGAAATTTATGTTCGGGTTTCTATCCTATATACCAATGGACATATAACAAAAATTAGACATACACACCCATATGCAGTGAAAAGAAAGTAAACATGCAAAAAATATAAAACACACGCATACACACATGTAATGGGAAAACAAATGCAACTTCTAAGCGGAGTTACACCGAAGCACTCTTATCATGTCTGTCAGGATCAAGACATTCACAAGTATATGGGAAGACATCTTGCTTCCTCACCCAAACCTTTCTAGGAATCTATTCCACTTGAGAATTCCTAGTCAACACAACAAGTTTCTCATTAAGGATTGAGCTTGTTTGGTTAGTGTAGAAACTTGAGAAACTAGATTTGAAGTAGCAAATCTATGTGACACACTCTTAGGCCTTTTCTTTTATTTGTGAAACATGAAGCACTTAGGCCTAATGTGTCCTACCTTGCCACAGTGGTGGCACACAGGCACAAACCTTGGATGAGAGTGGGGTTTACCCACAATACCTATAGATCGAGGTTGAGTCACTGATGAGTGGTAAATCTATCACTATTTCCCACTCATTTAACCTAATATTTTGTATAGTTTCTTGAGTTTTGTGAATATTTTGATGTGTTTTGTGTTATTTTGTAGATAAATAAAGTTTCAGGACATTCTGGAGGTGATTTAGGCCAAAACAGTGAAAATTTGACGAAAAGGGAATTTTGGTAAATTCCTGTGTCGCGACGCCAAGACTCTACGCGTCTCGACGCCTAACGTGCGCCGAGTCCTTGCTAACGTGCACCTGGTCCACTTGTCATAATCCGAGAAAATTTTGACTTTGCTAACGTGCGCCGTGCCACGTGTCACCATCACAGCCGATCTGCTAACGTGCGTCGTGCCACGTGTCGCAATCCTATGGTACCGACAGTCTATTTCCCACGTGTCGCCACGTCAGCATCAATTATTGGCTATCTAATCCTTATCTGACACGTGGCGGATAAGAATCTCATCGACCAATCAGAAGCCGCCACGTGTCACAATAATTGAAGCCCAACCACCTTGCCACGTGTCACCTTATCATCTTATCCAGAATCTGCAACCGACGAACCAGAGCGTGCCACGTCGACAGAAGCTGGCGTAGCGACGCCAAAAGCCTTGGCGTCGTGACGCTAGAAGCCTACCACAGCCTATAAATAGAGCTTCAAATTTCAATTTTAGTTGCACCACTCTCTCTCATCTCTTTGATGTAAAGAGAGAGTTTTTCTCTCTAGTTTCTTTTAGTTTTTAGTTTTTTTTAGTTTTTAGTTTTGTAAATAATTTTAATTACGTTTTGTTAATATAGTAAATTACTTTTTTACTTTTTACAGTTTTTACTATTCACCATGAGGAAGTAACTTCCTCAGCTAGGGTGAAAGGTACTTCTTTTACTGTTACTATTTAGATTAATCTCCCTTAAAAATAATATATTCACTATTTAAAATATTGACTTAAAAAGGATACCGCCAGATTGGTCGGTTGGTAATTCATTTTAATATGGTTTAAACCTGACTAATAAAGGATACCGCCAGATTGGTCGGTTGGTAATATTATCACAAGTTTATATATTATTTTATGGGAGATATATAAAATAGTAAATAGTAAAAGTAATTCATTTTACCTCAGCATTTTATTTTATTATACTTTTCAGCTTTTACTTTATGTTTTTTACTTTTCAGTATTTTTACTTTATGTCTTTTACTTTTAGTTCTTACTAGCCCTAGTTATGTGTTAGTTATTTGAGGTTTTGATGAATTCTAATATCACCGGTTTATAAGGGGTTATTTTATAGTTTGGTAATTTAAAGGTTTATTTATTAAGTCTTAAGCTTAATGCTTCTTGTTGTCTGATCACCAATAAGATTGATGTGGTAAATCTAAAATGAACTAGACATAGGGATTTTAGGTTTCAGCCTTAGACTTAATAGCCCACGATCTTCCTGAGGATAGATAACCCTTTAATAGATTTCCTTACAGGATAGACATATACCTGTCGGGCGGGGGTAGCCATAATTGGAACTTAAACTTAATGAATCCAGATAATTTGGTTGACATATACATATGGTTCAATGGGTTAAACTGAGTATTTGCGTCTGACCATCGACATATGCTTTTGCATAATTTAGTGTTCCAGGTTAGTAAACTGATTTATTACACAAACATAAAATAATCATTTCATCTTTTAAAAGATATTAGAATGATTCACAACCCTAGATCTTTGTGTCTTTTGTTATTTTCCTTAGTATTTTCTTTTGTCTTTTTATTTCTTTATTTATTTAGAAAATCTACAATCAACCAAATCAATCAAGCAATCATTCTCTTCTCCCTCAATTAGATATCTGTAAATAAATAGATTCAATAATTAATAACAACAGTAGGAATTAAGTCCTCGTGGGATCGATATTTTTAAACTACTTGAACGATACGTGCGCTTGCGTTATACGTGTGTGTTTACGCCGGTCAGTCACAGGACGGGAAACAAATGAAGGAATCACATGACTACATTCAACAGGCTTCTTACCTAAGTCATATTTAGAAGGGATTGGCACAGCTCGAGACGATGACGCCTTATCACAACTCGACTCAATAAAGCCTAATCATTTCTTCTCATAATGAGACATACTAATCTCTAACATATGGTCTAGCTTCTTAGTTATATTGTTGTTCTTTCTGAGTTTGAAACACTTAGGTCGAGTGTGACCTATTTTGCCATAGTAGTGACATGTGGGAACAAACTTAGGTCGAGCATATGAAGCTTTAGGATGGGCATTGGGAGCGTTAGCTTTGGTGAGAGCATGTTTCCCATTGTATTTGAGAGAAGCATCATTATCTGGTTTATCGGTGATATTTTTTGCAGGGATAAAGACAGTTTTGGAGGTCGAGGCACCATTTTCATCAAAATTAACAAAACCTAAGCCTCTTTTGTCACCAGAAAACACATCTAGCCCTAACATATGATCAAGCTTCTGAGAGCCACAAGAGAACGCAGACAACCGTGATTGAGTATGTTCAAGTTCTTTTTCTAATGACTTGATCTGACTTTCTAAGCCTCTATTTCTCTCTTTGAGATCTGCAATAACTATCAAATTTTTTTCGAGCTTGATTTGAATTTCATTTCTTTCTAGTTCTGTATCTCCAAGTTGTTTGGTGACTTTAATATTTATCTTTTTGATGCTCAAACTCTCATTATATAACTCAGTGAAGGTTGTGTGGATATCATCGTCATCCTCAGAGTCACTTTGCTCAGAGCACTCTGATGCGGCCTTAAGGTCATGGACTATTTTAGAGTCCTCATGATCGCTCACATAGCAGATAAATGCCATATGAGTTAAGTTTCTTTCTGATCCAGAAGCATCAGAAGCGTCCTCATCAACTTGTTCATCATCAGATAAAGACACAGTCATAGCCTTCTTTCCCGTAGACTTTATGTAAGTAGGGCATTCAGCTCGAATATGCCCAAAGCCTTGACAATCATAACATCTAATGACTTGGGATTTCTTATCATTCTCATCTAAGGATTTGAGGAACGCTCTCATACGAACCTTTCAATTCGTTCCTATCAAAGAATTAAGGATATTTAAGGGTTGGTTTCTTTCCATAACTAAAAGGGTCAAGGATCGAGTTCAGGCTCTGATACCAATGAAAGTTCGTGTTTACCCTAAGTTCTGACCCTATACGAAATTAAACACAATGATCAAGACAAGTCCTGATTACTGTAACTATGGAATTTTAACAAGCAACTACAATATCAACCAATTACAATATAACCCCAAAATATAAATTCAATGCAAAATATAAATGCAGAAAATAAATAAACATCACACAAAATCAACACAATATTTTGGTGACGAAGTGGAAAACTCGTGTGAGTAAAAAACCACTTCGGGTATCTCGGCTACCAGCCCAATCCACTATATAGATAAAAACTTACAGCGATGGTCAAGACCTATGGTGGCAACTCCACCGACTCAAGTACCTCTAGACTGCAAGAACTCAATGAACTCCTTAAGCCTGTACGGTACCCCACAATTTTCTTCAGAACCTCTGAAGTCTCTGAGTCGATTATTTTTGCACCTCTGAACACCGGAACTCTGACTACCAAACTTCCTCTTAAAGAACTCTAAAGGGTTAGGAATCTTGGGTTTTGTTGTGTTGAAGGTTTATCAAAGATTGAATCTCACCATTAATGAAGAAGATAAGAAAATAAGAAGTCTTCAATGGTGGAATCAAGAAAGGTTGAAAGCTTTGAGAGATTTTGGTTCAAGGAAAATGTGTTTCAACACTTGTGAATGTGGCTCAATGTTTGTTTATATAGGTAGGGCAAATGAAAAGGGTTTCCTAGTATTATTTTGGCTTAAAAACATGTCCAAAGTATCATACTTACGCACGGGCGTTTGAACGCATTTCAAACGCAACTCAAACGCAAAGTTTCTGCCTGAAATCGTTCGAATGGAAATGCGAACGCCACGCGAACGCGGGTTGCGGACTGATTTTCAGATACAACTTAAAACGCTTGTGACTTTCTCGTCTCCTGTCCAAATTATGAGTTCTTTATATGTACGCGATCGTCTTTGAGTATACTTTCCAATGCAACTGACCTAATGTCAATTTGATTTCTAAATCGTCTGGAATATTCAAAAGAGTAAATATCACTCGGATAACTCAATCAGATTTTGTCCAAATACTTGTCCAATTGCTCCGAGATCTTCAAGAATCATTACAACTCAATTGAACTTTTTTTGTTACGGACATTGCCAATAAGAATGGAACTAACATACCTCAAAAATAATAAACCAAATTTGACAAAGACAAGCGCCACTCTGACGGCTCAGGGATTGATCCAGCAACATGAACCCTTGATCTCACATGATTTTATTTTTTGTATGAGGCCCTAGCCACTCAAAAGACCTATAACTAGTTGTGAGAATCTTTTATACTATAATATACTTTCTTGGGGCTAAACCAATAATCTCGATCCCTCACTATTTTATTTTTGGCATGGGTCCACACCCACTCAAACGGCCTCTAAGTAGTTGAGAGAATCTCTTATTTATAAGCACATCTCTAAAATCCATCCCTACAATTTGTGCATTCAAATTAATTTAAAAATGGATTTTTTTTTGAATGTGAGAAATTGAATGGTTGAGTTATGATTTTTAGGTGGTGACACTAATAATGTGTTTAAAACTACTCAATTAGTGTAGTTGCAAATCTAATCTTTACCTAAATTAGTAGTAGAGGATAGCACTAACCCCTACTTCTTACCAAAATAAAAGGCTTCAAGTTTGAAGCAAACCTAATTTTATGTTTTAGCCTTAGAGTTAGGATTTCGACTGAGAATATGAAGCAAATATTCCCAAAATAAAAATATAAATAGAACTCTTTATGCACATCCTATGAGGGTAGGTGGTGGTATGATAATTTTACTTTGACGGAGTTATAATAGAGAAATATCATAAACATAAATAGGCCGTAGCAAAATTTATGTTAAAAATGAGAAAAGGAAATTGAATATATATATATAAATTAGTGAAACCTAATTATTTTTTTTTCCTAAATGTTTTGGCTTAGGTAAATCCCATGCTACCGCAGGGTTTGAGATGAGTACTTGAATAAGAATACATTTTATCAAATATGAGAGAGAAACTATATAAAGAAAGATCCTCGTTTTATTAATTAGTTAAAAACTAAACAAAAAGATAAAGTAAAAACAAAAATTTCAATATACTAAAATACAAAATAACATTGTATTGAAATAATCTATATTATATTAATTAGTTAATAAGTTAAATAAAAAATGAAGAAAAAACACAAACTTCAAGATATTAAATACAAATAACATGAATTGAAATCTATATTATTTTCATTTTTTAGTTTAGTCATTAGAAAGTCGGGGAAAAAACTTCAAAGCAAATGCAATTTTCAAACTTTTGTTGCATTTTAGAGAATCCATATTTCATTACAATATGTCACTAATTAACTACCCTATAGAATTATTGAGGGTAGCAGAATTTTGGATGTGCTTTAAATTCTTCAAAAATTTAAATAACAGTTTGTTTGGGCTAAAATTGACCCCGGGGCAAAACGACATTACAAGACCAGAAGCCCATTAGCAAACTGGGCCCACAGACGAAGACATCACACAAGGGTCCAAGCCCGTTTAACAGACACCCGTTACAGAAATCAAGAGAGAATCTAAATTCATAAATCGCCATGAAGTCAACAGTTCCGGGAAGAGGAGAAGATTGTCAGTTATCGAACATGCACCTGAATTAAACTCTCATTAATAACGACTCCAACGGAAGATCTGGAAGACCATACCAAGAGACCTATAAAGAAGAAAGAATAACGACAAAGAGGCATCCTCACTGAAGCTACCCCTAATACTAAGGCAAAACACATACACAACCGCCCTCACGGCTTACAATCAAAGGTTGAGGTATCTGAAAGCCTTGATCTATTCACTCTACATTGATTATTGCTTAGGCTAACTTGAGCGTCGGAGAGCATACGGTCTCCACCACACCGGGTGGGCAGTAAGCTCCTTCTTTGCTCTACTTATTTTGCAGGATTCGCTCACGCCCTACAAATTGACAATCTCGATTGTGGACCTCGACCAAAATCAGGCTCCACAATTTGGCGCCCACCGTGGGGCTAACGAGCGAATCGACCAGAAGTAGAACTTATCAACGAAGTAATCAGGAATGGCCTCAAGTAACGAACAAATCCCAGATCCACTAGCAGCACAAGTTGCTATGCTCCACGAACGACTCTCAAACCTGGAAGAAGAAAATCTCACGATGCGAAATATCAACGAAAATTTGCAGCAAAAGTTAGATCACCTATCATCCGACCCACTGCACAACCTTCAAGGCCTAACCAGCAATGGAGGTAACCGAAGCAATCCAACTGTCCCAGCTATTTCAGACGAACCAATTGGTGATCACCCTCCAGCTATACTACACTCAGATCCTCTTGCTAATCAGGCCCATCTAATGGCCAGTTCTATCAGAAGGGAAATGGTAGAATTCAAAGAAGCCATTATGTCACGACTACCAGGAGTCAAGCTCCCAGTCAGGAAAAGCAGGGCCGGAGCAATTTCAGATACCCCTTTCGAGGAATCAATTGTAGCAGTAGAGCTGCCACGAAATTCAACCCACCTGAAATGAAGCTATATGACGGGACCACGGATCCAGACGACCACGTCATACATTATAAATTCAAATGATGTCTACCGGCCTGTCTCCGAACCAGTGGGAAGCTGGAATGTGCAGGTGCTTTGGAGAAACTTTGGCGGGACCGGCCTTGACGTGGTTCATCAGTCTTCCGTACAGATCAATCAAATCCTACCAAGAACTGGCAGATAAGTTCGTGCAGCACTTTGCAAGTTCGTGCAAGCTGGAAAGGACAACGGACGACCTTAACTCTGTACAACAGAGAAGAGGGAATCATTACGGAGCTACGTGGCCCGGTTCAACCGTGAGAGGATAACCATCCCGGATCTCCATCAGCCCACAGCAATCGAAGCCTTCAGAAATGGACTCCTTTATGACAGCGGGCTCTACAAGAAATTGACGAAATTCAGGTGCTATACAATGGACCAGGTCATGGCACGAGCCCAGGTAGAAATAAGGTGGGAAGAAGACAAAAGAAACAAGAGAAGAGTGGATGAAACAAATGCACGAGTGGACCGAAGGACAGCTGCATCCAGGCGACACGAAATGGACTCCTCCTCTCAAACCGAACGGAGGAACCACGGTGGGGGCGAACGTCGACCGTTCTACAGGAATGTGGACAAACGACCAAGGCCATATAAAAACAGGGAAGAATTACCGGCTAGCAAGCCTCGGCTTCCAGACTACAATTTCACGATTTCTCCAGGAGAATTGGTTTCGGTGCTAAAAAGATTGGGGAATGAAGTAAAGTGGCCTCCACGGACTAAGGACAGTTCATCCAAGAAGGATACTAGGAAATGGTGTGAGTTCCACAGGGATTATGGTCATACAACGGCGGAATGTGTTGCCTTGAGATTAGAAGTTTTGGAATTACTTAACAAGGGCTTCTTGAAAGATTTACTTACGGACAAGGGGAAGGCCACATTGACACGAAGAGATGAAAGAGACAGACAGAGAGAAACTCCAACCCCGCCACCCCCGATTGATAATACTGTCAATGTTATTTCTGGAGGATCGGGTGTTAGCGGAGCAACCTATTCAGCAGCTAAAAGGCATTCAAGGGCATTGGCCACCAACGCCTCTCACACCTTGATGTCTGTAGAGGAAATCACCACAGGTTTGGTAATTGGGTTTCCAGACGACGGGGATTCACACGATTTAAATCCTCACCATGACGCTCTGGTCATTTCCCTACAAGTGGCGAACTTCATGGTCAAACGTGTGTTGGTCGACACGGGCTCCTCAGCCAATATAATCTTCACCAGCGCTCTAACAGACATGGGTACGGAGTTGGATAACATCAATAGGCGAACGACAGTATTAATCGGTTTTAGTGGAGAACAAAAATTCACTTTGGAGGAAATACGACTCCCGGTCTATGTTGCAGGAGTAAACAAAATGACTACTTTCCTGGTATTGGACAGCCCTTCGACCTACAATCTGATTATGGGCAGGCCCTGGATTCATGACTTGAGGGCGGTTTCATCTACCTATCACCAAGTTATTAAATTCCCTACTAAATGGGGGGTTCAGGAGATAAAGGGAGATCGATTGGCGTCAAGGAGTTGCTACCAAACTACATTGAAGGCTAAAGCTGATCCGGCATAGCAATTACCGTCTGGGCCTTGTGCATCAGAGCCTTCTTTACCAAATATTGAGAAGCTCGACGAGGTCCAGATTCACCCTCAATTCACAGATCACAAGGCTTTGGTTGGAGCGGGTTTAGGTCCGAAACTGCGAGCCGACCTGGTAGAGTTCCTGAAAAAACGACACGACACATTCGCGTGGTCACATAAAGATATGATTGGAGTTGACCCAGGGCTCATCACTCACGAATTGCATGTGGATCCAGACCACACACCTGTCAGACAGAAAAGAAGGAAGTTTGCTCCAGAAAGAAACCGGATCATTGACGAGGAGGTGCAGAAGTTACTACAGAACGGAGCGGTTAGAGAAATGCAGTTTCCAGAATGGCTTGCCAATGTTGTAGTAGTGAAAAAGAAGAACGGGAAGTGGAGAGTTTGCATCGACTTCACGGATTTGAACAAAGCCTGTCCAAAAGACTCGTTTCCTTTACCACATATTGATTCGATGGTGGATGCGACTGCAGGGCACGAGTTATTAAGCTTCATGGATGCGTATTCGGGCTACAATCAGATCCTCATGCATCCGCAAGATCAAGAGAAGACAGCTTTTGTCACAAGTCGAGGAATATTCTGTTACAAAGTCATGCCGTTTGGCTTGAAAAACGCAGGAGCAACATACCAGCGAATGGTCAATAGGATGTTCGACCGACAAATAGGGAAGACAATGGAAGTCTACATTGACGACATGTTGGTGAAATCCGTCAAATCAGAACAACATCTCAGCCATTTGGAAGAAGCCTTCGACATCATGGACAGGTACGGAATGAAATTAAATCCAACTAAGTGTGCGTTTGGTGTCGCTTCAGGAAAATTCTTGGGGTACATAGTCACTCGACGAGGCATTGAAGCAAATCCTGACCAGATCCGATCAATCCTCGACATTCCGTCCCCTTCCAGCCCAAAGGATGTCATGCGACTTACTGGGAGGATCGCGGCGTTAAACAGGTTCATCTCTAAATCCACCGATAAGAGCTTTTTATTCTTCTCAGTTTTAAAAAAAAGCAAGTAAATTCGAATGGACTCCTGCTTGTGAGGAAGCACTGAAGCAGCTCAAACAGTATTTGACTTCACCACCCTTGTTATCAAAACCACTCGACTGTGAGAGGCTCTACCTTTATTTGGGAGTCTCGGAGCACGCGATCAGTGGAGTCTTAGTAAGAGAAGAATCAGGAAGTCAAAAACCAGTGTACTATGTAAGCAGAGCGTTGTTGGAAGCAGAGATCCGTTACCCGCTGATGCAGAAGTTGGTCTTCGCACTTGTCACGGCCGCAAGGAAACTCAGACCCTATTTCCAAGGGCATGCGATCACAGTATACACGACGTACCCCTTGAGGAGCATTCTTCATAGACCTGAGTTATCTGGGAGACTGATGAAGTGGGCCATTGAATTAGGGGAGCACGACATAGATTACCAACCCAGGACGGCAATCAAATCGCAAGCTTTGGCCGATTTTGTGGCCGACTTTGCTCCAGGAATGATGGCAGCAGCCGAAGCAGAAATCAATTCCATTCAGCCGACAAGGACTTGGAAGTTGGCGGTTGACGGATCGAGTAACAAAAAAGGATGCGGACTCGGAATGGTAATCACCACCCCCTCGGGCGAGGTTCTGCAGCAGGCAGTCAAATGCGGTTTCAGAGTAACCAACAACGAAGCCGAGTACGAAGCATTGATCGCAGGGTTATTATTAGCCAAGGAAATGGGAGCAAATGAGATTGAGGTGACGTCAGACTCTCAGTTGATTGTCAACCAAATCGAGGGATCTTATCATGCTAGGGGACAGCAATGGCTTCTTACTTACAGAAGGTAACTGACATACGAACAGCATTCGACAAATTTTCCATAATCCAGGTACCAAGAAGCAGAAATTCCCAAGCAGATGCATTGGCGACCCTCGGGTCAACTCTGGAAGGCGACAAACCACGAACGATACCTATAGTATATATGAGCTGGCCGAAAATCTGGAAGGAAGAGACAGCTGTGGCCGCCATCAGTTCAGTCGACAGTTGGATGACACCGATCGTTGAATATTTGCAAAAAGGGTTGCTTCCAGAAGACAAAGTGCAAGCAAGGACAATACAGAGACGATCCGCAAGGTTCGTAATATATACGAAGGTCAGCTGTTAAGGAGATCATTCTCGGGACCATACTTGAAATGCTTAACACACGACGAAGCTCAACATGTGTTGTCTGAATTGCATGAAGGAGAGTGTGGGAACCACTCAGGCGGAAGAAGTTTGGCTCTTCGTGTCCATTCGACAGGATATTACTGGCCAACAATGAGACTGGATTCGGCTGAATTCGCAAAGAAATGCAATAAGTGCCAGAGATTCGCACCAATTTCTCATCTACCACCAGAAAAGCTGAACCCAATTCTATCTCCGTGGCCGTTCATGAAGTGGGAATGGATATTGTTGGGAAACTCCCAGTCGCCTCGGGCCAACGTGTCTACATGCTAGTCATGACGGATTACTATTCGAAGTGGATAGAAGCTGAAGCGTTTGCCAGAATACGCGACAAGGAGGTTCAAACGTTCGTATGGAAGAATATCATATGTCGGTTCGGCATCCCAAGTGAAATTGTGACCGACAATGGATCACAATTCATCAGCCATCACTTTCAAAATTTCTGCAGGAACTGGGGCATCAAACTGAACTTCTCGACGCCACGCTTTCCACAAGCGAACGGACAGGCAGAGTCGTCCAATAAGACGATTTTGAACACTATGAAGAAAAGGTTGGAGAAAGCAAATGGGGCTTGGGCGGAAGAATTACCTGGAGTCCTATGGTCGTACCGAACAACCGTGAGATCTTCCACAGGCGAAACTCCATTCTCATTGGCATTTGGGACAGAAGCAGTAATTCCATCTGAAGAAGTCATCCCTTCTCCACGATTCCAGTGGCTTGACGAAGAAGGCAACCGACAGCTGATAAACTTCTCTCTCGACACGATTGATGAGACTAGGGATACAGCTTCCATTCGACTAGCTGCTTATCGACAGAAGATGGCCAGATATTTCGACAAAAACGTCAGGACCAGGGCTTTCCCCGCACTGGTGATTGGGTCTTGCGGAGAGTGTTCCAGAACACAAAAGAAGCTGGAGATGGGAAGTTGGGCCCTAATTGGGAAGGCCCCTATCTTATAGCTGAGGTTGTTGGGAAATGAGCCTACAAGTTAAAGACCATGGAGGGAAACTCTGTTCGCAACAGCTGGAACGCGGTGCACCTTAAAAGATTTGTCCGGTAACATTTATGTTTTGATAGTTAATTCCTTACCAATTTATTCTTTAGAGTTATCATACTTTTAGTAAGGGAAGACATTTGTAGAAGTTTTTCGACAAATAGCAATAAAATTGTTCAATGGACTTTCGCTCCATTCTTCACATTCGTCATTTCAATATATAACATAAACACCAATGGTTCAAAATACTTCTTTGTGCCATCCTTACCAAATCTAAATACAAGCTTTACAAAAAGTTCAAGATAGTTCCTATACAATTCGCCCTCAAAGACTTGCTCCGTCCACGTCGGTCGTTGTTGGAAGGCTAGAAGGGACTTCTCCTTCATTCTCCACATTCACGGGTTCGGGTTGAGCAGCGGGTTCTGATTCTTGTCCGACATTTAAATCTTCCTCTTCTGCATCCTTTTCGACCTCCATCACCTCTACGTTGGTTGGATCTGGCTCAGCCTCTTCCTTCCTCATCTCTACTTCTGTCCCTAATTCTGCATCGTCTTCCTCCGTCGACGAAGAGATACCAGCGACACGCCTTTCGTATTCACCAATCCATTTCTCGGGCTTCCATTCAACATGTTTTCCAGCAATATATTCTTTCATCAAGTCATATCTATTCTTCATCATAGATTCAATGGCGATATCCTCCACTTGGTCCAATAGCGACTCGTTTTCCTTCTTTAAATTTTCAAAACCCGTTTTGTAACCTTCAATTGACATTTCGGCAGTTTCCTTTTCCAACTTCAAAGTTGCCTTCACTTCCTTCAGCTCTCCCTTTCAAGAACTTTTTCCTTTCTCTGCGAAGCAAGCAGTCCAGATTTCAAATCAGACGACTCCTTCTTTACCAATGATAAAGTCTTCTCCAGCTCCTTGACCCTCCTCTGGTTGGACTCAGCATTCTTCCGCAAGAACAAGCTACACTCCAGGGCCTAAAACACTCAAATCAGAACGTCATTCAAAAAAAAAAATTAATAATGATAAAGATACTCACTTGGTAGTTTAGAGCGATGGCTTTCTTCATGGCCTCCGCCGGTCCAATTTGTGCCAATCTCACTTCATCCCCTTGGAGTAGAAGTCCCTCAACGAATGAGTCGATGCTTGAAGGGTCAGAAATTGCGGTCGACTCTTTTGGAACTTTCAAGATTAGGGTGTCAGAGTCTTCTTCAGTCTCCACCTCGGCGACAGTCTTCCTTTTCTTCCCTGTTGAAATAATCTCTGTCGACTTCATTTTTCCTGCGACACCCCCACTTGAAATAACCTCCCGAGGTTGGACGCCAGCTTCTTTTTCAACATCTAGCTCTCTCTTTTTCAGTTTCCTTGACTTCTTTCGACTCTTCATTTCGTCGAGCGAAGCTACTGTGAAGGGACCAGACATCATCTCCTCTGCGCATGAAAATTCCTCAATTTTTTTAAGGGCTCTCGATATTTTTTATTCACCCCATACAAATTTTGAATCGACCACCTACAGTTTATCACGGCCAAAACGTCGTTAGAAAGGGCCAGAACTTTACCTTCACGCTGATAAATTTCCTTCCACAAAGGAGTCGCCCTTAGTCTCTTCTCCGCCAAGATAGCCTTACAATTTCTTACGTCGTCCGACAGAGATAGAATTGCCTCAACGTTTGATGTAGAACGTACGGTTGAGATGAACGATCTATTTTGGAGGGGATCTGCAAACGACAAACCCTCGGTTAATCGAAAAACACAAAACACAGTTACAAACTTACAACTTGTTAAATAAAAAACGTCACTCACTCGACAAACACAAAACTCTGGGATTCGACCAGCCCCAGTCAAACCAAATATACCCTCACCCTTTGCGAAGAAATAATAGGACTGCCAATTTCCCCTATCATTAGTCGGCAATCCAATTACTAGATGCTTCTTTCTTTGTCGAAGAATCATAGTATATCTCCCTTTCTCCTTCAAGTGCTCCTTTAAATAATATGTCTCTAGGACATCATTCACCTCGAAGAGTACACCCAACTCGAAGGCTAAACACTCAATCGACAGAAGGATCCTCCACGCGTTTGGCATCAATTGAGACGGAGCAATTTCGAAGTGGTTTAACACTTCCCAGACCAGTCTCGGGATAGGAAACCTCAATCCCACCTGAAACGGACGAATGTAAAAACCCATCCACCCCGGGACCTTGTAGTCAATTCTTTCAGTCGACGAAGGTACCCGAAGTTCTAGAGAATCAGGGAATCTATACATACAGCTTAGTTCCCTCAGCATTTTCCCGGTCATACGACTAGCAGGATTTCTGGACAATAAGTTGGTCGGCTCACTGGTGCAAGGAATGTCACTCGGCTCCTCAATAGCAGGCAGAGATCTTAGTGGTATGGCCTCGGTAAGAGTCTCCCGAGGAGACATGGCCAGGGTAACTACTCCACTCTCAATCAATTTCTCGTACGACCAGTCTTTGTACGCTACATCCTCCTCGGTCTCACTTGATGATTCGACGTAACTATCTATCTTGGCGCCTAAGCTGCCTAAAGACTCCTCACTCGACATTCTCCAAACAACAAGCATATAAACACTTAAACTCCCAAGCAATCTACCTCTTAAGGATCAAAACCCACAAACACAATTCTTAAATTAATCTCACTAACCCAAAGATCAAACAGCCAAATTTACCTAAGAACAGCTTGAATAATTGCTATGAGTGCTTAAAGAAATTGAAGAACAGAGGAAGTTAACGAAGAATACCTTGAGGAACAATGAGAGCTCTCCTTACTCGACTTCCAAATGAGGAAAAATGAAACACCCACAGCCTTTTTATACACGTCCATTTGATTTGGCGCCAAAATTCCCGCCAAAAACTTCTCGTAACCCGCGCTAGGGTTTCAGTTAGTGACAGAAACAAACTAGGTCAAAAAGTTAAGGCGTTTAAAACGTCGACCAGGGAATTCCCCAGATGACTCTTGTCGAGTCAAATCAGAGTAATATCATTCACTCGCCCCATACGACAATGTCGAGTGAAATCATTCCTGAACCACTTCCCGGTTCAGTCGACAGGGGACATCCCCAGATGACTCTTGTCGAGTCAAATCAGAGTTATGGCATTCACTCACCCCATACGACAGTGTCGAGTGAAATCACTCCTGAACCACCTCCCGGTTCAGTCGACAGGGAATTCCCCAGATGACTCTTGTCGAGTCAAATCAGAGTTATCATTCACTCGCCCCATACGACAGTGTCGAGTGAAATCATTCCTGAACCACCTCCCGGTTCAGTCGACAGGGGACATCCCCAGATGACTCTTGTCGAGTCAAATCAGAGTTATGGTATTCACTCACCCATACGACAGTGTCGAGTGAAATCACTCCTGAACCACCTCCCGGTTCAGTCGACAGGGGACATCCCCAGATGACTCTTGTCGAGTCAAATCAGAGTTATGACATTCATTCACCCATACGACAGTGTCGAGTGAAATCACTCCTGAACCACCTCCCGGTTCAGTCGACAGGGGACATCCCCAGATGACTCATGTCGAGTCAAATCAGAGTTATGACATTCACTCGCCCATACGACATGTCGAGTGAAATCACTCCTGAACCACCTCCCGGTTCAGTCGACAGGGGACATCCCCCAGATGACTCTTGTCGAGTCAAATCAGAGTTGACATTCACTCACCCCATACGACAATGTCGAGTGAAATCATTCCTGAACCACCTCCCGGTTCAGTCGACAGGGGACATCCCCCAGATGACTCTTGTCGAGTCAAATCAGAGTTTGACATTCACTCGCCCCATACGACAATGTCGAGTGAAATCACTCCTGAACCACCTCCCGGTTCAGTCGACAGGGACATCCCCCAGATGACTCATGTCGAGTCAAATCAGAGTTATGACATTCACTCGCCCCATACGACAATGTCGAGTGAAATCACTCCTGAACCACTTCCCGGTTCAGTCGACAAGGACATCCCCATCCCCCAGATTATCTTCGAGTCAAATCAGAGTTATACATTCACTCACCCATACGACAGTGTCGAGTGAAATCACTTCTTGAACCACCTCCCGGTTCAGTCACAGGGGACATCCCCCAGATGACTCATGTCGAGTCAAATCAGAGTTATGACATTCACTCACCCCATACGACAGTGTCGAGTGAAATCACTCCTGAACCACCTCCCGGTTCAGTCGACATGGGACAATCCCCCAATGACTCATGTCGAGTCAATCAGAGTATGACATTCACTCACCCCATACGACAGTGTCGAGTGAAATCACTCTTGAACCACCTCCCTCCCGGTTCACAGTCGACAAGGGACATTTCCCAGATTTATGTCGAGTCAAATCAGAGTTTGGTATTCATTCGTACCATACGACAGTGTCGAGTAAATCACTCTGAACCACCTCCCGGTTCATTCGACAGACGACATCCCTAGATGACTCTTGTCGGCAAATCAAAGTTATATCATTCACTCGCCCATACGACAAGTCGAGTGAATCTTCCTGAAACCACTTCCTCGGTTCAGTCGACAGGGACAACCCTAGATGACTCTTGTCGAGTCAATCAGAGTTAACGACATTCACTCGCCCCATACGATAAGTCGATGAAAACTCCTGACACTCCCGGTTCCTCGACAGACGACATCCCCAGATACTCATGTCGAGTCAAATCAAAGTTTTGGTATTCACTCGTCCTTTCGACAATGTCGAGTGAAATCACTCCTTAAATACTTCTCAGTCAATAACCAGGGTCGTTCCCCAAATTACTCGAGTCGAGTCTAACTCAATACGGAATTCGCTTATCTCATACGAACATTGTCAGTAAAGAGACCCAGGAAAACCCCGGCCAATCACCCAGGGCTTCCCATGGCCATGTCTGGGCAAGAATGTTCCCAATCTACACGACATGTCAATGGTCACAATCTGGATTTTCACTACCTGCCAACAGCTTAATATGTTTCTCCACAAAGCTTACACCGAGTCTAATCAACTAGGGTGAGCAAAACCGTTTTTTTTTCGGTTCCGGTTCCTCATGGAATCCGGAACCTACCCGCCAAAAATTCGGTTCCGCGTTAAGTGAACGAACCCTACCCATTAAAACAGGGTACCCTATTATTCGGTTTCCAATCCGGTTCGGTCCGGTTCCGATTACCCTATTTAAAATATTTTAATAAAAACTACATTCCAATACGAGTCCGTAGGAAAAAACCGGGGAACCAATTCGGAGTGCGGAAGCTCAAGAACGAAGAAATGAAGCTTTAGACTTTTAAAAACATAGGCCATCAGTAGTCCCAGTTTAAACAGAGGCCATCAGTAGTCCCAGTTTTAACACTCAGTTGAATGTAATCAGAACAAGTAATAAAAAATGTATAATCCAGTAAAAGTATTGGCCGATTGGAATAGCCAGTAATAACAAAAGTAATAAAAATGTTTTAAAACATCTATAAATTTCACATTGTTAAGGCTAGATTCACTCTCACAAATACAGTTTTCGACCTAATTTAGGTTCTAAATTTCAACATAAATTATCCGGTATGTTATTAAAACCGGTTCCATGTCCGGTTCCGGTTCCGATCATTTTGGAACCGGAACCTACCCAGATAAAATCGTTTCTCCTTCATTTTGGAATCGGACCTACCCGATTATAACTGGTTCCGGTTCCAAACCCGGAAAATCGGTCCGGTTCCAACAGGTTCCGGGTAGACCCGGAACCGTTGCTCACCCCTATAATCAACCGAGGATTATCTCCTGACTACTTATATCGAGTCAAGTAAACACCACGATGCTTATCAGCACTACACGACATTTAAGCAAATCTATTCCTAACCATTATCCGATTCGGTCGTCCAAAAACCATCCACTGGATCCGTACGACATGCCGAGTACTCTCCAAGCCTAAGATTACCAGACTTAGAGAGTAGGGGACAAACTGTTTGGGCCAAAATTGACCCCGGGGCAAAAACGACATTACAAGACCAGAAGCCCATTAGCAAACTGGGCCCACAGACGAAGACATCACACAAGGGTCCAAGCCCGTTTAACAGACGCCCGTTACAGAAATCAAGAGAGAATCTAAATTCATAAAAATCGCCATGAAGTCAACAGTTCCGGGAAGAGGAGAAGATTGTCAGTTATCGAACATGAAACACCTGAATTAAACTCTCATTAATAACGACTCCAACTGGAAGATCTGGAAGACCATACCAAGAGACCTATAAAAGAAGAAAGAATAACGACAGACGCATCCTCACTGAAGCTACCCCTAATACTAAGGCAAAACACATACACACCGCCCTCACGGCTTACAATCAAAGGTTGAGGTATCTGAAAAGCCTTGATCTATTCACTCTACATTGATTATTGCTTAGGCTAACTTGAGCGTCGGAGAGCATACGGTCTCCACCACACCGGTGGGCAGTAAGCTCATTCTTTGCTCTACTTATTTTGCAGGATTCGCTCACGCTCACGCCCTACAAATTGACAGTCTCGATTGTGGACCTCGACCAAAATCAGGCTCCACACAGTTTATATAACAATTTTCTGAAGCTAATTACAGCAACATGCAGCAAAAGTATATTTAGGTCAGAAGTAACTTCCATGACTTTTTTTAACTGCTGATGCATGCAGACATAATTGGTGATTAAAAACAATGACTCAGACCTAACATTTCTGCCAGAACTAAAAAAAAAAAAAAAAAAAAAAAAAAAAAAAAAACCAGTTAATGATGCAACTACCTGATAACTAACAAGTTTACTGCAAACATTATTACAAAATTAGGGTTCTTACCTGTTTGATATTTATGGTTTGATCGGTGGTGGGAAGATGAAAAAGATTATATTTTGTTTTATTTGGATAATGATAAATATTGTGATGAATTATCAGGATTTCTTTTAAAATTTGAGTTTTATAAAATCTAATTAAATTTTTTAACTTTTAACTCACCATAAAAGAATTATCACGATTTTAATATGTTAAGGCATTTTTACATATCATCATTTATCAACCAAATGGCTACACTTTTTTAATCATAATACAAAAAAATAGCCATTATTGCTAGTAAAACCAATGGGTTATGGCATAAATGACTTGCTTCCATTCCGCTACAGGGGAGTGGGCTTAGGTACCAAATTAATGAATTTATTTAATCTATTGCTTAAATAAATTATAATCTATTAAGAAAAATGATAAAATTAGATGCCACGTTTGAATAATATCTATAAAAAAAAAAAAAAAAAAAAATTGCAAAGCTTGGTACATATAAACACCACCTTCATCAATTAATCATCCCCTGATTTTAATCAAATTTAACAATCACAAAACTGCAATAGCATTTCCAATCACAAACACGGCAATCGTGTACCCATTTTGATCAAAACCAAGGTACTCAAGCAAAGCAGATAATCGTCTAAATTGATGACAGAAACACATTTATACCGTACAATAATCCAGAGGAAAATCAAAAATCAAAAATCAAAAACCAAACTACATTTACGTGTAATATGTATGTTGAATTTAGGTAAGATCGTCGTCCTCCAACTCTTTGGCCTTCAGCTTTTCCTTCACCCTCAACAGAAGGGTCGTCTTCCAAGGATCCTATACGTATCAGTTTCCACAAACAGGAAACCATGTTAGAATGTAAAGATAATATAAGAAATGCATGATTTCAAAAAAGTAAAACTTTAGAATAGCTTGCAACTCTGGAGAGAAATATACCAGAGGGGTCATGCTATCAAACTCCTTAACGACATCTGTAAACTTTGTAACGTCTTCTTCATCCATGGAAGCAGCAATATCCTAGCATAAACAATTGAAAAGCAGGGTTCATTGAGATTCCGTTCTCAGATGAAAACAAATGTAACAGTAAAATTACTGAAAATGCCACCATATATAGAAAACCGGTTATAAGTCAGCATATATAACCTACCGACAATAGTTTGTATTCACGGGTTCCTGAAAAGGTTGGATCCATGTCCTGGAAATAGAAAATGCAGCAATTATTTAGCATTTTAGCCAACCTTATGCAATGCTGTTAAGATTAAAACAAAAGCAAACCTAAACCTGGTATCGCTCCAATGCATTGGTAATTGCAACAACATCACCCTTGCAAAGTTGGCAAATGCCGGCATTAAGAAGATGTCCTTTCACTCCATACTTCAGCAAGTTATGTTGAGTGATTGCCTAGCAATCTCTTCATAAATCTCAATCGACTTCTGATATCTAGAGAAATACCATATGTCAGTTAACTAACTTCCCCATTCTCGATTACGTAAAAACAAAAAAGGTTAAAAAGAAACATCACAAGTACAATGTCTTCTAAAAGCATATAGACTTACTGTTCCAATTCAGCAGCATATTGTGCAACTTTCTGCTTGCACTGGTTAGCAGAGTTGTTACTTCTTCATTTTGGAACATATCAGCAGCATTCTCAAAGAAAACAATAGCCTGTTCGATGTTATGATCAGACTCATACAGCTCAGCAATTTCCTGCACATAAAAGAAACACTCAGGTCATCAATGGCAGGAAATCAACATCTCTAATCACATTGATTTAAAGATTTCTACAATTCAAATTATTTCAAAATCAACTTCCATAACTTTTAACAATATAGTAAACAATCACAAAGGCTAAAGAGGAACTTCACAACAATAAACTAAAAAAAAAATAAAATTACATTATAGACAATTGACACAGATGATCATCAAAGAATTTGAAACTAAAATAAGATGGGAATCACAGTACCTTGTAATATCTTGCAGCCATGCTGAGCCTTCCAATGTCACACAACATATTTACAGCCTGCTCTAAGCAAGATATGGCCTCTGCACAGACAAAACCTCAATACAAAAGGTTAATAAACTTTTATCAGACTAGAGAACAAAACTTCAAAAGTTAGCATACATGAAAGTCCGTTAAAAAAAAAGCACAAGAGATAATAAACTTCTATCGCCTCAGGCCGAATTTTCAACAGGCCAGCCTCAAAGGCTTGAGGTGGTCCGCCTCGAGTCGAGGCGGCCTGAGGTGGTTTGAGGCGGACGCCTCGACCCGAAAACCCTAAATTACTATTTTTTTAAAAAATAAAATATTATATAAGGGAATTGAAAGTTGGGACAAAGAATCCCAAATTGAGTTTATTTATAACTAAAAAGCTATCGAAAATAAAATTTCTAATTTTGAAATCCTAACCGATAATATCGTTAACAACATTGATAGGGTAACTCGACCTCGATACTTCGCCAAAAATGACAAAATAATTATTATCTTTAAAAATAACAAACATTTACTATTATATTTATTTATTAGTTGTAATTTGTTATTAATAAATTTATTTATGATAGGAATTATATACGATGATGATGCTTTGGAGGATGACACTTCAAACACACATTTCATGTTATTAGACACAAATCATAGCCTATTTAGAGATTAGCAGTCATTTTATTCCATAAACCTACTTTGTTGTGTTTCATTTTGTTTAGTTTTGATGGATGATTTTATGTATTAATTGATATGATTTGTTGTGGATGATTTATTTTGATGCTTTTAATTTTTTCGTGTTTGGATTGAGACTGTCGCCTCGAGGCTGCCCGTCTCGCCTCACACGGGTGGACCGCCTCGCTCCGCATACCGAGTTTTCGATCGTTGTTCGGTCAAAAAGTAGTCTAACTTCATGCACAGTCTTACTAACGAGTTAAGATGGATGAAAAACTTGGTTTTTGACCGGTCTTACTAATGGAAAGCACAAACAGAGGCAAACTGACATACTAATCAAGAAACATGCTTCAGCATCCAGTAATCACTCAAACTTAACTAGCGTGGCAGTAAGTTCCCAAATGGAGTGCAAAAAAGAGACCAAAAATTAACCAGAATGAAGAGCTCAAAACATACCCTTCGTAGATGTTTTCTTATAGCAATGAGCAGCATCGACATAAGCTTGAGCAGCTTCATGCTTGCTTTCCAACTACAAATACAAGTCAATATCAACCCATAAGTTCACATAACAACGCTTTTAGTAAACTAAAATTTTCCCTTTTTATCAAATTTACTTATTTTCATCAAAACACTACTCACCAAAAACATCCATAGCGACTCACCTTTAAATGACAGTTTGCCAGCTTCTCATAAGTTGCTCCCGCTTTATCCCCTGCAAGATCATCACATTTATCAAACCCTAAAGACGGCGCTGATCCATTAAAAACTCATCAATCTACATAACCCTAAATCTGCAATTCGATCGCCAACAAACTGTTGAAAATTCAACCTTCTTACTTTTCAACACTTTAAAAATTAAATAAAAATGCGTCATTTTAATCGCCCAACTACATCATCAACAAGAGCAAGATCCAAAATTTTCCCTTTTTTTCATTTTCCGATGCTTTATCGGTAAACAAACAGAATAATAGAAAATCAAACAGTAATAATAAAAGTAAAATGGAACATAAAGTACATGATTTGGCGAGCTTGAAGGAATTGGCGGCTTTATCAAAGAGATCGGCGGCGTCTTCGTATTTGGAGCCAAATAAGCCCCAACCACTGAGCTTCTTCTCCGCTTTTTTCTCGAATTCCTCGGCTCGAGCAATCTGATCGCCCATTTTTTGTAATTTTTTTTTTAAAAAAAAAAAAATTATACAGAAAAATGAAATAAATCGGAGCAAGGTATTGAAAAAAATAAAATGATCGGTTCAAGGGAATTGATATTTGATAACTTCAATGCGAAGAAATGAAAAGTAAAAAGAAAAGCAAAATGATTTTGAGACTGCGAACTGAGAATGAGAAGCTAAAACCGTTGCCAGGTGTCAAGTTGTTGGGCTTGAATTTGGGCTTTATCTTGGGCTTTGATTTGAGTATGGACTTTGTGTTTGGATTTTGTTGATTTAGCCCAATATGTTCCTCTTTTTTTTTGGAAAGACAATTCGTACCCTTATATTGAAGAAACAAATCTTTTATGAATGTGATAATAAAATTGAGATTACTTTTGCGTAAATAATGTAGTACCATGCCACTTCAACTCACCTGGGCGGTCTGTTGAAGTTTCAAATTTAAGCTAAAAAAAATAGGCCACTGGGCTCTTGGCCCAGTGGTGAGCTTGTGCTCTCCCGTTTGGGAGAGCACAAGTTCGACTCCCTGCAATGGCAGGGAGTCCAAAAATCTCTCAATTGAGAGTAGTTAATTATCTCCAAGAGTGAGAGTAGAATTCTCCCCATATTTGAGTGGGAGTAGATATTTCGTCTTTAGTAGACGTAGAATTCTGGATGTGCTATAAATGTTTGTATTCAATATTTCAGTAGATTTCAATTATATATTTGTAGAGTTGTATTGTAATAAAAAAAATAAAAAATTTAAGCTAAAATTAGTATACCTAAAAAAAAAAAAAAAAAAAAAAAACTCTCTTAAATATTATATATTTTAAAAACTATATAAGTAAAAAATATCTCATTTATATGTAAATATTATATGTTTTAGAATTCGTCTAAAACTAGAAGTGTCAATTTGGGTCAGGATTCGTTTATTCGTTCGATTCGATTCGCTTTAAAGCGAATACGGGTTTGAAAAAATGGATTCGTTTAATAAATGGGTCAATTTGATTCGATTCGTTTATTAAACGAATCGAATACGAATTTAAGCTCATTGATTCGTTTATTCGTTTAGGATTCGTTTTATTATTTTTATTTACTTGTTCTTGTTAATTTTCAATTAAGATTCGAGAAATTATAGTTAATTATCATAGAAAAAGTAATACTTTCGATATTTGGTAAGATATTTTTAGTAAATATATTAATTACATATTTCATAAGTATATATTTATGAAGAATTAATGTAAATCAAGTGTGGTAAATTATTTTATTAAATAATATCATTGACTAAACGAATAAACGGATATTCGTATTCGATTCGTTTAATAAACGAATCGAATACGAATCATGATATTAGGATTCGTTTAATAAACGAATCGAATACGAATCCATCACATTTTGATTCGATTCGTTTATGATTCGATACGAATTCGATTCGTTGATTCGTTTTGCCACCCCTATCTAAAACCTTCAAAATGATTCCCAATAATATAAAAAATTAATTTGGCAAGAATGTTTTCCTCCTGACAGAGCGCAGCTTTCAGCCGATCTGTGAAGACACTTTAGGCTTGCAGTCATATAAATTCAAGATGGGTTCATCTGTAGTACCCCAGGGGTATGAGATACCCCTGGGATGCTGACCGTTGGATCACTGTCAAGTGATCCAACGGTAAGTAAAAAAAAAAAAAAAACCGGGAGAACCGGTAATAAAAATTAAAATAGATAAAAAGAAATTTGTTAGCTGGTTCATCTCTCTCTCAAATCCCTCATCTCTCACAATCTCTCTCTGTTCATCTCTCTCTCACAATCTCTCCCATCTCTCACAGTCTCTCTCTCACGATCTCTCCCACCTCTCACGGTCTCTCTCTCTTTGTCTCACAAACAAAAATTGTGTCATCACTTTCACTCCCACTCACGATCTCTGGCTCTCACACAAGAAGGCAAATTTCTGCCCTAAAATCGCAAAAGCCGACGCCTGCTTTAAAAGAGATGAAGGTTGAGAGTGAAGAAGAGGTGAAAAGTGATGTCGCTGATGTAAATAATGAAGTTGAGAAGGATAATGAAGATAAAAACGGTTCTGAAAAAATGGGTGTTGAAGAAAATGGGGTTTTGGTGAATGTGGAAGAGGTAACGGTTGAAAATGAGCAAAGGGTTGTTGAAGAAAAGTGGGTTTTGATGAATGTGGAAGGGGTTCATCTGTAGTACCCAGGGGTATGAGATACCCCTGGGATGCTCACCGTTGAAATCTCTTAAACGATGTGTTGCAGAGAGAAGTTGGAAGCGAGTCCATGGAAAAAGTCGAGCGCACTCGTGTCCTTGCTCAGGTCTCTCTCCTTTAAACATCTTTTTCTTTGTTTTTTTCTTTTGTTCTTTTTAAAGGAGTGATCGATATTCTGATGCAGTAAATAGTCATATTTTATTTTATTTTGAGTTATCATTCATTGGTATATATATATATATATATATATATTAGTTTTCCAATTATTTTTGTTATTTGTTAATTTATTAATATAAATATATTGAAAAATTTTTGTTTGTTATTGTTTTTGTGATTTTACTTGATTGTTGAGAAATATGAGGAAATTTGGCCAAAAAAAAAAGAAAGAAAAAGAAAAACGAAAATGAAGCGTATAGGTGTGTTTTATTTTTATTAATTTTTTTTGCGGTTAAATAAAATTTAAAAACTGTGTCAACTAACCGGCCTAACTGTTTTTTCTTTCATTGTTATACTGTAATTTTCACGTGGTTCTGTGATTCTCTCTGTTTTTTTTGCCGAGATAATGAAGAATGAATCAGTCATGTCTTACTATAATTGTTCCTTAACTAAACCAAATGCGTGTTTTTTTTTAGGGGAGTCTAGTTGCTCGTAACATCATGTATTGACATTCTTGGTGAACAAAGACATTACTATTGATACTAAAACTACTTTTATATGTTCTTTTGGTCTTATAGAGTGCTTATACTATGCGGTTAGCGGGGATTGAGGACACTGCAGAGCTGCTCGAGAAGCAGCTTGCAATGGAAATATCCAAAATGACATTAGAGGAAGCATTAATACTGGCTCGTGCTTTCAGTCATTACCTGAATTTGATGGGAATTGCTGAGACCCATCACAGGTAATTATATCTGCCGGAATTCATTTGATCAATTAGTTTCAACATGTACTTGCTTTTTGTCATTTCCTCATATAATGCTTTTCTTTAAATGTTTTTATAGTTCTTTCGTTTGCCTTGCACACTCACTATATTGATCTTCTGGATATATAAAACTTTTTTGCAGGGTTCGTAAGTCACGAAACTTCGCTCATTTGTCGAAATCTTGTGATGACATTTTCAGTAAGCTAGTGCAGGGTGGAATTTCTTCAGATGAGCTTTATGAAACCGTTTGCAAGCAGGTATTCTTATTTTTTTTTCTTCATTTTCGAATTCTATTTTCTTAACCTGAAAAATGTGAACTGGGTTGGTATGTTTTGTACTAATTCCATTGAAATGCTTCTTATTTTTGCTATTAAAATATGATATTGAATGCAGGAAAGTGTTTAGTAATTGTTTCTTTTTTTTATTTTTTGAAAAGAAATAGTGAATGATAGCTTATAAAATGGTATCACTTCAAGATAAAAGGAGAATTTTTTGTGTCCTATGTCACAAATGTGTTTTTTTGGGGGTTTCTGATGCTCTCTTATATAGTCATGATTTTGAAAATATAAAATGCCAGCTACAAAATGTTACAGTTCTAGAGAAGGAAATGCCTGATGGGTTTATGGAATATGTTTACCTCGACTGAACATTATCTTAGTTGATTGATTCTGTTTTTGTATGGTAACTCTGTAGGTGTAATGGAGAGCCAAGCTGCAAATCAGCTTCCTGAAGCAAATTCCTTACCAGATGGGTTTGTTGATAGCTCCACGGAGGATATGGCTCCGCTAACCCCAAATCTGGAACAATAAAAGTCTGTTGGTGATTACAAGGAGGATGATTTTGCAGACCTAGATGATTCTAATGAATCAAGGCATGAGTTCGGATCTAAAGGGTTTCAAACAAGTGAGGGTAGGACAGAGAAGACTCAGAAACTGAGAACTTTTCCTGTTCCTTTATCTGAAAGGGATAATTTTGATGCTTCAGTGGACTTGGAAGAAGTGCCCAGTAAGGGTTCTGTGGAGCAGGCAGAAGGTGCTGTCATCATGCCTAATTCAGCTGCTGCTGTCTCTGAGGCTTCGGCTGGGGTATTTGGATGCAGCGAGGTGAAAGGCCAAGTTCAAGAGGAAAATCAAAATACAGAGACATGTAAGTATATATTTCTTGAATGGATTTTCCCAGCTAGCTTTCAGTTAATAAATTGCATACAAGTGTTTGTGGTGGCTCTTTATACCTTCATATTAGGATTTTCGGTGCTAGTTATTTACTGGATCAACTTTGCATTGAGTTTCTGAAGTAATTTTTGCTCCACTATTCATTTGTTTTGCAGCCATTGAAGGAGAATCCGATGCTCAAGGGGCCACTAAAACCTGCAATTCATTGCAGGCTAGCGATACAGAGCTATGCTGCATATGTTTTGAGTAGGCATGTACAATTGAAGTCCAAGATTGTGGCCACCAGATGTGTGCATAATGCACACTAGCCCTATGCTGCCACAAGAAGCAAAATCCTACAACTGCATGCCTAACACCTCCAGTGTTCCCATTTTGCTGAAGCACCATTCCCCGAGTGGTTGTTGCAAAAATCAAGTAAAAGAGAAAAGAAAATCAAGAAGCCTCCTTTTGGAGCTGGTCCCATTTGGTATATATAAATATGGTTCATTGGCTATGTAGATTTGGGAAATAAGCAAAGTGAATTGCAGGTTTTGGTTGGTAAGTTTAGTAATGGCTTGCTGGGTGTCATAATGCACATTGTTGTATTCTTTGTTATCTTCATATTGAAACAAGGGATATTAGTAAAAAAAAAAGTAAAATTCTTTATCTCGTCCAAATTATTTTAAAAAAATCACTTCACCTTCTTCAATGGCGGCATCATTTGCTATGTAGATTTGAGAAATAAGCTGAGTGAATTGCATGTTTTGGTTGATAAGTTTGGTAATGGTTTGCTTGAGTCTCATAATGCACATTGTTATATTCTTTGTTATATTGAGATTGAAGAAATGAATATTAGTAAAAAAAAAAAAAAAAAAAAAAATCTTTTGTTTCTTTATGTCGTATGCAGTCTAATGTACGATATATTTGTCGAATAAAATCATACAATTTCAACTTCAAGTTAAGGAAACGAGACAAGTATGAATTTAAACTCTCACACCTTTGCGTCGATGATAATTATATTAAGCGGAGTGAATTGCAGTTTTCGTAAGAGGATTGTGAAGATGTTCCAAAAATATTGCTTTCACTATTAAAACCTGTAGACGACGTTAGACCATCACTTACAAAACCTACAAATATTTACCTGCTAATTAATCTTTGTACAAATAATTTCTTTTTTGAATGAATACATGTTATCCAAAATTTTTAAACATGTAACAAAACCAAAATTTTTAAACATGTAACAAAACCTACAAATATTTACATGGTTGAGGGCTGTTATGGGCGTGGCTTCTGACGTTATTTGTGAAGGGTGCATGATGAATTGGGGCATTATTTTTTGGTCATCAGTTTAGCTCTGTCAACAGCATTAAACATGATTGCATTAAACAATTCGGTTAACAACTTCTGTGTATGCATGATCTCCTCTGACCGAAAATGGTTCCAAATGGTTCGTAAATTTTATGAAAATGGTTCCAAATGGTTCGTAATTACAACAGAAGAAATGTCATCCAATAACGAAATAAAAGACTACATGGAGTAAGGCCACCATGTATAGTTTTGGTAACAGCATTGTGAAGAGGTTCCAAATAAATTATTGTCACTACCGAAACCTGCAAAAGTATTTATGTGCATTGGATACGTAAATGCTGATTATTCATTCGTAAATTAATACCATCTCAAGCCCATCTCACAAATGTGGGACTAAATGCTGATTATTTTAAGAAAATTATAAAATATTAGGCAAAAAATAGAATTAAAAAAAATTCTCATATTTTGTAATTAATAAAAAATCATTTTCATAGTAATGACTTCTCATATGAAATAATAATTATTTAAACACGAAAAATATAGTTATTAAGTAGTTATAAAAAAAACTATAACATTATGAGAATTCTACTTCATGCTCATTAACTTCAGTAATTATCCTAAGTAAATAATTGATTAATTTTTCAAACTTTATTATATTTCTTTTTCTTTTTTTCAATATTTCAGTTATTTTGGTCAGTTACAGATAGCAACATTTACATATGTAATTATGAGCGTTGAATATGCAACTTCCACCAATAAACATGCAATTTTGACCAATAAATATGCAAATTTGGAAGATGAAACTTTTAGCAATAAACATGCAAAACGAGACCATTGGAAAATTGAAAATCACACATGCAACTATGAGCGTTAAATATGCAACTTCGACCATTAAACATGCAACTTTGACCAATAAATATGCAAATTTGGAAGATGAAACTTTTAGCAATAAACATGCAAAACGAGACCATTGGAAAATTGAAAATCACACCTGCAACTATGAGCGTTGAATATGCAACTTCGACCATTAAACATGCAACTTTGACCAATAAATATGCAAATTTGGAAGATGAAACTTTTAGCAATAAACATGCAAAACGAGACCATTGAACATGAAACTTTAGCAATAACAAACAATTGCTTCTGCCTCGAAAATCACACCTGCAACTATGAGCGTTGAATATGCAACTTCGACCATTAAACATGCAACTTTGACCAATAAATATGCAATATTTCGAAGATGAAACCTTTAGCAATAAACATGCAAAATGTGACCGTTGGACTTGTAACTTTAGCAATAACATGCAACTCCATCTGCCTCGAAAATCGCACCTGCAACTAAGACCGTTGAATATGCAACCTCTACCATCAAACTTGCAACTTTGACCAATGAATATGCAATATTTCGAAGATGAAACCTTTAGCAATAAACATGCAAAATGTGACCGTTGGACTTGTAACTTTAACAATAACATGCAACTCCATATGCCTCGAAAATCGAACCTGCAACTATGACCGTTGAATATGCAACCTCCACCATCAAACTTGCAACTTTGACCAATAAATATGCAATATTTCGAAGATGAAACCTTTAGCAATAAACATGCAAAATGTGACCGTTGGACTTGTAACTTTAGCAATAACATGCAACTCCATCTGCCTCGAAAATCGAACCTGCAACTATGACCGTTGAATATGCAACCTCCACCATCAAACTTGCAACTTTGACCAATGAATATGCAATATTTCGAAGATGAAACCTTTAGCAATAAACATGCAAAATGTGACCGTTGGACTTGTAACTTTAGCAATAACATGCAACTACATCTACCTCGAAAATCGCACATGCAACTATGACCGTTGAATATGCAACTTCCACCATTAAACTTGAAACTTTGACCAATAATATGCAATATTTCGAAGATGAAACATTTAGCAATAAACATGCAAAATGTGACCGTTGGAATTGTAACTTTAGCAATAACATGCAACTACATCTACCTCGAAAATCGCACATGCAACTATGACCGTTGAATATGCAACTTTCACCATTAAACTTGAAACTTTGACCAATAAATATGCAATATTTCAAAGATGAAACCTTTAGCAATAAACATGCAAAATGTGACCGTTGGAATTGTAACTTTAGCAATAACATGCAACTACATTTGCCTCGAAAATCGCACCTGCAACTATGACCGTTGAATATGTAACCTCAACCATCAAACTTGCGATTTTGACCAATAAATATGCAATATTTTGAAGATGAAACCTTTAGCAATAAACATGCAAAATGAAACCGTTGGACTTGTAACTTTAGCAATAACATGCAACTACATCTGCCTCGAAAATCGCACCTGCAACTATGACCGTTGAAGATGCAACCCCTAGCATTAAACGTGCAACTTTTACCAATAATTATGCAATATATTTTTATATTATTTTATTTTATCAGTATTATAAAAAAATAAATTTTTTATATTATTTTATTTTTTCATTATTTTTTAAAAATAAATTTTTAACAAACTTACAATAAATTATTTTTATAATTTTATTTTTATTAATATTTTATAATTTATATAATAAAATTTTATTTTTAATTTTTTTTTTTAGAGTAACTGGTTGCAACCGGTTGTTGCAACCAGTTACTCTTTTTTTTTTTTTTTTTTTTAATGCTACAGACCCTTGGGTATCTGATACCCAAGGGTATTGTAGCAATACCCATTCAAGATAATTGAGATTAGAAGAACTGATTTATTTTCAAATAATTTAAAAAAAATAATAATAATCTTTTCAATCAGTATTTAATAAAATGCATCAAATTTGACCAGTCAAATCATGATCATATCTTGAGTAGTTTTTTACAATAATAAACAAAAACATCACATCATCCACGTCTGTGTATATCTTTAAATTTTCCGTCTATTCTTTCAAGATATTCATAATTATTAAGCAGAAGCTTTTTGTGCTTGTTATACACACACACATGAAGTACACATACATAGATCCCGTCACGATTTCGATTCAGAATCGAAAATAAATCGGAGTTGAATCGATAGGAACGGATTAATTCCAATTTCAATCGGAACTGGATCTTTTCGATTTGGAACCATATCAAATATAACTAGACGGTTCCAACGGTTCGAACCAGAACTATACAATTTCTGTTGTTAAATTGGTGTCATTAAACAGTAATATAACATGCAAATCAAACAGATCAAACCACCAAAAGTATATCTAGATACAAAAACCCTAAAACCAGAAAACTTCAAGACAAACCTGAAAATCAAGTTTACAGATTCAATCCAAGTCGAGATCTCTCTATCCTTAAGAACTTATTGGCCCCGTCACAGGTGCTCTACGGATTCGAATTGCCAACGTTCTCCCAGGATAACTTGGATACTTCTTGTTCAATGAACACTCCTTAACAAGTATGCGAACTCAGAAATTGGTGGATCTCTCTCTCAAAAACAAAGAAAACACAATGCCTTTGAAAATTGGATATTACTTGTATATTTTTCTGTATATTTCATTTGGAATAAATGCCTCCTTTTATAAGGCATTGAGGGGTGCCAATAGGGCACCCCTTGGGGTGGGTTGCAACCCTCCAAGGATTGCAACCTCTCATACACCCCTTGAAAAAATCTCAATGATCCATATACATATCATATTTAATGAATATTGAGGAATTTAGTACAATCCCCTACAATTCTTCAAATATTCATTCAGGCACGTGAGAGAGATACCACGAGCTAAAGCTGCATCGAAATAGGTAGCTTTCGCCTTGAACCTTTCCTAGTGAATGACAATCGGATTTACTTGGCAAACCAGTGACCCATAGTCTTGAACTGTTCTGCCGTTGGTGTAAACCAAGACAATTGCCAACACACAGCTTTAATTCGACCATTTTCCCGTTCTACGGTTGTGTTCATTTCGGCCCTGAACAACGGTCCCGGATTCATCAAGCACTTTAGGGTAACCCGCCTTTAAAGGTTCCCATGGAAGCGGCCTCACTTCTTACTTGAAATAAGTGATATACTATGAAGAGGTAATCTGTCTTTACCCCCATTAGGACTCATCTCCTAATATAGTGATCATTAAAAGCCTTAGCTTATCCTAACCAATAACAGACAGCACTCAGCGTCATTATCGGAATGGGAAATAGTACAAAACTCTTCAGTGCTTGTTTTGAATTGCACAAAGTTTCTGTTGTCCCTTTTGAACCTAGATCTTGGGATCTCCAGTCAGCTAGGTTGGGTTTCCACAGTGACAATTCTTAGATTATAGGCTTCAAGCCCATTCCCCTCGATGACTTCTCAACTTGCTCTCGAGGTAAACCTTTAGTTAGTGGATCCGCTAGGTTTTCCTTCGACCTGACATAATCGATCGTTATTATGCCACTTGAGAGCAGTTGACGTATGGTATCATGTCTCCGACGTATGTGTCGAGACTTACCATTATACATTGTATTTTGGGCTCTCCCAATAGTCGATTGGCTTTCACAATGTATGCTAATCGTTGGCACCGGTTTGGCCCAACTAGGAATATCCTCCAGGAAGTTTCTAAGTCATTCTGCTTCTTCCGCTGTTTTGTCTAATGCTATGAACTCAGATTCCATAGTAGACCGGGCAACACATGTTTGCCTCGAGGATTTCCATGACACGGCTGCATTACCAAGTGTGAAAACAAATCCAACCGTAGATTTGGAATCCACTGTATCAGATATCCAGTCAGCATCGTTGTATCTCTCTAGAACAACAGGATATCTCTCGTAATGTAGCCCATATTTTGAAGTTTCTTATACCTCAAAACACTTACTATGACTTTTCAGTGGTTATGCCTTGGATTGCTAGTATATATGCTAAGCCTATTCACAACTTGAGCGATATCAGTTCGTGTGCAATTTGTGAGATACATCAGACTTCTGATGATCATTGACTACTCTAATTGCGATATGCTTAAACCAGTATTCTTTGATAGAGGAAGAGTTAGGTTAGCTACTCCCAAATCTTTCATATCAAATTTACTGGATAACACTTTCTTGGTAGACTGAATCAACTCATGATTATTACCAATTATCAGCATATCGTCTACATAGAGACATACAACGACATATCATTCTTGAGTTGATTTGGCGTATATACACTTATCACACTCATCGGTTTTAAACCCACTTGACAACATCTCTTTGTCAATGTTCTCATGTCATTATCTAGGTGCTTGTTTTAATCCGTATAAGGATTTTACAAGTTTGCACACCTTCTGTTCTTATCCAGGAACATTAAACTCTTCTGGTTGTTCCATGTAAGTCTCTTCATCCAATTCACCATTCAAGAATGACGTATTTACATCATTTTGATGTATTTCAAGACCAAATATAGCTGCTATGGCTATAAGCATTCTACTGATGTGATACGAATCACTGGTGGATATGTGTCAAAGTAAACAAGGTCTTCTTTCTGTCTATAATCTTTTATGACAAACCTCATCTTGTACTTATCTATTGATCCATCCATTTTCATCTTTCCATTTGTAGCCCAGTGGCTTACAACCTGGAGGAAGATCAACCAACTTTCAAGTATGGTTATGTAGGATTGAATCAATCTCACTGATAATCGCCTCTCTCCACAGAGGTGCCTCCAGAGAAGACATAGCTTCTATATAGCTTTGAGGCTCATTTTCTAACAAATATGTCAGAAAATCGGATATGACTCTTGGTCAACCTGATCACTGTCCTTGACAGTATCAACAAATCTTTTTGAGAGACTCTATTCTTTGTCTTTCCTTACAATGAAATGTCTCTTCAAAAATATTGCATTCCTTGACTCAATCATCACACTTGGATTGATGTCAGAAATCTCATACTTGTGTGCTAAGAATCGATATGCATTACTGTTGCAAGTATATCTGATGAATATACAGTCAACAGTTTTGGGTCCTATTTCACCTTCTTAGGTTTAGGAACCATCACCTTGGCAATTGGCAAGACACCTTCATATTTTCAGATATTTGTAGGAAGGTACATAACCTTTCCACAACTCATATGGTGTCTTGTCTAATCTCCTGTGAGGAAGCTTGTTCAGAACGTAGTTCGCGGAAAGCAGGGCTTTCCCCCCACAAGTTCTGAGGTAAGCCAGAACTAGTCAACATGACATTCATCAATTCCTTCAACGTTCGGTTTTTGCACTCAGCAATCCCATTGAGGAGAATAAGGAACAGTGGTTTTGTGAATAATTCCGTGCACAGAACAATATTCACCGAATGATGAAATATATTCACCACCACTATCACTTCCGATTCTTTTGATTTACTTGCCAAGTTGATTTGCAACTTCGTTCTCAGTGTATAAAGCTCTCAATAGCTTCAGCTTTGCTCCTCAGTAAATACACTTAACAGAATCTTGTGCTTTCATCGATAAAAGTGACAAAGTACTTTTTACCGCCTCTTATTTGCACAATATTCATGTCACACACGTCAGTGTGTACAAGTTCCAAGGGTTCAGAACTTCGTTCTATGATGTTCTATGTATTTTTGCTTCAACACATGCCTCACACTCATGTTGGCTATCAATGCAAATTTAGGTATAAGGTTCATGTTAATTAATGTACGCATTGTATCATAATTAACATGTCCTAACCTCTCATGCCATACATTTTGTGACTCAATAATATAAGCAGAAGTTTCAGCTTTATTAATAGCACAATTGACAGTTATTGAAAAGACCCTCAGCGAGGTATCATTTTCCTACATAGACATCATTTTTTGTCAATACAATCTTGTCAGAAACAAATACAAACCCGAGACCGAGTTCTTCCGAATATCTGAAACATGCAAACATTCTTATATGTAATCTCCGTTCCGGATATCATTTTCAGAACTACTGTGCCTTGTCCAACCACTCTAGAGGTAGACGAGTTTCTGATACGAGGAAAACATCTTGCTGTCAGCACAGATATGACGAGTAGCCCTAGTGTCTACCCATCAATCTCTCGGATTCCCAACCAAGTTGGCTTCAGTTACCACTGCTGAGAGATTCATTTCTGAAATCTCATCAGTTAACTGCTCATCTTCAGCGACATAGGCCTCATTTTTCCTGCCATTGTCCTGAGATATCTTGTTTCTGCAGTCATTTGTCATATGACCGCTCTTTTCACAGTTATAGCACTTCCCATTGAACTTCTTGTTCGCTTGGGAAGAATCAGCTTCACTGTTCTTTCTTTTCTTGCTACCATTTACATCCTCAAAGATGTTGGCCTTAGACTCCATAGTCTTGTAGCTGGCCTTCTCGGACATCATGTTGTCCTGTTCGATTCTCAATCAAACTCCAAGGTCTTCAAGGCTCATCTGCTTCTTCCTGTGTTGCAGATAGCTCATGAAGTCCTTCCATGATGAAGGCAACTTTTCAATTATAGCGGCAACTTGAAACGTCTCACATAGTTTCATTCCTTCATCCAGTATTTCATGAATGATCTATTGTTGTTCACCTAACTGAGACATCACCGTCCTTGAAACTACCATCTTGTAGTCCAGGATCCTACCCACGACAAATTTCTTTTGTCCTGCATCCTCGGTTTTGTATTTCTTCTCGAGAGATTCCCAGAGAATCTTCGCAGAAGTCATGCCTTGGTACACATTGTACATGGTATTGTCAAGACCACCAAAAAGGTAGTTTTTGCATAAGAAGTCTCCAGACATCCAAGTCTGTTCTCGCTCTTCCTTGGCCAATTCAGATTCACCCTCCACAGGACCCGGAGGATCCGAGAGGAATTTAGCCAACTGGAGAGTTGTCAGGTAGAACAACATTTTGCTCTGCCACTGGTTGAAGTTTGCCCCACCAAACTTCTCCGGTTTTTCTCCATGAGAGACCGGTACTGTGATGTTTCCGCTAACCATATGTAACTGGAAATCAACAGGGTTCAATCAGTCTACGAAAGACAAATTGCACAACGATCAACGAATGATCTAGTTCAAAGTGATGTACTAGGTAGTCACTTGTTGTTCTAATGGACGAAAGTTCCAATAAACACAAATCCTTGAATTTCAACTAAAGATACTTAAGGAAAATTGAATGAACGAATATTCTTCAACCACTTTTTCCAATAGAATCTTTTAGCAATTCAAAACCCAGATTTACACTCTTCCAATAGCACAATTAATACGATAAGTGTAGATATATATGTCAATCAAGATTGGATGGAATTACTTGTGCAAAATTACACTTTAAATTCTCAACCAATTATGCAACAACCAATTAATTTCAACTTTATCACTATGTGTATGCTTGTGATAATTGAACAACTTAATAATAACTTAAATCTATACTACCAAGATTAATGTGTTTACAGTATATGACTAACCAAGTTAATATTAATTAAAGTTTTCAATTTATGATACTTCCAGGACAAAATCGTTAGTGTCACGTTCGTATCTACGTTCGAACGAGACTGTCCAGTGTGTGTGTGTTCGTGTTGCGTTTGATAACGCGTTCGAACGATGTGTTTCCAGAGAGTTCACGTTCGTATAGCGTTCGTGAACGCGTTCGAACGTAATGATTCCAGAGAGTTTGTGTTCGAGTTGCGTTTATGACGCGTTCGAACGTTCTTAGGCAGAAGGCTTGCGTTCGAATTGCGTTCGAAGACGCGTTCGAACGTTCTTACGAAATTTCAGATTTTAAGCCTTCGCGTGCGTCGGGCGTTCGAACGCCCTACGGGTTTTTCATGCACAATCCGAATTTTCCAGAAAATATTCAAACCCTAACATGCAAATTACTATCTAATAACACTATATCAATAAGTTATTAAGATTGTTGTTAAATTGGTGTCATTAAACAATAATATAACATGCAAATCAAACAGATCAAACCACCAAAAGTATATCTAGATACAAAAACCCTAAAACCAGAAAACTTCAAGACAAACCTGAAAATCAAGTTTACAGATTCAATCCAAGTCGAAATCTCTCTGTCCTTAAGAACTTATTGGCCCCGTCACAGGTGCTCTACGGATTCGAATTGCCAACGTTCTCACAGGATAACTTGGATACTTCTTGTTCAAGGAGCACTCCTTAACAAGTATGCGAACTCAGAAATGGTGGATCTCTCTCTCAAAAACAAAGAAAACACAATGCCTTTGAAAATTGGATATTACTTGTATATTTTTCTGTATATTTCATTTGGAATAAATGCCTCCTTTTATAAGGCATTGAGGGGTGCCAATAGGGCACCCCTTGGGGTGGGTTGCAACCCTCCAAGGATTGCAACCTCCCATACACCCCTTGAAAAAATCCCAATGATCCATACATATCATATTTAATGAATATTGAGGAATTTACAACAATTTCAGTTGGAACCGTTAGTGCCCCATGACAGTAGCAAGGAGCCATTGAACGGATCCCTGCTGTTTTTTTTTTTTTGGTTAAATAAAATTACTATCATTAATAACATTAATAATATAATTAGTTTTAGAGGCAATTTATGTATCACAATAATAATCAAATATATAAATATGAGTCATATTTCATTTTTTTCAGATAATTTTTTTAATTCACTCCTTCTTAATTCTCTCATCTTCAATTTTTCTAATTGATTTAATTTTACAATTCTTCAATATTAACAAAAAAAATAGAAACTAATCTGAGAACATCATGTCAAATCAAATTAATAATTTAATGTAATATAAAATCAAATTAATAATTTCAAATTCCATTTTTATTTTTTTTAAACAAAATTTAAAATTTAAAATTAATTAAAAAAATCTGAACCAAATCGAAACTATCGGATCTAGAGCATATGTGTGTATATATATTATTATTTTTATTATTAGTATCATTAATGGGTAAGCTACAATTACAAAGGCACACTCATTTTTCGCATGGGTTGCTTTCCTTCGATTTTGACATATACTGTCTCCATTGTCAGCATGCAGGCCCATATTCTGACATTCAATTGCCCTCCGGTCGGTGGGCTCTCTCAAAATCGAAAATGACAGATTTAATTTGATTTGATTTTTTTTTTGAAAATCATGGATTTTTGATTAATTAATCAGTGATTTTTGATCAATTAATTGTTAATTTTTTATAGAAAAATTCATCTTTTTTTTTTTGCTTCTAAAAAAATTTAATTCGTCACTCTCAATTTTATGATTATTAATATTCTTTTCATAATAAATAAATAATTTAGTGATTTTTAAGTATATTGATAAATGAATTTTAATTTTTTAATTTTCAATTATATAAAATATTAATTTTACCATTTTCTATTAATTTTTGATTAATCCCAAATATTTCTTATTAATCACAAATTGCTCAAATCACTTTTGAAACAATTAATCGTTAGATTTCTGAATAAATTATCCAAACTTCCATTATACTGCTGGACCTTCATTATTATTTGAACAAGTAAGAGTTATGTTTTGCCCGAGTGGGGAAAGCATTTCTCTTCTGCATGTATAAGCCCTCCATTTGAAAGTTGAAACTAATGTGTTAGCGAGCCACCATGAAAAGGCAGAACATTACCTGCTTTTGCGTCTAAATACATTTTTTCAACTTTAAGTCCATATATATCCCTCAATAATTCCACTGCACTCCAAGCTGTCCCATTGCCATTAAAAAAAAAAAAAGGCTCCAATCAATTTTTCTAATCTAAATCCAATATCACCCTTCATTTATCTTTTAGCTTAAATCAATAACTTTTTTTTGGAAACGATGGAAACCCCGTCACCAAGCCACTTATTATGGGCCGCGGCTCAGGTAAAACACCGACTGTCCCAGGCTCTTACAAAAAATACACCCCTAAATTCGAACCCAGAACCTCAAGATGAGATCCTGGACCCTACACCACCAAACCATATCCCTCGATCAACCTACCCATGTCATTTTGGCCATTTTAGCAACCAACTACACACCTTAGCTTATTATATAGTCATATTAAATTTCTAATAATGTGTAACAAGACAAAATAACCAGAAATTAGCACAATCTAGCCGGAGAATTCACAACTGGGATGTCTCCGACTGCCGGAATACACTCACCGCTGCTTCCGAACAGCAAGGAGGTGAAGCGGGCATCGGTATCCGGTGCTGTGTTCAATGTTGCAACAAGTATTATTGGAGCTGGGATTATGTCAATTCCGGCCACCATTAAGTTCCTAGGTGTAGTTCCAGCTTTTGTGCTGATTGTGATCATTGCTTGGCTAGCTGACATCTCCGTGGAAATTCTGATGAGATATACACATGCCGGTGACACGTCAACGTATGCTGGTGTCATGAGGGAATCATTCGGACGTGCAGGATCATTTGCTGTACAATTTTGTGTCATGATCACTAATCTTGGGTGCTTGATCGTTTATTTGATCATTATTGGTAAGCATTTATTTGATTTGTTTGGTTAATTCTTTGTAATGGATGATGTTAGTTTATTCTTTTTGGTTAAATGATCAGGTGATGTTCTTTGTGGAAAGCTGCTTGAACATGAAGGATCAGTTCACTTGGGTGTGTTACAAGAATGGTTTGGCTTTCATTGGTGGAACACGCGAGTTTTTGCTCTGCTATTTGTTGCTGTGTTTGTGATGCTTCCATTAGTATTGTTCAAGCGTGTAGGTTAGTTCCTTTAGATGAAATGAATCCTAAAAAATGATGATTCTGCTTTAACTTTTTTCAAATTTTGCTCATTTTGTTACATTGGGTTTTTATTTCCAGAATCATTGAGGTTCAGTTCTGCAATTTCTGTGCTGCTTGCTGTGGTCTTTGTTGCTATTTGCTCAGTGATGGCTATATATGCAGTCGTAGAGGGCAAATCAAAAACCCCAAAACTGCTACCTCAGTTGGATGACCATGTCTCATTTTTTGATCTTTTTACTGCAGTCCCGGTTATTGTGACAGCTTTTACATTTCATTTTAATGTTCATCCGATTGGGTTTGAGCTTGAAAAGCCTTCTGATATGATCACAGCAGTAAGAATCTCACTAGTACTATGCGCCGTTATCTACTTTGCTATCGGAGTATTTGGGTACCTTTTGTTTGGGGATTCAATCATGTCTGACATACTCGTAAACTTTGATCAAAGTTCTGGTTCAGCAGTTAGTTCATTACTTAATGACCTTGTTCGGTTAAGCTATGCATTTCACCTAATGCTTGTGTTCCCTTTATTGAACTTTTCTCTGAGGGCTAACGTTGATGAGTTCCTATTCTCCCAGAAACCTCTTCTGGCAAAAGACACCAAGAGATTTATGTCCATCACCCTTGTGCTACTTGTATTCTCTTATGTCGCTGCAATAATTATCCCGGATATATGGTATTTCTTTCAGTTCACAGGATCGACTTCTGCTGTCTGTCTTGCTTTCATTTTCCCAGGAGTGATTGTTCTCAGGTACTTTCTTTTCATACAAGGAATGTCCATTTCGACTATGGCTTACCGATGTTTCTGCTCAATCTCAATCTAATTCCTTCTTGTTTTGTCTTTCTAATTTACAGGGATGTTCATGGCATATCAACAACAAGCGATAGGATCATCGCAATCGTGATGATAGTTCTAGCCGTAGTAACCAGCACAATAGCTATTTCCACAAACATATATAGTTTCATTGGAAACAAATCCTAGTTTGTTTCTTGAATTTTATTTTTATTTTTTGTATTTAAGGTGTTAAATATTGTATTCTTATTTTTTTTGGTTGAGAATCCAATGTTGTTTATCAAACCCTTTTAAGGGATTTAAGAGTGAAATTTCCTGCTACATCATAGTAAATGGAGCATGAGCGAAGGAAATTGAAAGTTTTGAAGACTATGTACCTCTGCAATCACAGTTTCTCGCCTGTAAACTTTATATGTGTTACAAGAAGAGTGTGACAATCAACAATCCGAAAATCGGAGAATTCATTTAAATGGCTTGGAAGGTGTACTTCCATCCCATTTTATCTTTGAAGAGAGAATGTTTGCTTTGTACTGAATAGAAAATCCCTTGGCTCTGAGCTTTCTCCTCGATGAACATTTTACAAATGACTAGTAATACGAAGAAAAAATGAGTTAGATGCTCCACCTTATGCTCTGAATAAGAGACAGAAAGAGCTTTGCCTTAACCTTACCTTCTGGCGGATTGTGACTGCGAGTATAGGAAAACCAGCAGGGTCGCGCATGACACGTTTCTGGTGAGATTTGCAGTACGAGACATCTACCAGGAGAAACAGATTTCGATGAACATCCAATACTTCAAACTATACTTTAAAGAATCCATAATGTTTCTTAGTTATGATTAATTGGACAGGATACGGAACATAAAAGCCATCCCCTATTATGCCAAGCCTAGGAACATCCAGATGCCATCTCAAGATTTACCATTAATCTGTCTTAAAAAAAACTTAAGAGATGTGTGTGATTTCTGCTCTCTGCGACTGATTCTGAGCTCTTTGATTTTCTGCTTTAAGCAGGAAGAAGCCTTATATATAAAGTTCCGGGGATATTGTCATATTCACTTTTCCTGGAAAGAGAGCTCATTGAGTCACAGGGATAACACAGCAACATTTTTGTATGAATTTTCACAGTTTTGTATGAATCACAGGGATAACACCACATTTTTGAATCACAGGGGTAACAAAACTAATCTTATTTTCCAGTTTTGTTTGAATTTCCACAGTTGCTCAAAGACTCAAAAGTTTATACATTTTTAATGCATTGATTTGTTCTCCACAAATCATATCTCGACATCTAGGACCCCTAGAACTCATTCTTGTATTATAAAATAGTCACAATTATGTGTGTTTTGGTTGAATTGCATGTATGTTTTCTGAATTTTAATCGCATACACAATTCTTTTTGCTTTATGCAATTGTTGGCAGAAACAGAATTTTAAAACAAAAAGGATGGTCCAGTACACGAGGTTTCTCACATCGTGTACTCTATAGAAGATTTAATGTGTACGCAGTGTTACCCTTGTTTTTTTGCAAATAGACTGTTCCTGTGACTCGAACTTGTGACCTCCAGATCACAATCGAATAACTTTATAGTTAAACCCATACTCATCCTCAGTTTTAAAACAGAAAGAACCTCAAAATTAAAAAGAAATACTGCAAAAAATAAATTCTCAATTATTTTATTAGAGTGAACAAAAAGGTACAAGGAGCTTTCTTGTTCTCTAATGAAACAAATACAACTTATGAACTTAGATATGCTTTCATACAAAACAGTGTTTCAAGATTAAAGTTTTTCAGAGTTTTGTAACTCTCCAATCTCAAGAAGGAATATCATATCTCAGGTCTTGGAATCTCTTGAGTAAGCTTGATTTGTATCTCTGGACTTCTGCATCCTCTAAAGAGTCTGGAGTAGACTTTATAACTGATATTGCCTCAGCATGGTGTAAAGCTCCGGCAGCTTCATCTGCAGCATTATGATATAAAGTAACCAAATAATAAAAAGGAAGATTTTTGGCAACTACACGCACCCCCTTATTGTGATCCACATTCAAAACACAAAAGCATCGGAGGAAATCTACAAATTTAGCAATTATATCTACATATTCATTCTGAGACGATATCCTATATTCTTTTTTGGTTACAATAGTTAAGTTCCCCTAATGCACTGACATCGCATCATAATGAAATGCCAACAAGTAGATGACATTCATGAGTTGCTTGCACAAACCTCTGGTTAGATCGAAATTTAGTTTTACTCAACAATGGGCACAGATTTTGCCTAGACTATTCACTGGGTTAGGTCAAATAGTAGCTAGACTGGAAAATGTTACAGAGAATCTTCTAACAAAAACCTTCACAATAATAGCTGTGAAGCGATCATCGTTGAGAAGTAACTTTTAAAAGCAATGCAACTTTAGCATTTATAGATTAATGTATAAAAGCATCTTATTGGAAACATATCTAACCCGAGTGTGAAAGGGCAGCAAGAGCCTTCAGGGCCTCTTTCCGTGTGCGGTCGTCTCTAGCAGCTTCCAGCATATTTACAAGCTCCCGAGCTCCACCGATCTCCACTATTTTCATCCTCCTTTCATCTGCGATCAAGATGAAAGAAAAATCTATATATGAGCTGCCATAAGTAAACAACCTTCAATTGACACCTCTTGTTCACCAATAGCTTTATTAGTTAGCTATAATATAACAGATATCAACTCCATTTACAAGTAAGGTGACCCAATTGCAGTTGCCCTTACCAAATAAGAGTTCAATAAAAACAATTCAAGATAGGGATAGGGCATTAGTACAAGATAAGTCTTCACGTTAAGAGAAACAAAAACATCCTTGAAAGGCAATAAAGACCCCAGACTGGATTAACAGATAGCCAAGAGGACTACTATGAAACCCTGTCTTGCTTTTACATAAGAAGGTCCCAACAGTTGCAACGGATGTACCAGTGTTTTAAAATACTGCAAGAGGCGCTGTGTTGCCGCCTCGCGGCGATGGCGCGTCGAGGCATCCACATTTGGCGGGTTTTCTAATTTTCCCGCACCGCGGTGAGTGAGGCGGCAGCCTCACGCAAAACGAAGAAGAAGACGCAGAAATGAAGAAGACGACGACGAAGAACTAAAGAAGAAGACGACGAAGAACTGAAGAAGAAGACGAAGAAGAAGAAGAAGAAGAAGAAGAAGAAGAAGAAGAAGAAGAAGAAGAAGAAAGAAGAAGAAGAAGACGAAGAAGAAGAAGACGGAGAACTGAAGAAGAAGAAGAAGAGAAGAAGAAGAAGAAGAAGAAGAAGAAGAAGAAGACGGAGAACTGAAGAAGAAGAAGAAGACGAAGAAACGAAGAAGAAGAAGAAGACGCCAGATCAAGTGTGATGGAAGTCAACTTTTGCATCATTTAATAAATTATTAATTATATTTTTTGTAATAATCAATATTAAATTGTTTAAATTATTTTTTATAATGATCTCAGTTCCAAACTATTTCTTTATATATTTATAAATTGTTAATATCATTAATCAATATTAATTGTGATTTTCAAAATAAATTAATTGTGGATGGTATCAAATTAATTTATTATTAATAATAAGATTATTTATTACAAAAAATTAAAAAAAAAAGTTAGAAAAATATCTTTAGTTAAAATAATTAATTATTAATTTATTAAATTACTAAATATTTATAATAATTTTATTATTAATCAAGAATCATCATTTCATCAATTTATAAAATTTTTTTTTTTTTTGATGTTCGTCTCAAGGCGTTATCCGTATTTTTAAACATTGGGATGTATTATGTCTCTCTTGCTTCACATCGTATATGAATGACAAGAAGCATTTCTTTGAGAAGCAGCAGTGATCAGTTAAGCAAATCAGAAGTAAGAACCAACGACTACCAAACACTTAGCTTACACTTACACAACCACAAGATATATAAGCTAAATTACCATTCATGTCTGTCTATCCCCAAAAGTAATAAAAAAAAATAATTAAAAGACTTACCATCTGTTGCAAAACGGGCTAATCTGGATGCTCCCATTCTTTTAAACAAAGGATCCTTCACTTTCAAAAGTGAAACAGACTGTTGCATCAAATTATCCCCTGGAATAGCAGATCATAAGAGTTTTTTGAAGGATCTCAATTGACACAAAGACAATAACTTTCAACAATGTAATCAATCTACTATCCACATACCCATGTACGGGAAGAACTGATAACCAACAGCCGCTGCTGTACCCGCAAAGAACAATTTCAGCAACCATCCTATTTTCCTTTCAGCGTCCTGTTCAATGGCGAGCTCATCTGGAAGTCAATCAAGTCAAAAACCAGTCTTTCAATCACTGGAAAACAAACAATAACAATATTCAAGCAAAAAAATATAACTTTAAATATCAATAATTTTTAATAATTTTCTTCAAACTCCATAATTTCTTCACTTCAATTACCATGCTTCCGACAAGATGAAAAATCTTCCCTTTACAATTTCTTCAAGAGTTATTTTCTAAATGCTATAAGTTGCAAAAGCACTACAATTAAAATTCTTAAATGTCCTTCTTGCTCTTTCTAGTATTTTCTCAGCAACCAAACAAAGGATTACTAAATCAAATAATCATATAACTTAAAAATAATCAATAATTAAAAAACTCACCTTTCCCATTGTAGGTTGAAAAATTACGAGATTGCCCACTCCCAGGTCTTCTTCTACAAAAATACTGCACCACTCACACAAAAATAAAAAAAAATCTAAATCTAAATCAGCATTGAAAAAGAAATAATCATAAACTAACTAATTACTTTGAGGCAAAGCAATTAGTTACTCACAGTGGTAAGCTGGGATGCTAACGTGCGCATGATGCGAAGACAAACTCTTTCGAAGCACTCTTTCAATGGAGCTTCTTCGACTCAAATGCCCAGATCAGTCCCAATTGGCAAAGAAGAAACGACTGTGAATTATTATTATGACGCTTGTTGGGATTGGGCCGGATCGTCAGATTGGGTTGTATTGGGCTCTGATGAACAGAGGTAATTTTGTATCTTCATATAACCAAAAGAATAAACATAAAACATTTACTATCATCAAACTTGCAATTTTAACCATTAGCAGTTACCAAATAAATATTAAACTTTATAGAATATAAAACTTCTAATCATTGAATACGTAATTTCAATTATTACACGTGTAACCAAATCGATAAATATGAAACATTCTAAAACACGAAATTTTTAACCATTAACTAGGACTGGGCATCGGATCGGATCGGGTCAGATCCGAATCGGATTTGAATCTCGAATCCGATCGAATCGTGTTTGGTTCGTTTGTCGAATTTCGGATCGAATCGGATAAATTTGATAACTATCGGATCGAATCGGATTTTATCCGATTTGATAACAAATCTGAATCCGATAGAGAATCCGATTTGATAACAGATCCGAATCCGATAGAGAATCCGATTTGATAATAAATCCGATAATAGATTCGATTTGATAACAAATCCGATTGATAACGGATTCGATTCGAAAAATTGACCCGAAAATTTGTAAATTCATAACAATTTTATCGAATCGGATCGGATAACTTAAAATTCAAATCAATTTTATCAAATCGGATCTGTTATCAAATCGAATCCACTATCGGATTCATTATCAAATCAGATGCTCTATCGGATTCGGATATGTTATCAAATCGAATTTATCTTATTCGTTAAGATATCAAATCAGATCGAATAAATCCGATTCGATTCGATAGTTATCGGATCAAATCCGATCCGGTCCGATAAGGATTCAAAATCCGATCGAACCAAACAAATCAACTCTTATCGAATCGGATTGGATTCAGATTCGGTCCGATCCGATCCGAATCCGATAATGCCCACCCTACCATTAACATAAGATTTTAACCATTAACATACAATCACCAAAACTGATAAATATAAAACCTTATAAAACATGAAACTTTTAACCATTAAACATGGAACCTTAACCATTAAAGATGCGACCAATATTAGTAAATACGAAACCTTTGCCAATATGAAACTTTCAACCATTAACATGCTACTTTGGCCATTGACATGCAATTAACGAACATTAACATATAATTTTCTAATACTTTGTAAAATAAATACGCAACTAAGACCATTGAATACACAACTTTAATCATTAAACTTGCAACTGAAACACATTCTCGAACATGAAACTTCTAACCATTAACACGCAATTTTAACCATTGACATGTAATTATTGAGTAATAACATACAACTAATATAATGCTTTGTAAAAAGAACATGCAATTAAAACCATTGCAAATGCAACTTTAACCGTTATACATACAATCAAACCAATGATATGAAATCTTATAGAACATGAAATTTCTAACCAATGAACATGCAACTTTAACCATTGCACATGCAACCAAACTAATAAATATGAAACATTCTCTAACATGAAACTTCTAACCATTAACATGCAACTTTGACCATTAACATGTAATTACCACAATAAATAAATATGAAACCTTCTAAAACATGAAACATATAACCATTGAACAAACAATTTTAACCATTAAACATGTAACCTATACCAGTAAATATGAAGCTTTCTAGAACATGAAACATTAACATATAACTTTGACCATTACTATACAATTACCACAAATAATAAATATGAAACTTTATAGAACATGAAACTTATAACTATTAAACACACACATTTAATCATTAAACATGCAACCTATACTAATAAATATGAAATCTTCTAAAACATAAAGCTTCTAACCATTGACATGCAATTTTGACCATTGACATGCAATTACCACAATCAATAAATATAAAACTTTCTAGATTGAAACTTCTAACCATTGAACATACAACTTTAACCAATATTAAACATGCAGTTAATACCAATAAACATGAAATCTTTACTAACATAAAGCTTTCAACCATCAATATACTATTTTAAATATTAACATGTAATTATTGAGCATTAACATGCAGCCTTTTATATTTTGTAAATCGAGCATGCAACTAAGACCAATGAACATGTAAGTTTAACCATTAAACATACAACCGATACCAATAAATATGAAACCTTTGTTAATATAAAACATTCAACCATACACATGCAACTTTGACCATTAAACATGTAATTTAATATTTTATTAATTATATATTAATATATTAATATATAATTTTTAATTTATTATTTTAATGGACAACCGGCTTTGCAGTCGATTTTCCTTATTTATTTTTATTTTTAGAAGATTTTGTGTTTTTTGGTGTGGCATGCGTGGCTTGGTGGTATAGAGTTCATGGTATGACCTTCAGGTCTTAGATTCGAATCCAGAGAATGCGTTTCTTGTAAGAGTCTGGGACAGCCGGAAGTTTTACCTACTCCGCTTAAACCCAAAACAAGTGATTTGACGGTGGGGTTTCCAACGATTTCAAAAACAATTGTGGCCTCATATACAAGAAAAAACCAACACCTTTTGATCACAAATTAAAGAAAAATCCCTTTCGAAATTCTTTAAAAAAAACACACAAACTTCAAGTCCCAACAAAATGATTGAATGTAAAAAAGCAAATAAAAACATTGAATTAAGAAACGCAACAATCTTTGCCTTTCAAATACTAACCAAAAAATCATGAAAGAGACACTTAAAAGCTTGCACTGTGTCCTACTGTCCTTTGCTTTGCATGAAAAAGATGAAGAATATTAATTTTGTATTTAGATATTTCATATATGTAATTTATCATTTTATTTTTGTTTAAAGTAATAAATTTTGTAATTTTATGTTTAATATTAATAATTTTTTTTGTTATAATTCCTTTTTTTGATTCATTTTAATAAATATATTATTATTTGTAATAATTTATAAATAAATATATAGAATTGAAAAAAATAAGTTACTGTAAATTAAAAATAAATTATTACAAATTATAATGATAATTATTTATTTTCTAAATTTTGATTTTTAACGTCACCAAATTAGCGTTGTTAAAAGTTAAAATTTCGTTACTAAAAGTTATTTTTAACGTCGTCGTTCGGTGTTGGTAAAATTTTTTTACATCACTGGACATGACTATCAGTGTCCGAGTCATATTCTTTTATGTGTGTACACACACATAATAGTTATTCTCTCAAGCACATGTCCACGTTTGCAGACGCAGGGGAAAGTAGATATTAAGGGTGGCAATTTGGGTCAGGATTCGTTTATTCATTCGATTGGATTCGTTTTAAAGCGAATACAAGTTTGAAAAAATGGATTCGTTTAATAAATGAGTCAATTCAATTCGATTCGTTTAATAAATGAGTCAATTCAATTCGATTCGTTTATTAAACGAATCGAATACGAATTTAAGCTCATTGATTCGTTTATGATTCGTTTTATTATTTTTATTTACTAGTTCTTGTTAATTTTCAATTAAGATTCGAGAAATTATAGCTAATTATCATAGAAAAAGTAATATTTTCGATATTTGGTGAGGTATTTTTATTAAATATATTAATTACATATTTCATATGTATATATTTAGGAAGAATTAATGTAAATCAAGTGTGATAAATTATTTTATTAAATAATATCATTGGCTAAACGAATAAACAAATATTCGTATTAGATTCGTTTAATAAACGATTCGAAGACGAATCCATCATATTTTGATTCGATTCGTTTAGGATTCGATACAAATTCGATTCTTTAATTCGTTTTACAATCCCTAATAGATATACATTTTTGTGTTAGGAAATTCGAAAAAGCACGTTTATTTTTTCTTTCGTCCACACAAAAATTTCTTGCAAACATCCTCGATTGAGAAATTTTATGTGTGTGTTTATATTTTGTTCATCTAATATTATTTTAATTTTGTGATGCTTCTTCTAAATGAATTTATGTTATATATGTTCGATAGCTACAACCGATCCCGTGACTAATTTCTTGAAACCTTTACTCTCTTTTTTGACAATCACTGGCTAAAACTTTTTGGTACATTTTAAATAGATGCCATCACATATGTTGCTACATCTAGAGAATCGTTTTGTCTTTTGGCTTACATCTAAATACATGGCTACATGCATTCTTCTACATTCCATGAATATATAGTTGGCTCACACTCACATCACACAAATAATTTAGAGAAATTTATAACTTAGATCATTTTGGTCAAAATTTATGTGGGTTTCAACTTTGAAATTGTTTGAAGCTTGAGAGAGAAGGGTTTGGTCAAAGAATTAGAATTTAATATTGAATTGAGTTTGTGTTAAGTATTGCACTAATAGTTAAGAGCTTAATGAGATTCACATGAGATCAACATTAAATAAATCATGATAATTAATTTAATGTTCAACAGAAATTTCCTTTATCAAAAAGCCGGGGAGTTATTTTTGATTTTTAGATTGACACTTTCTCCCAAATATATTAGGGTTTTATTATTATTTTCTCACGATTTTCATAAAACTTCAATAACATTGACATCAAGTAAAGAACAATATATTTTCTAAAAAAATTTATTGCGAAAATTTTCATAATAATAATAATAATTGTTGTAATAATAATAATAATGATGATTGTAATAATTGTTTTGTGCGTATTGAGAGAGTGAGCCTTGAAAATATGGATAAAAATATGTTGAATAATTTATTCCATTATAAGATAGCACAATAATTAATGCTAGTGATCCGACTACAATAATGAAGAATCTAGCTAATAAAGGAAATACAATATATGAAACTCCTTTATATTATTTAGAAGATAAAGATACATTCCTAAATAAGATAAAATAAACTAAATAAGGCCTCAAGTCAACCTTAAGAGCTTGAATCTCGAAATAAGATAAAATCGTAAAAAATAATGCATCCCAGCAAGTTCTATATGCAACTCATGGGCTGAAATGCTCCCCCAAGGTTGGCCCAATACTTGACCATGTTGTTGGGCCACCAAAATGGGTGTGTAGCCATACTAAGAGTCATCACGCATGGAGCAAATAAGTTGGGGTGTGACACTCTCCCCCACCCAATTCATGCAACGCTCTCATTGTGTCTTATTTGAAGAATCACATGCCTTATCATGACTCTCCATAGCCTTGAGCAAACTTAGCACTTGAACCAAACTCTAACAACCCAACCTTTGGTAGGCGTCCACAATAATACGTACCACATGCATTAACTCTTCTGCTATGTCGTAGACCATGTCCAACCTCAAAGATATTCCCTATAAGATAGTGCATTTTGGAACCCTCATATCCCTTTGAGCGGTTCTCGAACCCCTCAAATGAAAGTCTCGATACAAATAAGACTTAATATGGTCTCAAACACCTCGAGCTTGTTCCTAATGACCAAAGTCAGTTTCATGTAGAAACTTTGTGCCACATTCAGCAACTTATCGCAAGCTTGTTGTACCTCGCGCACCAATTTCCTCAAGTACGACTCCATACGCAACAAACCAATGAGTTTGTGCTCGTTAGACCATGGTTTCGCAAACACCAAGTCACGTCCTAATCTTTCCGCAAACAACTGCTGCTCATTGTAAGGAAAATACGCTAATGTCAGTGACTTACTGCAAATTCGATGTCTTTTGTACCCAATCTGAAGCAAACGCCAAGTCCCCCATGTTTCATGACTCTCGTAAGAATCCAAAATTCTTGACTATACCGCTACAACCCCATAGTTGAATCTGAACTCTCCATATGCACCTCATCCGTGGATGCACTGCTAAAAAATGTTAAACCTAATTTTCTCACCACGACACATCTTGACTTCTCATTAGCTCGTTTACCTATTTTGGATCATTTCCTTGCTTTCCCATTAAGCAATCCTATATTAGGTGCTGTTGTAGCCAATTTCCCCTTGATGAACACAAGAAAAAAGAGCTGCTCGACCCTTACAAGCCCAAGACGACCAGAAAAATTAACAATAGAATGGACATAAACCTTGTTGGATGTCTCATGCTTGCTACCCACATGTAACAAACCGCTGTTCCTTTAACCGAGCCACATCGACGCGTTGCAATGCGTCATACCCAATAAACCTAATAATGATCTTCAGAGTGCTATCAACTCTAATGGCTTCCAGAGTTCTATCGACTCCCAATGAGCTATCCCATATGGCGTCCTATATGACGTCCTTCCACAAAGCTCATGATTCATTTCTCCTCGAAGTGAAACCTTCTTCGATAACTCGCATGGCCTGTCATTGTTCTTTTGCATCACCTTAGCCATTGTAACTCTTCCCCCATTTTTTTCCTCACTATTCCATCAATTGTCTCTCTCTCTCATTCCTTACTCTATCTCAGATTTACATCACCGAAAGTAGACATTAGATAGACGTTGGTTTTGCTATTGTTGTTATCATGCGTGGCCCGTTCCTCTCCAAGATGCCTAACATATTCAAATAAGGCAACAACAATACTTTGTGTTGTCGTAAGAAATCCATACCCAAAGTCATCTCTATATCATCAACTGGAATGATTGATAAGTCAACCGTTCCGTACCAATTACCAATGCGTATAACCACGCCGCACGCTATGCCATAAATCGACTTTGCCCTCCCATTTACCGTCATGAGGAACCTTCATCGCTTGACCCATTTCAACTCTAATTACTGTCGCACTATTCATAAAGTTGTGTGTAGCCGCCATATCAACTGCCCTAAGATCACCTTGCCGTTTGCATGCATCAGGTCTTTCTCTCGGTGTATCCCACTACGGGATCCTTCCGTAAGGCATTAAGAAGTTTTAGCGCTCTCATATATGCATCTTCTATTTCCCTCTCTATCATGGCGTTGAACGCCTTCCTTTTTAGACATTTTCACGACCAATGATAAGTGGCCTTGCACAAGAAGCAACTGCCCCACGACTTTTTAACCTTATTGTCATCCCACTTTTTCCCATGTCTTGTGGCTCATTCTCATCCTCATGAGAGTTTCCCACGGCTTCATCCCACATTGATATTTATTGTGCCATTTGAACTTTGATTGATCTCTTCCAAAATCCATCAAGGTTTCCACCATAGTTAGGGCTATACGGATGTCATTGACCCCACGTCTTTCTAACTCCATCGTTGCCCATGGTTGCAAGCCCCCAAGAAGTCATACAATAAGTCATCGTCGTTCATATTACTCACTCGTAATATTAAACATGAGAACTCCTCTACATATTCCGCAATGGTCTTGGTTTGTCTCAGATTTTGGATCATACTTCCCGCCACTTGCGACATTTTCTGGAAGAAATTGCCTATTTAGTTCTACCTTTAGATCATCCCACACACTAACCATGCACTCACCTTTTTGGATCTTCACGTGTTTCATACGCTACCAATAAATAACATAATCTGAAAGATACATGGTTGTGATTTACCTTATCACGCTCATCCCACAAGCCTATTACCTCGAAATATCTCTCCAATTTTCAAATATAATTTTCAAGCTCCTTAGCATCTCGCTTGCCGCTAAACTCTTTCGGCTTTGGAGTCTCCACCATTGGCTTGGCACGACCCACGTGTCTTCATTTATACGCTCGCCTTATGCACGTAGTTCACTCATTTCCGTGAGAAGCCCCTATCAAACTCCGTTCAGAAATTTCTCAAAACACCTATTAATCTAGTCTCGAGGTCCCTAAGTTCCATTTGTTGTGTTGCTACCGTTACTTGTATGGAACAAATAATGGTTTGGTGTTCTTCCCCAAGAACATTCAACTGCATTTTAAGACTATCCAATCATTGTTTCACATAATCGAGTCGGTCCCTAATATCTGCTAATCCATTAGCTACTCTCTCAACAGTAGCACCGAACTTGCGCACAACGTCACGAGAAGCCTCTTTGCTAGATCTCATTTTCCCAACAATGGAGTTATTTTCTCGATACTTATTCTCCTCACTTATCGACTCTGACATGTTTCCCAACTACTTAGAAAACTCCAAAACTCTGAGTACTATCCCCGAATAGTTCTGAGACTCGATGATGATTTTATCCCAAAAAAACCTCATAAATCAATCCCAAAACTGACCCAAAATAACATATTATCAAAGCCAATAAACTCAAGAAAAATACCCTTAAAATAAAAAAAAAATACAGTCCAAGAAACAATACAAAAATTGCAAAACACATGCCAAAACAGTCCACAAAATTGAAAATGACATGCATGCATCGAACAACAGCGTAGCACCACGAAACCACTCCAGAACTTCAAGAACAACCCCACCAAACGTTTTCTACTATTTCCCCCTTATGTAGAACAGCTCTTGGACGTTCTTGACGCTCAAAACCTCTACTTTGTCATGACCTTAACTTGTTATGCAGCCATATGTAGTGAATTTTAGCACTTTATGCTCAAGCAGCCCTTATGCGTGTGCGTTTTTCTTAGAGAGAGAGCCACGAAAATATGGAGAATAATATGTTGAATAACTTATCCCATTATGTTCTATGAGGCTTTGTTTATATACACTTCAAGTAAACGTACTGCTATAAGGTAGCACAATAATTAATGCTAATGATCCTACTACAATAAGGAAGAATATAACTAATAGAGGAAATACAATACAAGAACTATTTTATATTATTTAGAAGATAATACTTTCTTAAATAAGATAGAATAAGCTAAATAAGGCTTCAATTCAACCCTAAGAGCTTGAATCCCAAATTAAGACAAAATTATCCAAAATAAGACATCACAACAAGCTCTATGCTATAACTCATGGGCTGAAATGCTCTCCAAGATTGGCCCAATACTTGGCTATGTTGTTAGACCATCAAAATGAGTGTGTAGCCACACCAAAATTTCACACGCATGGAGCATATAAGTTGGGGCATGACAATAGGCCACGACCTATGACCCCATTGTTAGTGTCATAGACATGCCAAAGATCTCTAAATCATGATTTGTGTGTGAATCTATCAAGAAAGTTTGCGGAAAGAACTTACATTGATCGGTTGAAGTTCAAAATATTTCCATGGATGTAGAAACTCCAAGCCCTCCTTTTGAGTTCCAAACTCTTGGGTGAGTTTCACATCACCTTTCTTTGACTCCTTAAGTGCTAGCTAGGATGAAAGTTTGCAACAAAATTTCAAGAACAAGAAGAGGTTTGTTCGGCCAAGGCAAGAAAGAGAGAAGAAATGTGAATAATTAGTGTTTTCCAAAAACAATTAACCTTTTAAACTTGGTAGGTGTGTTGTAATAAATCCAATTTACTTTATCCAACCACTTCCATCACACCTTGATTTTTTTGGTTCGTGTGTTGAGCAATTAATCCAATTAATAAGCTCAACCACTTCCATCACAAATAGTGACAAGTTGATGTAAGTGATGTGGGTCCCACCCAATTTAAATTCCAAATTTAAGTTGGCTTGTACAACATACTTTGGGCTCGGTTCATTTAATCCGACTAAACGAATTTTTCGTCGCTATGTAATTAAATCCAATTTAATTAAATAATAATGCCTAGCAAAATTATTACGAAAGTCGCTTACGAATTAATTCCAAATTAATTCGTTCGCTTGAATTAAAATCCAATTTTAATTCCGTATTGAAATCTAATTTCAATTAATATATCCGATATATTATTTTAGCCCGATTAAATAAATTAAATAGTAAATCCAATTTAACTATTAAATTACTTACCGATTAATTCCAAATTAATCGCTCTCTCTTCTAGATGAATTAATCACAGATTAATTCTTACCGCAATTAATCCCAGATTAATTTTCTCTTTCATAATTAATCACAGATTAATTCTTGCTGTAATTAATCCCAAATTAATTTTCTTTCTCATAATTAATCCCATATTATTTCTGTTCGAGTCAAATATCATCAATGAATCTTTGGGAAGCGACCCAAGAGATCCCTGGATATGTTGGCAGTAAAAACGGTAATCAGACTATCCGAACACGTGCGTACCCGGTATCACGTTTCTCACCGATTTACAAGACATGGTTGGCTACTAGCAAAACACCGTGCCTACCCAATTCTCCAGAAATATTCTACGAGGAATATATAATCTGTATCAGGCATAGTATACAATGTATTGCGTAATACGATCCAATATCAGATGTCACATGTTAGGCCTAGGGCTGGAATTGTGTTTGTCCCGTACGAAGCATATATCGGATCACTAGCAACTAGTCTCTGTAATCGGATAATCATCACCTAGTCATACTATCCCGATAGCTGTAACATTTAAGAGTACTAGTTCTGTATCCCTGCGTGATCATCATCTCCATATGACTGAAGTGATACTTCCATCTTGACATCACATCTAATACACTACGATTCTCAGTATACCCAGAAGAGGCGTACATAAAACCCGTTAAAGCTATGGACGACCAAAACCAAAGTATATTGATTGTCGCAAGTATTAGCGATGCAAGTCTCATGTTAAGACCACATACACCTACCTTGATTCGGATTCCCATAGGCACATAGTCATGCTACCAATAGGATTCCGAGGGGTCTATCCAGAGCGAAGCTGTTCCCGGTCCAACGGCTAACAGAACCTCCTATCACACTTGCATAAGTATCCAATACTTAAATATATGAGAACTATGTCGTTAAGCTTCCATAACGCGCACAAGTGTAATACTAGCCTATTCCGCATTATCGATGTCCAGTCTCGATAATACTACGACTATGGATATTTAATGATTAAACCTTTCGTGGATTAAAACTGTCTCATATCTTATTAATCTGGTACTAATCATATGGACTTTTATCATTTATATATCCAAGTAATCCAATTATAAAATGATAAAAGAGCAATTTCCTTTGTCACATAGTTAATTTGTACAAAAAAACCATGTCTTTTACAAATAGTGATGCTATGGGTCATAATTGTCCAACAATCTCCCACTTGGCCTATAGCCAATCAATCAAGTGTCCAACATCTGAACTATGTACGGGTCACTCAAATTTTTGCTGAGATATAGCTTTCGTCAGCGGATATGCAAGGTTATCATCTGAAATAATCTTTTCGATCTTTACATCGCTACGATGTACGATCTCACGAATCAAATGAAACCATCGAAGTACATACTTGGATCATTGATGAGACCGTAATTCCTTAGCCTGTGTTGTAGCCCAACTCAGTTGCTAACAGAACTACTCCTAATCCAATTAGGAATTTTATAGATCCAAAATGCTTCTTTTGTTGCCTCAGCCGCATCAATGTATTCCACTTTTGTTGTTGAATCGGCAACGGTATCTTTCTTAGAAGATTTCCAGCTCACTGTTCCGTTGTTCAACAAAATATGTACCCTTATTGCGACTTATAGTTGTCTTTATCGGTTTGGAAACTTACATTGGTGAACCTAGTCACCTCAAGTTATCCTTCCCCATATACTAAGAAAACATCCTTAGTTCGTCTAAGATACTCAATGATGTTCTTTACATCAATCCAGTGACCATCACTTGGATCGGCCTGATAGTGACTGCAGATGCTCAAAGCATATGAGACAACAGGTCGCATAATGGTTGCCTCTCCCAAGAATTTCATGGAGGAATTTTAATGAAAGCCAAGCTTTCACCGATTTTAGTATGGGAATGTCATTGCTAAGAAGCAATACATCATCAACGTATAAGACAATCAATGTCAGTGCGATCCCACTAACCTTCTTATATACACAAGAATCATCATCGTTTTGAATGAAACCATATACCATTATGATCTCATCAAAACGTTGGTTCCAAGAACGCAATGCTTGCTTCAATCCATAAATGGATCGATTTAACCTGCAAACCTTGTTTGCATGTTTTGGCACGACAAAACCGTCAAGGTGTTGTATATAAACATCCTCCAAAAGGTTTCCGTTAAGGAAAGCGGTTTTGACGTCCATCTGTCATATTTCATAATTGAAATATGCAGCAATAACAAACATTATCCGAATGGATTTAATCATGGAAACAAGTAAAAAGTTTCATCGTAATCAACACCATGTTGATGATGATACCCTTTCGATACAAGCCTAGCTTTGTACGTTTGTATGTTGCCATCCATGTCTGTCTTCACCATGAAGACTCATTTGCTACCAATAGGCACAATGCCTTCTGAACATCAACCAGTGTCCAAACTTGGTTGTATACATGGAATCCATTTCAGACTTCATGGCACCTTGCCATAAAGTGGAGTCGATACCTTGTATCGCTACCTCATACGTAGCCGGTTTATCTTCCTCAATAAGATTAATATCTACATGAGGTGAGATCAGAAACCCATACCTCTAAAGTTGTTTTCTGAGTCTCTCCGACCTACGCGGTTCTTGTGTATTAGAATATTATGGAACAGTCTCATCCCTGATGAACTGTTCGTGTTACATGAGGGGATCGGTGCCAGGAACAGTATCACTCTAATTTTCATCGAGTTCTACTTTCCTCCCACTTACCACTGTATTTAGGAATTTCTTTTCGAGGAAAACCGCATGGAGAACAATAAATATCTTGTTCTCTTGTGGGTTGTAAAAGTAATATCCTTTGTTTTCTCTAGGATAACCTATAAATAGGTACTTATCCGATTTGGGTTCTAGTTTGGTACCATCAAAACGTTTAACATATGCCCAGCATCCCAAAATCTTCAGGAATAAGAAACATGGTTTCTTTCCTGTCCATATTTCATATGGAGTATGTCTAATAGCCTTTGACGGAACCTTATTCAAAATAAGTATTGCACTGTTCAAAGCATATCCCCTGAATGAAATTGGTAGCTCAGTGCGACTCATCATTAACCTTACCATGTCCAATAAAGTTCGGTTTATCCGTTCGGACACACCGTTCAATTGAGGTGTTCTGGGAGGAGTCCACTGTGAGAGAATACCATACTCTTTCAAGTAATCGAGAAACTCATTGCTCAAGTATTTTCCACCACGGTCCAACCATGAAGTTTTAATACTTTTACCGGTCTGTTTTTCTACTTCGTGTCAAAACTTTTTGATTTTCTCAAAAGTTTCCGACTTGTGTTTCATAAGATACACATAACCATAACGCGATGCAACATCCGTAAAGGTGTTTTAGACACTTTGCCTAATAAACAAGATTCGCAGACGTCATATGAATTAGGATCACATCCGTCCAAATATCCACTCTTCGAAAGTATGGATATACGAGTTTTGTTAATGTGTCCCAGACAACAATGCCACATATGAGTTTCATATGTTTTACTCAATTTAAACCTTTTGTCTGTCATGTTATATGTTTGAGATTCATTTATATTCAAAATATAAAGACTATTATTAACATCTGCTGTATATATTAAAATGTTATCTTTATATACAAAACACCCAGTGTTCCGGAATACAAAGGTATACCTGGAATGGGTTAAATAAAATACAGAGATGATGTTCCTAGTCAAACTAGGTACGAAATAACAGTTACCTAATGTAATTACATGCCCCAAGGGCAGATACAAAACATAGGTCCCAACGGCAAAACAGCGACTCTCGTCCCATTTCCAACTCGTAGGTCGATCTCTCCTGAAGCCAGTCTCCTACTAAGCTCCAGATCCTGCACATCAGTACATATGTGAGTACCACATCCAGAATAAAAAATCCAATTTTTAAAACTAGTAGTGGACATGTTTAAAACAAACATACCTGAAGCCGGAGCCTTGCCCGTCTTCACTTCCTTAAACTCCGCCTTATACTCACGGCAGTCACGCTTCCAGTGACCCCATTTGCCACAATGTAGGCAGACGTCTTGGGATATGTCCTTAGTCTTCCCAAAAGACTTTGATGATTTGGCCATGCCATTTTTCTTCCTTTTCTTCACACCCCCAGAAGCTTTCGGCCAAGCCTTGGCCTTCTGGGATGTTGAAGTAAGGTACGCCTCGCGCTTTTTGCCATTCAGAAGCTCTGGCTCCGCTTCTTTCAGCATCACCATTAACTCTCCAAGAGTTTTCTCTTGGTTCATTATGTTATAGTTCATGACGAACCCACCCCAGTAGTCATGCAGATACTGTAAGATCAAATATATAGAAGTCTCGGCCTCGAATGTTATGCCCAGCTGACCTAGATGTTTGATGTCAGCAAGCATCTGCGACACATAGTGCTTGACAGATGTACTTCTGACAAATCGAGCGAAAGAGCTTCTTTTGCAATTCATACTTATGTGATCTAAGGTTAGATTATGAAGATCCTTCAATTTCAACATCATACTATAAGAATCCAATCTTTTATTCTGACGACGAAACTGAGGAGTCATTGCGGCAAGCATGACAGATTGAGCACTAAAGTTATCATCACAATGAGTCTTCCAAAGCTCATGCTCTACTATTTGCTCAACTCCGGGCTCAGGCCCGCGAGATTTCTCTATGACATAGAGTAACTTCTCGGCTCTCAGGACTATCCTGAGATTCATCTCCCAATCTGGAAAATTGGAGCTGTTAAAGACATTCTCACCCATGATTATGTCTCTAACGCTAATCTTTCTAGCCATCTCGATTGCAATAGTCCAACTATCCAATCACTGATTTCAGGTACACTCAAAATATAATGGTTACTATAGTCCAACTATATAACCAACTATAAGTATAATAGTGTATTGTACAGTATAACTTTTCAAAGAAAGCAATAAAACAATATTAGTCCAACTAATATATTTATAACGATGATAAATAATTAAAAGTGCGTGTATTAGCAAGTATTAAACGAAATTACAAATTTAATACTGGCCTCCCACTATTTTTCGGCGAGCCTTTAACCCTCTATTGAGTACTCGGGAAACCCAGTTTCCTAGTGGGCTAGGATCCCGTTAAATAACACACAACTTTGACTTTGGCCAACAAGCTGTATGGAACTTAACTAGGTAGATCTCTAAGATCAATTGAATCCCATCCAATTCCTAGATCCGGTCGGTGGACCTCCAAGTCCAACATATATATCCATTATATATTTTCTAACATTTTCCTCTGAATCAACTAAGCCTTGGCTTTGGCTCAACAAGCTTAATGATTCCAGTTAAGCGTGACCCATTGACAGTGGGAAAGCTTCGTAATCCACGTCGATGTACAAAATTGACATTGACTTTGGCCAACAAGTCACAACTGCCCAAGACATGTGATATATAACAAAGCTTTCGTGGTTCAAACACATCCGCGATGGACAGTGATCTTGACTTTGGCCAACAAATCAAAGTCAATCTTGGATATTGAGAGAGAACCACTCAATGGAAGGAAAACGCTTAATATTAAAGTGAGGGTTTTTTCACGTAAATTGGCAACCAATTTATTATCTTTGATTAGGTCTCATCATACACCTGTAGGACACAGAAACTGGGCGACTCATTTCTAGGCTCGCGGCCTAGTTGGGAGTACGGAATAGTCCACAGATGAACTATACCGGAGAAATAACATGGAGTCACCACCCGGTGCGAATCGAGAAAATGAGATTTAAGGCCGCACTCACCCCTCGCAAGGGAAGACCTCAAACCGTTGGGTTCAGAATAGTCCCTTACTTATGCACTTGTGATGATATGATTTGTGCAATAAACTAACCGAATCTATTCAACATATATGCTCAAGGGTAATCTATGTCTAGTTTGTATTCATCAAAATAACTTCTAATCTAAGTTTGCATGCTTGAAAGTAAGTCTTTAAATGGTAAACACACGATATCACACAATGAGCACATTGAACCATTAAACCAAAATAAACCAATAACTATTTAAACATAAACATAAACTAAACAAAATATCATGCATAAAAATAACATAATCATGATTTGAAAATAAATAATAAACTAGGCTAACTCATGCTTAAATAACAAATAAATAATCTACGAACTATAAAATGCTCAAATACAAGTTTGGATGAGACGAAATACGTGTCTCTTAAGTGGTACGTGGCGTTGTATCCCGAGTACAAACCGCACTACCGCACATTCGAATTCGACTATGGAATTTACGTCTGGGTTTCCATCATATACACCACAAAAGGGAACACATATTCCGCTCATCCAACAATCAAATCATGCCTCAAACGACTCTCATGCGATAATATTTTTAAAATAAACGAAATAAACGAAAGATAATAAATAAAAAGGTGCCTTCAGGTTTAACCTCTCTTGTCGTCTCACGAAAGGGCGTTACACGGCCGTTGGAATGGTGGATGATCCGCAACTCTTCCGGTTCACTAACTCAACGTCTTTCCTCGCTGTTTCGCTGTTCGGGCTGCTGTTTTCACTCCATTTCGCTGCTGTTTTTCTGCTGTTTTTAGGCCACTATTTTTTTGTTGTATAAGGGACTGTTTTTGGATGTTTTTTAAGGGCTAGGGGATGCGGTTTTTGGTGATTCTTTGGGGGCTTTTTATGCATTTTTAGTGCAGTTTCAGAGTGTTTTCTGGGCTGTTTTAAGGGTCAGATTGGCGTGAATCACTGACAGTGGATGAGGGTTATTCTCGGCAGTGAAGGGCTGTGCAGTGGGCAGTTTGGGCGTGGACTACTGGCAGGTTTGCGGGGACTATTCAGTGAGGTGTTTAAGGGTGATTTGCGCGGCAGTTTTTGGGCTTCTTTGTGCGGCAGTTCTTGGCTTATTTGGGCAGCAATTTTTGGCTTATTTGTGCGTGATTTCCTGTGGCTTATTGTGGGGGCTGGTTGCGTTTGAAGGGGCTATTGGCGAGAATTGCTGAAGGCTGTGTGGCGTGGCTTTTAGATGAAGCAGTGAGTGTATCGTTAGACAATGAAGTGGCAGGGCTTTTAGATGAAGCGGTGAGTGTGTGAAGGCTGTGAGTGGACCAAGGTAGGCGTGGCTAGCTAGGGGTTGTTGAAGGTGGCAATGTGTCCGTGAATGGGCTGGTGATGCGCTTGTGTCGTGAAGGCGTGGAGGCTAGGTGATGCACTTGTGGCGTGAATTTGTGGAGGCTGGGCGTGTGATGAGAGGGTTCATGAGTGAAAGGGTTTGGAATATTAGGGTTGATTTTGTGATAATGAGCCAGAGTTTAATGTGTTGGTGTAAGGTCTCTTTTATAATGGTGGGAAATAGTTATCCTTATTTGGGTAGGAAAGGGAGATTGTGTAATTAGGGGGATATCTTTTAATTAGTGTGTTACAAGGAAATGATTTCTTTAATTATGAAGGTGATTTATTTAGTTTGATTTTATCTTTTTAGTTTAGGAATGAGATTTAATTTAATTAGGAATATATTTTATGGGATTTTGATTTGATCTCTTTTAATTAGGGAATGTGATTTTTCTTGATTAGGAAGATGATTTATTTAATTTTGGAATGAGATTTAATTTAAGTTTAATTTTAATTGGTTTTAATTTAATTTGTGACATGCATTTTAAATATTTTTATTATTTTGGATTGGGCTTGGTGTGTGGTTTTAGGGATATATGGGCATGGTTTGTGTCTTACTGGGGTTTGGGCTAAAGGTGTGCTTTGAAACGGAGGTCCAACAAGCAAGTCCGAAGCTAATCCAACGAGTTAAATCCAACCAAGTGTCAATTCTTGACCTTTTCCCTTCCAACATCCGTTTCCCGCGGCTTTCACAGTCAAAGAGGTAGTGTCTCCATACGAGACTCATCATCGAGACTTACATGCAAAAATTCAGTGTCTACAGTCACCCCCACTTTGATGGGACTTGTGCAGTGTGTGACAATGACAATCCTATCAAAGTACGTGCAATGCATTTTTACTTACCTGGCTCGCCAGCTGTCACTTGGTTTGCCTGTTGCTCCGAATTGAATTTGATGATGTGCCATTCCTGGCATGCTAAACCCCGTACCTAGGGTGTCGTGGTAGTCCATAATAGTCCACATGCCGTACCTGGCGTGCTAAACCCCGTACCTAGGGTGTCGCGGTAGTCAACAATAGTCCACGTGCCGTACCTGGCGTGCTAAACCCCATTTCCGAGGCATTTCTAAAGTGATGACTGTCCATTTCCAAACTGTGCTCCATTTTCGGAGTGCCATTTTCGGCGAGCTAACCCCATTTTCGAAGTGTCACTAATGTGATGATAGTCCATTTTCGAACCATGCTCCATTTTCAGAGTGAAATTTTCGGCGAGCTAACCCCATTTTCGAAGTGTCGCTAATGTGATGATAGTCCATTTTCGAACCATGCTCCATTTTCGGAGCGCCATTTTCGGCGAGGGGTAGTGGTCCATTTCCGAATCGTGCTCCATTTTCGGAGTGCCATTTTCGGCGTCTGATGTGATTGTGGTCCATTTCCGAACCATGCTCCATTTTCGGAGTGCCATTTTCGGCGAGCTGATGTGATTGTGGTCCATTTCCGAACTATGCTGATGTGAGAGTGGTCCATTTCTGAACCATTGTTGGTGAGAGACAGTCCATTTCCGAACCATTACTGATGTGAGAGTAGTCCATTTCCGAACCATTGCTGATGTGAGAGTGGTCCATTTCCGAATCGTTTCTGATGAGAGATAGTCCATTTCCGAACCATTACTGATGAGAGATAGTCCATTTCTGAACCATTGCTAATGTGAGAGTGGTCCATTTCCGAACCATTGCTGAGTTAAAATAAGGGTCTTGTTCCCTGAATTGTGTTGAATGTGGGCTTTCTGCCCTCGATTGCCATACCCGGCAAGACTGATACTAAATATGAGCATTATTCCCAGAGTGCCATACCTGGCAAAACTAATATCGTGTCTCCATACCCGGAGTACTATACTCGACAAAACAGATACTGATGTTGGTGTGTCTCCATACCCGGAGTGCCATACTCGGTAAAACTGATACTGATGTCGGTGTGTCTCCATACCCGGAGTGTCATACCCGGTAAAATTGGTACTGATGTCGGTGTGTCTCCATACCCGGAGTGCTGATGATGTGTGTCTCCATACTCGGAGTGCTGATGATGTGTGTCTCCATACCCGTAGTGCTAATGATGCAGTGGGCCCTCGACCCTGGGACGCATCCCGGAACTGCAACTGATGTGTGGGCCCTCTACCCCAAAACACATCCTAAAAGCAATGATGCAGTGGGTCCTCGACCCTGGGACGCATCCCAAAAATACAACTGTTAATGCAGTGGGCCCTCAACCCTGGGACGCATCTCGGAACTGCAACCGACAACGGGGGCCCTCGACCTTGGGACGCACCCTCAAACTGATGATGTAGTGGGCCATCGACCCTAAAATGGTACTGATGTGGGCCTCACCCCCAGACTGATGCTGATGTGAGCCTCGCCCCCAAAATGATACTGATGTGGGCCTCGCCCCCAGACTGGTACTGATGTGGGCCTCGCCCCAAACTGATATGGGCTTCGCCCCAAAACTGATACTAATGTGGGCCTCGCCCCAAACTGATACTGACGTGGGCCTCGCCCCAAACTGATGTAGGCCTCACCCCAAACTGACACTAATGTGGGCCTCGCCCCAAATTGATACTGACGTGGGCCTCACCCCAAACTGATATGGGCCTCGCCCCAACTGACACTGATGCGGGCCTCGCCCCCAAACTGATGTGGGCCTCGCCCCCAAGCTGATACTGATGTTGATATGGGCCTCGACCCCGGGACTCATCCCCAAAACTGATACTAACGTGGGCCTCGACCCTGAGACCCATCCCCAAAACTGATACTGATGATGCGGGCTTCAACCCTGGGACTCATCCCCAAAACTGACATTGATGCTGATGTGGGCCTCGACCCCGGGACTCATCCCCAAACTAATACTGATGTGGGCCTCGCCCCTAAACTGATGTGGACTTCACCCCCAGACTGATGCTGATGTGGGCTTCGCCCCCAAACTGATACTGATGCTGATGTGGGCCTCGACCCTGGGACTCATCCCCAAAATTGATACTGATGCCAATGTGGGCCTCAACCCTGGGACTCATCCCCAAAACTTATACTGATGTGGGTCTCGACCCTGGGACTCATCCCCAAAACTGCTGAAAAAGTGGGCCTCGACCCTGAGATTCTTTCCCGAAGCTAATACTGATGTGGGCCTCGCCCCTAAACTGATGTGGGCTTCGCCCCCCAGACTGATGCTGATGTGGGCCTCGCCCCCAAACTGATACTGATGCGGATGTGGGCCTCGACCCTGGGACTCATCCCCAAAATTGATACTGATACCAATGTGGGCCTCAACCCTGGAACTCATCCCCAAAACTTATACCGATGTGGGCCTCGACCCTGGGACTCATCCCCAAAACTGCTGACAAAGTAGGCCTCGACCTTGGGATCCTTTCCCGAAGCTGCTGGTAAGGTGGGCCTCGGCCCTGGGATTCATTCCAAAACTCTGACAATGTGGGCCTCGACTTTGGGATTCATTCCAAAACTTTGACGATGTGGGCCTCGACCCTGGGATTTATTCCCGGATTCATTCCAAAACTCTGACGATGTGGGCCTCGACCCTGAGATTCATTCCAAAACTCTAACGATGTGGGCCTCGACCCTGGGATTCATTCCCGAAACTGATGATGTTATGTTACTGTTTCTGGTTGGCTTGCATTTGCCGCTTTCTCATTTTCTTTTAAAACCTGTGAACAAAAACAAGACAAAGATTGCGTGTATATGACGTGTATGCATGCATGCATGAATGTATTTCCTATTCCGATGGGTTAGGTCTTCCTTGTGCTTTTCGGTGCTTCTCGCCTATAACTGTCTTCGGTCGCCCTAGGGGCCTGCTTACAGTTTCTTTCTGTTAATTCTCTTATGGTAATTGCTTAGTTTCATTTGGTCACATGGCTCAATTTCTTGTTGTGTCCCTTATTTACGGGGTGGTAGATTGGTCGCCCCTAGTCTTGATTTAGCTTTCTGCTTTCCGCTGCTTATATTAGGTCAATGTGGACCACATGATATGGCATTCTACATCATCATATTATATCACATGCTACGGAATAGTCCTAATAGTTACACATATTATTACCCTCAAAGAATGCCCAGTATTGAAACCAGACAACCTTCAAAACATTCAATGCAACTCAAATCCAAGTCTTTGAATAAATGATCTAAGCCAGCCTCAAATTGTGTATGTGCAAAGGTTCATTTGCAGATTTATCCCCAGGTAAGCCAACTCAATGATTTCGTCAAAAAATTGGGATCGATGAGTCAAACCAACCTAGATGTCTCAATTTTGCCTGCAGTTGCTTTTCTGTGCTCAATGTGGTATGGTTTTCTTTCTATTTTGTCTTTTTTTTTCTTTTCAATTTGAACTTCTTTTTTTTTCTTTTTTTTCTCTCTTTTTTTCAACACACCTACCCTTTAAGGTAGCATTTCCTCATGGTGGTCCTAATACTCTCCCATGGGTAGCTTCACGCTTATTGGTTATAGGTGGTTCAATTCTTTTCTTTAGAGATTTTTCTTTCATTTTCAACCATACCACACATCATAGCATAAGCAAATCAAGATAGACATCTAAGCAAACGGTCATTCACCTACCTACAATTTCTTCAACTAGTCACATTGTCAACTACTCAGGTTTTCACCGCTAAGAACCTATAGTGAAGTGCTTACGAGTCTAACATAGATCAATCACTCAAAGTATCAGATAAAAGCACATCAAGAGTTTATCGTTTCTAAGATTTCATCCTAAAACAAACGATTTCATCATTGGACTTATGTCTAACTATCAAAGACTAAAAACAAACAATTTTTTCTTTTTTCTTTCTTTTTTTTTCTCTTTTTTTCCTTTTTTTTTCTCTTTTTTTTTCTTTTTTTTTTTTATTTTTATTTTTTTTTATTTTTTTTGGGCCCACCATGGTCTTTCTATCATTGCCGTAAAATTTTTTGTTTCTCGACTTCTTTTTGCCGATATCCATGTTTGCTAAACTCTTCTTGATAAGCCTTCTTTTTCCTAACCCACCAGATATCTATGATGGCTTTTAAGACACGAGGGTTAACATGATGCGTGAATGCATGAGATGCATGAGATGCGTGCGATGCATGGAATATATAAGTCGACCCATTATCATTTTAAAGTATTCAATCATACTATTGTGCGGTGCAAACTTGTCCTAGTTGAAAAGGCCCAACATATTTACACTTTTGCGATAACATGGCTTAACAACTTCAAATGATAAAAAGCCTAAACACGAAACGGCCCATTGGCATTTTAGAAGCTTTTGGCCCAATTGCCATAAAGCACAGACTCGTCCCAGTTTAAATGGCCCAACAAGCCCATACCTCATGACAACAAGTCCAACTGAATCCAAATGACAATGGTCCTAAACGCAAACATAAAGGAATAGTCTCTATTTAGTCCTACAACTATAGTTCACACACAAGTTTACAGGGATGTAGACAAAGGCTCTCGCTGATGAAGGATTGCCCACAACTAGGACTCCCCACTCAAGGGTTCAATCGACCAAATGAGCTTACCTTTCTTTATACCTTACGGTACGTGCCAACGAGTTATGGTGTGTGACTGACTGTCAAATGGATTTCCCATTGTAGATTCCCCAGAGGGAGGGTGGAGCGAGGCTCTCTTAAGTACCCAAGCCTCTTAGCTCTTATCGCTTGGTGACAAGAATAAACAACGAGTCCTCCAAATTAGTCCATCACAATAAGCTACAAGTACATGATTATCTAGGTGCCTTCACAGCTTTTCCTTATAGAAATGTAGTAAATGAAGGAAGGCACCAAACCATTACCTAGCCTTAAAAAGTACCTTTGATTAAACCCCTTTCAACCCATGGTAAACACGGTTAACTAAAGCACAAATCACAATCATTACAAGACATTATTTCGGGGCCACTTCTCTATCCCCAGTGGAGTCGTCAGACTGTAGGACACATAAACTGGGCGACGCATTTCTAGGCTCGCGGCCTAGTTGGGAGTACGGAATAGTCCACGGAGGAACTATACCAGAGAAATAACATGGAGTCGCCACCCGGTGCGAACCGGGAAAATGAGATTTAAGGCCGCACTCACCCCTCGCAAGGGAAGACCTCAAACCGTTGGGTTCAGAATAGTCCCTTACTTATGCCACTTGTGATGATATGATTTGTGCAATAAACTAACCGAATCTATTCAACATATATGCTTAAGGGTAATCTATGTCTAGTTTGTATTCATCAAAATAACTTCTAATCTAAGTTTGCATGCTTGAAAGTAAGTCTTTAAATGGTAAACACACGATATCACACAATGAGCACATTGAACCATTAAACCAAAATAAACCAATAACTATTTAAACATAAACATAAACTAAACAAAATATCATGCATAAAAATAACATAATCATGCTTTGAAAATAAATAATAAACTAGGCTAACTCATGCTTAAATAACAAATAAATAATCTACGAACTATAACATGCTCAAATACAAGTTTGGATGAGACGAAATATGTGTCTCTTAAGTGGTACATGGCGTTGTATCCCGAGTACAAACCACACTATCGCCCATTCGGATTTAGCTATGAAATTTACGTCCGGGTTTCTATCCTATATACCACAAAAGGGAACACATATTCCGCTCATCCAACAATCACATCATGGCTCAAACGACTCTCATGCGATAATATTTTTAAAATAAATGAAATAAATGAAAGATAATAAAAAAAAAGGTGCCCTCAGGTTTAACCTCTATTGTCATCTCACGAAAGGGTGTTACACGGCCGTTGGAAGGGTGGATGATCTGCAACTGTTCCGGTTCACTAACTCAACGTATTTCCTCGCTGTTTCACTGTTCGGGCTGCCGTTTTCACTCCATTTCGCTGCTGTTTTTAGGCCACTGTTTTTTTTACTGTATAAGGGACTGTTTTTGGACGTTTTTTAAGGGCTAGGGGTTGCGGTTTTTGGTGATTATTTGGGGGCTTTTTATGCAGTTTTTTAGTGCAGTTTCAGGGTGTTTTCTCTGCTGTTTTAAGGGTCAGATTGGCGTGAATCACTGGCAGTGGAGGAGGGTTATTCTCGGCAGTGAAGGGCTGTGCAGTGGGCAGTTTGGGCGTGGACTACTGGCAGGTTTGCGGGGACTGTTCATTGAGGTGTTTAAGGGTGATTTGCGCGGCAGTTTTTTGGGCTTCTTTGTGCGGCGGTTCTTGGCTTATTTGGGAAGCAATTTTTGGCTTATTTGTGCATGATTTCCTGTGGCTTATTGTGGGGGCTGGTTGTGTTTGAAAGGGCTATTGGTGAGAATTGCTGAAGGCTGTGTGGCGTGGCTTTTAGATGAAGCGGTGAGTGTATCGTTAGACAATGAAGTGGCGTGGCTTTTAGATGAAGCGGTGAATGTGTGAAGGTTGTGAGTGGACCAAGGTAGGCGTTGCTAGCTATGGGTTGTTGAAGGTGGCAATGTGTCCGTGAATGGGCTGGTGATGCGCTTGTGTCGTGAAGGCGTGGAGGCTAGGTGATGCGCTTGTGTCGTGAATTTGTGGAGGCTGGGCGTGTGATGAGAGGGTTCGTGAGTGAAATGGTTTGGAATATTAGGGTTGATTTTGTGATAATGAGCCAGGGTTTAATGTGTGGTGTAGGGTCTCTTTTATAATGGTGGGAAAAATGTTATCCTTATTTGGGTAGGAAAGAGAGATTGTGTAATTAGGGAGATATCTTTTAATTAGTGTGTTACAAGGAAATGATTTCTTTAATTAGGAAGGTGATTTATTTAGTTTGATTTTATCTTTTTAGTTTAGGAATGGGATTTAATTTAAGTTTAATTTTAATTGGTTTTAATTTAATTTGTGACATGCATTTTAAATGTTTGAATTATTTTGGATTGGGCTTGGTGTGTGATTTTAGGGATATGTGGGCATGGTTTGTGTCTTACGGGGGTTTGGGCTAAGGGTGTGCTTTGAAACAGAGGTCCAACAAGCGAGTCCAAAGCTAATCCAATGAGTTAAATCCGACCAAGTGTCAATTCTTGACCTTTTCCCTCCAACGTCCGTTTCCCGCGGCTTTCACAGTCAAAGAGGTAGTGTCTCCATACGAGACTCATCATCGGGACTTACATGCAAAAATGCAGTGTCTACAACACCCTTAAACATGCATTCTAAAAGCATAATAAGACGCGATTAAAATAATAATGATATGAAGATGGATATACAATATAATTTGTTCTTAGAACAAATCACTCTATTTCCTCTCTCCCGCTAGCACTTTATATACTTCTACCCAATTACATAATACAATAGAGAAACCTCATTTGCATTGAGGGGAATTGGTGAGAAGAGAAATACAAAGAGATAAAGAGGTGAAAGGCTGGACACGCGGGTCCAATTTAATAAATAAGTACCATACTTACAACAATTTCCAAAATTGCCCCCACCCGACTAATATCCATATGATATTCATTATTCATACAAATACTTCCAAGTATTCACACAAAGCATGATGTCAATCAATATAATCCAATTAATTAATCTTTGATTAGTGACCATTCAATGTTCATACAGCGATTTGATTTGCACGAGTCCAACTTGTTTAAGAATAAATACTCAAAGTAAGTATTCTTGAATTATATCGAACTACAATTTTAAATCCAATTTAAATGGTATCCAATACTAATTCATATTTAATTCCAAATTAAATAATTACACTTATAATAGTGCCTTTTAGACTTGGATTCCAAATCCAATCTAAATGGGTCTCAAAGACCCAATTAGCATCCAATAATATTCAATTAAAGTCCAATGAGATTTCAATTAATTCTTTAGGCATGAGCTTTGGCCATTATGGATCCAACCCAAGATGCCAAGACCCAAATTAGGAATCACCCTATGCCACAAAATCAATTTAGGCCCATTAGGCCCAATTAAATTTTTAAAGGCCCAAAAGTCATATTTGGACTTTATGGAAATGGCTTTAGGCCTAATTGGATCCAACCCAATTGTCCAAAACCAAACTTGGCTCAACCAAGCCCATTAGCCCAAATATAACAAATTAGCCCAATCCAATTTTAAAGACTAATTTATATTAACATAATATTCTAAATATCACATTAATTTTAATTAAAGTGTAATTAACACAATTAATCTATTAATCTAATATTTCCAAAACATTAATTAATCAAATTAATCATGCTTAATATTTCAATTCATGTCCAACACAAATTGAAGCAAAATCAATTCTTCCAACATGCTCAAGCTCACGACAATACATGAAATTAACATCCAATTTTGATTTCAATCTAATTAAATCAACAATTAACATTCAATTTCATGCCAATTAACATATCCAATTGTCAAATTCAAAAAATCACCATGAATATTTCTAGGGTACCATTCGACCATGCTTAAAGGAATTTGGGATTTTTGATCCAATCAATTTTTCTTAAATCCAAAGATGCACAAATCCAATTCATCATCATATAAACACAACCAAACAACCAATTTAGAATTTTCACACTCCAAGCATAAAATCCCCAAATTAAAGTTTAGAACCCTAGAATTTAAAATCAAGTTTAGGTGGCTCATGATACCATTGTTAGTGTCTAATACATGCCAAAAATCTCTAAATCATGATTTATGTGTGAATCTTTCAAGAAAGTTTGCGGAAAGAATTTAAATTGATCGGTTGAAGTTCAAAGCTTTTCCATTGATGTAGAAGCTCCAAGCCCTCCTTTTGAGTTCCAAACTCTTGGGTGAGTTTCCCTATCACCTTTCTTTGACTCCTTAAGTGCTAGCTGTGGAAACTGATTTCGGTCGAGGTCCACAATCAAGAAAGTGAGCTGAGGGGCACGAACGAACCTGCAAAAGAAGAGTAGAGCGAAGTAGGAGGTTACTGCCCACCGGTGTGGTGGAAGCCGTAGGCACTCCGACGCTCAAATTAGCCTAAGGGCGATTGAGTTCAAGATGAAAGGGTTAAGGTATATGGAATACCTCAACCACAAATTTGCTTGCCGTGAGGGCGGTGTATTGGAGTATTGTCTTGATGATAGGAGTAGTCTCAAGGAGAAGATGCCTCTCTATTGCTTCGTCTTCTTATTTTATAGGTTCCCTGATGCGGGGTCCTTATTCTGCCCGTTGGAGTCTTCTTCAATGATGGTTTAATTCAGGTGATTTATGTCTGATAATTGACGATCGTATTTCTCATTCGAAACCGTCGACTTCATGGTGATGTTTATGAATTCGAATTCTCTTCTTGATTTTCGTAACTGGTGTCCGTTGGCTCTTTTTATGTTAACGAGTTTGGGCCCGTGAGGCGGCCCGTGGATCTACTAATGGGCTCCAGGTTTAGTGGTTGGCCTTGTGGTAAATGTCGATTTTATCCCTGGGCCCAATTTTGGCCCGTACAGTTTGTCCCCTACTCTCTAAGTCTGGAAGTCCTAGACTTGAGGAGTACCTTCGAGTCTGTCGAATGAATCAAGATATAGATAACTATTTCACTGATCTTGGCATTGGTCCAGAGTTAATCCACATGACGTCCTGTCATACAGTCGGGATGAGGAAAAATTCAGGTCTTATTTTGCTTTTGACAATAGCCCAGGAGGTGTCCCAGGTTTGTTTGAAACTGTCGAAGGCTTTTTGGGTATTAACCTCGATCGACATGTCGTATAGTGTAAGGGGGGACTCACATCTTTAGCTTGTGATCCGTGTGAGCTTATAAGGAATTTCCTATGCGGACTGAACCAGTCAATGGTTTTAGGAGATATTTCACTCGACATGTAGTACAAAGATAGTGAAAACCATATTTCTATTTGACTCGACAAGAGTCATTAGGGGTATGTCCCCGGTCGACTTAACCAGATGGTGGTTCAGGAGTAATCTCATTCAACTTTCCGTATGAGGTGAGGGAATTTCATGATTCTTATTTGACTCGACATGAGTCGTCAGGGATATGTTCCTGGTTGACTGAACCAAATGGTGGTTCAGGAGTAATCTCACTCGACTTGTCGTATGAGGCGAGCGAATTCCAAGATTCTATGACTCGACATGAGTCATCTGAGGGATGTCCCCGGTCGACTGAACCAGATGGTGGTTCAGGAGTAATCATACTCGACTTGTCGTATGAGGCGAGTGTATTCCAAGATTCTATGACTCGAAATGAGTCATCTAGGGGATGTCCCTGGTCGACTGAACCAGATGGTGGTTCATGAGTAATCTCACTCGACTTGTCGTATGAGGCGAGTGAATTCCAAGATTTTATGACTCGACATGAGTCATCTGGGGGATGCCCCCGGTCGAATGAACCAGATGGTGGTTCAGGAGTAATAACACTCGACTTGTCGTATGTGGTGAATTCCAAGATTCTATGACTCGACATGAGTCATCAGGGGTATGTCCCTAGTCGACTGAACCAGATGGTGGTTCATGAGTAATCTCACTCGACTTGTCGTATGAGGCGAGTGAATTCCATGATTCTATGACTCGACATGAGTCATCTGGGGGATGTCCCCGGTCGACTGAACCAGATGGTTTTTCAGGAGTAATCACACTCGACTTGTCGTATGAGGCGAGTGTATTCCAAGTTTCTATGACTCGACATGAGTCATCTGGGGGATGTCCCTAGTCGACTGAACCATATGATGGTTCAGGAGTAATCTCACTCGACTTGTCGTATGAGGCGAGTGAATTCCAAGATTCTATGACTCGACATGAGTCATCTGGGGGATGTCCCCGGTCGACTGAACCAGATGGTGGTTCATGAGTAATCACACTCGACTTGTCGTATGAGGCGAATGTATTCCATGATACTATGACTCGACATGAGTCATCAGTGGTATGTCCCTGGTCGACTGAACCAGATGGTGGTTTAGGAGTAATCTCACTCGACTTGTCGTATGAGGCGAGTGAATTCCAAGATTCTATGACTCGACATGAGTCATCTGGGGGATGTCCCCGATCGACTGAACCAGATGGTTATTAAGGAGTAATCACACTCGACTTGTCGTATGAGGCAAGTGTATTCCATGATTCTATGACTCGACATGAGTCACCTGGGGGATGTCCCCGTTTGACTAAACCAGATGGTGGTTCAGGAGTAATCTCACTCGACTTGTCGTATGAGGCTAGTGATTTCCTAAAATGTTGTGTCGAGAGGTCGCTACTATGGTACCTATATTTCATTAGGTGTTAAGTCGAATGACGAGTAGATACTGCGTCAAGCCTTGTATAGATGTTGTGTCGAATCGATATTCCAAGGGTATTGATCTTACGTTTGAGGTGTTGTCGAATGATCAATCAACTCATAAAAGTGGTTGCTTAAATGTCGAATCAACCTCTGACTTGATGAGTACATTACATGTATTTAGATTTCTGATGTTGTCGTGTCAAACGGGGAAGACACAAATGAAATTTATTGACGTTGTGGCGAGTGCACAACATCTAATTGTGATAAGCCTGATTGTAATTCTTTTCTCCATTCGACGATACCCGATAGAAGGATTTTGGATTTTCCACGTGTCATTAAATGCAGTAAAACCTAATGCAAATAATGAGGTGTCCATTTGGCGGGAATTTTGGAGCCAAATTTTTGGTAGTGTGTATAAAGGAGCTTTGGGTGTTTCATTTCGCCTCATTCGGATGTCGAGTAAGGAGTGCTCTCAAGTGTTTCAAGGTATTCTTCGAAATCTTCCTCTTGTTCTTCATTTCTTTAAACATTCATAGTGATTATTCATGCTGTTCTTAGGTAAATTTGGCTGTTTGATCTTTGGGTTTGTGTGATTTGTTTTAAACTTGTGTTTGTGGGTTTTGATCTTTAGGAGGTAGGTTACTATGGAGTTTAGTTGTTTTTATGCTTGTCGTTTGGAAGATTTCGAGTGGAGAATCTTTAGGCAGCTTAGGTGCCAAGACTGATAGTTATGTTGAGTCGTCAAGTGAAACCAAGGAATCATCAAGTGAGACCAAGGAGGATGTAGAGTGACCGGCGTAAACACACACGTATAACGCAAGCGCACGTATCGTTCAAGTAGTATAAAAATATCGATCCCACGAGGACTTAATATCTAATCTATTATTTTATGAGGTCAAATGATTACTAGTATCTAACAGGTTGATTGATTGATTTGAAATGGTGACGATTCTAAATTTAAAAGCAAGTAAATAAAATTGTCGAAAATAGGTTTTAAGAAAATTCAATATTAAAAACTATATAGGGTTGTGATTTCTTCCAATATCATTTTAAAGATGAAGTGGTTATCTTAAAGTTGGGTAATATATTGATTTATTAACCTGGAACACTAAATTATGTGTAAGCCTCTGTCGATGGTCAGACACAAATACCCAGTTTAACCCAATTGAACCATATGTCTATGTCAACCAAATTATCTGGATTCATTAAGTTTAAGTTCCAATTATAGCTACCCCCGCCCGACAGGTTTATTCCTATCCTGTAAGGAAATCTATTAAAGGGTTATCTATCCTCAAGGAAGATCGTGGGCTATTGAGTCTAAGGCTGAAACCTAAAATCCCTATGTCTAGTTCATTTTAGATTTACCAGATCAATTTTATTAATGGCCAGTTAATGAAAAAGCATTAAGATTAAGACTCAATAAATAAATCTTTATATTACCCAAGCTATAATCTAACCCCTTATAAAACGGTGATATTAAAAGTCATCACACCCCAGATAACTAATTTAGTTACAACACATAACTAGGGCTAGTAAAAACTTGAAAATAAAAGACATAAAGTAAAAATGAGGTAAAGTAAATACTGAAAAGTAAATTACAATAAAATAAAATACTAAGGTAAAAGGAATTACTTTTACTACTACTAATTTAGATATCTCCCATAATATAATATATAAACTTGTGATAACATTACCAACCAGCCATATAGGCGGTATCATGATTTTGTCAAATTAAGTCCAACCAGCCATTAAGGCGGTAAAAAGATTTGTCCATGAACCTGCCATATAGGCGGTAAGAAAGTTTAACTACCAACCGACCAATCTGGCAGTATCCTTTTTAAGTCAATATTTTAAATAATGAATATATTATATTTAAGGGAGATTAATCTAAATAGCAATAGTAAAAGAATTACCTTTCACCATAGCTGGGGAAGTTACCTTCTCATGGTAAATAGTAAAAACTGTAAAAAGTAAAAAACAAGTAAATTACTATTATTACAAAACGTAATTAAAATTAATTACAAAACTAAAAAACTAAAAATTAAAAGAAAGTAGAGAGAGAAACTCTCTCTTTACATCAAAGAGATGAGAGAGAGTGGTACAACTAAAACTGAAATTTGAAGCTCTATTTATAGGCCATGGTAGGCTTCCAGCGTCGCGACGCCAAGGCCTTTGGCATCGCTACGCCAGCTTCTGTCGACGTGGCACGCTCTGGTTCGTCGGTTTGCAGATTCTGGAAAAGCTGATAAGGTGACACGTGGCGAAGTGGTTGGGCTTCAATTATTTTGACACATGGCGGCTTCTGATTGGTCGATGAGATTCTTATCCGCCACGTGTCAGATAAGGATTAGATACTCAATGATTGATGCTGACGTGGCGGTGACGTGGCGACACGTGGGAAAGAGACTGTCGGCACCGTAGGATTGCGACACATGGCACTTCCTGATTTACTGATGATGACATGGCTGTGAGGTGGCAGTTTGACTTGGTCAACCTGGTGATGTGGCTGATGACGTGGCAATGACGTGGAGTGACACGTGGCACACGTGGCGATGGCGACTGTCGGCACCGTAGGATGCTGACACTTGGCACGGCGCATTTTAGCAGATTGGCTGTGATGGTGACACGTGGCACGACGCACGTTAGCAAAGTCAAACTTTTCTCAGATTCTGTCACGTGGACCAGGCGCATGTTAGCACTGCTCGGCGCACGTTAGGCGTCGCGACGCGGGAAATTACCAAAATGCCTTTTTCGTCCAATTTTCACTGTTTTGGCCCAAATCACCTCCAGAATGTCCTGAAACTTTATTTATCTACAAAATAACACAAAACACATCAAAATATTCACAAAACTCAAGAAACTATACAAAATATTAGGTTAAATGAGTGAGAAATAGTGATAGATTTACCACCCATCATAGAGTACAAGGATCGGTCGTACCAGAAGTTTATCGAGGGTGGCGTAGTTACCTTGGCTAGGCCTTCTCAAGAAACCCCTACAGAGGCTATACCATTAAGGTCTTTGCCCGCAGTTGGGGAGCCGAGTGAATTTCCATGTACGAGTGAACCCACTAACTTACTATCAAAAAATCCTGCAAGTCGAATGACTGGGAAAGTGCTGAGGGAACTCAGCTGTATGTATAGGTTCCCTAATTCTTTGGAACTCCGGGTGCCTTCGTCGAATGAAAGAATCGATTACAAGGTTCCGGGGTGGATGTGATTCTATGTACTCCCATTTTTTGTAGGGCTGAGGTTTCCTATTCCGAGACTGGTTTGGGAGGTTTTGGATCATTTCGAAGTTGCTCATTCACAGCTGATGCCAAATGCATGTAGGATTTTATTATCGATTGAATGTTTGTCTTTCGAATTGGGAGTACTTTTTGAGGTAAAAGATGTTTTAGAGACGTATTACCTGGAGGAGCATTTGAAGGAGAAGAAAAGATATACATTGATCCTTCGTCAGAGAAAGACGCATTTAGTTACTGGATTGCCGACTAATGATAGGGGAAATTGTCAGTCTTATTATTTCTTTGCAAAGGGTGAGGGTATATTTGGATCAACCGGGGCCGGTCGAATCCTAGAATTTTGGTGTTTGTCGAGTGAGTAACGTACTTTTGCTTAATTTCAATCTTTGAGTCATACTTGTGTATTTGAAAAACCATGTTCTTGTTGTTGCAGATCCTCTACGAAACAAGTCATTCATCACGACTGCACGTACAATCTCCAACACCAAAGCCATTATGTCCTTGTCGGCCGAAAAAAGGGACTGTAAAACTATTTTAACGGAAAAGAGGTTAAGGTCGACTCCGTTGTGGAAGGAAATCTATCATCGAGAAGAAGGTAAGGTTCTGGCCTCATGTAACGATGTTTTGTCCGTGATAAATTGTAGATGGTCGTGTCAAAAGTTATATGGAGGATATAGATATCGAGAGCCCCTAAAACCCGAAGAATTTTTATGCGCAGAGGAAATGATGACTGGGCCATTCACCGTAGCTTCACTCGACGAAATGAAGAGCCGAAAGAAGTCAAGGAAGCTGAAGAAAAAAAAGCTAGAGGATGAAAAAGAGGTTGGGCCTCAACAAAAGAAGTTATTTCAAGTGAGGGTGCCGCAGAGAAAGTGAAGTCGACTGCAATGATTTATGCGGGGAAGAAAATGAAGTCTGTCGCTGAAGCGGAAGTGGAAGAGGACTCTGATAACCTCATCTTAAAGGTTCCATGAGAGTCGACTGCAATATCTGACCCTCAAGCATTGACTCATTCGTGGAAGGGCTTCTTCTTGAAGGGGATGAAGTAAGGTTGGCACAAATTGGCCCGGTGGAGGCCATGAAGAAAGCCATCGCATTAAATTATCAAGTGAGTAGAGCTACTATTTTTTTTTTTGGTCGAATGATTTTCTGACTCGACTTCATCAGGCACTTGAATGTAGTCTATTCCTGCGGAAGAATGTGGAATCCGATCAAAGGAGAATCAATTAGCTGGAGAAATCGTTGTCGGTGGTGAGGAATGAGTCATCAGAGCTGAAGTCCGGGCTGGTCGCTTTTCAAAAGAATGCAAGAGGACTTGAGAAATAACTGAAGGAAGTTAAGGCTGATTTGAGGTTGGAGAAAGAAACGGACGAGCTGACAATCGACAGCTACAAAGAAGGTTTCAAGAACGTAAAGAAAGAAAAAGAATTACTGTTAGAGCAAATGGAGGACATCGCCATCGACTCCATGATGAGAAACATATGTGATTTAATGAGGGAATTTGTAGCTGGAAAACACGTAGATTGGAAGCCTGAGAAGTGGATTAGAGAATATGAAAGGCGTGAAGCCGGTATCTCTTCTTCGACGGAGGACGATGGTGAAGAGATAGGGTTGGAGGTCGAGTCGAAGAATGATGAGGTGGAACAAGATGCACTTTCTGTTGTTGAAACGAAAGAGGTCGAAAAACATTTAGAGGGAGAAGATGTCGTTCCGGAAGCTGTTGAAACTCAAGATGATGTTCCTGCCAATCTTCCTACGGCTACCGTTGAAGCACCAAACAATGTCTTAGAAGTTTAAGGGTTTGAAATTAACTTTGAATTTTTTTGTATGAAGTTTGAATTAGTGGTCTAACAGGAAGGCGGAAAGCCTCAATTGAACAATCTAGTTTTGTATGTGTCAAATATGTCGTATGATATTCTATTCAACGGTCTTTTGATTTGTTGTACAAATGTCGACTGATATTTTAATGAACGATCTTTTATTGCAATTAGTCGAATGACTTCTATAAATTTCCGTATTTCATTCTTAAAACTACTATCAGAAAATATAATTGCAAACAAACAAACCACAAACATAAGTGTTACCGGATGAATCGCTTAAGATGCACCGCGTTCCAACTGTTGCGCACGAGAGTCCCCTCCATAGTCTGTAGCTTGTAGGCTCCTTTCCCGACAACTTTTGTGACGAGGTAAAGGCCTTCCCAATTTGGACCCAACTTCCCGTCTCCAATTTCCTTGGTGTTCTGGAACACTCTCCGTATGACCCAATCTCCAGCCTTGAAAGTCCTACTCCTGACATTTTTGTCGAAGTATCTGGCCATCCTTTCTTGATAAGCGGCCAGTCGAATGGAAGCTCGGTCTCTTATCTCTTCAATCGTGTCGAGATTGAAATTCATCAGTCGTTGATTATTTTCTTCGTTGAGCTATTGGTAGCGTGTTGAAGGGATGACTTCTTAAGTTGGAATGACTGCTTCCGTTCCAAATGCTAATGCGAAATGAGTTTCGCCTATCGAAGACCTCACCGTTGTCCTGTATGACCATAACACCCTTGGTAGTTCATCCGCCCATGCGCCCTTAGTCTTCTCCAACCTCTTCTTCAAAGTGTTCATGATTGTCTTGTTAGACGATTCGGCCTGACCGTTTGCTTGTGGAAAGCGTGGTGTCGAAAAGTTCAATTTTATGCCCCAGTTCCTGCAAAATTTTTGAAAGTGATGGCTGATGAATTGAGAGCCATTGTTAGTCACAATTTCTCTTGGTATGCCGAACCGACAAATGATGTTTTTCCATATGAATTTTTGAGCTTCTTTGTCGCGTACTCTAGCGAATGCTTCAGCTTTTATCCACTTTGAGTAATATTCTGTCATAACAAGCATGTAGACTCGTTGGCCAGGCGCGGTTGTGAGTTTTCCTACTATGTCCATTCCCCACTTCATAAAAGGCCATGGAGATGACATTAACGGTGTTATTAATTGGGGGTGGTGGGGTTGGAATTTCTCCTTGACCATCTCTCTCGTCCCTTCGCGCCAAGGTTGCTTTCCCTTTATCAGTGAGCAAATCCCCCAGGAAACCCTTGTTTAGTAGCTCCAGAACTTCTAATCTCAAAGTCACACATTCCGCTGTCGTATGACCATAGTCCCTGTGGAACTCACACCACTTTCTAGTGTCCTTTTTGATCGAATTTTCCCTGGAGCGTGGATGCCACTTTACTTCATTCCCCATCTTCTTAAGCACAGAGACCAGTTCCCCGGGAGAAATCGTAAAGTTGTAGTCTGGTAGCCTGGGTTTGCTTGTTGGCAGCTCCTCCCTACTTTTGTATGGCATTTGTCGTCTGTCAATACTTTTGTAGAAATGTCGTCGTTCTCCTCTTAGTTGGTTCCTCCATTCCTTGTGAGAGTGGATATTCATATCGTGTCGCCTGGGAGCATCAGGCCTTCGGTCCACTCGCGCATTCGCAACATCTTCCCTTCTTTTATTTCTTTTATCTTATTCCCACCTTATTTCTACCTGGGCCCGTGCCATGACCTGGTCCATGGTGTAACACCGGAACTTTGTCAATTTCTTGTAGAGCCCACTGTCATAAAATAGTCTGTTCCGGAAGGCTTCGACTGCTGTAGGCTGGTGGAGATCCGGGACAGTAATTCTCTCCCGGTTGAACCGGGCCACGTAGCTCCGTAATGACTCTCCCCTTCTCTGCTGTATAGAATTAAGGTCTCTGAAGTCTTTTCTAATTTGCATGAACTTGCAAAGTGTTGCACGAACTTGTCAGCTAGCTCTTGGTAGGACTCGATTGACCTGTAGGGTAGGTTAATGAACCAAGTAAGGGCAGGTCCCGCCAGAGTCTCCCCAAAGCATCTACACATTCCAGCCTCCCACTATCTTGGGGACAAGCCGGTTGACATCATCTTGTACTTGTAGTGTATTATGTGGTCGTCTGGATCAGCAGACCCATCATATGGCTTCATTTCGGGTGGGCTGAATTTCCGGGGCAAATCAACAGCAACAATTGACTCCACAAACGGGGTATCAGAAATTGCTCCGGCCCTACTTTTCCTGACTAGTAACCTTACCCCTAGTAGTCTTGACATTATTGCTTCCTTGAATTCAATCATTTCCCTTCTGATAGAGGTAGCGATTTGTTGGGATGGATCGATGAGAGAGTTCGGCTCTTGCGAAGTAGGCTGGTGATTGTTGTTTGGCCCATCTGTCATGGGCGGGATTGTTGGATTGCTTCGGTCGTCTAGATTGCTGGTTTGGCCTTGAGTATTATGTTGGGGATTGGATGATAACTGCTCCAGTTTTTTCTGTAGATTGTCGTTGGAGTTTCGCATCGTTAGATTCTCCTCTCCAAGAGCTTGCAGTCGTTCTTGGAGCATGGCAAGTTATGCCATTAAGGGATCCGGGTTTTGTTCATTGCTTGAGGCCATTTCTGACTGTTTTATTGGTATGTCTTACTTTTGCGAAATCCGCTCGTTAGCCCCACGGTGGGCGCCAAATTATGGAAACTGATTTCGGTCGAGGTCCACAATCAAGAAAGTGACTTGAGGGGCACGAACGAACCTGCAAAACAAGAGTAGAGCGAATGAGGAGGTTACTGCCCACCGGTGTGGTGGAAGCCGTAGGCACTCCGACGCTCAAATTAGCCTAAGGGCGATTGAGTTCAAGATGAAAGGTTTAAGGTCTATGGAATACCTCAACCACAGATTTGCTTGCCGTGAGGGCGGTGTATTGGAGTAGTGTCTTGATGATATGAGTAGTCTCAAGGAGAAGATGCCTCTCTATTGCTTCGTCTTCTTATTTATAGGTTCCCTGATGCGGGGTCCTTATTCTGCCCGCTGGAGTCTTCTTCAATAATGGTTTAATTCAGGTGATTTATGCCTGATAACTGACGATCGTATTTCTCCTTCGAAACCGTCGACTTCATGGTGATGGTTATGAATTCGGATTCTCTTCTTGATTTTCGTAACTGATGTCCGTTGGCTCTTTTTATGTTAACGAGTTTGGGCCCGTGAGGCGGCCCATGGATCTACTAATGGGCTCCAGGTTTAGTGGTTGGCCTTGTGGTAAATGTCGATTTTATCCCTGGGCCCAATTTTGGCCCGTACACTAGCTATGATGAAATTTTACAACAAAATTTCAAGAACAAGAAGAGGCTTGTTCGGCCAAGGCAAGAAAGATAGAAGAAATGTGAATAGTTAGTGTTTTCCAAAAACAAATAACCTTTTAAACTTGGTAGGTGTGTTGTAATAAATCCAATTTACTTTATCAAACCACTTCCATCACACCTTGATTTTTTTGGTTAGTGTGTTAAACAATTAATCCAATTAATAAGCTCAATCATTTCCATCACAAATAGTGACAAGTTGATTTAAGTGATGTGGGTCCCACCCAATTTAAATTCCAAATTTAAGTTGGCTGTACAACACACTTTGGGCTCGGTTCATTTAATCCGACTAAACGATTTTTTCGTCGCTACGTAATTAAATCCAATTTAATTAAATAATAATGCCTAGCAAAATTATTACGAAAGTCGCTTACGAATTAATTCCAAATTAATACATTCGCTTGAATTAAAATCCAATTTTAATTCCGTATTGAAATCCAATTTCAATTAATATATCTGATATATTATTTTAGCCCAATTAAATAAATTAAATAGTAAAATCCAATTTAACTATTAAATTTACTTTACCGATTAATTTCAAATTAATCGTGTTATCTCTTCTAGATGAATTAATCCCAGATTAATTCTTACCGCAATTAATCCCAGATTAATTTTCTCTTTCATAATTAATCCCAGATTAATTCTTACCGTAATGAATCCCAGATTAATTTTCTCTCTCATAATTAATCCCAGATTAATTATGTTCGAGTCAAATATCATCGATGAATCTCTGGGAAGTGACCCAAGAGATCCCTGGATATGTTGGTAGTGAATACGGTCATCGGACTATCCGAACCCGTGCGTACCCGGTACCACGTTCTCACCGATTTACAAGACATGTTGGCTTCTAGCAAAGCGTCGTGCCTACCCAATTATCCATAAATATTCAACGAGAAATATATAATCTGTATCAGGAATAGTATACAATGTATTGCGTAGTACGATCCAATATCGGATGTCACATGCTAGGCCTAGGGCTGGAATTGTGTATGCCCCGTACGAAGCATATATCGGATCACTAGCAACTAGTCTCTGTAATCGGATAATCATGACCTAGTCATACTATCCCGATAGCTGCAGCATTTAAGAGTACTAGTTCTGTATCCCTGCGTGATCATCATCTCCATATGACTGAAGTGACACTTTCATCTTGACATCACATCCAATACACTACGATTCTCAGTATACCCAGAAGAGGCGTACATAGAACCTGTTAAAGCTCCGGACGACCAAAACCAAAGTATACTGATTGTCGCAAGTATTAGCGATGCAAGTCTCAGGTTAAGACCACATACACCTACCCTGATTCGGATTCCCATAGACACATAGTCATACTATCAATGAGATTCCGATGGGTCTATCCAGAGCGAAACTTTTCCCGGTCCAACGACTAAGAGAACCTCCTATCACACTTGCATAAGTATCCAATACTTAAATATATGAGAACTATGACGTTAAGCTTCCATAACGTGCACACGTGTACTACTAGCCTATTCCGCATTATCGATGTCCAGTCTCGATAATACTACGACTAGAGATATTTACTGATTAAACATTTCGTTGATTAATACTGTCTCATATCTTATTAATCTGGTACTAATCATATGGACTTTTATCATTTATATATCCAAGTAATCCAATTACAAAATGATAAAAGAGCAATTTCATTTGTCACATAGTTAATTTGTATAAAAACACCATGTTTTTTTACAAATAGTGATACTATGGGTCATAATTATCCAACACCCATTTCCTGTTAAAATTGAGGGCCTCAATTTAGTTATTGTTCCATGTTTTTTGTCTGAGAAAAGGGGGAAAAAATCTAACTCATTTCATACATTTAGTTAGCCTTCATTATTTCCCTTTTAGTAACCAAAATCAAAACATGAGAAAAAAATAGAAGACATAAACATGGACGAGAAAGAAAAGTAAAACAAAACTGAAATAAAAAAATTTTTGGAGCATACAAAATTTCAAATATTGTTATTAATTAATAATTTTGTCCCATTTTAGGGCTGTATTTTCAAGATCTCGCCTATAGTCATACAAACCTCATAACCGACCCTGAAAATAATTTGCAAGTCATTTTTAGATGAGGGAGTTTGCATTTTATAAAATTGTGGGTACTTGTTAAAAGAAAAAACACATTAAAACCTTTTTTGTTTTTTAGTGTATTGGAATATATGTTTATTTTTTTAACGGACGTTATATTTTACAAAATGAGTACGTACTACCAATATTTAATGGAAGTGAATTCTCTTTGGATTTTTACTTAAACTAGTTTGGATACCTGCTTAATACACGAGTTATTTTGAATAATTTATACCTTAAGTGGATTTTAATAATACTGTATTGAATGGATGGTTATTACTCTTCATCAAAACATCTTCCAACAAAGCCAAAAGAATTGAAATAATATGAAATTAGCATCGAACGTTGGAACAATTATGTAATTGATGACAACTATTCATTTTTTATACAAAAAAAAAAAAAATTCACAAGTAATTAATATAAAAGAACTAAAGATTATTTGATGGATGAATTTGAATCCACAAGAATACAAGCATGAGTTGTTATCTAAAAGCACTACAAAGAAGCAAACACCCATCACGTAGAAAATTCAGATGTCTCTACAACATTTTAATCATTTTTTGTAAGAAGAACAAAATATTAGAACATTTTAGATATAAAAAAAATCTTGACGAAATAAAATATATTATCAAATGTGTTCAAATAAGAAGGTAAACTGTTCTTTTATAGTCAAATAATTATAAAGTATATTAAGTACATAATTAATAAATGCATAATGGATCATAACTTCTTAGATGTAGTAAGAGTTATAGGAAGATATAAGGTTGGTGTGTAATCAAAAGTCTTATATGCATTGAACCAAATTTTACAAAACATACATTCCACATTTTACATTTAATTTCAACTCAACTAAAGTTTATCTATTTAATACATTTCCCAAATAAGGAGAGATCACCATTTATATTAGGATTAAGGAAAACAAATTTTTTCAGCTTTTATGAATAATAATAGATTTGATTATTAATAGTATCATATTCATATTAACCAATTAATTTATATATGCATATATAAATAGTCATTAACATTCATTTTATATGTGTCATTAATAATAAGTCATTAACATTCATTTATAAATAGTCATTAACCATCAAGAATTCTCGTTGAAGGAGAATTTTTGGAATCTGCTTTCAAGTGTTGTCTATGTAATATTTACGCTCCATGTAATCTTGCGGAGCAAAAAACTCTACGGGCAGCAATATTGTCATTGATTCAGTCTTATTCCTCTCCATTCCTTATAATTAGGGGAGACTTTAATGAGGTCTTAAAGCTTTTTGAGAGAAACCCTAAGCACAGTAGTGTCTCCAGGATTTGTTGAGGAGTCTGGTCTGATCGATAATTTGCTTATAGGTCCGAGATTTACATGGAAAAATTTGGTCTCAGCAAGTAGATTGGACAGATTTCTCCTGGATTATAGATGGATTCTCCGTTTTCCGGATTCAAAATAATGGGCCCTAGTAAGAAGCATCTCAGGACTCAGATCACTGTCCAATCCTCCTTGAATCCTCCAAAATTAATTGGGTCGACGACCTTTTCGCTTCTTAAATTGTTGGCTCGAGCATCCTGACTTTCTTCAGACTTCAAGCAGTTGGTGGTAAAATTCTGATTCCTTATCGTCTGGTACAATCAGAATTGTTAAAAGAATCCGTCTGTTAAGAGATAAGCTCAAAATATGGCCATATTGACACTTCCATTTTATTGTTGGAGCTTGATATTGACAAACTTAAAGTTAAGGATGAGTCTGCCACTCTCTCTAATGACTCTTATTTGGGTTCTTTGGAAAACGGGAAAAAGAAAAACTTGGAGAATCTTTGTGGCAACAGAAAAGCAGAGCTTGCTGGCTGAAACTTGGGGATAATAATACAATTTTTTTTCATATGGCTGCTAATGAGAAGTATAAAGAAATTTTTTAGGATCTATGCTGAAAAATGGAGTCCGTATTTCTGAGCCATCAGCTGTTAAATCGGAAATGGTCTCTTTCTTCTCCTCTCTTTACTCGGCCGGCCCCTCTTATTGTCTCTCCACAATTTGGGATTTAAAAAATTAGAGCCTCAGGTTGCTACTTCGTTGGAAAGTCTTTTTTCTCTTGAAGAAGTAAAAAAATTCCTGGGCATGGTGGATTTAATTTTAATTTTTTTTTTTCAAAAAAACTTGAGATGTGGTGGGTGTGGATATCAGTATTAAAAAGTGTACACTTAATTTAAAAAAAAATTAATCATTTTATATTTATAATTTCATTAATTCTCTTAATTAACACATTTGTTAAATAATGATTATATTTATGTTTTATTATGATTTTTATTTATTGTGTAGGTAAAATACTATGTCAGAAGCTCAACAAGAAAAATGGATATGAGATCTGAATTTCAGAACTGAGAAAACCCAAACAGAGCGTGACAACTAAATTCAAATCGGATTTTGGAAAACATTCACCGTGTTTAGATTTACGGCAAAATGAGCTTATGATGTATTTACCCACAAATGTATTATATATATATTATATAATATATATAATATATATATATATATATATATATATATATATATATTGGAGGTCCCACCAAGATTATATATATATATATAATATATTAATTAAAATAAATAAAAAATAAGAAAAAAAAGTTGCCATCACCTTTCGGTGGTTGGCAACTTTTGAAAAAAAAATTATTATAAAATAAAAGGAAAAAATGAAGAAGAAGATGTGTTGTGTTGTGTCCTCTATTATAAAAATTTGACGCACTCACAAAGTGATTATTTACTCCAAAATATAAGAATGTCAAAGCAATAAAATAACTTGGTAAGTCCGGGGGTCGACCCACAGGGAATAAATTTAGTAAATTAAAATACTAAATTGAGTAAAAATGAAAAGATTGATTGTTTCAAGTGATTGACAATTTTAAATTGGACTGTAATAATAAAATAAAATGTTAGGGCTATGAGATCCACTTTTAATATTTCAAATTTAGAAATCGTACTTTTTGTAATATATAAATTGTCATTATTATCCAATTAATTAAATTTATGAATTAATTATGCCAAAACAAATGAAACCAGCCATAAATAAGGTTATAGCATTTGTCTATAACAAGTCCAGTTAAGTACTCAATTATGCCAAATAAATAAAACCAGCCATATAGGCGGTAATAAAGTTGTCAATAATTAATACAGATTTAAATTAAATATTAATTAGATTACATTTTATATATTATAATATAAATAAAATTAATCTATATTTTCATATTAAAAGTTTTATGTTTTACCCCAACGAGATGAAATTAGCTACTCATTATTTGAATAAAAACACTCATAATTTTATTACTGAAAGAAAAAAGTTACAAGAAAGCTTAAAAAATATAACACACAAGAGTTGAAACCCTTCATAACATTCAGAGAGAAAATTATGAACGATGCTTAAGAAAATGAGGTGATAAGCACCTCTATTTATAGCAGAGGGCACAACACCTCTTCTCCTTCTTCCTTCTTTTCTTTTCTTTTATTTTTTTTTATAATTTTTTCAACAGTTGTCAATCACCAAAAGGTGATGTCAACTTTTTTTTTTTGTTTATTTATTTATTTAATATATTATAATATATATGTGTATATAAAATCTTGGTGGGACCTCTAATATAATATATAAAAAAGATTTTATATATAAAATCTTGGTGAGTCCTCCAAAATATATATATATATATATATATATATTATAATAATATATACATTTGTAGGTAAATACATCATAAGCTCATTTGTCGCCAATCTAAACACGGTGAATATTTTCCAAGTCTGATTTAAATCTAATTGTCACGCTCTTTTTAAGTTTTCTGGGTCCTGGAATTCAAATCTCAAATCCATTTTCATGTTGAGCTTGCGATTCAGTATTTTACCTACACAATAAATAAAAATCACAATAAAACATTATATAATTATTATTTAACAAATATGCTAAATTAGAGGATTAATGAAATTATAAGTGTAAAATAATTAGCTTCTCTTTTATTAAGTGTACACTTTTTAATTCTTATCACCCCCCAACCAGCTTATTACTAGTCCCTAGTAATTTAAGCGAAAACTTAAAATAAAAAATCTTATCCAAGTTAATAATTGTTTTCAAATTAGTAAATTCACATGTACTTTTTATCCTTCTTCCATACACACATAAAATAAGGTATTAATCAATATATTGTGCCTAAAATATTCATAGGTCTTGTTGAAAAGAATGTAATATTTGTCCTAAAATTATAATAGAGTTCACACCTTTTTGGCAATTGACCGGTGCAAACACACGCGTATAACGCAAGCGCACGTATCGTTCAAGTAGTATAAAAATATCGATCCCACGATGACTTAATTCCTACTGTTGTTATTAATTGTTGAATCTATTTATTTACAAATATCTAATTAAAGGGAGAAGAGAATGATTGTTTGATTGGTTGAATGTGATTGTGGTTTTCCTTAATTAAAATAAATAAAAATAAACAAAAGAAAATACTAAGGAAAATAACAAAAGACTCAAAGATTTAGGGTTGTGAATCTTTCTAATATCTTTTAAAAGATGAAGTGATTATTTTATGTTTGTGTAATAAATTGGTTTACTAACCTGAAACACTAAATTATGCAAAAGCCTCTGTCGATGGTCAGACGCAAATACCCAGTTTAACCCAATTGAATCATATGTCTATGTCAACCAAAATTATCTAGATTCATTAAGTTTAAGTTTCAATTATGGCTACCCCCGCCTGACAGGTATATGTATATCATGTAAGGAAATCTATTAAAGGGTTATCTATCCTCAAGGAAGATCGTGCGCTATTAAGTCTAAGGCTGAAACCTAAAATCCCTATGTCTAGTTCATTTTAGATTTACCAGATCAATCTTATTGGTGATAAGACAACAAGAAGCATTAAGCTTAAGACTTAATAAGTAAACCTTTAAATTACCCAAACTATAAAATAGCCCCTTATAAACCGATGATATTTGAATTCATCACAACCCCAGATAACTAACACATAACTAGGGCTAGTAAAAACTTAAAAGTAAAAGACATAAAATAAAAATGCTGAAAAGTAAAAGACATAAAGTAAATTGCTGAAAAGTAAATTGCTGAAAAGTAAATGCTGAAAGTAAATTGCTGAAAAGTAAATTGCTGAAAATTAAATAAAGTAAAAGTACAATAAAAGAAAATGCTGAGGTAAAAGGATCCACTTTTATTACTTCTATTTTAGATATATCTTTTAATATAATATATTAACTTTGCATGATAATTACCAACCAGCCATATAGACGGTATCCAGAATAAGTCAAATTAATAATTAATTACCAACCGACCAATCAGGCGGTATCCAGTTTAGTCAGGTTAAAACCAATTTAAATAATTACCAACCGACCAATATGGCGGCATCCTCGTTAAGTCAGGTTTTAACTAGTTTATATATTATAATTAAGGGAGATTAATCTAAATATTAGTAATAAAAGTTTTACATTTTACCCCAGCAAAGGGGAGTTACCTCCTCATTACTGAAAAGTACAATCTGAAAATTTAAGAAAGAAAAGTACTGTGTATAAAAGTAAATTGCGGAAAGTAAAAACTGAAAAGTAAAGAAAAGAAATTGCGAAAGCGGGAATTAAATTACTGAAAGCTGTAAATAAACAAACAAGATACAATCTTCTTAGTATTCTTAAGGAATTCCTTAGAAGAAAGTATGAATTTACAAATGAAATGACTTGGTATTTATAGGCAAAATTTTGTCTCCATCAAATTATCCACCAAATCAATTATTAATTGCTCCACTAATTGCTCCACCAAATCCATTATTAATTGCTCCACTAATTGCTTATCATGTTTGGTGGTGATTTGATAATTTTTATTATTTATTTATTAATTTATTGTTTTGCTTTGAAAATGACTTTAATAATTACACACAACACACTTCTGGATGGTTCATCAATTGCGGGCATGAAATATTCAGAATTCAAAATTATTTTGTCTTTAAAAGTTGTAGATCTTTGAGCCTTCTTTAATCTGGAACTTGAATCAGCTCAATCCGATATCGGAGTAAGAAGTTATGCCCAAAATACGACAGATGCGCAAAATTGGAATTTCCAAAACTGCACTTCGTTAAAACGCCCTTTCAAGTTTCCAATCTCCAAAATTAATATGTCAAGTCCAATTTTTGCCCTTATTTGACCCATATTTCGTCCTAAATGATTTCATTAAGTCCCAATATTATTTTATCTGTAAAATAAACTAAAACATATCAAAACGTTCATCAAACCCGAGAAACTAAACAAAATATTAAGTAAAAGTGGCGGTAAATATTGATATATTTTCCGCTCATCACACCCCCAAACCTAACATTTTGCTAGTCCTCGAGCAAAACAACAAAATAAAATACAAGAAACAATTAAAATTAAACTAAGCCACTTTCGTAGGGATCACGATTGCATTTAACATATGCAACAAGCCTTTAAACCCCTAGGTGTCCCTAGTGGACGAGTTATAGTCTCGTGAGGGCTTACAGCAACGATACCCACAAACGTTTTACAAAAGTAAAAAGCTAATAAAACTAATGCACACAAAAGCAAAAAGACAAGAGAAAATAGAATAAAGAAGTTAGTGACTAATCATGTGAAATTTCTACTCTAAGTCAATAGTTGTTTTGTTTCATTCTAAATTACCGAATAAGTAAATTCTCCAATTATTTTTACCATTCTCCATATACACAATCGACAAAATATTAATCAACTCATTTTTTGCCCACAACAGTCACAAGTGTAGTTGATAAGAGAGTAATATTTTTGTCCTAAAGTTTTATCAGAATTCACATCTTTTTGCAGCAATGGAATAATTTTCTGATTTTTTTTTATTTTTTTTATATACAATATCTTCCGTCTATGTAGCGAGTGTTGGGTCGGTGGCTCCCAAACCAGTTGGCTTTAGGGCACCGGATGTTAAGACACCCCTACATACTTAATTACTCAGACTTCAGATATATATATTTATTCAGCATCTTTGATCCATGTAACGAGCTTTGGGCCAGTGACTCCCAAACCAGTTGGCTTTAGGGCACTAGGTGTTAAAAACACCCTTACAGAATTAATAACTCGGATCTCAGACCTTTTTTTTTTTTTTTTTTTGGTTACTCCATTGCTTTTTGAGATGCTTCCTCCAATTAAACTAGAGCACTGAATATTACAAACTTTTCAATTTTAGCTCATGTCTGTATGTTACTATGCATGTTGATAATATCTGCTAACTGAGCATATGAAGATCCTTTTTAGTCAGTATTATGGAGAATTCACAAATTACATAATTCAAAAGGAAATAAACAAAAATTAACTTGTTCCGAATTAGGTTTGAGATACGTCTCAGGAGTGAAAACTCCTTACTCAGTTATCTCTTACCAATTTCACCTTTTTAGTCAAAATAAAACACAAAATATTTTTGTATATTTTGAAAATTTTTCAATTTTTTTTTTTGTATTTTTCGAAAAATTTTGGACTAAAAATAAAAAATAAAACAACACACAACTAAAAACAAGATACTAATCAACTAATTCCCTCCCCCAAACCTAAATGAGACATTGTCCCCAATGTCTTAAACAGTAGAAGAAGAGTTTAGAAGGTCGTACCTAGTTAGCTGAAATTCTACAGGAAATTAAAGGTTAAGATCCAGATTAATCCGACGCCTCTTACCACGATCGTCCTCGGACCAATTTATTTTGAAAGGATAGGGTCAACTTGTGGTTCATAGGCTAAGAGTTGGTCTATTAGATCTGGAGCAGTTCTGGCAATGAAGATGAGTTCTTTCATAGGTTTTGACACGAACCCATTTCTCCGAGCATCATCAAGAAACACACAAAGAAAATCATAAAATCCTTCAACGTTGTACAGTCCAAGCGGTTTCTGGTGTATGTTCAGGTTCGCCCAAAGATAGCACAATAAAAATTTCCTCCAATGTACCCAAGCCACCTGGCAAAGCAATAAAAGCATCAACACAGTTAATCATTTCTACCAGTCGTTCAGACATACCTGGCATGATCAGTTCCTCTCCGTTTGATGGTTCAATAAGATTTGCCTCCGCCAAGGGTTTTGGGATGATTCCCAAAACGTGACTGCCTCCTTCCTGTACGGCCTTTGAAACGATCCCCATTAGTCAAAGATTGCCACCGTCATATACTAAGTGCATATTCCTTGCAGCTAATACTCGACCCAAATCCTGCGCTGCAGCTACATATTATGGTTTAACACCAACACTAGTACCGCAAAACACACAAATATTTTCAATTCGTCTTCTTGAAGTGCCTTCTATGTTTTACTCTGGATGCTTTCAAATGTGCAATGATGAGTTGAATTTATAACACCTGAAAAGGGTGAGTAAAATAATAGCACTAGTACCTGCCAAATGAAAATTATTAGTTAAACAGTAAAACAAATCGTGATAGTCAAAAAGGTCTGGATTCTGTCGGAGAAAATAAATGAAAACAACAAAACAAATCACAATTATTAGGAAAAGACAAATAGATATAATATGTACAAGAATTTACAACTTGATTGCCGTCTATACGTCAGGGACAAGTTTCCCATCCAATTTTCTTATAAATTGGCAAACATGGTCTTTTTGAGTTAGATTCCCAAGACTTAACAGTTGTCTTTCATTTTGGAATTGTGCATATAACATGCGAATTTCATGATACACAGATCCACTGTGATGCGTCTCAAGAGTTTTAGATATGTCATCCAAAGACTCCTTACTCAAGCCATCCCTAATGAAATTAATCTTATCTTCGCGGTTATCAGACACCATTCCTAAAGAACGACAACAATTATTACAATTCCAGCGTGCACATTTGTAACAAACACCCATTTCCTTATCTCTACGTTTCTTTGCATATGTGCTTCTTCCAAAACCAGACATATCTTCGCGGTTATCAGACACCATTCCTAAAGAACGACAACGATTATTACAATTCCAGCGTGCACATTTGTAACAAACACCCATTTGCTTATCTCTACGTTTCTTTGCATAGGTGCTTCTTCCAAAACCAGACAGATGTGAAATAAAAGAGTCAGAAGACTCACCTGCCAATCGGATTCGTGCTTCAATTACCATCGAATGTCATTAGGAACACCATGGATTGTTAGTAGTCTCATCCGTTCCAAGCGAGCTTTGTAAACTTTCATCTGATATTTTTGAGGGAGAGAAGGAAATTGCTTGTGAAGATTTGCTAAACACACCAAATTAAATCACACCAAATCACAATATATACAAAAATTACATGGGTTGCCTCCCTCCTAGCGCTAAGTTTTACGTCGTCAGCCAGACGTGACTTCTCGAACGTTAAGCTGGATCTGAAAGTGTGACACTTTCTTTTTGTCGCTCAAATGATTCTCCCCAGTAGTGCTTGACACGCTTGTTTTTAACCTTGAAAGTTTTGTTGGAGTCAGGATCATGTATCTCAACGGCTCTGTCTTGTAAAACCTTGGTGATCACAAATGGACCTGACCACCGTGATTTTGGCTTCCATGGGAAGAATTTCACCGTTGATTTGTTTAACAGTACCTTCTACCCTGGTTCCAGTTGTATGCGCACTAACTTCTCATCATGTCTTTTCCTTGTACAATTCGGCATCCTCAAAAGGCTGTATGTGAAATTCCTCCAATTCGTTGAGCTGGTGGAACTTTTTCTCTTCTGTTGCTTGTAGTGCAAGAATTGGCTTCTTCAGTACGCAATGCGCTTTATCTTCAGGCTCCACAGGTAATTGACATGCTTTAAGTTTGTAAGTAGAACTTTGTCTTTCATCAGAGTTCTGAACGGTACTATGTATCACATCAAGTCTGAAACATTCCTCATTCTTTTCATCATCTGGGAAATTTATGGTCTTGAAAACATTGAATGTTACTTCTTGGTCTTGTACCCTCATGGTTAGTTCTCATTTTTGTACATCAATAATGGTTCGACCTGTAGCTAAGAATGGTATCCCGAGGATGATTGGCACGTCTGCGTCTTCCTCCATATCAAGGACAATAAAATCTGCTGGGAAAATGAATTTGTCAACCTTGACCAGCACATCCTCAACTACGCCTCTTGGAAATATAAGCGTTCTATCAGTAAGTTATAGTGAGACTGAAGTAGGCATTGTTTCTCCAATCTGTAGTTTCCTGAAAATAGAAAAAGGCATCAAGTTAACACTAGCACCTAAATCACACAGAGCCTTACCGAAGTCATGTTCTCCTATGGTGTAAGGAACAGTGAAACTGCCATGATCTTTCAACTTTGAAGGAAGTTTTCTCTGAATGATGGCGCTGCATTCTTCTGATAATGCTATTGTCTCATAATCTCCCAATCTCCGCTTTCGTGAAATAATGTCTTTCATAAATTTGGCATAGCTGGGCATTTGTTCCAACGCTTCTGCAAATGGAATGTTGATATGCAGCTTTTTGAACACCTCTAAGAATCGAGCAAATTGCTTGTCCAGTTTATTCTTCTGAAGACGCTGAGGAAAAGGTGGAGGTGGAGTGATCTGTTCTTTTTCTTTTGCTTATTTTTCCTCCATCTGTTGCTTTGTTTCTTTTTGATCTTCCCCAGCAGTTGTTTTGGCTCCAACATCTTTGTTGATTTCAGTACCGCTTTTTAACATGATGGCATGACACTGCTCCTTCCCCATGTCCCTCGGATTTGGTTCAGTGTTGTAGGAAGGTTACCTGGCGGTCTGTAACTCTGAGCATTGGCCAGTTGTCCAATTTGATTCTTCAGTGCTTTAATAGAAGCTGATTGACTTTGAATTAATGCTGTTTGAGAAACATAGCATCATATCTTGCTGCTTGAGAGTCGTGTTTTGCTTCTATCTTTTTCAAGTGGGTCAACACTTCTGTTATTCCTGATTCATTTGTCTGCTCCTGGCCTTTGTTCTATTGTTGGAATCCGGGTGGTGGGTTGTTCATTTGCCCTGAATTGTTGCTCCATGCGAAATTGGGATGATTCCTCCACCCTGGGTTATAGGTGTTGGAATATGGATTGTTCCCCTGTCTGTTGAAATTGTTGACATAATTCACCGTTTCTTTATGTTGGTTGAAAAATTCTGACTCAGGTGCTCCTCCAAATGGTGAACTTGTGGATCCACCATTAACTTTCTTGTTAAGAGTTTCCAGATTTTTGTAAATCACATCCAGCTTGGAATTCAGTGCTGTGTTGGCTCCAACTTCATAAATTCCTACAATTCTTTGAATCATGCTCCTTTCTGTTGGCCACAAGGAGTTGTTGTTGGCCATTTCTTCAATTAAGTCCCAGGCTTGATCTTCTCCTTTTGCCATCAAAACTCCTCCAACAACAACATCAATTGTGGTTCTCATTATTCCAGAAAGTCCATTGTAGAAGTTTTGGACTTGTACCCATTTTGCGATCTCATGATGAGGACATTTCCGGAGTAAATCTTTGAATCTTTCCAAAGCTTCGCAAAAGGATTCTGAATCTTACTGCACGAAGGATGTGATGTCATTCCTCAACTTTGCAGTTCTGGCTGGTGGAAAATACTTTGCAAGGAATTTGGTGTCTAGAGTGTTCCAAGTTGTGATGGAACCTGCTGATAACGATGTAGCCAAGCTTTAGCTCTGTCTTTCAGGGAATATGAAAAAACCCGCAGTCTCATTGCTTCTTCAGCTGCTCGGTTGTAATTGAAAGTACCGCAAACTTCCAGGAAGTTGCTGATGTGGGAATTAGGATCTTCAGTTGCATTTCCCCCAAACTGTACTGACTGTTGAATCATCTGGATGCATGTTTTGATGTCACACGCATTTGCTGGTAAAGGAGGAAGTACAATACAGGAAATGAAGTCGTCGACCACCGGAATAGTTCTGTCTCGAATGGGAATCGGTGGTGCAACGTTCAAAAGTTCAGGTTCCATGTTGACTAAAACTTCTTGGCCTTCTCGCATTTCCCTTCTCAACTGTCTGATGGTTCTTTCAATTTCTGGGTCAAGCGGTCGGAGTTCAAAGCTTCTGGTTTGTCTCATGTAGTTTCTGAGAACCTGAAAAACAAGAAAACAAAAACAATAAGTAAAAAGAAATTAGATATAAGGAACGTATCTAACCCCAAAACTAATAGTGAAAGATAAATAAGTCCCCGACAACGGCACCAAAAACTTGACCGGTGCAAACACACACGTATAACGCAAGCGCACGTATCGTTCAAGTAGTATAAAAATATCAATCCCACGAGGACTTAATTCCTACTGTTGTTATTAATTGTTGAATCTATTTATTTACAATATCTAATTAAAGGGAGAAGAGAATGATTGTTTGATTGGTTGAATGTGATTGTGGTTTTCCTTAATTAAAATAAATAAAAATAAACAAAGAAAATACTAAGGAAAATAACAAAAGACTCAAAGATCTAGGGTCGTGAATCTTTCTAATATCTTTTAAAAGATGAAGTGATTATTTTATGTTTGTGTAATAAATTGGTTTACTAACCTGGAACACTAAATTATGCAAAAGCCTCTGTCGATGTTCAGACGCAAATACCCAGTTTAACCCAATTGAATCATATGTCTATGTCAACCAAATTATCTAGATTCATTAAGTTTAAGTTCCAATTATGGTTACCCCCGCCTGACAGGTATATGTCTATCCTGTAAGGAAATCTATTAAAGGGTTATCTATCCTCAAGGAAGATCGTGAGCTATTAAGTCTAAGGCTGAAACCTAAAATCCCTATGTCTAGTTCATTTCAGATTTACCAGATCAATCTTATTGGTGATCAGACAACAAGAAGCATTAAGCTTAAGACTTAATAAGTAAACCTTTAAATTACCCAAACTATAAAATAACCCCTTATAAACCGGCGATATTTGAATTCATCACAACCCCAGATAACTAACACATAACTAGGACTAGTAAAAACTTAAAAGTAAAAGACATAAAATAAAAATGCTGAAAAGTAAAAGACATAAAGTAAAAGCTGAAAAGTAAATGCTGAAAGTAAATTGCTGAAAGTAAATTACTGAAAAGTAAATTGCTGGAAATTAAATAAAGTAAAAGTACAATAAAAGAAAATGTTGAGGTAAAATGATCTACTTTTATTACTTCTATTTTAGATATCTCCATTAATATAATATATTAACTTTGCATGATAATTACCAACCAGCCATATAGGCGGTATTCAGATTAAGTCAAATTAATAATTAATTACCAACCGACCAATCAGGAGGTATCCAGTTTAGTCAGGTTAAAACCAATTTAAATAATTACCAACCGACCAATATGGCGGTATCCTCGTTAAGTCAGGTTTTAACTAGTTTATATATTATAATTAAGGGAGATTAATCTAAATATTAGTAATAAAAGTTTTACCTTTTACCCCAGCAAAGGGGAGTTACCTCCTCATTACTGAAAAGTACAAACTGAAAATTAAAGAAAGAAAAGTAATGTGCGTAAAAGTAAATTGCGGAAAGTAAAAACTGAAAAAGTAAAGAAAAGAAATTGCGAAAGCGGAAATTAAATTACTGAAAGCTGTAAATAAACAAACAAGATACAATCTTCTTAGTATTCCTAAGGAATTCCTTAGAAGAAAGTATGAATTTACAAATGAAATGGCTTGGTATTTATAGGCAAAATTTTGCCTCCATCAAATCATCCACCAAATCAATTATTAATTACTCCACTAATTGCTCCACCAAATCCATTATTAATTGCTCTACTAATTTCTTATCATGTTTGGTGGTGATTTGATAATTTTTATTAATTTATTTTTTTTGCTTTGAAAATGACTTTAATAATTATACACAACACACTTTTGGATGGTTCATCTATTTCGGGCATGAAATCTTCAGAATTCGAAATTATTTTGTCTTTAAAAGTTGTAGATCTGTGAGTCTTCTTTAATCTGGAACTTGAATCAGCTCAATACGATATCGGAGTAAAAAGTTATGCCCAAAATACGACAATGCGCAAAACTAGAATTTCCAAAACTGCACTTCGTTAAAACGCCCTTTCAAGTTTCCAATCTCCAAAATTAATATGTCAAGTCCAATTTTTGCCCTTATTTAACCCATATTTCATCCTAAATGATTTCATTAAGTCCCAATATTATTTTATCTATAAAATAAACTAAAACATATCAAAACGTTCATCAAACCCGAGAAACTAAACAAAATATTAAGTAAAAGAGGCGGTAAATATTGATATATTTTCCGCTCATCAGCAATGAAAGTTTATTTATAAATACACATTTGTTTTTTATAATAATATATCTTCAATTTTTGTAACGAGCTTTGAGCTAGTGACGTCCAAACCAGTTGACTTTCGGACATTAGGTGTTAAGACACACATACAGACTTAATTGCTCGGATATCAGATGTTAAAAAGAAGAAGTGTCTCATTTACTTAAGCTTTCTCTTTAACCCATATAACGAGCTTTGGGTCAGTAACTCCCAAACTAGTTGGCCTTAGGGCACTAAGTGTTAAAACCCTCATACAAACTTAATTGCTCGAGTTAAATAGGCTACGAAATCGAACTTATTCGTATGATTTTTTTTTTATTTTTTTTACAAACTCAAGCTCTACCGTTTTACACGAACAAACACTACTTACTGAGACAGTATGTTCGGTTACCAAGTAAAAGCTTGATTATTATTATCATATTTTTTTTAAAAAAATAAAAATGTAAAAACATAAATTCCACTGCCTTTAAGTGCTACATCCAACAAACTAGAGAACTAAATAGTACAAAATTTTCAATTACAACCCAAGATCATATGTTACCGTGTATGTTGATAATATCTTACAAATGAGAATATGATCATCAAATTTAATCAATATTATGGAGAATTCATATATTTAAATGATTCAAAAAGAAAGTAATAAAAATAACTTGTTACGAATTACATTGAGATGTCTCTCAGGAGCGAAAACTCCTTTCACTGCCATCTCTGAATAAAAATTTCATTTGCTTAGCAAAAATATGTTGTTGATTTGTGTGTATTTTTATTGAAAAGCGTAAAAAAACAATCAATACAAAATATTTTTTTACACACAAAATAACAATAAAGCAAAATCAATATTTTTTTTTTCATAAAACAACCACACAAAAACATAAATATATTTTTTTTATAGAAAAATACAACAATGAAACATAAAATGAAAACTATATAGTCAATTATCCCCCTAATCAAATTGAGACATTGTCCCCAATGTCTAAATAAGAAGAAGTAGAGTTTAGAAGACATAACATGGTTAGTGTGGAATTGACAATTGAATTTACGACTATTTAAAAGAAAAATTACAGAATAAGATCCAAGTCCACTCTACGCTTCTTACCATTATCGTTATCAGACTAGTTCAACTTGGAAAGAATGGGGTTGATTTTTGGTTCATAAGATAAGAGTTGGTCAATTAATTCATCAACTTTTCTTGCAGTTAGGACGATATCTTTTACTGGTTTCGAAGTAAACCCAAGTCTTTTGGCATCCTCAAGAAATACTAAAAGAAAATCGAAAAAATGGTCAACATTAAGTAATCCAATGTGTTTTTGGTGAATGTTCAAGTTCACCCATGATGCCACTGTGAATATTTCTTCCAGCGTGCCCAGCCCACTTAGTAAAGTAATAAAAGTGTTAACATGACTAATCATTTCAATAAGTCTTTCAGACACACCTAAGATAATACATTCTTCTCAATTTGATTTTCCGATTAGATTTTCGTTCGTTAAAGGTTTTGGAATGATCCCCAAAACTTAGCTACCACCTTCTTGCAAAACCTTTGAAACACATCCCATCAATCTAAGATTGCCACTACCATATACTAAGTGCATGTTTATTTCCGTCATAACTCTACCAAATTCTTTTGCAGCCTCAACAAATTCTGGTTTAGTTCCAGCGCTAATTCCATAAAATACACAAATATTAGTGGCTCGTCATCTTAAAGTTTTCTCCATTTTTGCTCTCTCTATTATCCGGATATGTCGAAAAGATAAATGACGAGTTGTATTTATGGATCCTGAAAAAGGGTGAGTAATAAAAGCACTAGTACCTGCAAAGTGAAAATTGTCAGATTAACAATAAAATAAATCATGAAAGTAAAAAAAAAAAAAAAATTAGATACTGTCCGCAAAATTAAAATAAAGGAGATCAAAACAGTAAATTAAAGTAAATCAAAACAGTAATTTAAAGGAAATGAAATCAAAGCAATAAATTAAAATAATATGTACTGATAGTTGTGATTGTGGCTCATATTTTCCTCTGGTCTTACGTCCAGTAAAGGTTTGAACGACCTCTATAAGTCGGGAATATGCTTCCCATCCAATTTTCTTATAAATTGGGAAACATGGTATTTTAAAGTCAGATTCCCAAGACTTTATTGTTCTCTTTCTTTTTGACATTTTGTATGCAAATTTCGAATTACTTGATAGACATGTCCACTAGGATGCGTCCCAAAAGTGAATGATATATCATCTAAAGACTCATTATTCAAGCCATCTCTAATGAATTTAATTTTATCTTCGCGATTGTCAGATATCATTTCTAAAGAACGACAACGAGTGTTGCACATTCACTGTGTCATTTATAACAAACACCTAATTGTTTAGCTTTTCGTTTCTTAGCAAATGTGTTTTTTCCTAAACGAGACATGTAAGAAATGAAAGACTCAAATGACTCACCTGCCAAGCAAACTCTTGCTTCAATTACCCAACGAATATCACTAGGAATACCATGGATCATAAGAAGCTTCATTCTTTCGGTGCGTGCTTTGTAAATTTTCATCAGAGCATTTTGGGGGAGAGAAGGAAAATAATTGTGGAGTTTTGCGAGAGTTACTTCTATGCCTGATGGCTCCAGTCTGGAGGTATTTTTCCTTCTTGATCGCTTGTGAGAGAGGAATAAATTATCACATGGTAAGTTTGTTCATCTCAAAAAAATGCATGCTTTAATCCTTATAGCGAAGCCTTCAATTCCAAATTGGGTGCTTCCTCATGTTTTTATTCTTCCAGTGTTCTTAGTTCCTCAAAATTTTACTTTTCTACATTTTCTTCCAGTATATGTGTAGAATCAAGTAAAAAATTATTAGGAATATCAGAATCTAATTGCGTACTTGATTCAAGAAAATTAGTTGTATAAATTTCAGTAAGATCAGATAAACTCCCATGAATATATTCATCCATAATTAGTTTAATTAGTTTTATACTCTCGTTTTCAATGTCCTCATCGTATGGTTGTTTGCATATGTTAAAAACATTAAGCTTCAACATCATATTGCCAAATGACAAATTCATGATTTCATTCATGCAATTTATTAAGGCATTAACTGTTGCTAAAAATGGACGATCAAGTATTACAAGAACTGACTTATAACTGTCTGCTACAGGTTGTGTTTCCAAGACAATAAAATCTACATGATATATTAATTTATCGACGTATAATAACATATCTTTCATAATTTCTTTCGGCACCTTGACTGATCTATCAGCAAGTAAAAGAGTAGTTGAAGTTGGTTTTAACTCACCAATAGTAAGTTGTTGGTAAACCGAAAATGTAAACTTACACTGGCTTCAAAATCAAGCAAAACATGTTCAATTTTTTGATTTCCAATAATACATGAAATATTTGGACAACTAGGGTCTTTGTATTGTAATACATTATTGGTTGAGAGAATGAAACTTGTTCATCTAGAAATGTTTTATTTCTTATCTGATATTTTCTTTTAACGGTGTACAAGTCTTTCATAAATTTGATATAAGATGATATATGTTGGATGACATCTAACAAATGAATATTGATTTTCACATGTTTGAGTATTTCATATATCTCTGGAGAATGGTTCAATTTCTTTATTTTTAATGCTTGAGGAAATGAAGGTGCATGAGAAAATTTATTTTCATCAACGATAGGTAATGGTTCATCAACCTCTTCCTTACTCTCTGAATTTGATTTATTTTCAACTTCACGAGGTTCAAGAATAGGTCTGTGGATGATCTTACCACTGCGAAGAGTAATAACATATTTGACTCGGTCTATGTGTTGACTAACAGAACTACCCTCGTGAGGGTTTTGATAACTCTTGGGGTTTGGCAGTGGTTGTGTAAGAAACTTTCCTTTCTCATTAATGATCAAAGCAAATATGATTTTGGAAAAGTATCTTTCAGATCAATCAATGTTTGTACATTTTGGTTATTGATGGCTTCATGTTTCTCAATGAATACATGCAAGATATCCTCAAGAGTTTTCCTAGGCGATGAGACATATGATGCATAATTATTGGAATTTTGGAAATTCTAGTGTACCCAGAGAGGTTGTTGCGATGGTTGTGCTTGGTCATCATTCCTTCAATTGAAGTTTGGATGGTCTCCAGCCATAATTATAGGTTTGGAAGTATGAGTATGGATTTGGTATCTTGAAAGTGTTTATGGAACTGACTTGGTTAATGAGATATCCTTGCAGGGCTGACAAGGTTGGGAAAACTTGTGTGACATGTTCATTTGAATTATAGATTTGACAAGTGACTTCTTGAACTGACTTGACATGATCACTCTTCCTTATTTCTAATGTCTCAATTTTTATAGCTAGAGATGCATATTTAGCAGAAAGGTCATGGTATTCCCTAAGGTTAAACATACCTCTACCAGATGATTGTGGTTTTACAGACGACTCCTAAGTGAAAACTGTGCCCCATTGTTGTGCATTCTCTACTATGTGTTCGAAGTAATCTAGTGCATCTTTGGGATTTTTTTTCCATAAACTCACCATTACTCATCATTTCCACTACTTGTCTACCTTGGGGTGTTAAACCCTCGTAGAAGTAGGAAACTAGCCTCCATATTTCAAACTTGTGATGCGGATAAATATTCAATATTTCCTTAAATGTCTCCCAACATTGGTAAAGTGTTTCCCTCGATTCTTTTGTGAAAGTTGTGATTCTTCTCTTAAAGGAGTTTTTCATGTGAGAGGGAAACATTTTTTTTAGAAACTGCTATTGTAAATCATCTCATGTTCTGATGGATCATGACCTAAGGTTCTTGTAACATCCCAGATTTTCGGGACTATTCTAGAAGATTTCCGGACCGGTGATTTAGTCTCGGAGCATGATGATGATGAAGAATAAGAGTTTAAGTGATGTTATATGAGTTGGGATATTTGATTTTGAATTTTTGTCGCGTCAGAAAACGCGTGGGATCGAAAGTTAGATACGTGATTTTTGGAAAACGCGTAAAGTTTGCGGTTTTGGTCATGAAGAGAGCAAACGAACTCCGATCGAGTTGATTCTTAAACCAGCGGACTCTTTTTTCCGAGACGAACAACTTTCGTGTTGAGCACGTTTCGAGAATCGCTTCAGAAGGGCCTTAAAATTGATGATTTCCGAGAATGCCCTTATAAGTGAGGGCATTTTGGTAATTCATGAGTGTAGATATTTCATATAATAATTATTATTATTTATATAATGATTTACAAAAAAAAAAGGGAAAAAAATGAAAAATAGAAAGAAGGAGAGGGGAAACACGTGAAGAGAGAGATGAAGAAGGAGGCCTTGCGCCGGCGGCCTCCAACCGGCAGCTCGCCGACGGACCACCGGCGCTCGGTGCGTCCGGCCACGGCGCACCTGCCGGTGGCCGGCGACGGCGCTTTGGATGTCGAAATCGGCGGGAAAATGGGGAAGACAGGCGCGCCCAGGAGGTTCCCGATCCCGGCTCGTCGGTTCGTTTCACGGCCCGAGTCACCTACCAAATCGAAGCCCTCGAGGAGTACTACGAGTGTGCGGAGTCGTTTTTGCCGAACAACGGCCAATTGCACGCGAAACGAGGAAGAAAGCCATGGTGAACAATAAACCCATGACGAACAGTAGCTCCGATCGGAATTCCGATCACACCAGCGCGTTCGTATGGCCGATGTGAGTCCGAATATGGCCTCGGAATTTCGGTACGATTCTCCGTTTAGAATTTTTTATTTTAAAGTTTACAGTTTTATATTCGGATGTTTCCAGTAGTTCCGTAGTTTAGCGAATTAGCATGAAATGAATTGAATGTGTTTTATTATGTTAAAATGATTAATGTGGTAGAATCCGGGAAGAAACGGATTAGATTTGATTGATCCGGTAGAGTAATCGAGTTTCCGGTAAAACGGAGTTTCTCGCGCGTTTGAGTTTAGATGGCCGTAGCCTTGGTTGAGATATAAATATGATATTGCGAGGGTAATTGAGTAATTCCGGATTAGTTCGGAGGATTCGAGACCCTTCCGCAGCGTTTGCGGAAACTTTTCCGTAAGTTTTGCCGCAAACGCGTAAAATGAGAATTAGAGCTATCTAGAAAATTTAGGATAGTTTATGAGCATGTACTAGAGTAATGAAGTTTAAATAGTAGAATCAGAAAGATCTTGTGTGTTCTGAGAAAGTCCGTAGTTTAGTGTGGATAAGTTGAAAGTTCCGCAAATATCGGTTCTGACATATATTGTGATTTATTTTGACAGATCGGACCCGGATTGCGGGCATTCGCTTAGCCAGGTAAGTAACTCATGCTTTGATTGTTTAAGAAATTTAATGTTACGTGAAATCGGTAATATAACGAAGTTGTATATAATTATAAGTTGAAACATGTATGCATGTAATGAGGAACGTAGAAGAAGGAAATAAGTGAATCGGTATAATCATGTAGATGTGGACAAGTGGCTACAAGTATATTTGCATATATATAAAAGTAAAGATGAGCACGAGTACATAGAAATAAAGAGGCCCATGCCTAGAGATACATTAGTATATGTATTTATATAAGTAGTTAGAACATACGAATGATGATGTTATGTTTATGAATATATATATATATATATATATATTTGAGACTTGGGTATGGGGGATGTAGAAACTACACCCTAGGGAATGAGATTAAAGTTATCAATGAGATAAACATAGACATATTATGGATAAACTAGGTTATGTGTAAAATCAAGAATGTTGGAAATAGCTAGAAAGCTTATGTAATATGTATAACCATAATGAGCGTGTGATTTTACAATTACCTAGTATGTATGTAATGTGTGTAATAGCATAGAAGCGATAGTATAAAGGGATAAGTATAAATTAGTAAGTATGTGAGTTGATGTGTTTAGGCATGTATGAGTGCAAGTGTAGAATTTCACACAAGAACGAACATATATATATATATGTGTTTTGCGTAACAGTATTTTGATGAATGTTAAATGAACATAGAGTAGATGTGCATATGAATATATGTAAATGAGTTTATGAACTAAGAATTTGATGTTTGTATATATGTGATACTTGTGTATTAGAACAGTTTTGATGACGTGTGTATGCGTAACTATAGAAATTATGATATTAGATTCATGTTGAATAGTAAAAGTGTAAGAGCATGTATATATACATATATGACATTACAAGAAAGCATAGCTAGTATAGAAATAAACATGAAGATGCATATGCATATATATATATATATATATATATATATATATTATGCTGAGATTTTCAAAAGTTGATCAAAGTTAAGAATGTTTTTCAGAATTCAAAGTATTTTAAATGAATGTTTTCGAAAGCTTGAAAGGACTGTATTACAGAAAGATGTTTCATCCAGTTTTGAGATTTCGATAAGCATGAGTTTTCTGATTTCCGGGGCATGAGGGAAAAACTCACCCCAGTATGTAACTTGAGGTACAGTTCGGAATTGACGAATTTCATATAGATTCAGGATTTGGGATTTGACCCATCCCAGTTGTACACTGATTGGAATTGACGGACATAGACATGTGCACATGTGGAGGATTGAAGGGACGCTCTCAGATCCTCGAACGGGACTAGGGGGACGGCGATACGTAACGCCCCTAGATCCTAAGCGCTCAGATGGTACATTCTTGGGAGGAAATGCGCCTACGGGCGGAGATTTGGTGGCATGGGGGACGGCGATACGTAACTCCCCTAAACACCGGTGTATTCGGGGGGACGGCGATACGTAACGCCCCTGAACACCAGATGGATACTTTGGTACAAGATGACCGTATATTGATTTCAGATATCAGTCTTTCAGAAAAGAAGTTTTGAAATATCAGATTTTTCAAAAAATAGTTTTCAGAGATACATTACTCAGAGAAAGTTTCAGATTTCAGTTTTCAGATCTCAGCTTTCAGATAGAGTTTTCAGAAAGAGCCTTTAAGAAAAGAAAATCTTCAGAAATATCGGTTTTACGAGTGATTCAGAGTTTTAAAGCAGAAACTAGTTTTCAAGTAACGCCTTCAGAAAAGAGTTTTCAGAAAGAAACTTTCAGATAAAGAATTCAGTAAGAGTTTTCCGAAAACAGCATTTCAGAAAAGATTTCAGAAGTATCTTATGAAAGCATTTGCATGTTAAGTAGAGTATGGTTTACAAGTTAGATATTTAAATCATATGTTTTAGTTATCATTTAAAAGCATTTAGCTGACATAAATATTTATGACATGACTGCATCCGCATGTACATATGGTTAATCTTGTATGGAACACGTTCATATAGAAGTATCACGTTGTAAATACGCGTGCATAGTAGTATGACCTTATTTGAATGAATACATATTAATGATGATTGTATGAGATGCTTACTTACTTAGAAAGAACATACTGTAAGAATGCTAGACTTGATGAAATGGTAACACATGCATGTAACTATGGGTAGTGGATTTGATAGTTAACAAAAATAAGATGTTAGATATCCGATTTGATGATATTTCAAGACAGTAAAAGAAAGATAGTTATTATAATTGTCTGTTTTCGACCAGCTCAGAGCATACAGAAAGGTAAAGAGAAGAATCAGAATAGCACAGTAGAGGTGTAACAGACCTTAGTCTATTAGTTAGTATAACAGAACTTGATGAATTAATATGGATTATAATAAACAAAAGATAGGGTATGTATATCTGTGTTTAGACATATGATCAGTAACTAGTAGTATGGTAATTAATTGGATAAAAGTGTTATGGTTAAATCAGACTTGTAAATAATTGCATGGTTACTTACTGAGTTAATATGACTCACACATTTTCAGTTGTAGTTTTGCAGGTCAGTAGCAGTAGTTCGGTGAAAACTTTGAAGACAGCGGATCGCCTCAATTGCAGTCGAGAGAGTGTCGAGTCCTGGGTCAAGTTATGGGTCCTCACGGCCCTTTGTATTGTATTTTGCATTTGTATCATTTAAGTAGGGATTATGTAATAGTGTAGTTGTTATTTTGAGTTCTGGCCGGAGGCCAAGTGTTTGTTTTTGTTCTTTGAGTTCAGGCCTGAGGCCTTGATGTTGTGTTACCGGCCTGAGGCCGAGATGGTTGTGTTCTAGTTGTATTTGGATGCTGGCTACAGGCCAGGTTGCATGATGTTACGAATACATCATGCCGAAATTTCGTTAGATTCAGAGGCTTATGGAGATGGGTTTAACCTGTCTCCTGCCGGTAGCATCCTGGCCTAGGTGGGATGTTACAGTTCTGTAGCCAAATTTTAGTTATATCTTTTAAAGAAAATAAAAAAAAAAAACTTGAGTCGAATTATATTCATGCTGTAATTTTGGTCTGTACAAGTGTTACATACCTCTTCAAATCCCCTTAAGTACTAATAAAGATTTTCTGATTCTAAATTATGGAATGTGGGTAAAAGTTGGATATCTGGCTTAAAATTGAAACGTGATGCATCTGAGGAGAAAACAATGCAAGATGGTGATCCTATCCCAGCGTGATTCATGAATTGTCTGAGTGTCCTAGGATGGTTAAGATCGCCATGCTGAGACTAATTTTCTTTCTGATCAACTGAATTTTCAACTCGGGCATGTGGATTTTCATTTTGGTTCTCAGCCATTTTGACTGATGATGAAGGTGATGAAGACTCTCTTTTTAATCTACCGCTAGATGATCGAGACCAATGTCTCATGCAACCTAAATGCAGACTATATGTTGAAATTTAAATATGCAAATGTAATACTTACAAAAAAAAAAAAACAAGTGGAAAAATATGAAAATAAAAATAAATGATAAAATAAAAGAAAAGAAAAACAAAGAAAGGAAATACAATTATTGTGATTAGATTTAAAAATATTCTCTGATTCTTATCAATTCATATCTCAATTGGATTTCTCGTTCAGCTGTTTCAATCTCTCGAATTAGGTTCTCACAAAAAATTATGGAAGAATCTCTAGATGGGATGGTTCAAGAAATTATTTGGCAAAATACAAGCTCCAATTATGTCTCCTGTAACCTTGAAGAATTAAGTACATGGTTTGTGTGTATATGTGATGTCTGGGTTCAGGATTCATTTAGGATCAATCATGACATATTGGATCTACACAAATGCAAAGAAGAAAGAAAATGAGATGCAAAAAATACAACAAAAAAGAAAAGAAATACAAAAGACAAGAAAAATAAAATAAAAAGAAAGAAAAATTATTATTCTATATACTAAATTATATATATATATATATATATATATATATATATATATATAATGTTATTATAATATATTAATTAAATAAATAAAAAAACAAAAGTTGCCATCACATTTCGGTGATTGGCAACTTTTGAAAAAAAAATTATAATAAAAAAAGGAAAGAAGGAAGAAGAAGAAGAAAATGTGTTGTGCCCTCTACTACAAAAACTTGACACACTCACAAAGTGATTTGTTACTCCCAAATATAAGAGTGTCAAAGTAATAAAATAACCCGGTAAGTCTGAGGTCGATCAACATGAAATAGATTCAGTAAATTAAAATAATAATTCGAGTAAAAATAAAAAAGATTGATTTGTTTAAAGTGATTGATAATTTTAAATTGGACTACAATAATAAAATAAAATGATGGGGCTATGAGATCCACTTTTAATATTTCAAATTTAGAAATCTTACTTTTTATAATAAATAAATTGTCATTATTACCCATTTAATTTAATTCATGAATTAATTATGCCAAAACAAATAAAACCAACCATAAAAGTGGTGATAGCAAAGAAGAAAGAAAATGAGATGCAGAAAATACAACAAAAAAGAAAAGAAATACAAAAGACAAGAAAAATAAAATAAAAAGAATGAAAAATTATTATTCTATCTACGAAATTATATATATTATATTATATATAATATATTAAATAAATAAATAAATAAACAAAAAACAAAAGTTGCCATCACCTTTCGGTGATGGGCAACTTTTGAAAAAAAAATTATAATAAAAAAAGGAAAGAAGGAAGAAGAATAAGAGTTGTTGTCTCCTCTACCACAAAAACTTGACACACTCATAAAGTGGTTCTTTACTCCCAAGTATAAGAATGTCGAAGTAATAAATAACCTGGTAAGTCTGGGGTCGATCTATAGGTAATAGATTTAGTAAATTTAAATAATAATTCAAGTAAAAATGAAAAGATTGATTTGTTTGAAGTGATTGACAATTTTAAATTAGACTGCAACAATAAAATAAAATATTGGAACTATTGGATCCACTTTTAATATTTCAAATTTAGAAATCTTACTTTTTATAATATATAAATTGTCGTTATTACCCAGTTAATTTAATTCATGAATTAATTATGCCAAAATAAATAAAATCGGTCATATAAACAATGATAACATTTGCCTATAATAAGTCCAGTCAAGTACTCAATTATGTCAAATAAATAAAACCAGACATATAGACAACAACAAAGTTTGTCAATAATTAATCTAGATTTAAATTAAATATTAATCTGATTACAATTTATATATTATAATATAAATAAGATTAATATATATTTTTATATTAAAAGCTTCACCATTTACCCCACTAAATGAAATTAGTTACTCATAATTTGAATAAAAATACTCATAATTTTATTGCTGAAAAAGGAAGTTACAAGAAAACTTAAAAAATAAAATACATAAGAGCTATAACTCTTCACAAAATTTAAGAGAGGAACCTATGAATGATACAGAAGAAAATGAGGTGTTGAGCACCTCTGTTCATAATAGAGGATACAACAGCTCTTCTTCTTCTTCCTTCTTTCCTTTTTTTATTATTATATTTTTTTTCTCAAAAGTTGCCAATCACTTAAAGGTGATGGCAACTTTTGTTTTTTGTTTTTTGTTTTTTTATTTAATATATATATATATATATATATAAAAATTCTTGATGAGACCTCCAGTATAATATATATAAAATCTTGGTGGACTAACCTTCAAAATATATTATATAAATATATACATATATATATATATATATTATAATAATAATAATAATAATAATAATAATAATAATAATAATAATAATAATAATAATAATAATAATAATAATAGAATACATTTGTGGGTAAATACATCATAAGCTCATTTTGTCGCCAATTTAAACACGATGAATGCTTTCCAAATCCGATTTGAATCTAGTTTTCACGTTCTTTTTGGGTTTTCTAGGTCCTGAAATTCAGATCTCATATCCATTTTTCCTATTGAGCTTCCGAAGCAGTATTTTACCTACATAATAAATAAAAATCACAATAAAATATAAATATAATTATTATTTAACAAATGCGCTAAATTAAGGGGATTAATGAAATTATAAGTGTAAAATGATTAGTTTCTCTTTTATTAAGTGTACACTTTTTAATACTCATCAATATCTTCAACATGGTTAGTGGCTTTTATATCTCAGAAAGGCTCCTCTTAGGCATCGACAATTCTCCTATTACTCTCATTCCGAAAGTGAACAATCCAACCATATTGAAGGAATACAAGCCAACCTCTTTACTCAATAGTCTTTATAAAATTATTGCCAAGCTCATTGCTAATCGTCTCAAGAAAGTGATGGGAAATATTATCAGTTCATCTCATACGGTTTTGTTAAAATGACGATAGATTCTTGAGGGGATTTTAATTGCCAATGAAGTTGTGGATTCGTTAAAAAGAAAAAAAGATGATAGTATCCTTTTGAACTTGACTTTGAGAAAGCATTTGACTCATTTTCATGAGACGTTATTGATCAATCTCTTTTGGAAATGGGATTCAGTAATAGATGGATAGGATGGTTCAATCAGTGTATTTCTACGACAAGTGTTTCGGTGATGGCAACTTTTGTTTTATTTATTTAATTAACAGATAATATATATATATATATATAATATATATATATATATATATATATTCTTAAAGGGACCTATAGTATAATATATATAAAATCTTGGTGGACTAACCTTCAAAATATATTATAATAATAATAATAATAATAATAATAATAATAATAATAATAATAAAAAAATACATTTGTGGGTAAATTGATAAGTGTGGTTCATACCCACGTATTCCTGCATTACTTGCTTACTATTTTGTTAGATTCTATATCATTTAATGTATTTTGTAGTTTTTTTATGTTTATTTGTAGGAAGCATTGATACATGGATCTTGGGGAATTTGTACGTGTTTTTGGACCATACGGACACATCAAAAGCACAAAGAAAGAGCAGAAAAGAAGAAAGCATACAACCAGCAAGTCTGCCACACGTCGTGACGCGCTTTCAAATTTCTGTGCATATAAAACACAGCAGGTTTGGCGCCGTGGCGCCCCGCAGACCCAAAAAACATAAATTTTAGGGTTTTACATGCATAAGGACTCCAGGAAATTATTATAAATACATAAGTTCGTCAAAGACTCAAAAGGGGGGAGGCTAATACACAACACAAAATACTTATTTTTAGAGAGATCCAAGGAGGAGGATTGAAGAGCGACAAGAGGAGACGAATGTAGTGACGTCCGAAGAGGAAGTGATTCAATTTGGGTTTTATCTTCTAGTTTCTTTCTTATAACTCTAATGATTCCCATTAGATTCATGACATGTTCTTATTGTTTTTATCTTTAGTCATGAACTAACTCCTTAATTCTAGAGAATGATGTAACTGATGCTTGAACCTTTGTATTGTTTGTCAATTTTGTTATGAAGTTTTATTAAGTTTATTTATATTCTCTTGGGTTTACTGCGTCTTGTTTGCTGGCCACAAATTAAGATGATGAATGTTTAGAATCTATCGCTCGGGAGAGAGAGATTTTGAATAGGATCTAGAGAATATAACCTAGGAATTTTATAGAGTTCGGGAGAACCTATAGTTCTTTTGAAGTCGTTAACACATAATCATAAAGCATAATGAGTTATTGATTACTAGATTTTTATAGAGATATCGAAGTCTGTAGTTGATAATATTTTCACTGTTGCTCGGGGGAATGAGCGAATACTTAAGGATTCTTGACTTATAAACAATACAACTGAACAAAGATTAATTGGCATGATAAATACGTATGGGATAGCTAGGTGAAATCAGAATCTAGAACTATCGTATTAGTTCCTAATATCTAATTATTTTTTATATATTATATATCTAGTTAAATCTTTATTAATTATCTTCTAAATAAAGTTAGGATTATCTATTGTAGTACTTAGTGTTAGTGAACACAATCCTTGTGGGTTCGACACTCTTAACTAATCTTTACTAAAACTTGACAACGTACACTTGCGGTATGATATAAAATATCACGACATAAATACATCATAAGCTCATTTTGTCGCCAATTTAAACACGATGAATATTTTCCATGTCCGATTTGAATCTAGTTGTCACGTTTTTTGTGGGTTTTCTGGGTCCTGGAATTCGGGATAATGAGTGAATACTTTAAGGATTCTTGACTTATAAACAATACAACTGAGCAAATATTAATTGATATGATAAATACATATGGGATAGCTAGGTGAAATCAGAATCTAGAACTATCTTATTAGTTCTTAATATCTAATTATTTTTTATATATTATATATCTAGTTAAATCTTTATTAATTATCTTCTAAATAAAGTTAGTATTATCTATTGCAGTACTTAGTGTGAGTGAACACAATCCATATGAGTTCGATACTCTTAACTCATCTTTACTAAAACTTGACATCGTACATTTGTTGTACGATATAAAATATCGCGACAAGTTTTTGGCGCCGTTGCTGGGAATTATTTATTTAATTTGCACTAATATTATTACCACGTAATCTTAGCTTTAATTTAGATTTCTATCTTTTATTCTTAGTTTATTTTTATTTTGTATTTATTTTGTATTTAGTTTTTATTTGATTATTGATTTTTTTTCTTTCGGTGCTTCAGTGAATACGAAGATCTACAAGTCTCGACTCACTCCTGTTTGATCCTGAAATTGAAAGAACAACGAGGAGACTAAGGAAAGAAAGGAAAATTGAAAAGGAAGCAATGTCGGCTGAAAACAGAGAGAACAACCCATGTCAGGTGGCAATCAGAGATCACTTCAAGCCGGTAATAGATAATACTTGTTATGGGATTGCCCATCAACCAATAAACGCCAATAATTTTGAGCTAAAACCTGCATTGATCAACATGGTACAAAGGAATCGATTTGGGGATTTAGCTGTAGAGGATCCCAACATGCACTTAAGGATGTTCTTGGAGATCGCAGACACCATAAAGATGAATGGCGTGACTAAAGAGGCTATCAGGCTACGCTTATTCTCATTCTCTTTAAGGGATAAAGCGTGAGATTGGCTTCAATCAATACAGATAGGGAGTATCATGACATGGCAGAATATAGCCACGAAATTTCTTGAGAGGTTCTTTCCACCAGCTAAATCAGCTCAACTGAGGGTAGAAATTAGTATATTCAAGCAGCTAGAGATTGAGACTCTGTATGAAGCATAAGAGCGCTTTAAGGATCTACTCCGAAGATGCCCACAACACGATTATGCAAACTGGGTCTAGATTCAGTTGTTCTATAATGGGCTGAATGGTTCGAATAGGACTGTGGTTGACACAGCAGCAGAATGAGCTCTATTCAAGAAATTAGCTGATGACGCCTACAATGTGTTGGAAGAAATGAAAGTACCTACAAGCAATAGCGACAAGAAATCTCTATACCCAAGAGGGGGGTGAATTGGGTTATCGCTATAAATGCGGAATTATAAAATCTTTGCCGATTTTAAGCTCTTATTACCAAGTGGGAGTTTTAGGCAATTTTCTCTATTCCAATAATAGCCTATATGCAAGTTTCTAATCAATATTATAAATGTAATCAAACTTGCAAATAAGTAAAAGTTAAGGGAAAGAGAAATACGACACCCCGATTTATAGTGGTTCGGCCAAACGTGCCTACGTCCACTCCCCCAAGCCTCGCTTGAAGATTTCCAATAGAATCGAGTTTTCCGTGGTTCACTCGTAACCAAGAGTTTTCCGCCAAGGCGCACTCCGAACCTTTTACAAGTTTGAGTTTTCTACGTAGGCTCACTCACAAACCTTTACAACTTACCCAAACAATGGGATTTCACAAATCACAAGTGTTTTGATATGAAAGAATTAAATCACACTTGGGCACTCACAAATAATAAGAAGATTATGTGAGAGCAAACCCAAGTGTTTCTAAGCTCACTAAATGTATGGAAGGTGTGTGTGTGAGCTTGGATGAGTGTTTATGAATATGAAGGTTTTGAACACTCTATTCTTGCCTTAGAGAATGTATGAAGATTATGTATTAAGTCTCTAACCTAAGGCAAATGAGTTAGGGTTCTATTTATAACAAAATGCAAAGCTTTCCCTAACTTACAGCGAGACCGGCGAGCATACCGGCGAGGATACTGGCATGCCGGTCTAGGGTTCCAACGGTAACATAACGTTCGAAAAACTAGCCGTTGGACCGGCGAGCAAACCGGCGAGGAAACCGATAAGTAGTGTGCCGGTTCCAGAGAGCATGATTGCTATGCCAATACCGGCATGGAGACCGGTGAGGTATGGCCCAGTTCCAGTAGGCATGCGAAACAGGGGAAGGCCGGTTTAATGACCGGTAAGGGACCAGTAAGGTCCATGCCGGTTCCAGAGAGCTTCCCTAAATACTAAAATGCAGATTTGAAGGTTTTAATGCATTTTGTACATGCCCCTAATGCATCTAAGTGAATGTGCATGATCCATATGAGCTTAGGCACTTGAATATTACATCTCACATTACAAATTAAATCCTAAGCTAAGACTTCGCAATATATTCTTCAATTTGCCGCAAGTCTTCACATTCTCGCTCTTCACCTCATATGCTTCGACACTTTTTGTAATGCTTCGTGTTTGTACGTCGAAGTCTTCATTCACGTTGACGTCATCAAAATCCTTTTATGCGATCAAGTCGCCAACAATCTCCCCCTTTTTGATGATGGCAACCCCTTAAAACTTGTTGATACTTGTGAGCTTCTTGGAGTCCAAATTTGACAATTTTGCTCCCCCTCAACATAAGCTCCCCCTCAATGTGTGATTGTCTTGAATATAGCTCTATAACAACTTGACAAACACATTAGTACATTTTCTCCCCCTTAAACCAAGGGTGAGGGTTAAACAAGTTTTAATCTCATTTCTAATGATTTCTCCCCCTTTGACATTATCAAAAAGTGGAGAAGTAAATATTAAAATCAAAATCAAAATGAGATACCAATTACATATGTGCTATAAAGATACCAAAATTTTAAAAAAAATATGCACATTTTGGCAATTTAAAGGAAACGGTACCAATGTTTCCGTGAGTACGGAGTTTTACCTTTACCGTTGCGAATCCTCATCTTTTTGAGCCTTTGGGATCAATTTTGCAATTCTCTTTAAAGATCCATTCCCAAAGCTCCCCCTACAAATTTATCAATTACACTTTGGTACCCAAACTTTCTTGGGTCCATTGGGGTTAATTTTGATTCCTTGAGGAATCCATGCATTCTTAATCACATTATTGTTCATGCATTCAAAAATTTTATGTCCATTTTTATTACATGCATGACATGTGACATTTTCATTGATGGCATTTTTAGCATGGGAGTCGGATGCCTTAACAAAATAATTTTTAAAAAATTTTCTCTTAATGTAAGGCCTATATCCTAATCCTTCTCTTTTAAAAGCACATTTTTGGGATCCAATTAGCATATTAAAATTCTTATGTCCCAATGTGAATTTACTAAGTATGGTTTGCAAATCTATCACCTTAGTGTTTAATAACACATTTTCATTCAAAATCGATTCGCAATCACATGTCTTAGAGCTAGATGGCATATTTGATATGACATTTTCAAGTTCTAGCTTTTTCATTTTTAAACATGTATTTTCATCATTTAAGCATGCAATTTCTTTTTCATGTTTAGCCTTTAAGCATATCATATCATTATCTAAAACATGAAATTTATCCATACTAGTTGCATGTTCAATTTTAAGTGTAGCATGCTCATTTTTGACCAATTTTAACTTCTTTTTAAGCATATCACATAATTCTTTTAAACCATTAAAAGCATCAAGTAATTCAGAATTGTGTACCTCTTCTTCTTCGCTTTCTTCCTCACTTTCAAATCGGATGTCTTCATCCGTGATAGCCATAAATGCTATTGATTTATCTTTGACTTCAACTTCTTCCTCCTCGGATGAGCTTGAATCGCTAGAGCTCCAAGTTGAAGTTGCTTTCATTGCCTTTTTCTTTGATTTTCCTTTCATTTTCCTCAATGGGCAATCGGTAGCTATGTGACCCGGTTTGCTACATTCATAGCACATAATTTTCTTGTTCTTCCGCGGCCACTTCTCTTCATTCTTTTCATCCGTCTTTGATTTTCCCTTTTTATTTACGGACTTAAGAAGCTTCTTCAAGTTCTTGTTTATTTGAGCCAACTCATCATCACTATCTTCTTCTTCACTTGAGCTTGACTCATCTTTTCTTCTTACTTTTAAGGCCAAGGATTTCCTTGTCCTTTTCTCATCTTCCTCCTTTTTGTCCATTTTGAGTTCCATTTCGTACTCAAGCAATTTTCCGACCAAATCATCCATCTTCAATGTGTTGATGTCGTTTGCTTCTTTAATGGAGGAGGTATAGCTTCTAAACTCTTTCGGGAGAGATCTTAAAATTTTCTTCACTTGATCCGATGTCCCGATGACTTTTCCCAATGCTCCCAAATGATTGATGATGACCGTAAACCTAGAAATCATGTGATCAATTTCTTCCCCGGATTCCATCTTGAAATTGTCCAATTCGCACATGAACCGGTTGATCTTCGATTCCTTCACTTGGCTTGTGCCCTCATTGACCATTTCCAAAGACTTCCATAAATCATATGCATTTCCACATTCCGGAAGCTTGTTAACTTGATCCCGATCAATGGCACATAGGAGTTGGTTGAGTGCCTTAGCATTTTGTGAGGCTAGTTTCACATCCTCACTATCCCATTCTAAACTCGGTTTTGGAATATCAACTTCGTTGCTATCCTTCTTTGTTGGCCCTTTTGCACCTCGTGTGATAACCAAATAGGATGGCGGATCATTGGCTAGGAGATAAGTCAACATTCTTGACTTCCAATAGTTGTAGTCGGTTCCGGTGAAAAACGGAGGTCTAGTTGTGGAGTATCCCTCGGCAAAATTTGACGAGTTGCTTGTAGATGCCATGATCTAATCTCGGACGGTTAAGTCTTTCTTGAGAAAACCTCGCTCTGATACCAACTTGAAAGTACCTACAAGCAATAGCGACAAGAAATCTCTATACCCAAGAGGGGGGGTGAATTGGGTTATCGCTATAAATGCGGAATTATAAAATCTTTGCCGATTTTAAGCTCTTATTACCAAGTGGGAGTTTTAGGCAATTTTCTCTATTCCAATTAATAGCCTATATGCAAGTTTCTAATCAATATTATAAATGTAATCAAACTTGCAAATAAGTAAAAGTTAAGGGAAAGAGAAATACGACACCCCGATTTATAGTGGTTCGGCCAAACGTGCCTACGTCCACTCCCCCAAGCCTCGCTTGAAGATTTCCACTAGAATCGAGTTTTCCATGGTTCACTCGTAACCAAGAGTTTTCCGCCAAGGCGCACTCCGAACCTTTTACAAGTTTGAGTTTTCTACGTAGGCTCACTCACAAACCTTTACAACTTACCCAAACAATGGGATTTCACAAATCACAAGTGTTTTGATATGAAAGAATTAAATCACACTTGGGCACTCACAAATAATAAGAAGATTGTGTGAGAGCAAACCCAAGTGTTTCTAAGCTCACTAAATGTATGGAAGGTGTGTGTGTGAGCTTGGATGAGTGTTTATGAATATGAAGGTTTTGAACACTCTATTCTTGCCTTAGAGAATGTATGAAGATTATGTATTAAGTCTCTAACCTAAGGCAAATGAGTTAGGGTTCTATTTATAACAAAATGCAAAGCTTTCCCTAACTTACAGCGAGACCGGCGAGCATACCAGCGAGGATACCGGCATGCCGGTCTAGGGTTCCAACGGTAACATAACGTTCGAAAAACTAGCCGTTGGACCGGCGAGCAAACCGGCGAGGAAACCAGTAAGTAGTGTGCCGGTTCCAGAGAGCATGATTGCTATGCCAATACCGGCATGGAGACCGGCGAGGTATGGCCCGGTTCCAGTAGGCATGCGAAACAGGGGAAGGCCGGTTTAATGACCGGTAAGGGACCGGTAAGGTCCATGCCGGTTCCAGAGAGCTTCCCTAAATACTAAAATGCAGATTTGAAGATTTTAATGCATTTTGTACATGCCCCTAATGCATCTAAGTGAATGTGCATGATCCATATGAGCTTAGGCACTTGAATATTACATCTCACATTACAAATTAAACCATAAGCTAAGACTTCGCAATATATTCTTCAATTTGCCGCAAGTCTTCACATTCTCGCTCTTCACCTCATATGCTTCGACACTTTTTGTAATGCTTCGTGTTTGTACGTCGAAGTCTTCATTCACGTTGACGTCATCAAAATCCTTTTATGCGATCAAGTCGCCAACAGAAATGGCCATTAACCACTTTTAATGGCCAAGTGAACGCACTACGATGACCAAGTGGCTGGAATATATGAAGTGAAACCTCTTGTGGCACTTACAGCTCAGATTTCAACCCTATCAACTCAAGTAGCAGCCCTAACAAATCCACGAGTACATCCATCTATTGAATCAGCGGCGGCTACAAATAGGCTGTTATTAAAAGGAGACCCGAGCTTTGAGCAAGTCCAATATGTGAACAATCAGAACTTCAACAGCTATAGAGGAAATCCTGTGCCTAACTGTTATCATCCGAACCTGTCATATGCTAATACAGAGAATGCCTTGCAACCTTCATCTGGCTTTGACTATCAAAGAGCTGAGCAGAAATCTTCCTTGGAAGATTTCATGAGCACGTTTTTTTGCTAATACTGCAGCGAGGTTTGAGAAGAATGAGTCAATGGTGAACAATATTGAGACACACATGGAAAATATCGGGGCCTCAATGAAGTCTTTAGAAACACAGATTGGGCAGATTGCGTCCTCCATGACCAATCAACAGTAAGGAGTATTTGGATAAACTGCCACAGTCTGCAAGCTATCTTTATCATGTCACAACAACCAGTGGATACAAAAGAAGAAGTCACCATGACTATTTGGGTGGTTGCGTCTGGCTGAAGACGTTAAACTTAGCGTTAGTGGGGAGGCAACCCTTGTATTTTTTTAATCATTATTTTCTTTATTTTTATTTTTATTGTGTGCTAATTGTTTATTTATTCATTTTGCATGCTATTTATGCAAGTAGCACGAGACACATAAAGCCCGCGCAATCAAATTCTGACCAACATGAGCCTGATCAACTCCATGCATGGTGGTGTTGTTCCTTAATTTTGTTTCTTTATATTTATCTTTCATTAAGGACAATGCAAGTTTTAAGTTTGGGGGTGTGTGCATGTAGAGTCATAGTTCCTGCTATATATATAAAAAAATTTTATTTTTGTCTTATATAGTAAAGAATAAGTCTAATGATGAATTTGTTTGTTGTTGATGAAATTTTAGAAATGATAAGTTCCCAATTGATTTTTATCTGATGCCTTGAGTAAATGATCTAGGGTAAAATTGTAAGCACTTAATAATAGATTTTTAGCAGTAAGAACCTAAGTAATTGTCAAAGTGACTAGTTGAAGAAATTATTTGCCGATGAATGACTATCTGCTTATATATCTATCTCAATATGCTAGTATTATGATGTATGGTATGATAAGAAAAAGAGAAGCTAAACCACCTATAACTGATAAACGAAAGCTACCCATGGGCGAGTGTTAGGACTAGACCCGGCCGGCGGTTCTGTTTGGTTCCGAACCGGAACCGGAACCGAACCGTTCGTTTCCGGTTCCGGTTCCATCCGACTTTTTTTTTTTTACTTTATTGAAAATAAAAAATTGAGATTGAAAAATCAATATAATTTAAATTTATGAATTTAAATTTATTACATTACATAATTACATTAAATTACAAATAAAATTCTTATCTAAAAAAAATAAAAAATTATAATATAAATTCAAACCGGAACCTTACGTTTCCGGTTGGAACCGCTGGAACCGAACGGTTCCAATCGGTTCGGCTAGGGTAGGAACCCTAATTGAACCGGTTAGGTTCCGGTTCGGTTCCGAAACCGGTTGGAACCGGAATCGTCCTGTTCCAATCGGTTCGGTTCCGAACCGGAACCTTAGCCAGGTCTAGTTAGGACCACCATGAGGAGAAATGCTACCTTAAAAGGTAGGTGTATTGAAAAAAATGAAAAAATGAAAAAAAAAAATTAAACTCGTACCATACTGAGCAAAGAAAGGCAATTACAGAGTTATTTTTGAAATATCTAGGTTGGTTTGACACATCGGATCTCAATTTTTGAGATGAAATCATTGAGTTGGCTTACTTATGAGTTGAGCTGTGAACATACCTTTACACACACACACTATGAGTCTGGATTAGATGGTTTATTCAAGAACTTGGATTTGAGTTGCATACGTACTTTGAAGGTTCTCTGATTTCATTGATAAACATTCTTTGAGGATAATTTTATGTGTAACTATCGGGACTATTTTCTTTGCTTTTATTTGTTTTTGTATTTTTGCATGATTACATGTTTGTGAATGACGTTTTTGGGTATCGTCGCTGTAAGCCCTCACGAGACTATAACTCGTCCACTAGGGCTGCCTAGGGGTTTAAATGCTTGTTGCATGTGCTAAATGCAATCTTGATCCCTACGAAAGTGGCCTAGTTAATTTTGTTACTTATTATTTGTTTATTTAGTTAGTTTTTATTTTGTCTTTTGCTCGGGACTAGCAAAATCTTAAGTTTGGGGGTGTTTGATAAGTGTGGTTTATACCCACTTATTCCTGCTTTCTTAGCTTACAATTTTGTTAGATTCCGTATCATTTAATTTATTTTGTAGTTCTTTTATGTTTTATTTGTAGGACGCATTGATACATGGATATTAGGGTATGTATATGTGTTTTGGGACTATACGAACTCATCGGAAGCACGCGGGACGAGCAGAAATACAAAAAACATACAACCAGCAAGTCTTCCACGTGTCGCGACACGCCATGCCTGTGCGTCATGACGCGCCTTCAAATTTCTATGCATATAAAACACAGTAGGTTTGGCACAGCGACGCCACTTGCCAGCGCCGCGGCGCCCCGCATACCCCAAAAACATAAATTTTATGGTTTTACATGCATAAGGACTCCAAGACATTATTATAAATACATAAGTTCGTCAAAAACTCAAAAGGGTGAGGATAATACACAACACAAAATACTTTTTTTTAGAGAGATCCAAAGAGGAGGATTGAAGAGCGACAAGAGGAGACGAATGCAGTGACGTCCGAAGAGGAAGTGATTCAATTTGGGTTTTATCTTCTAGTTTCTTTCTTAGAACTCTAATGATTCCCATTAGATTCATGACATGTTCTTATTGTTTTTATCTTTAGTCATGAACTAACTCCTTAATTCTGGAGAATGATGTAACTGATGCTTGAACCTTTGTATTGTTTGTCAATTTTGTTATGAAGTTTTATTAAGTTTATTTATATTCTCTTGTGTTTACTGCGTCTTGTTTGCTGGCCACAAATTAAGATGATGAATGTTTAGAATCTATCGCTCGGGAGAGAGGAATTTTGAATAGGATCTAGAGAATATAACCTAGGAATTTTATAGAGTTCGGGAGAACCTATAGTTCTTTTGAAGTCGTTAACACATAATCATAAAGCATAATGAGTTATTGATTACTAGATTTTTATAGATATATAGATATATCGAAGTCTGTAGTTGATAATATTTTCACTGTTGCTCGGGAGAAGGAGCGAATACTTAAGGATTCTTGACTTATAAATAATACAACTGAATAAAGATTAATTGGCATGATAAATACGTATGGGATAGCTAGGTGAAATCAGAATCTAGAACTATCGTATTAGTTCCTAATATCTAATTATTTTTTATAAATTATACATCTAGTTAAATCTTTATTAATTATCTTCTAAATAAAGTTAGGATTATCTATTGTATTACTTAGTGTGAGTGAACACAATCCCTGTGGGTTCGACACTCTTAAATAATCTTTACTAAAACTTGACAGCGTACACTTGTGGTACGATATAAAATATCGCGACATAAATACATCATAAGCTCATTTTGTCGCCAATTTAAACACGATAAATATTTTCCAAGTCCGATTTGAATCTAGTTGTCACGTTCTTTTTAGGTTTTCTGGATCCTGGAATTCAGATCTCATATCCATTTTTCCTATTGAGCTTCCGAAGCAGCATTTTACCTACATAAGAAATAAAAATCACAATAAAATATAAATATAATTATTATTTAACAAATGCGCTAAATTAAGGGGATTAATGAAATTATAAGTGTAAAATGATTAGTTTTTCTTTTATTGAGTGTACACTTTTTAATACTCATCAATATCTTCAGCATGATAAGTGGCTTTTATATCTCAGAAAGGCTCCTCTTAGGCATCAACAATTCTCTTGTTACTCTCATTCCGAAAGTGAACAATCCAACCATTTTGAAGGAATACAAGCCAACCTCTTTACTCAATAGTCCTTTATAAAATTATTGCCAAGCTACTTGCTAATCGTCTCAAGAAAGTGATGGGAAATATTATCAATTCACCTCAAACAAGTTTTTTTAAAATGACCACAGATTCTTGAGGGGATTTTGTTGGGGCAGTTGTGGAACCCCTAGGGTCGGATCGGTGCCCCGGGCAGCGGAAATGGGTCAAACCCATGGATATCAAGGATAGGTGTATTTTAAAATATTTTTATGTAAAACTACATTTCGATGCGAGTCCGTAGTAAAAAACAGGGACCTAATCGGAGTCCAGAAGCCCCGGAACAGAGAAAAATAAGTTTTAGTATGAATCAGGTATGAGAGTCGCGAGGCAAGTGCTTGGGAGTCGCGACGCCACTAAAAAAGCCGAGAGCATGCTGAACATGAACGGCGATACGTCGCGACGTAAAAGGGTTTGTGTCGTGATGAACAACTTTGTGTCTCGATACAAAAAGGTTTGTACCTCGACGCAGATCAGGCAGTGAGTGATTTTTCATTTCAAAACATTACCAAACACTTCCAATTTTCTCCCAATACTTCAAATACACTTAAAATCCAATTTTAACTTCATAACCACCATCAACACATGTTTTACAACTAGCATATATGTATTCTAAATACTTATATGCATTTGTTCAAATCTAATCACAAACCATTTTAGAATCTCTATTAGAAATGTCTCATGAACAATTCTAGTTCACCTAAAGGTGGTTAAGTGAATCTAGAATGGTAGCCATAACTCTAAGCTTTAATCTAAAGTTCCAAACTCTTATTAATTATTCCCTGTCCAACATGAACATCTTTGACCTACTACATAAGCATGTTGTGTTTATACCTCTTAAGTATCCTAACACAATTGATTAGCCTTATTTCAACATTAAACTATGTGATCATGCATCTAATACACAAATGAACATAACTTAAGAGAAGATCAAACATTACCTAGTAAGCTTGATGTAAGATCCAATCTACTTCTCCTTTGTTGAAATTGTCAGAGAATCTCCAAGGTGTGCACTCTTGACTTCAAGATCTAACCTTGATTTTCAATGCTAGCAAGCTTCACTTCAAGATCTAATCTTGATTTCTCCTAATTGAAATGTTTTAGAGACCTCACAAGCTTTTTTAAACACTTCTCTAACTTAGGCTAATCTCTCAAAAATTACTTGTGTATAGCTTACTCAAGCTTTTTCTTATGTTTATACGTGTTCTTTTTCTTGTAATTAAAACCTTCCTTAAGCTTGCTATTTATAGCAAAACTTAGGTAATTTTTAATTAATAAAAGTTTTAATCAACTTTTAAGTGGGCTTAATCTAATTTGTCCAAATATGTATAATTAGGTTTGACTAATCTTCATTGTCTCCCACTTTGATTTAATCCAATTAAATCAAGCCAAGGATTAGGAAATGGATTAGTTAAATATTTTCCATTTTGATTTAATCCAATTAAATCAAGCCAAAACCAGCTATTATTACATACTTACAGTTACGAATATCCTCAAATGGTAGAGATAATTATGATTTTACAATTAAGCACTTGTGTAATTATTGAATTAATCCAATTATGTCAAAGTAAATAATCAATATTATCCAATAACACTTGATTATCTTAGTTGATAATTATAATATCGAATATTATCTTTTATCAAAAATAAATCGGCTACCCAAGTGCTCAACGAGTACACTTCATATTGGGACTCTCTAATTTTAGACATGTTCGTCATATAAGCCTAGCTAATATGTACGCAATTCGGCCACCTCCGAATTCGCGAAGAACATGAACGACCTTTCTGAACTATACAAGTCGAGGTCATCACATATGTTTAACAATCCCTCCGTCGTAGGCTATCCGAGTTGTGCTTAGGAAACATAGAATACACCGTCAAGTTTCCAAGGCGCACATCTCATGTCAACATGTCCACGATTCTTTACAACTGATGCGATCCACCATAGGTGATCGGCTTTGGCCAAAATCTTTAAGAATTTCACAAAGTATGTGGAACCATCATCAGCGGCATGATTTAATGGACCACACACATCACTGTGTATTAGCCCCAGTAAATCTCCAGCATAGTGTCCAACACCTTGAAATGAGGCCTTTGTCATATTTCCTTGGATACATGACTGATAAGTGCGGTTTTACCCACTTATTCATGCATTCTTAGCTTACTATTTTGTTAGTTTTCGTACCATTTAATGCATTTTGTAGTTCTTTTATGCTTTATTTGTAGGAAGAATTGATACATGGATTTGAGGCATTTGTACGTGTTTTAAGACCTTACGGACGCATCGAAAGCACGTGAGAAGAGAAGAAATGTGAAATGAAAACATCCTGGGAAGCATCGCGTCGCACCTTCGAATTCTGAAATAGAAAATCCAGGATGTTTTATTATTATTTTCTGATGCCTACATCCGCGACGCGCCATGCCTGAAGACGTTAAACTTAGTGCTAGCGGGGAGGCAACCCTTGTATTTGTTTTATTATTATTTTCTTTATTTTTAATTTTTTATTGTGTGCTATTTTTTTCTTTATTCATTTGAATGTTATTTATGCAGGTAGCACGAAACACACAAAGCTCGCGCAACCAAATTCTGACCAGTAGGAGCCTGATAAACTCCATGCACGGTAGTGTTGTTCTTTAATCTTATTTCTTTATATTTATCTTACATTGAGGACAATGCGAGTTTTAAGTTTGGGGGTGTGTGTATGTAGTGATAGTTCCTGCTATAAAAAAATTGTTTTTATTCCTTGATAGTAAAGCATAAGTCTAATGATGAATTGTGTTTGCTTTAGATCAAGTCTTAGAAACGATAAGTTCCCAATTGATTTTTATATGATGCCTTGAGTAGATGATCTAGGTTAGACTCGTAAGCACTTAATAATAGATTTTTAGCAGTAAGAACCTAGGTAGTTGGCAAAGTGACTAGTTGAAGAAATTGTTTGCCGATGAATGACTATTTACTTAGATATCTATCTCAATATGCTAGTATTATGATGTATGGTATGATAAGAAAAAGAAACCACCTATAACTGATAAGCATTAAGCTAGCCATGGGTGAGTTCTAGGACCACCATGAGGAGAAATGATACCTTAAAAGGTAGGTGTGTTGAAAAAAAAAAGAAAAAAGAAAAAAAAAATGAAATGAAAAATCGTACCATACTGGGCAAAGAAAGACAATTACACTTTTGAGATATCTAGGCTGGTTTGACCCATCAGATCTCAATTTTTGAGACGAAATCATTGAGTTGGCTTACTTATGAGTCGAGCTGTGAATGAATCTTTACACACACACTGTGAGTCTGGCTTAGATGGTTTATTCAAGAACTTGGATTTACGTCACAATTGCGTACTTTGAAGGTTCTCTGGTTTCATTGATAAGCATTCTTTGAGGACAATTTTATGCGTAACTATCGAGATTATTTTATTTGCTTTTTATTTGGTTTATATTTTTTGCATGATTGCATGTGTGTGAATGACATTTGTGGGTGTCATCACTGTAAGCGCTCACGAGACTATAACTCATCCACTATGGCCGACTAGGGGTTTAAAGGCTTGTTGCATATGATAAATGCAATCGTGATCCCTAAGAAAGTGGCCTAGTTAATTCTGTTACTTATTGTTTGTTTGTTTATTTAGTTTCTACTTTATCTTTTGCTCGAGACTAGCAAAATCTTAAGTTTAGGGGTATTTGATAAGTGCGGTTTATACGCACTTATTCCAGCATTCTTAGCTTACTATTTTGTTAGTTTCCATACGGACCATACCATTTAATGTATTTTGTAGTTTTTTTATGTTTTATTTGTAGGAAGCATTGATACATGGATTTTAGGGTATTTGTACGTGTTTTGGGACCTTATGGACGCATCGGAAGAACGCGGGAAGAGCAAAAATGCGGAACATAAACATCCTGGGAAGCTGCACGCGTCGCGACGCGCCATGCCTGTGCGTCACGCTGTGGCTTCGAATTTTGCAATAGAAAATCCAGAGACTTTGGCGCCGCAGCGCCCCACAGACACCCAGAACAAAAAAATTTAAGGTTTTATATCCGTAAGGGCCCTGAGGCTCTATTATAAATACATAAGTTCGTCCAAGACTAAAGGAAGAGGCTAATACACATCACAAAATATAAAAATACATATTTTAGAGAGATCCAAGAAGAAAGATTGAAGAACGACAAGAGGAGACAAAGGCGGTGACGTCCGAAGAAGAATGGATTGAATTCAGGTTTAATCTTCTAGTTTCTTTCTTTAAACTCTAATGTTTTCCATTAGATTCATGACCATATTTTTATTATTTTTATCTTTAGTCATGAACTAAATCTATAATTCTAGAGGATGATGTAGCCAATGTTTGAACCTATGTATTGATTTCCAATTTGAGTTTTATGAAATTATAATTCAGTTTATTTATATTCTCCTGTATTTAATGCTTCTTGATTGTTGGCCACAATTTAAGATGATGAATGTTTAGAATCTATTGCTCGGGAGAGATGGATTTTGAATAGGATCTAGAGAATATAACTTATGAGTTTTATAGAGTTCGGGAGAATCTGTAGTTCCTTTGAAGTCGTTAGCACAGAATCACAGAATTTAATGAACTGTTAATTACTTGATTTTTATAGGGATATCGAAGTCTATAATTGATAATACTTTCACTATTGCTCAGGAGAGGGAGTTGAATACTTTAGGATTCTTGACTTATAAACAATGCAACGAAATAATGATTGACTGTTATAACAAATACATAGGGGATAATTAGGTGAAATCAGACTCTAGAATCTCTCTCATATTGGTCTATCTTATTTAACATTTTAATATCTTGCATATTTAGTTTTTAGTTTTAAATTCGGATTATTCTTAATTTTATTGTCGTCTAAATAAAGTTAGGATTATTAATTATAGTATTTAGTGTGAGTTGAACACAATCCTTATGGGTTCGACACTCTTTCACTTATCTATACTAAAACTTGACACCGTACACTTGCGGTACAATATAAAATATCGAAACAAGTTTTTGGCGCCGTTGTCGGAGATTGTTAATTTAGTTCACATTAATACTATTACTAAATAACCTTAGCTTTAATTTAGATTTATTTTTTTTTTTTTAGTTTTATTTTTGTTGTGTTTTTATTTGATTATCTTTTCTATCTTTCTATGCTTTAGTGAATGCGAAGATCCACAAGTCTCGACTCGCACTTATTTGATCCTGAAATAGAAAGAAGAGTGAGAAGACTTAGGAAAGAAAGAAAAAATTGAAAAGGAAGAAATGGCGACTGAAAACAGAGAGAACAATCCACGCCAAGTGGCAATCAGAGATCACTTCAAGCCGGTCATAGATGATAATTACTGTGGGATTGCGCATCCGCCAATCATTGCTAACAACTTTGAGCTAAAACCTTCATTGATCAACATGGTGCAAAATAATCAGTTTGGGTTCATCTATAGAGGATCCCAACATGAATTTAAGGATGTTCCTGGAGATGGTAGACACCATAAAGATGAATGGTGTGACTAAAGAGGCTATCAGGCTACGTTTGTTCTCATTCTATTTAAGGGATAAAGCATGAGATTGGCTTCAATCAATACAGATGGGGAGTATCATGACATGGCAGAATATGGCCATAAAATTTCTTGAGAGGTTCTTTCCACCAGCTAAATCTGCTCAACTGAGAGCAGAAATTAGCATATTTAAAAAGCTGGAGACTGAGACTCTGTATGAAGCATGAGAGCGCTTTAAGGATCTACTCTGAAGATGCCCACAACACGATTATGCAGGCTGGGTACAAATTCAGTTGTTCTATAATGGGCTGAATGGTTCGAATCGGACTGTGGTTGATGCAGCAGCTGGGGAGCTCTATTCAAGAAGTCAGCTGAGGATGCCTATAATTTATTAGAAGAAATGGCCATTAACCACTTCCAATGGCCAAGTGAACGGACTATTGTGCCTAATGTGGCGGGTATATATGAGGTGGATCCTATTGTTGCACTTACATCTCAAATGCCATCCCTCACAACTCATCTAGCAGCATTGACCAACCAATATGGCCAACCATCCATTGAAGCTGCTGCTGCTAACAGAATGATTTTACCTGACGGAGGATATGAACAAGTCCAATATGTGAACAATCGGAACTTCAACAATTATAGAGGTAATCATGTACCAAACTATTATCATCTGAACTTGTCATATGCCAATATAGAGAATGTTTTGCAACCTCCTACTGGCTACAATAATCAAATAGCTGAGCAGAAACCTTCCTTGGAAGACCTCATGAGCACATTTGTTGCTAAAACTTCATAGAGGTTTGAACCTATGTATTGATTACCAATTTGAGTTTTATGAAATTATAATTCAGTTTATTTATATTCTCTTGTGTTTAATACTTCTTGATTGTTTTCCACAATTTAAGATGATGAATGTTTAGAATCTATCGCTCAGGAGAGAGGGGTTTTGAATAAGATCTAGAGAATATAACTTAGTATTTTATAGAGTTCGGGAGAATCTATAGTTCATTTGAAGTTGTTAACACAGAATCACAAAATGTAATGAATTGTTAATTACTAGATTTTTATAGGGATATCTAAGTCTGTAATTGATAATACTTTCACTATTGCTCGGGAGAGGGAGTTGAATACTTTATGATTCTTGACTTATAAACAATGCAACAGAATAATGATTGATTGGCATAACAAATACATAGGGGATAACTAGATAAAATCAGACTCTAAAATCTCTCTCATATTGGTTTATCTTATTTAACATTTTAATATCTTGCATATTTAGTTTTTAGTTTTAAATTCAGATTATTCTTAATTTAATTGTCGTCTAAATAAAGTTAAGATTATTAATTTTAGTATTTAGTGTGAGTTGAACACAATCCTTGTGGGTTCGACACTCTTTCACTTATCTATACTAAAACTTGACATCGTACACTTGCGGTACGATATAAAATATCGCGACAATGACTCACAAATCAGATAAGGATATAAGGTAAGATTTTCAATCAAACCATCCTTTACCAAATTGGTAAGACGTCTAACACCTATGTGGCCCAATCTCATATACCATAATTCAGTATTATTTAATTCAGACTTCCTACTTGTATTTTTCTTTATATTAAAAATATCTCTACATGTTTCCAAAACATAGTGACCATTTGATAAAGAACATTCACATTTCAATAAATTATATTTATCATATAAATATAAAGTTTCATCCTCAATGTTTATTTTATATCCTTCTTTATCTGATATTGGCAGTGATATTATTTGTCTGATAATTGAGGGAACATAATAACAGTCATGAAAATCTAATTTACATCTATTTGGGAGATCTAGAACAATTGTTTCTATGGCCTTGACATTCAATGTCTCGTCATTGCCAACTTTAAGCTGGATTTCCTCTTTATTCAGCCTTCTTCTAACCCTCATTTCCTACAGGGAATTGCAAATATGAATAGGACTATCAGTGTCTAACACTTATTCACTATTTGCATCTAAGGCTAATGAGATGTCAATAATTGGAAAAATACAAAGCGTACCTGAGGGTCCTGCTTTTCCTTTTAGCTCTGGATAGTCATTCTTCTAGTGTCCAGACTTCTTGCAATGTAGACATTAATCACGAGCTACTTTCGATTTTGCGCCTTTGCGCTTCTTGGAGTTCTTCTTTGATATCTTATTCTTCCTCATCTTGATGTTCTTTGACATCCCAGAAGTCTTCGAAGAGCTAGCTCCACCATGGAGATATAATGTGGGGTTGTATTTCTTCAAATCTTGCTCCACCGAGCGTAGCATGTTATGAAGTTCTTCGTATGTGGCTTGCATCGAATGCATATGGAAATTTAATACAAAGCCAGCATAAAAACATGGCAAAAAAGTTAGAATCAAATTACGGCCCAGCCTTTTATCAAACACAATGCCATGTCGTTCCAGATATCGAATTTGGTTTATTATGTTCAAAACATGTGTACCGACATCTCCCCCCTCATTGAGTTCATCACTTGACAATTCCTTAGACATTCGATAAAGTTCAATCTCTTGGTTTACCTCGAACAACTCCTTGAGTGTTCACATGATGCTCCAAGCATCTGGTACTTCAATGTACTGTCTCAACAAATCTGGAACCATCGATCCCTAAGATGTAGGATTTCACCTTCAGGTTATCATCCTTCTATCTATAAAAAATTTCTCGCTCTTCTGGAGTGGAGTCAGGATCGATATCAACAGACAATGGATTGATAGTGACATAAGTCAACTTTTCACGCTCCAAGACAATATGTATGTTCATTTCCCATTTGAAATAGTTCTCGAATCCTTTTAGCTTATTGGAATCCAAAAGTTTCATCAATGGATTAGCGACAGCCATCTACAAGATAATATTTTTGAGTAGTAGCAGAACAATTTTCATTTCAAAAGTGATAACACTAATTGATTATGGAATTTTAAATCTATTAGTGCCATCACACTTCTTTACGTAATTCCATAATTTCCCTTAACGGAAAAATAGAAATTTGACTATCCAAATTTCATAACGGGAAGTGGATCCCATAATATTTACTCAAGCCTCAAACTAATGATGATGTTGGCCTTTGTAAACTCATCAAGTAGACCTCCAAGTTCAATCACTTCATGTGACTCCTAGTTTGGTCCTGAACCATTTCTTATCCTCACACTAATGATGATTTGGATTAAGACGTGTTCTATGTGTATACTTGTCAATGTGCACTAATGAGCTTCGTATGTACACCCTCACACTAATGACGATATTGGGCGACTACGTTAACTCATCACACTATATCTAATGTTTTACCAGAGTGACCTAAGTTCCGAGCATTTATACCCTCACATTAATGACGATATTGGATATAAATAGTAAGAACCCATTCATCTCCGTATTGACAAGACGGACTATCCAATAATAATCCAACATTATAAATACTATTACTTAATTAAAGTAATCACCTAATCACAAGAGATTTATGATAATCAAGTCATTAACTTAATTAGGTCAAAGTTTAAATTTAAAACATGCAATACATATTCAATATGTCTTATGCATAATTAAATTAAATTACTATGGCATAGATTCAAAACATGTGTTGTGCGGTTAAGCCTTTGCTACTTATACCATTCTGTTTGGGCAGTTGTGGAACCCCTAGGGTTGGATCGGTTGCCCGGGCAGCGGAAATGGGTCTAACCCATAGATATCAAGGATAAGTGTATTTTAAAATATTTTTATGTAAAACTACATTTCGATGCGAGTCCGTAGTAAAAAACAAGGACCTAATCGGAGTCCGGAAGCCCCGAAACGGAGAAAAATAAGTTTTAGTATGAATCAGGTCTGAGAGTCGCGAGGAAAATGCTTGCCACTAAAATAGTTGAGAGCATGCTGAACATGAACCGCGATACATCGCGACGCAAAAGGGTTTGTGTCGCGATGCGCAACTTTGTGTCTCGACATAAGAAGGTTTGTATCTCGACGCAGATCATGCAGTGAGTGATTTTTCATTTCAAAACATTACCAAACACTTCCAATTTTCTCCCAATACTTCAAATACACATAAAATCCAATTTTAACTTCATAACCACCATCAACACATGTTTTACAACTAGCATATATGTATTCTAAATACTTATATGCATTTATTCGAATCTAATCACAAACCGTTTTAGAATCTCAATTAGAAATATCTCATGAACAATTCTAGTTCACTTAAAGGTGGTCAAGTGAATCTAGAATGGTAGCCATAGCTCTAAGCTTTAATCTAGAGTTCCAAACTCTTATTAATTGTTTCATGTCCAACATGAACATCTTTGACCTAATACATAAACATGTTGTGTTTATACCTCTAAAGTATCCTAAAACAATTGTTTAGCCTTATTTCAACATTAAGCTATGTGATCATGCATCTAATACACAAATGAACATAGTTTAATAGAAGATCAAACATTACCTAGTAAGCTTGATGCAAGATCCAATCTACTTCTCCTTTGTTGAAATCGTCGGAGAACCTCCAAGGTGTGCAAGCTTGACTTCAAGATTCAACCTTGATTTCCAATGCTAGCAAGCTTCACTTTAAGATCTAATCTTGATTTCTCCTAATTGAAATATTTTAGAGACCTCACAAGCTTCTCTAAACACTTCTCTAACTTAGGCTAATCTCTCAAAAATTACTTTTGTATAGCTTACTCAAGCTTTTTCTTATGCTTATACTTGTTCTTTTTCTTGTAATTAAAATCTTCCTTAATCTTGCTATTTATAACAAAACTTAGGTAATTTTTAATTAATAAAAGTTTTAATCAAATTTTAAGTGGGCTTAATCTAATTTTTCCAAATATGTATAATTAGGTGTGACTAATCTTCATTGTCTCAGACTTTGATTTAATCCAATTAAATCAAACTAAGTATTAGGAAATGGATTAGTTAAATATTTTCCACTTTGATTTAATCCAATTAAATCAAGTCAAAACCACCTATTATTACATACTTACAATTATCATAATATCCTCAAATGGTAGAGATAATTATGATTTTACAATTAAGCCCTTGTGTAATTATTGAATTAATCCAATTAGGTCAAAGCAAATAATCAATGATATCCAATAACACTTTATTATCTTAGTTGATAATTATAATATTGAATATTATCTTTTATCAAAAATAAATCGGCTTCCCAAGTGCTCAACGAGTACACTTCATATTGGGACTCTCTAAGTTCAGACATGTTCTTCATATAAGCCTAGCTAATATGTATGCTATTCGGCCACCTCCGAATTTGAGAAGAACACGAACAACCTTTATGAACTATACAAATCGATGTCATCACATATGTTTAATAATCCCTCTGTCGTAGGATATCCGAGTTATGCTTAGGAAACATAGAATACATTGTCAACTTTCCAAGGTGCACATCTCATGTTGACATGTCCACGATTCTTTACAACTGATGCGATCCACCCTAGGTGATCGGATTTGGCCAAAGTCTTTAAGAATCATGACTTTACTTACATGGATACTTAAATCCCTTATGGTACATGTACGGGCTAACAGATCCTATCTTGCTTCGCACTTGATAACTGGGTGCATCGGTCCACACCCAACGAACATCTAGAGGCCAGACCATGAAAGATTTCTGACATACATGGCATCAAAGTGTGGAGGATCTCACACAAAATCAATGTTATCATATAGTCAAAGGATTACATATGCTACTCGACTCAGGAGATTCCTATTGACGGTGGTGTGTACTTCCACTATTAGGAATCACCTATGAGTCATTCAGTATTCGCTTCAACGAATACCCACATGTCTATTTGAGTTTCCAAAACTCATGTTACATCGGGTTAAACCATTGGAACTCCAATTCCAATATGCAACATGTGTTAGTCTTCTAGATTATATGAATTCGACCGTATTCCAAAACCAACGACTATGAATATTTACTTTAAGAATAGTTTACACCTAGTGTCAAGACTATTCTAAAGTCGATGTCATTCTTAACATCAATCTAATACGCATAATGACAATACCATTATAAGGTATGAAATAAAAAATGTAGTTATTTTATTAATAAATAATAAAATGTACAAATCGGATTGGCACTCCAAGCACCAACTCCATCAGATTTTAATTGCCAATGAAGTTGTGGATTCGGTAAAAAGGAAAAAATTGATGGTATCCTTTTGAAACTTCACTTTGAGAAAGCATTTGACTCATTTTCATGAGATGTTATTGATCAATCTCTTTTGGAAATGAGATTCAGTAATAAATGGATAGGTTGGTTCAATCAGTGTATCTCTACGACAAGTGTTTCGGTGATAGTGAATGTCTCTCCAAATTATGAATTCCTTATAGGTAAGGGTCTTAGGCAAGGTGATCATCTATTCCCCTACCTTTTTTTGATCGTTGCGTAAAGCCTCAACATTCTTATTTCTAAGGCAAAAGAGATATATTTGATTAAGGGTATTTTTATTGGCAATCTGGGAATTGAGGTCCCACATCTTCAGTTTGCGGATGACACTCTTATTTTCACTAAAAAGGATCTCGATTCCCTTCTCAACATAAGAAGAATCCTTCGATGTTTTGAGCTCTAAAGATCAATTTTCAAAAAAGCTCAATCATTTGCATCGAAGGTATTTCAATCTATTTCATTTATATTTTAAGACGCGTAAGTGTATTTGCCTAAAAATCGAAGGTATTCTTAGAAAAAAATTTCGGGCTGGATCTTTTGAGAAAAAATCTTTATACAATGTAAGCTGGGAAGTGATTAAAAAGCCTTTTAAATATAGGGGATTGGGAGTTATGGATCTGAAGTCGAAGAATTTGGATTTATTGTATAAATGGCTTTGGAGATTTGCAATTGAAGAAAACTCTTTGTGGAAGAATGTTATTTGTGAGAAATATATTGGAAGCTCTGTTGATTGCCTCTCGACTGTTATTGTGGATTTATAGATTTTGGCCTCTTCAATGGGTATATGGAAGCATCAACTGAATTTCTGTATTGGTAACGGCAATTGCCTTTAAAAAGTCTTTATACCTTTTTTTCAGCTGGGTATCAATAAAGACGCATTGGTTTCTGATTTTATTCGGGATTATGAAATGGAATCTGCTGGCGTCGTCGATTACGAGTATCTGAGAAGATAGACTTTGACTCACTCTTGACTCTGATACATTTCAAGCCGATATCAGTTTTTGAAGATGACTTTGTCTTGTGGTCTACTTCTCCTTTAGGTATCTTCTCGGTCAAAGCTTGTTCGCATTTTCTATTTATGAGCAATTTCTCTCCCCAAGCATGGAAATTCTCTTTCATATGGAATATTGTGGCTCTAAAAAAAATCCAATGTTTTTGTTGATTAATGCTTCTTGGTAGAATTCCTACCAAAGACTTTCTCCATAAAATAGGAATTTTGGATTTTAATTCTTTGAACTGTGTTTTTTATGATTGATTGGGACATAGAAACAATTAATCATCTTCTCCTTTCATATTTGTTTGCTTGGAAAGTGTGGTCTTGAATTATTGGTTGGTGGGATGTTGATTGGGTATTTCCAGATAACCCGACTTTATTGATTGAATCTATGAATCTTTTGTGTTATGGAAGAAAATTATCAGATTTTATGTATATCTTATTTATGACTACATTTTGGTACATTTACCTCGAAAGAAATCAACACATCTTCAACGATAAACCTTCTGATCTTATCCAAACTTGTGAGAAGATATCAGATCTTATTTTTAGGTGGTTATCTATCAAATATGAAGAATTCTCTTCTTCTTGATTTAATTTGAGGTTATCTCCTACTTTAGTTAAATCCTGAATCTCTTTTGATTGAATTTTTTTCTCTCTTCTCTTTCTATGATTAACTGATATTGTAATGCTAAATGTCTCGGTATTGGTGAGTCTTTTTATTAATAATATTTCCCCCCTCTTTATTAAAAAAAAAAAAAACATTCATTTTATCGTTTTTTTGTTTATACTTTATATTATCCTAGTAGATTCTTTTTTATATATTGCCAAACAAGAATTAACTCTCTTTATTATCTCTGCTTCTGCATGCAACAACAACAAATGCCCTTATCACTTAAACTTTATAGATTTATAAATTTTGTTTCTATTCTCACATTTGCATGTGAATGTACTTTCCCGAAGTGCATGTCACGTGAGTTTATTTATATACTAGCCAGTCACAAGAATCCTATAACTTTGTAAAATGAAAGGTTAAAGCTCATAGATTAGCTAAATATATATAGGGATATCAATGAGTCGAATATGGTATATGGAGATGTCAATATTTATATTTAATCTGTTCAAATAACGGGTATGAAAATCGTTTAATTATCCACCCCTAATGTATTGAGCCCCACAGCCCCAGTGAGGGTCTCCATTCACACGAGGATTTTACCTCTATATGAACGAGGATACTAATACACGTACTCAAACCATTCAACCAACAGTTATAAAAAAATTTCTCTTACTCGCCCCTAATATACGGGACCTCATCCCCACGTGAATTTTTATCATCCCTAAATATGCCGTTAGCAATCTTTTTTTTAGTCTGGATTGAGAAAATTCCAGAAAATATATAATTTGTTCTCTTTGATCAATGAGGTTCATTTCTCTCAAAAAAATAATCTCTATGTGTATCTCCGGCTAGTACCGGTATCAAGGTCATTGAAATTAAAATTGTAAATATGTATTTGAACTTGAAATTTATACTATTTAACTTGAATTTAATACATGAATTCAAGTTTAATAACTATTATTTCAATTTCAATACTTCAATACTGATACAAAAAATGTGCCCCTCTACGTAAGATAATTTACATTATGAGACAAAAAGTTGAGTATAAAAGTAATTAGTGAATCAAAATGTTTAATTTAAAGAAGTGGAAAATTTGAAAGTTTATGTTCAAGCAATGTAGATGTGTACGTGATCACTTGTCATGTAGTTTAAAATTTTCAAAAATCAAAAGTGGTGAAGAATGTCACGAGCAACATTTCTGATTTCAGAAATGCTTTTTGGTTGCATGATTGGGCACTAAAATATATAAGTTTCTAATTATTTGAGGCTATTTTGTTTTGTATTTTGTTTTATTTTGTCACATGATATGCTATATACAAATAGAATAATGATAAAATGAGTAGACACAAAGACGTGTACAGCTCAGCAAATGCAATGCCATGTAACTCACATTAATGGCTTGCCAAGTAATAGAGGGTTGATTAATTAAATTTTAACCATGCAAATTGATTTGTGCTTTTAAATTAATTAAAAGCTTTTAATTACTCTATTGCTTTTGGGTTTTAGAATGTGCTTTGCGTTTTGTACCATAAACATATCATATAATAATGTAATTAAACATGTGAATATGAACATTATCAAATCCTAAAAGGAATCTTCTCAATATTCTCCTACTTTCTTGCAACCAACTATTCCTCAAGAAATGGCAATTAAGTATTTGATTATATATTAAGGTAAGAATATACGAACCTACATAAATGCTTTTCTACACAATAATTTCTCAATCAATCATCAAAATTTGAAAATTTAACTGCTAACAATAATAATTGATTGATATAAGAATAAGGTTTCAGAACAATTAGGGTTTATAATAGTTAGTGTAGGATGGTGTAAGTGACCCGACCATGGTTTCGATTCCGAACTGGTTGGAATCGGACGGTTCCGATTCCAACCAGTTCCTGGGGCATTTTAGGTATCACAAAATATTCCAAAAATGTATAAATATGGTTCATTTTTCATTTTTTCAACACACCAATTCTCAATTCTCAATTCTCTCAATTTCTACAATTCTCTCATTCTCAATACTCTCATCTACAATTTCTCATTCTCAATTCTCTCCTTCTTTAAAATTTCTTTAACAAAAAATACAAGCTCATCTGAGAACACCATGTCAAATGTGCCAACCCAAGAGAGCGGCCCTAGTATCGGTACACAGAAAAGAGAAGTTAAGTCTCGTTCCTCCGATATTTTCAAAATTCATTTTCATTTAGTCCATACTAAAAATGAAGGTACGAGCAATATGCAACTATTGTAAGGTTTCTTACAAATTTACTGGTGGATATGGCAATATGATCAAACACTTGGAAAGACATCATGCCGCTGAAATTAGACTTGATACAACGCAAACTCAAATGACCAGGTACACATCATCTAGTAGAGGTACGAGTTCTTTAGATTTATTTGAATATTCAAATGCTAAAAATAAAAAAGAATTTGCTAAATTAACTTGTATGACACATCTTTCTTTAAGTTTTGGTGAAAAAATTATTTTTACTAATTACGTTCAGAATGCTTTAAATCATGATGCTTGTAGAATGAATAGAAATACAACAAAACGTCAAATTCTTAAATTATACAAAGATGGTAAAATTATTTTAAATGAAACATTTAAAGATATTAAAGGTCGTTTTTCTATTTATTTTGAAATTTGGAGTGACCATTGACGAACACACTCATACATGAGTGTGACTTATCATTGGATTGATGCATCATGGAACATGCAAAAATGACTTATTGCATTTAGAGTTTTTGATGAACAACTTACTGCACAAAATATTTATAGAATGATGAAAATAATTTTTGATGAATTTGATTTATTAGGTAAAATTTTAACAATTGGTTTTGATAATGCATCTGCAAATACTGCATCAATTAAAGATATAACAGAAATATGCGAACCAAATTTAGGGGGTCGATTTTCTCATGTTCGTTGCACATGTCATGTCCTTAATTTATGTGTTCAAGATGGTCTGACTAGTTTAGCACCTTTCATTGATCCTATTAAGATTTCATTTAATTGTATTTGGTCATATTATCAAGTTATGAGAGAATGTGGCAAGTTTTGTAAATTAAATAGTATTAAAGAGATAAATTTTTCATGAGATGTTCCAACACGTTGAAATTCAACTTATTTTTTTATGTCAAGCATTCCAATACAAAGATGCATTATGTAGTTTTTTTCTCAACATGTTCAACATATCACACTTTTCCTAGTCAATGGGATGTTTGTGAATAAAATTTAGATATTTTAAAAGTTTTTAATGATGCTACAATTGTTTTTAGCAGAGTTTATTATCCTACAGCACATTTATTTCTTGTTGAAAGTTTGAATATTGTTGGTACCCTATCGGAGCATGTTGAAAGTTCTGATCCCAATGATATTATTTTGCTTGAAGTTATTGTTGTTATGAAACGAAAATGGTTGAATTATTTTAGAGACATTCCATTACTTTATCTTATTGCCACGATTTTTGATCCTAATTTAAATTAGAAGGTTTGAATAGTGTCTTACATGCTTACTATTAATATTTAAAAATAATAGATGAAATTGATATTACAAGAATAATAGCTAAAATGAAAATTGATTTAATAGATTTATTTAATGATTATGTTAGTAGATATAACTTGCAATCAATAGGACAATCTAGCAGTAACGAATCTGTAATACAATCAAGACTTAGCGTATGTGATCATTGGTTACTACAACGAAATAAAAAAATATATGGAAAACACGACTAATAACCCAGAATTAGATAATTATTTATCTACCAATTTCGAGTTTCCTACTGAAAATTTAGTGAGTAAAAATTTTCAAGTCCTTGACTGGTGGAACCGACATCAAAATATATTTTCTGTATTATCAATTATTGCTAAAGAGTTACTGGCAGCACATGTTTCCACCATTGCGGTTGAGCAAGCCTTCAGCATAGGAGGTAGTATATTAGAAGCGAGATGGTCTTCATTACATCCAAGCACTTTAGAAGCAATAGCATGTGTGGATGATTGGACCTGAGCTGATCTGAGGGAACAAGAAGATGCCCCCGATGACTTTAAAGACTTGTTCGACAATGCATATGCAAGTGCAAGCGGAACGGGAGCTGAATGATCAACATGCACTTATGATAATGATGATTGATCAGTAAATAATTGTAAATTTCAATGATGAACTATCTTAAAATTATAATGGAACTACGTAAGCTTTGATTCCGCTCACCCTGGAGGATACATAAGCAACTTAAGTTTTTAAAAATTTAAGTTCAAGCTCTATAATTTAATAATTTTAATTTTTTTGGATAAAAAATTTTATTTGTAATTCAATGTAATCTAATTTCAAATTCATAATTTAAATAAATTTTTTAATATCATATTTTTTAAAAATTCATTATTAAAATTAAAAAAAAAAAAAAAAAAATCTGAATGGAACCGGAACCAAATTCCTGTTTGGTTTCGGTTCCACACTCGTGGAACCGAGAACCGGTCGGTTCGGAATCAAACCGGACCGGTGGCCAGGTTTAGGTGTATGAGTAATATATATTTTATGTATTCAAATTACATTGTCTTAGAAAATAATTTTATAGTTTCTTATCTGCGATCTTATATAATTACTCGGAAAGTAGTTAAAAAAAATACTAGTGCAAGTTAGTTAAAAAAATATAATAAATTGACATATAAAATCAAAATGTGTTCATATAATTAAATATGCATATCGGTTCTCTAGTGTAAACGTCCACATGTATATATGAGGCTATACAATACTATTGTATAATCCTAATTTAATATTATATTGTAGTTAGACAACATTGTCTTACTATAAATTAATAGTAATGCCTTGTAGTTAGATAATAGTATTTAGCTTCAAATATCTATATTTTAAAACAAATATGGTAGCACAAATTTTTTCAACATTCAATTATCAAATTACAGATAGATTATTAGTTTCTATTTTTCTTGTATATCTACAAGCAATTTATTAACTCAAATTCTTATGAAAAAATAACTGAGATGTCTCCATGATTGGTTAATTTTTAAAGAATTATCAATATTGTATTGTTGGATTCGATTCAGTGTTCAGCTGTTTATATATATATATATATATATATATATATATATATATTATATATATATATATATATATTATATAGATATCTCTACTTCTTTAGTTATTGTGATTTATAGTTGTTGAATAATAATTTATATGTATTGAATCTTAAATATTCAATTTTATTAATACACGTGATAGAATATTAAAAAAAATTAACATAAATAAATTCAGTACTGGATCTAAATTCAGTATTGTTAATTAGCTGGTAGATTAATATGGAGGCTATACAAAAAAAGCTAGCCAATGTGAGGAAATACGAAATGGACAAGCTCCAAAAGTGTGAAGACAAGCAATTCCTAATTGCTTACCTGTTTAATTTGTATTTTTTCGAAGCTTTTTCGTTGTATCATCATATCGATAAGCATCCACCTTCGACAAAAATGCTCAACTTCAGTATTATTTGTCAAATTTTGAATCATGTGGTTCAACGTTTTATCACAACTTGTATACATAATGCCAGAGATCAAACTGCATAATTCAGTAATCTTTATGTATATATAACCTCTAAAAAAAAAAAAAAAAAAAAAATTAATTAGACTGCATGCATCATTTTTCTTCAATATAGTAGTTTTCCAATGCGGACTTATCCATCTTTTTAAAACGGGATAATGTAGATAAAATTAGGGTTTAGTTTTTATGCATTTATTTTTTCTTGTATACAGTTTTTGTTATTCTGCCACCTTAGTTTATTATTATAGTCTGTTTGGCATGTTATTTAAGCAATAACATAGTCCACATATGGCACCTATCAAGATCATATTGTAACGTGCACATAATACTCTGGGTAATCGGGGTGTACGGGTTAGCTTACGCGCACGTCGATTAATAACTAAGATCTGTGTTTCGTGTCCTCAGAAGTTTCCCAGCACAGATCAGATTAGTCGTTGTCTTTTTACACCATGAGGTATGACCCCAATGAAATGTATCTAGTAAGATTCAAACCTTAACCTCAAGGGGTTGCCTCAGTGGTAAAGACTTTGGGCTTGAGTGGTTTGCTCCCTCTCAGGTTCAAGGTTCGAATCCCACTAGATGCATTTCCTTGGGGCCATGCCCCCTGGTGTGAAAAGCCAGCGACTTACCCTGATCTGTATTGGGAAACTTCTGAGGGCACGGGACACAGGTCCCGAGGTTTAGTCGAGGTGCGCGTAAGCTGGCCCGGACACCCCGGTTATCCAAAAGAAAAAAAAATTCAAACCTTAAATTTGAGAGAGAACAAACCACTCAAGTCCAAATCCGACAACCCTTGAGGTTCGCACATAATACTCTTATAATATGTGTTGACGGCTGATTTTGGTCTCAGGGCAATATGGGAATATTACTCCCGAGACAATCCTCCCTCAATAGTGAATTTGTTTGGTTATGGGGGACCAAAAACAAACTTAGCAAAAGACAGATAAATACGCCAATCGACAAGGAGATTTAACGTGGTTCGGCGGATCTTGGTCCGACCTACGTCCACGGGCACAAAAAAGATGATACTTTTATTATTCAAATACGCTTCCCAGACCGTTCTTTGTGTTTTACAAGTCAGAGCTTGGTGATTCTGATCCCTATATTGGTTCTCTTTTATTCTCCTCCTATTTATAATAGTGCAGAAATCAGATTCCTTCTTTTACAAGGGTTTCCTAGTTGAAACAATTTCCCTTTCCCATAAGGATTCCTAGTCAAAAACTACATTTACTTTCTTTATCATACTAGGACATTGACTTACTAGTTTACCCCATGAAAGTAGGATAACTTGTCATCTTATCCGTAAAAACATGATGTCTTATCTTCCTGAGCACGCCTCGTCATGTGCTCGGTCTTCATGAGGTCGGTCACAATGGTATTCTGAACTAAGAATGCTGTTACCGATCTAATAATTGCCCGGTCATCTGAACCCAAGTGCTCGGTTACCGATCATAAAGTGCTCGGTCACTTACTGTTTGGCTCTTAGTGGTCGGGTCGGCATTAATGATCTTGACTGAGAAGTGAATTACCTTTTTTACCCCTGTCGTGCTGCTTAAATAACATAGTGTCTGAAAACACCATCAACATCTGTCCCCTAGTTCTCGGTTCCGACGAGTATGCGAGTTGGTGCCAGGAACTATATAAAGATGGTGTGCTGATCGCCTTGCTGGTGGTCGCTCCAGAAATCACAGAGAAATTGCCTTCACCATCAATTAAGTCTTCTGTTTCTATCTTCATGTCCTTGGTTATTTGGAGATGCTGACCCTATTCAGAATGATTCTCCACCTCAAAGCAAATTGCTTACTTGGGTCGTTCCATAAGGAGATGAAGTTCCTCTTGTTGTCCAAACTAAAAATGAATCCTCCTCTGTAATATCTGTACCAGAGATTTAGAGGTCTTGACCCCTGACTGATCCAATCTTGATTGTGAGGAGAAAATTTTACCTCTTAGCTAACGATGATGTGCTCGGTGGCATGTGATCATGTCTCGAGCTGTGAGAGATGCTCGGACCTGGGGGAATGTTACGTCCCCAGTCCGAAGGACTGACTCGGTGGGACGCAACCCGACCCCGAATGAAGAGAGGCACTTGGACCTGGGGGAATGTTACGTCCCCAGTCCGAAGGGCTGACTCGGTGGGACGTACCCCGACCCCGAGCTGAGAAAGGCACTTGGACCTGGGGGAACGTTACATCCCCAGTCCAAAGAGGTAGACTCGGTGGGACGTAACCCGACCCCGAGTGAAGAGAGGCACTTGGATCTGGGAGAATGTTACGTACCCAGTCCGAAGGGCTGATTCGGTGGGACGCGACCCGACCCCGAATGAAGAGAGGCACTTGGACCTGGGGGAATGTTAAGTCCCTAGTCCGAAGGGCTGACTCGGTGGGACGTACCCCGACCCCGAGCTGAGAAAGGCACTTGGACCTGGGGGAATGTTACGTCCCCAGTCCAAAGAGGTAGACTCGGTGGGACGTAACCCGACCCTGAGTGAAGAGAGGCACTTGGACCTGAGGGAATGTTACGTCCCCAGTCCGAAGGGCTGACTCGGTGGGACGTACCCCGACCCCGAGCTGAGAAATGCATTTGGACCTGGGGGAATGTTACGTCCTCAGTCTGAAGGGCTGACTCGGCGGGACGTACCCCGACCCCGAGCTGAGAAAAACAAAGTGGCCTCGGCGGAACAAAATCCAGCCCGAGCCGATTAGTCAAGTGGCCTCGGCGGAACGAATCCAACCCCGAGCCGATTAATCAAGTGGCCTCGGCGGAATGAATCCAGCCTCGAACAGATTAATCAGGTTGGACTTATTCAGAAGGGAAATGAATCAACCTTTTGAAGCCCTACTGAGTCCGGAACTGGCGTCCCCCTACCAGACCAGAGGAAAACGAAAACAAAACTTTGAAAAATAAAATTAAAGGGCGGGGGCGACTTAGCGCTTGTCCCAAAATAAAACGTTTCGCAAGTATAAACAACAACACGGATGCCTCAAAACAGTGTCCTGCCCGAGGTCTCCAAAACACAATTCTGAATCTTTCAATTCAGTGTCCCGACGAACCAGGAGTTGGATCAGGAGAGCGTTTGAATGGTAAGGGCACATCCTCTATACGTCGGGTCACTGTGGAGCCTGTGTATTATACGAGGGCTCCTCATTACCACGCTGGAGCAGACACACGCTACAGGTAGGGGTGGGCATTATCGGATTCGGATCGGATGGGACCGAATCCGAATCCGATCCGATCCGAAATGCCCACGATTGTTTGATTCGATCGGATCGAATCATGTTATCGAACTCGATCCGAATTCGAATCGGATCGAATCGGACCAATTCGATCCGAAATCATCCTATTTCGGATCGGATTGGTCCGATCCGATCCGAATTCGGTGGGTTTGAGTCAAAAAAATCGAGCGGATCGGATCGGATCGGATAAAATCTGATCCGATCGAATTTTTTTTTTTTTAATATATAACGACATCGTTTTGCATATTAAAAAAAAAATTCGATCGGATCGGATCGGATAAAATCCGATCCGATCCGAAATTCGTCGAACCGGACCAACAAGATTCGATCGGATTTACAAATCGAATCGGATCCGATCCGATGCCCACCCCTAGCTACAGGGGCGTAACGCATCTCCGTGCTGCGCCTCTCTTGGATCCAAATGATGAATGGATCAAAGAGTGTCCGGGATACTAAGGGTATATTCCTCCTTAGGTCCGGCATCACTGAAGTTAGCAATCGTCACGGGGGCATCATCATCCCCGTGCTATGCTTTCCCACGAATCCATTACATCGGGTAAGTGAGGATCAGAGAGTGTTCGAAACATTAAGGGCACATTCCTCCTTATGTTCGGTAACACTGGAGTAAGCAATCGCTACAGGGTATCATCCATCCCCGTGCTATGCTTCTCACGGATTCTATGCATCGAGTATGTCCCTGAATATTCTGAGGACCTCGAGCTAAAGAGACATTTGGTTCTGGGGGAATGTTCCGTCCCTAGGCCAATAAGCACGACTCGGTGGGATGTAACCCGACCCCTGAGTCGAATAGTATAGCAGCCTCGGCGGAATGAGATCCAGCCCCGAGCCGATGAAGAGGCCTCGGCGGAACGAACTCCAGCCCCGAGTCGATTGTTGAAGTGGCATCGGCGGAACGAACTCCAGCCCCGAGCCGATGATTGAAGTGGCATCGGTGCCAACTGTCCTCTGTAATGGGCGTTGAGTATGTCCCCCGTTTGAAGATGTCCGGATACTCTTTTAGACATTCTAGTAGGCTCTGTCTCAGGGTCTTGTCCAAGCCTCCCTATATCTTTATGTTTTTTCCCGGTCGGAAAAGTTTTATCCCTTATAATTCCTCAGCCGCCGTTAGCCGGGCTATTCTGTTTGGCCGAGGACTAGGATCTCCACTGGCTTTTCCTCCGTCTTCATTCCTCTGCCGTTTTTTGGTACCCTCCTCAATGCAGAAGGTTTCTCGTGAGAGAGTTGCAAAGCAGCTGCGGGCTGCCTTCTGACTCCGCATGCGATCCCGATCCCTTCCCGGGTGTCTCCTGTATCTGTTTTGAGGTTTGTCCTCCACTTGGACATCTCTTTTTTTTAACCAAGATTTTACCTCGCTATTTGGGCCGCCATGTCGCCTTCTGTGATCTTCTTTATGTCTGTTGCGCCGGGTGCGATGTTCCTTACACCTTGGAATCTCCCGCACAGTTTCGTCGTACTCTGTGTCTCATCTTCTAGTGTAGCGGAGACTATCATAAGAGGAATCTGTCGAACGTCTCTCTTTTTCTTCTTCCCATGTGTCTTCTGCTTGTGAATCTTCTTCCACCACTATGGATTTTATCCCGTAAGTCCTCATCCTCCTAGGTCCATCGTCCTCACTTGTATCCACAACCCTCTTTCCATCTGCTATCTCTCATCTTCTTTGATTAGCTCTGGTTTCAGGCTTCTCGCGGTTCCCCTCTTCCATTCTCTCCAGTCGGTCCATCATGATTTTTAGGAGGGCCTGACTATCCTCTTTGTCCTTCCTTATGCTTTCTTCTATCTTCTTCATCCAATCTGTGGTCGGATTCCCCGACGATTGGTGATTTCCGCCTTCTGCCATCGTCTTACTGCGCGAACCGCTTTTTGTTGAGTTCCCCACAGACGGCGCCAACTGTTGACGGCTGATTTTGGTCTCAGGGCAATATGGGAATATTACTCCCGAGACAATCCTCCTTCAATAGTGAATTTGTTTGGTTATGGGGGACCAAAAGCAAACTTAGCAAAAGACAGATAATGCGCCAATCAAACAATAAGATTTAACGTAGTTCGGCGGATCTTGGTCCGACCTACGTCCACGGGCACAAAAAAGATGATACTTTTATTATTCAGAGAAGGGGAGAAGATCGTTCCCATTCTCCCTTTTTTTTTATTTTTTAGATTTTTATTTTTAATTTCGAAAAAAAAATTGAAAACGGCGTCGTTTTGGTAACAATAACGGTGAATTTGTAACAGAGTCTTGAATTGACAAAAATTGAAAGTTAGAGGACTGAATTGACAAAACTGAAAGTTACATGACTGAATTGACAAAACACGAAAGTTAGAGGGTCAGTTTTGCATTTTTGCCTTAATAGAAAACAATTTTTTAGCTTGAAATTCCTATTTTAATTTAGAATGCGACTTTCAATTTTATAAATTGAAATAAACAGGTACACACCAGTATCTGTGATTGAGGACATATGACATATGTAGTTATATTAAATATAATTATCATTTATTTAATAGTTTTTTAATATCTTAACATGTGTGGTATGATATTATTGGGTTGTTATATGGATAGTAGCAGAATCAAAGCCACCCTCAAATAAATAAATAAAATCCCTATTTTATATAAATTTAAAATTTACACACTTATATTTTTACATAATTTTGTAATATTTTACATAATTTTAGGATTCTCCATTATGACCCATATAGTTGGCTTCTTTAATTTTATAAATTTTATGTTTTAATTTAGCCAATTTTATAATTTCTATATTTTGGTCTTCGTCGAACTAAAATCATAATTCCGCCACTATATATGGGTGACATGGTACCATTATTACATTATAGGAATTTTTATGATTGAGTTAAAGAGTTAACTATAATAAGTAGGTTATAGAAGCTGAAACCCTAGGAAGGGGAAGAAAATATGGGAAAGGCAAGAGACAAGGGTTGGAGCAGAGTTAGCGTATGGAGAGTATTGTTTGGTTGTAATGATTAATGGTCACACGTGAATATGTGGGTACGTGATTTGTCTTTCTGGAATGGAGACAATGCTGGAAGCAAGGAGCCAACTCCTAACTTACTCCTCTGATCATCTTTTGTTCATTACATCTCGTGACATTTTCATCAGAGATCGATGCCATCTATTCCTTGCTAGCTACCAAAACTCTCTGCTAAATTCTGCATCAAGACTAATTTGGTTTTATGGGTCGTTTAATTAGGATTAAGATATTAATCATTGTTGTGAAAGCAACATAGGACCATATATATATGTTGAGGAATAATGGAATATATCTCACATCTCGACTGAGATATATGAATGAACTTGAAATATAAATATTGAACAATTTTCTAATTCCAAGTTAATTTTTAGGTTGGGTTGAGTTAACATGGCATGTATCTCATCAATTTCAATGCTCTTAAGAAAGACAAGAGGTTTGTTCATGGCCAATTGTTGGATATGCATTTGAACTTTGAGTACTTATAAGACCATCAAAATCGAAAACAATGCATTCTCAGGATATAGTAATCAACCATTGATTCGACTTTTCTCATTTTAAAGGAAAATGGTTCAATCCACTTTTTGGGTAACTAGAATATCAGATGAAATGTTAGCCGCATCATACTTGGCCTTAATTTTAGATGTGAGTCTTGAAAAAAGTTCAAAATTCTCTATTGTTATGAGTTTTTCCTGAACAAAAATATAAACTTCTTATGATGTGTGGGTATGGTAATTGAGAATATCATAAACATTCTTATCCGCATTACAGTTTAACTTAATCCAAAAGTCGGATCTCAAAAAAGATAAAAGATTTTCTTCTATTCTAATTTTATCCTGAGAAAAATATATATGCATATATGATTATCAAAAATGATGGCCCAACATACGAGACTTCTCATACTATAGGCTCTAATCATGATTTAATATGTACGCGGTTTTACCTTTTTTTATTTTTATAAAGAGACTGTTTCCTCAACTCGAACATGTGACATTCAAATCACAATAGAATAATCTTACTATTATACTCAGACTCATCCTTATCAAATACAAATACAAAAAATAATTAAATATTAACGGTTAACTTTAGAAGATTCTAAATTCTCATAAGAATCTCTAGCTCATAATATATGCATGGGAAAATCATAATTACTTATTGAATTAGACATCAATGCATGGAAAAATAATGATCTGAATTTTCCAAGGAAAAAAAGTTGATCAAATATCAAATTATCATTAATTAGATGATGAGAAGTGATTAGTGATGAGAAATGTAAGAAATTATGGCACGTGTGGAGAGAGAATGAAAGAGAGTGGAGTAGTCACTAAAAAGGCCCCGTGAGAATTGTTTGGAGGCATTCAAAACTAAAAATCCAAAATGGTTGCTTCTTCACTTCTTTCGATGGCTCACTCTCCCTCTCCCTCTACATCACGAGCTCATGATTCCCCCCAATTCCCTCGTTAACTATTCACCCATTCTCATTTTACTCTTCCCAAATTGCCCACTTGGCAAATTTTGTGAATTTTTTTTTTAAAAAAAAAATGAAAATTATCATATATCCACCTAAAATTAAATTTTAATTGAATTGATATTTCGCCTGAAAGATAATCAAGATATATTGTTTGATTAGAGGGACAACATTGTATATATAATAGGAAATAATATGAGGTTATTCAAAGAAAAAAGCAATTGCATTTCTATAGCTATAATTTGGAGGCAGAAATTATTAATTTTTTTCGACATTTGACAATATGAACAAGTTTATACAATGCCTAAATAAGATACCATTAATAAATTTATGATCCAAAAAATAAAAAGATGATGAATATGTATAAATATATATCAAGTTCAAAAAAAATGTTGAAAGCAATGTTATTGTTGTCTTTTTATTCTAAATGATAATTACGTTCTACTTGGAAAAATGATTAAAAAGGTCTCTTATTATTTATCGAAATTAACCATTTTTAACTTTAAAACCCACAAGAACCCCTTTAATCTAAAAATATTGAACAGCACAAAATACTTTTTGAAGGACAATTTGATATTTTTTTACACAAATCAGATTGTATTATGAATTATTAGAGTAATTCTTTAATATAACGGAAGTATAATTAATATGGTACCATCAACTAATAGACAAAAATAACATATATAATCTAATTACCATTTATTTAATAGACTTTTAATATATTAGCACGTGTGACAATATATGGGCGGTGAAATGGTACTTCCATTGGAAGAAATTTTTGAATTACTGCCACCAAATTCTATGCAAGAAATTAAGATCGATGAAGGGCAATGTGGTAAGTTAAGAAATTAAAAATGAATATTATTTATTTAGTAATGGAGAAACTGAGGCAGTCTTGTGCGAAGCAACTAGCAAGCAGGAGGATCATATAGATTTGAGAGCTCATATATATCCCCTCTATAAACAACAGCCTCATCAGAGCTTGCTTGCTCATCAGTCGATAGAAAGCTGATCAGCAAATTACATACAACACCACCATGGTTTCTAGGGAGCACAAGAAATCAGCATCACTGCATGAGAAGCTGCAACTTCTTCGTTCAATCACTAACTCTCATGCTGTAAATTCACTGTCCCTTCTCTGAAAGTCTTTACATTCATTGGCTTAATTAATCTTCTTAGCATCCATTGATACATTTAATACATATTATTTTTTGTTTTTTCTCTTTGTTTCGTCACTGCCCATTTTTGTGTCACGATATTTAGTATAATTCTTATAAGTTATTATCTTCTCACCATTCTTTCTCCACTTTATCCTTGGTTAATTTTATTCTTGAATCTCAATTAACTTCCCAAAAAAAAAAAACTATCAGTTCTCTGTCTTTGTTGAAGGTTTGTTTAATAAAAATATAATGTATTTTGCCCTCTTTTGCTTTTCTTAATAGCTTATATTCTTGGTTTTCGGGTATAAGAAATAGGGGAAAAAAGTGAAAGTACAAACTTGCATTCTAATAAAGAAATTGATAATATTTGTGATACTGGCAGCTGAGCAAAACATCAATCATAGTGGACGCATCAAAGTACATAGAAGATCTAAAACAGAAGGTAGAAAGATTGAATCAAGACATAGCAACTGCTCAAACTTCAAGTGACCAAAACGCATTGCCTATTGTACGTTTAATTATTCTTTAATTCCCTCAGATTATATAAAAATTATTCTTCCCAACAATTTTGTGATTGTTAATTTGTAAATATATTTTTTATTTTACAGCAAGTTAAAGTAGAAACCCTAGAAAAGGGTTTCCTGATAAATGTATTTTCAAAGAAGAGCTGTCCGGGCTTGCTTGTCTTAATACTCGAAGTCTTTGAGGAGCTGGGGCTTAATGTGCTGGAAGCTAGGGTTTCTTGTACTGATGCATTTAATTTACAAGCAGTTGGAGGAGAAGTAAGAGACCTGTTTAATTTCTTTTGCTTATTTATTCTGTTTCAAATAGTCTTTCAGACTGATCCTAAACCTCTAATAACTGTTAGGGTTGGTGCTCGGAGCGTCAATCCGGATCATATTTATGATCGATTCATGAATATGAACCATTACTTTTTCCAATGACAAATATGAGACGGTGGTTAACAAAAATTAATGTTTTTATATTTTGCAGAATGAAGAACAAGGTGAAACTATTGACGCACAAGTGGTGAAACAAGCTTTGTTGCAGGTTATTAGGGACTGGAATGACAGCAACTAATGAACATGAGTAATCAATCCTTTTGTTATATATAGCTTTTCCCCTTTCTTTAATTTCGTGTGTTGCAGGTTGGCAAATGTTTGTTTATTACCAAAAGAATATTTGATCTTCTTGTCAGTTTAAATCAAAAATTGAGTCGAAGATCTCAAATCCAAATTCAATGCAAGTATATATATCAAAAGGTACTAATATATAAGAACTCTCATGTTTGCCAAAAAGAAACAAAAATAAAATAAAACTAGTCGGGATTCTGATCGAGCTTTTCTTCCATGGATATATATGAAATACTTACTACATAATCATCTCATATGACATTATTGTCTACCTATTAAGGTGGTTCAAAAGACCGTCGACACAGACAATTGGTTGAGATCTCAAAATTTACTCTAAAATTAGGATTTCAAATTTAAAGAAATTTCAATTTATATATATATATATATATATATAACCTCATATTAAGAACTTTTTTATGATCACTAAAATTGGGACAACTTCTTGCCCATCATGAACGCACTTTGCAGCCTTGAGTTCGAGTAATAATATGTGATAAGAGTTGGTATTTAAAATTTTCTCATTCCTATCTAATTAAATCCTAATTATATAAAATAAACTAAAAAAAAAAACTCATTTGTCATTGTCACTTATTTCACCGATAATGAATTTAATTATGGATATCCAAAGTACTAACTTGTTTTTTTACACCAACTCTAAAACCAAGTACTAGCTGGTTAATTGTGGCCTTGTTTGTAATATACTTAGGATCCCTTTTGGCATTATAGGGTAATTAATAAATGAAAAGATCATGTTTGATTATGGCGTATTGGAAGTATCTCACCCTCGTCAAAAAAATTTGTATTCCTATGTAATAGGAGTCACGTGAAATAATATATATCTATATATATATATATATATATATATATATGTATTTATGTATATTACCAATGTGTGTATATATATATATTACCAGGCCAAATCGTACGTAGGCGAATTAATAATATACTGATGAGAAATTTTCTTTGTTTCACTGTAAATTAGGTTTATAATATTTTTAATTTTATATCATTTTTCCATCCAAAATTTTAAAAGTGTATCAATTTCCACCTTTTTAAAAATGAAAAATTGATAATTTTTTTTTTTTTTTTTTTTTACATTTTTTTAAGTAGAATATGATGTACTTTTATAACTTCTAGTAGAAAAATACATATTTTTACAACATCGGATGGAAAAATGATAAAGTCAAAAAGATTATAATATTTTTAGACTTTCACCTAATTTAGGGTGGATCAATTAACATTTTCTTCTATATGAATTTTTTTTAAATAATAATAAATAAATAGCATCTTCAATGAGCAAAGTATTAATGAAATAAACTCTTACATTTTAATTAAGTTGGCACTTAAAAAAATAATAATTGATTTTATTGATCAATGCATTATTGACATTACAGAAAACCCTCAGTTTTGCCACAATTGATTTATAATTCTAGTTGTCAAACTCCAGCAACTCTTCTGCTTTTGGCTTCCAACAGAAAAGCCCTTGTAATCTGCACACATAAATGCGGATTCTTTGGTCCAAAGCATTCATATTTACTAGAGAAAGCAATGTCGTCCATGTTCTTGACAATGAAGTTCAAAGCAGCATCCTTCAATATTTTACTTTTACAAGCATCTGAGATTTCCAGAACATCAAGAGCATTAGACGAATTCAAAGACCGAAGCATATGACGCTCGCTAAAATCCTGCAAGTATTGGATTGCATACTTATGTGCTGCAAGAAATAATGCATACACATGCCTCTCCATCTTATCAGCTGGCAAGCTCCCTGTGTAGAGAAATTCTAGAAGAGATTCAAGCTCTTCCTTATTTATTTCTTGGAATTTATAAGTCTCACTCGGTCCAGCCTTGCATCCATCTTCTGAATCTAGCATGTGCTTAAATATTTCTGATCTTGCGGCCTACATATCAATCTTACAAAATCATTTTTTGCAAAGAATTGCTAAAATAACAAAAATTTGCTCAACTCTTTGTGCTTGAATAATCAATAAATTAAGGAAAATGAAAATTCCCTTCGCAATAATTTGTTGTCCCCTCATATGATAAATTTCATAAAAAAAAATTATTCAAAGACGATAGGCAGAGTAAGATTTTTGATAATTTAACTTGCCCGAATATTGTTTAAATACCGTGTCGTCCAAGTGTTGTCTTTGACCAATCAAATGGTCAATTGACTAATGAAATGTACACAATTATTTAAAATATAAAGATTCATAATTTAAATAACTAAGTGTCAATCGATCTCCTTAATTAATGAGGAAGAGAGAGAGAGAGAGAGAGAGTTACAAGTAAGGCTTTGTGGGCAGGCAGGGGAGGGCCATTATCGCCAGGCATGAGTTGTATATCAGTGTGAATTTGTTCTCTGAATGCAGCACCAAATCCGCTGAGGAATGCAATTTTCTTATTCATCTCTTCTTCTTGTTCTTTCATACTACTCAACCATTTTGGTACGTTTGCAAGTTGCTGAGGCTACTAACAAAAATAATTATCTTGTATCAATATCAATTTCATCATGTAGTATGACATTCGTATAATTGTAACAGTCAGAGAATTGAACTAGAAATTTCTGAAATCATAAATTAAAAAAATTTAACAAACAAAAGCGATAGAAAGAATTTAAAGAACAAGAAATTAAATAGAGCTTGCCTTTGCTGGAGAAACAAGAGAATTGTTGGCTTTGTTATTAATATTATCATCTCCTTTATTACCTTCAAGCTTGTTCATCAATGTGATTATGCTTTTAGCTCCCTCATAACAAGCCCCACATATGGTGTTCCTCGGTGGCCTCAGCATAAATGGCATTGAGCTGCAAATTGAGCAATCCATTTTCTTCCTTCGCTTGCACTTTTTGTTACCGGAGCTTTAAAAAGATGAAGATGATGAAGAAGAAAAGGAGAAAGGGGAAATTATTTCTTTTGGGAATCTCAATTTAAAGTATGTAAATTTTCATTAATTGTTTATACTTAGGTTTTTGTTATATTTCTAATCCTATGATCTATTGTTTATTGGTTTGGTAAAGGAACTTCATGATTAATCATGATTGCCTATGCATGTAAATTATAAGGTGGACATATATATACACACACACACGTCACTCTTTATTTGTTTGGGGTGAGGGGAAGATTGTGAGTGGAAGGAAGGTGGGAAGTTAGGTAATTGGTGAGCATGTCTTTTGAGTAAGATTTAAATAATTTTTTTTTGAAATCGTTGGAAATTCTACCGCCAAATCATCTTTTTTTGACTGAAGTGGAGTTGATAAAATTTTCGACTGTCTTTTGCTCTTACAAAAAACACACTCCCTGAATTCGAATCCAGGACCTCAATGTGAGATCTTGAACCTTATACCACCAAGTTACGCTGCTTGGGGACAAGATTTATATTTTCTAATGTTTTTATCCATCAATTATTATTTCTCGATTTCTCAAATAGTCAAATAATAATAAACCAAAAACAACACTTTTTTTTTTAGAGATAGGAATCAGAAAGTTAGGAAGGAGAAAAGGACTTTCCAACCTATGAACAGCAAAGATGTTCAAGGCAAGCACGTCCTCGTTATAACTACTTTCTTGTCATTAATTAACTAATAAGTTTTTACAAGACCCTTGTTGCTTAATGATTAATAGTTTCTAGGGCCAGACTGGCCTGTCGCATTGTGGCTTATTATTGAAAAATGTGTCATCAATTTCTTGGTTTGTTAAAGATGTGTATGTGTATTAGTAGTATATATGATCATTTTCCAAGTTTGGTAGTCCAACAACAAAGCTATTTAGAAATAAATTGTCTTTGTTCTAAAGGGTTGATATATAGCTCAATTATTGATTAAGACTTGGAAGCACTACTAGAATAATAGGAATAACCAACATTTTAAAAGAAATCGGTTTACTAATTAAGCGATTTGGTAAGTAAAATATATCAGTTCTATTCAAATAAATATGAATTCGGTTTTAATCAAACCGATTTCATTTCACAAATATAAAGACATCGGAAATTAATAAAAATGCCGATTTCTATGACAATTCGAAAGACATCGCTTTTACGAATAACCGATGTCTTTCGAAACATTTATATCATCGGTTATTAAATTATCTAAAAAGAAGAAAGTTTTAACAACACTTGAATAGAAAACACTTTTGAAACCGATGTCTAAACTAATAGACATCGTTTAAAAACCGACTTCTTTATGCCTTATTGTAGTAGTGAAGTTATGTCCATTTGTGCTTTGGCTCTGATCTATAGGCTAGTTTTGAGAAATATACTGATTTTTTAAAAAAATTTAAGAAAATTATCATTTTTCAACCCGATAAATAGCGTAAATATTGTTTATCACAAAAAATTTGAACTCGTTGTCTTTTCCATTTGTAATTTAAAAATTATTCACTTTTTCGTTTTTCCACATGGTAAAGTGAAAAAGTATTAAAAAAATATTGATTTAATTTAAAGAAAATTATTTATTTTCCGCCTCATAAAAATAAAAAAATAAACACATTTGAAATTTCGATGAAAATAAAATGATTTCAAAATTTCGATGAAAATAAAATGATTTCAAAAGTTTCATGTGAAACGATTTATGTGTTACTGATCAGGAATGATAATTTCCCTTTTTATTATTTTAACAATTGAACCCAACTACCCGATACAACAATCTCTTAAATTGTATTTGTTAGGGGATCATGGGCCAAAGCTGGCACACAAGTAAAGTGAAATTGAGAATAATTGTTAATTCATGAGGTTTTGCCTACCAAATAACAATACAATAATAATAAGGAATCTTAGCCTACCATAAATCTTAACAATAAAATAAAACAACGATACACATATTTAACGTGGTAAAACCTTTAATGTGAGGGAAACATCAACGGGCAAAAGTAGAAGGATTTCATTATAGTAGAAAATTTTTTATAACCTTTTCTCTAAACACAATGAGTGAACAATCTCACACTCCCTGAGAATAGGAGAATTACAACTCTCTCACAAACTCTTAAGAAGAATAATATTTCTCTCTCTTAGAATACAAATGATTTGGTTGAGAATGGAATGAAGAAAATAATGAAATGAAACCTCTATTTATAGGCATGAGATTCATTATGTAAATAGTGAATTCTAATTTTTTATTATTTTCTTTTTAAGCATGTGGGACCCACTCACATAATTTGATATATATATTTTTTAATTATTTGCACTTTCGGTACAACCACCTTTGACTTTAACAATTCTCCCACTCGGAAACTTGATTGAGAACCAATCAGTTTCCATACCATCTGTTCTACTCTACCGTCTTCAAGCTGCTTACGTTTCTGCTAAGCCATAAGAGGATCTACACCATACAAACTTGTATGTATGGATAGGCTTGGTCATTATTGTTGGGGTTTTCGGCGAAGCGCGGTTCGGGCGAAATCGTAATTTAAAACTTTTTCAAATTATCGAATAAATTATTCAATATCTAATATGAATAATTTATTCATATTTTACCTAAACCTATTTATTCAATATCAAATAGTGACATAAATATAAAGGAAACGTCGCGAAACTTTTACGAAAAACGTTTTTCCGCAAAATCACGCACAACATGTTTTTGACCGAACCAGCCACCCAACACTTATGAGGACTGCCCAGGTCCACCCCAATAGTGTTAGGGCAGTTCATGGGCTGCCCAAACAGTGAAAAATTCACTGTTTGGACAACCGTCACCCGGTTGGCTCAAAAGTCACCCGGTAACGCCGTTTTTCACCGTTTTCGCTTATTTCAACTCCGAAACGATTTCCGGCAACTGTTCCAACACCCAAAACACATCCAATACATTCATAAGACATATTTTTCATCACAAAATATCAGATATTCCAAGTCTGAAACAAAAAACGAAATTGCCCATTTTTCATGCTTTAAATCCAAATTTTCAAGAATAATCCAATTAATCCACAACACCAATCAAAGTCACCACACATGAAGCACCGGGGAACAATTCTAGGTGTTACAAGAGTGGTCATAACACTCTAGAATGAAAATATTTCATCAAATGAACAAATTGGACAATAATATATTACACTAATTCCATCCAAAACTACTTCACACATGCATCAACACTTCCAATTCATCATCCACAACCAAAAGTCCCAATTTTTCAGAATTAAAGGAACCCTAGAACCTTTCTAGATAATCAAGAAACAAGAAACTAAATTTTCAAGCTTAGGGTTAAAGTAGATTACCTTTAATCTCTTGTTTCCTAAACTTTTTTTCTTGATTTTCCTCATTTCTTCATGGATTCTTCAAACCAATTTGAGACCCATTTTCTTTGATGAGTTTCGGCTATGGTGGTGGATAAAGGAATAAGGAAAACAAATTTTCTAATTAAAAGGGAAGTGACCGACTTTTAGGGAGTTTTTGGTCATTTTGACAATTTAATCAAATTAAATTACATTAAACTTTATGTTATCCAATCAAAATTGCACACATAAAGTATAATTAAATCATGCCATGTGAACCAATAATAATTGGACAAATTTCATAACATTTATGAAAAAAAAATTATTAATTAATCATTTAAATATTTAACAATTAAATATCCAAATAATCAATTAATATAATTATTATTATATATATGTATTTTTTATTTACAATAAATAACAAATACATATTTATGGCATGTGTCAAAATCTCATTTGACGAATAATTAATGTGTATCTAATCGTATTATGTATCAAATATAAATACACAATAATTACGATTGGCCAAAATCCCCTAATGCATGTGTTATCGTTTAACCGATTAAACGATTCGAATTAACTCACTTAATCTGATGAAGTATTATGAATAATTCGTATTATTCATATCGCGTTGCCCAAGTGCTCAACGAGTACACTTCATATTGTGGGACTCTCTAAGTTTAGGTTTATCCGTCACGGAATCCAATTTCGTGTCCATAATCCACTCACTCATGGATTATGACGACCACATATAATCTCACTAAACTATGCAAGTCGAGGTCATTGCATACATATAATCCATCAGTCGCAGGCTATCCATATTATACCCGGGATATAGATGAGAACGTCAAATCCGTTCAGTATGATATAGTTGACTTTCAATTTACGATCTCTAAATAACACTCAGACTGATTTCCGATGTTATACCACGGCCATGGATTTACTAGATCGTAAACACGTGTAGGATGCATATGCCCTGTACACAGGACTGATAGATCCTCCTTTGATACGCACTGGATATCATGAGCATCAGTCCACACCCAACGAACATGCGGAGGTCTGATCATGAATAGATCGGTGACGTGACTGCCATCAAAGTGTGAAGGATAACTCATATATCCCACTGTGGTATCTCAAGTCAAAGGACCACTATGCTCGCTCAACTCGAGAAGATTAATATTGACGTTGGTGTACCATCTATTAGGAAATCTTCAGTGAGTCATTCACTGTTTATCAAATAAACACCTATATGTCTATACGAGTCTCCCGAGACTCATGGTTCATTGGGATAAACCATCGGACCAAGTCACGATATACGACATGTACTGGTCTCAGTGGATTTTACTAACTTACCCGTGTTAGTAAATCTTTACCAGGAACTTTATTTAAGGATATACATCTTATAATGCGCCTCCCAATGTCAATTACAAACTACGTTGTAAATGTGCACTACATTGTAAATCCTAGGGTCTTTGTCTAATATAAACGTATCACTAAACCAGATTTAGTTTCGATCTAATCATAATCAGATATCTAATCGTAATTAGATCGAATACGTGTATAAAAGACAATGGTGTTACCATTTATTAAGTAATATTATGGAAAATGAAATTGTTCGTATTTATGAATCAGACATAAATATGATCCGGATTGACACTCTGAGCACCAACCCTAACAATTTATCCCACATGCTCTTGTGCCAATCCATGGTATCCTATACACATCTTAATGTGTATCGCATACTCATGGCCCTTAAGAACTCACCTTGGACTCAAAAGGTAGGTAACAACAAGTAAGCCCGCTTAACAAATCGAGTCTGTCCAACAAACCCAACCGTTTTCCTTAGTCAGCATCATTCATATTTTGCAGAATCTAAATTCTACATAAATATGACTCAGACGTTATATCAGTTTTGTGCTACAGCCGCTGAGTTGTCTAAGTATATATAGATCAATCCAAAATACTATAAGACAACCACAAGCACAAAACTAATATCAACACTTATAATCATTGAGGTCACTTTGCAACTTCTTAAGTCAATACCTCAAAAGTCGCAACTGATTCCACTTAGTTTAGTAGAATAATTGTGACACTCCCACTGCATCTTTTCTGATTTTATATGACATAGACCATCTAATGTCATAATTAGGATCAAAACTAATCTGACCTTATGGTTGCAGACTAAATTCTCCATGAATAAGAAACTTGTTCTTAATATCTCAAAGATCACAAAGAACATGTTTCATGATCCATCATTGCATCATGTCAAAATAACTAGTAACAATTACAATTAAATTGATATCTTTAATCACACATAATTTAGTATTCACTACGTCATCATCCTATGATACATAAGATTGACTATAAATTTTAATCAATCTCTCTTTCGACAAAGGTATCATCATTACGAAAGATGAATACTATATATATAAAAGACATATTAACTGTCAAACAGTTATACTAACTATCATACAGATAGTCTTATTGTGTCCTTTATTAGATCATATTTAATATGCGACCAATGGGAGTTTCTCACAAATCTCTAGTTTATATCATATATAGAACTTTAAATCAAATATAACAGAGACAACTCACACTGCTACACGGAGAAACGAAGACTTAAGTAAACGTTTTACTTTACAAACATCTCATTATTACTTTAATAATGATAATGTCGTTAGGATATATAACACTAGAAAGAAATTTGTACGCTCCCACTGACCCTACTATCAAATATGTATTCTCTATGTTTTTGATAAAATCAGACAATCCGACTGTATCAAAATTAGAGAACATAAATTTTCGGAAAGCTTATCTATGTCTACAATAGGCTCTATAAGCTAATATATCAAACTGTGATATTGGCAGAATACAAACTCTAAGGCCATTCTATAATGAATTCTTCAAACAAAAAAACCGCAACAGATTTCTCATTCAAAGAAAACATTCAGGAACGTCACTTTGCATTCTTTAGCCAAAATACACAGTTCAATATCAACATTAATCAACAGATCTTTAATTGTTCAATGAGTGTGACTAGAGACAAGTATTCTCAGAATCTACAATAGACTACTGAGGATAATCATTCTCATTGTCATATTATAAAGGTCAAACATTTATCAAGCTCACTTTACTTTTTTTGCGCAAATAATTTGCACATTTTATGAACTATTCATAAGAAAAGCTTAATCAAGTCAAAAACTTGATCGTAGTAAGCTAGAACAATTTTAAATCTATGGTTCAATGTTAACTTCCGAAATCGATATCAAATATCGCTCACACTATAAGTTATAAGATAATTTTATTATATAAGAAAACAACATAACCAATAAGTATCAAATACTTTATAAATGATTCTGACATCCTATTGGACTTATACGGAAGATATGAAAGGGTATTTTTTTTATCTTATTAATTACGTAGTTCCATTACAGTTTATCATTCCCACATTTGACTTTAATAAGTCAAGTCTTTTCTGCAATCGTCAACATCCAATGTTAGCCACCAAGTAACAAGACAATTTTATCACTCGGGATCGTAGAAAATATATTCTATCAAATAAAATACAATATTCTATCAAATAGAATACAATATTCTATCAAATAAAATAAATGATAAACTTTTACTTGTACCTCCAAGGCACAAGTACTTTCAATTATATAACAATTATACAAAAGTAAGTTTCAAATCTCAAACTTTTCAAGATTCGAATTTTCCACTATACATATCATATATGTAATTATAGGAACAAATGGAACCTTAATTAAAGAGATGAATTAGAATTACTGGAGCATAACCCCAAGAGTATCGAAAACTAATTCGGTAACACTCAATATCAACGAATTAAATCATATAAGATTCAATTACTCCCACTGACCAATTCCATCAAGATGGAATCGTGGAAGTTTAATATTGAGTAAAAATCACATTTATTAAATAACTTTAGAACTAATTGCCTTTAACTCATATGTTTGATCATATCAAACATCTTTGAACAGTTCAAAGATTCACTATGAATTATATAACATATAGTTTTCAATACTTCAAATAGAATATCTTTGAACCAGTCAAAATATTCTATCCGTGTTTCATCAGAAATATATTGAAAGTTATCGAACCATTCAAGACGTATAATATATATACTTTTAGAAACACACAACTTAGTCATGATAATTCATTAACTAAGTTACGGAGTAAAGAAAAATATTTAAGGCAATTTCTAATTCATTAAACTACATACATCCAATGTATTAGTCTAATAAACCTTGTGGTCCAATGACGATCATTGATTAAATGAGATTTAATCACATTCGAATACATATTCATTAAATGGATAAGGATATGTGGTGTGATCTCGTATTCAGACCATCCTTTACCATAAGGAACAAACATCTAATGTTTATGTGATAAAAACTCATAAAGCATAGTTCTAATTTATTTAGTTAAATCGAATACTTTTCTAATAGTTTTATCTTTTCATTAATGACACTACTAGTCACATTAAAATATGTAATAACTGTTTATATAGAATAAGTAACTATCCAATAGTCACAAATTCTGATATCAAATATCAAAACAATTATTAAAAATTATTTTAAATAACTAGACGGGAGATCTGGTATTGTAGACAACAGAACCTGGGCGACGCTGTTTCTAGGCTCGCGGCCTAGTTGGGAAGTACGAAATAACATGGAGTCGCCACCCGGTGTGAACCGGGACAAAGATTTAAGGCCGCACTCACCCCTCGCAAGGGAAGACCTCAAACCGTTGGGTTCGGAATGGTCCCTTACTCATGTCACTTGTAATGAAAGGATTTATGTAATAATTTAATCAAGCTTAAGTAACACTTATTTCCAAGAGTATCATGCTTCTAAATTCCCATACACAAAATAAAACTTATGCACACATTTCACATATATCTCACATCTAACATTGCATGCTTAAAAATATATCAAAGTAGCAACGAACATACAACTTCATTGGCATATTACATTCAAGAAAACACAAGCACACATATTAACCATACAAGCACACATATGGGCACTTTTCCAAGTGGTACGTGGAATTGTATCCCAAGTACAGACCGCACTACCGTCCATTCGGAATCGGCTACGGAATTTACGTCTGGGTTTCCATCCGATATACCGCAAGAAATAATACTCAAATGTTATCATGACATAAGCATATGAATTGTAATACATTGACATATTTGTATTCATACATGTGGAGATAGCTACTAGGAAAACTATGCATGAAATCTAATGAAGAGGACTCAGTTCAGTGGGTGCGCGTTCGTGTAGCGTTCGTAAACGCGTTCGAACGGTAAACAGAAGGTTCGCGTTCGTATGGCGTTTGATAACGCGTTCGAACGGAAATGAAACAGAATGCTCTCGTTCGTATGGCGTTGTTAACGCGTCGAACGGAAATGAAACAGAACTCACGTTCGTGTGGCGTTTGTGAACGCGTTCGAACGGAAATGAAACAAAATGCTCATGTTCGTATGGCGTTCGTGAACGCGTTTGAACATAAATAAGACCTGATGCATGACAAGGCAAAATACATGCGCGTTCGAGTTGCGTTCGTAAACGCGTTCGAACGGGAACAGACCTGATGCATGAAATGAGACGCAATACATAATCGACAAAATAAAGGGGCGCGGCGAAGTACTGCCGTAAAGGTGACTTTTTGGGGCTCTTGATCTCTCAAAGAGAGGACCTTTACCCATGCGCTCGACTGAATCATGCATACAAAGAATTAAAAGCAATAATATTAAACATAATGTGCCCGATTGAACGTATCTTGTATCCAACCGAACACACATCAACTGGCGCGGCAAAGCATCGTGGTAAAGGGCTTTAGCCCTTCCCCATAGGGGATCTCACATCACACTTACTAAGCCCATGCGCTCGGTTGAATCATACATACGAAAAAAAAGACAATCATATCAAACTAAGTATGCTCGATTGAACGTATCTCGCATTCAACCGAACACACATCAATCGGTGCGGCAGAGCATCGTGGTGAAGGATTTTAACCCTCCAATTAGGGGACCTTTCATCGCACTTACTAAGCCCATGCACTCGATCGTATCATACGGGAATAAGCAACATACAGAATTTAAATGACGAGAAAAAATAATAAACCAAAGCAACACAAAACAAGAGAAGGTGCCGTTTACTCAAGTGGTACGTGGAGTTGTGTCCCAAGTACAGACCGCACTACCGTCCATTCGGATTCGGCTACGGAATTTACGTCTGGGTTTCCATCCTATATACCACAAGAGACAACACTCTTCCATTCATCCATCATCCAATACCCACACACACATCATACATACACACAACAATGCCACAAATAATGAAAATATAATCAAAATAAATGACCAGAAATTAAATAAGAATAAGTGTAAAAGATACCCTCAGGTCTAACCTTTTAAGCTGTCTCTCGGACTCGCGTTTCACGAAAATCGGAAGGGGGTAAAGCTCCGCAACTTTTCTGGTTCACTGGTTTGCCTCTTCCTTCGCTGTTCGGCGCGCTCAAGCTACTGTTCCGACTCCGACTCCGTTTTGCTGCTGTTTCCTTGTGGTTTTGCTGCCGTTTCCTCTGTGTCCTCTGCTTACTGTTTGTGGACTGTTTTGGTGTTCTGGTGGACTGTTCTGTGTTTCTTTTTGGTGTGGTTTTGTGTGGTTATTTCAAGGATTGTAAGTGTATTTTATGTCAATGTTTTAAGGGATCTTAGGGACTGTTTTGGGGTGGTTTAGGCTGCTGTGTTTTTAAGGTGATTCAAGGGAATGTGTTTCTCGGTGAAGGAGGGGAGTGGTTTTGGATTCAGCTATGGAGGATAGTTTCTGTGGTGGATTCGGTATGGAGGAGATGGTTGGGGCTCTTTGTTCTCTTTTTGTGTATATGTCAAGTGTTTTTCTTTATCTTAGGCGGGCATTAGAGAGTCTCCAGAAAAAAAAGTGGCTAGGTTAGTGCATGTTTATATAGAAGAGAGCTAGGAGTTGCCCTTGTCTCACAAGGAAATGATTTTGGTATTCAATTATGATTTCCAAGAAAGGCATACACAAGATTGAGGGGGGACAAAATATTTTAAATTAGGAAGTTGTAATATTTAATTTGTGTTGGTTTAGGAATACAAATATTTTAGATTAGTAATTATCTTATTAGATTTGGAAGTCAAATATATGATTGGCTTTAATTGGTTAGGATTTTAAATAGGTATATCTTCTTTTTAGTTTTAGTATATAATATATTCAATTTATTTATTAGGCATGATTTTAGTTTAAGTTTGGTAAATGTTTTATTTAATTGGTAAATGGTTTAAATATTTTATTTAATGTTTAATGTTTAAATTAATATTTATTTATTTAATTTGGGATGTGTTTTATGGGCTTTGGGGGGCTAAATGGGCTGGGGTGCGAGGCTAGCAGCAAAACCAGAAACACCGACTCTGTTCGAACGCCAATTAGAACTTGGCACGAACGTCCGCAATCTGCCGAGGTTCGAACGAAGTAACGAACGCAGCACCAACGAAGACAGTGAACTTGTGGAATGAACTTGATGACATACTTATCCGAATTTCCCCTTCCGACCTCCGTTTCCCCCAATATCCTTAGCTAAAAAGGTAGTGCCTCCAATTGAGACTCATCATCGGGTTTCACATGCGAAAATGCAATGCCTACAGTCGCCCCCACTTTGATGGGACTTGTGCAGTGTGTGACTTTGAACAATCCTATCAAAGTTATGCAATGCATTTTTACTTACCTGGCTCGGCTGCCGCCTCGAGTTGAGTTGGTACTACTGCAGCGGACCTCGATCCTGGGACGCGTCCCAATAATTGCAACTGACAACGGGGGCACCTCGACCCTGGGCACCTCGACCCAATATCGCTGACTATAGGGACCTCGCCCTCGAACTGATGATGTAGTGGGCACCTCGACCCAACACCGCTGACTATAGGGACCTCGCCCTCGAACTGATGTAGTGGGCACCTCGACCCTGGGCACCTCGACCCGGACTACAACTGACAACGGGGGCACCTCGACCCTGGGCACCTCGACCCAACACCGCTGACTATAGGGACCTCGCCCTCGAACTGATGATGTAGTGTGGCACCTCGACCCTGGGCACCTCGACCCGGAACTACAACTGACAACGGGGGCACCTCGACCTAACAAACACCGCTGACTATAGGGACCTCGCCCTCGAACTGATGATGTAGTGGGCACCTCGACCCTGGGCACCTCGACCCGGAACTACAACTGACACGGGGGCACCTCGACCCAACACCGCTGACTATAGGGACCTCGCCCTCGAACTGATGATTGTCTTCATACCTGGAGATGACATGATATGGGCCTCGCCCCCAAGCTGAATATGGGCTCGCCCTTTGGACTCATCCCAAAACTGAAATTGCGTTGACGTTGCTTGGCTCATTCCTGCCGCTTTCTTTTTTCTTTCTTTGAACCTGCGAACACAAAACAGAAACAAACACAAAGAGAATGCAATGTTACGTGTATGCATGAATGATTTTCCTATTCCGTTGGGTTAGATCTCTTGCCGATTCTCGTGGTGACTGCTCAGTCTTCTCTCCCTCAGGCAAAATATTGCTTAAATCTGTCTACGTTGATCGGCTCGGTGAATTCGTTTCCTTCCAAGTCTGATAGCTTCACTGCTCCATTTCCCATTACCTTCTGCACTATGTAAGGTCCTTCCCAGTTAGGTCTGAATTTTCCTCTCGGATCTGTAGTCGACGGCCTCGACTACTTAAGTACCAAATCACCCTTTCGGATCTTGGTAGGGTGTACTTTCTTGTTGAATGCCCGGGCTAGTCTCTTCTGATACAACTGCATGTGATACAAAGACTTCGTTCTCTTCTCATCAAACAGTGTTAACTGATCAAATCTCTGTGCGGCCCATTCTTGTTCCGGTAATCCTGCCTCTGCTAATACCCTCAGGGACTGTATTTCCACTTCTACTAGCAATACTGCTTCCATTCCGTAGACCAATGAGTAAGGTGTGGATCATGTTGCTGTTCTTACTGATGTTCTGTACCCCCACAAAACATACGGTAATTTCTCAGCCCAATCTCTGCAATTTCCTGTCATCTTGGCTAAAATTGTCTTTATAGTCTTGTTGGCTGTCTCAACTACCCCATTTGCCTGCAGCCTGTACGGTGATGACTTGTGGTGGCCTATCCCGTACCTCTGTAACATTGCCTTCGTCTCTCCTTGAAACTGGACCCCGTTGTCTGTCACTACATGATGCGGCATACCATACCGACAAATGAGGTTCCGAGCTATGAACCTTGCCATCTGTTTTGCTGTATAACATTACGGAATGATTCCTTCTTCCACCCACTTTGAGAAGTAATCTACTGCCACTACTTATGAAGCGATGCCCATTTGATGCATTTGGTCGAATTTCCCCAATCATATCAATTCCCCATGCTGAGAAAGGCCACGGCTCTGACAACCCGTGCAATTCTGTGTGCGGTAAGTGATTCAAATTACCATGTGCTTGACAGTCATGACAGTGCTTTACCATCTTCGCGCAGTCTGTTTCCATGTTGACCAATAAAAACCTTGTCTCACTATCTTGCGGGACAGATTCAACCCGTTCATGTGCGGACCACATACCCCGGCGTGTATTTCTTCCATTACATGTTGAGCTTCTTCTTTCTCAAACACTTCAACTGAATACCGTTTGCCTGCCTCTTGTACAGTTCCCCTTTCAAAGTCACATACTGGGAAGCTAACTTCTGAATGGCTATTCTGTCTTTTCTGCCCGCCCCTTCCGGGAATTCACCACGTTCCAGTTATACCTCTGAATGTCATAATACCAAGGTTTACCGTCGTCAACCTCAACTTCCAACTTCCAGAATTCTTTCTATCTCATAAGCAGGTTTACTTGCTGTTGTCAGTACCAACGGTCTCATCACTAACTTCTCTGGATTTTCCCAAGTCGCTGCTAGTGTAGCCAATGCGTCTGCCATCTGATTCTCTTCTCTCGGTAGGTGCTGAAACTTACACTCGGGGATAACCTGTGCCAATTTTCTGAGGTGAAAAAGGTAAGGCTTCAACCGTTCTTCTTTCAATTCCCATTCTCCTCGCATCTGCTGGACTACCAACATAGAATCTCCGTAGATTTCCACACTCCGGCCTTCAAGGCTATCAATGCAGTCAACCCAAAAGCACATGCTTCATACTCGGCCATGTGTTAGTCACCCTGAATGTCAATCTCTTGGCCAAAGGCACAGTCTCTCCCTCGGGGGTCACTATCACGATCCCGATTCCGGCTCCCTTGTAATTCACTGCCCCGTCAAAATACATCTTCCATCTCTGAATTGTTATTGCTTGGATCTCTTCATCTGGAAACTCAAACTTATACTGATCCCCCTCAACAGGTTGCAATGCCAGAAACTCCGCTACTGCTCGCCCCTTGATCACTTTGGAGGTGAGATACTCAATGTCAAACTCTGTCAACAATACCAACCATCGGCCCAGTTTTCCCACTAGTGAAGGCACTGAATGAAGATATTTCAGAGGATTCTCCTTTGCCACCACTGGATCTTGTAAGACTGGAAATAATGTCGCAACTTTCTGGAAGCCCATACCACTGCAAGACATATCTTCTCAACTTCCTGATACCGAGCCTCATACGGAAGCAGCTTCTTACTCAGATAATACACTGCATGTTCTACCCCTGTCTCATCTGCCTGTACCATCATAGCCCCCAATGCTTCTGATTCTATAGCCAAATACAATATCAAAGGTCTACCCGGTCTCGGAGGTTTCAATACAGGTGGCTTTACCAAGTACTCTCTGATTCTGTCGAAGGCGGTCTGACACTGTTCATTCCATCTCACTGGCTGATCTTTTCTCAACAGTTTGAAGATAGGCTCACATACCGATGTCAACTTGGCAATAAACCGACTGATGTACTGAATCTTCCCCAAGAATGCTCTGACTTCCTTTTCTGTCTTCGGTGCAGGCATTTCTGTGATTGCCTTGATCTTTTCGGAGTCCACCTCTATTCCGCCCATTCCCACTGTATGACCAAGCAATTTCCCTGATGTCACCCCAAACACACATTTCTTGGGGTTAAGCCGCAGGTTATATCTGTCAACTCTCTGAAGGAACCTTTCCAATGCCTCAATATGCCCAACTCTTGTTTCTGATTTCACCATCATGTCATCCACATACACCTCAATCTCTTTGTGCATCAAGTCATGGAAAAGTGTAGTGGCCATCCGCTGATAAGTAGCTCCCGCATTCTTAAGCCCAAACGGCATTACCTTGTAACAATAAGTACCCCACTCGGTAACAAATGCAGTCTTGTGTGTTTATCTTCCTATCTTCCTCAGCCATGAGAACCTGATTGTAACCTGAAAACCCATCTGCAAATGAATACATAGCGGATAAAGCCGCGCTATCAACCAGAACATCTATATGCGGCAAAGGGAAATCATCTTTCGGACAAGCTTTATTGAGATCTCTGTAGTCTACACACATTCTGACCTTCCCATCTTTCTTCGGTACCGGTACTATGTTAGCCAACCATTCAGGATACTTTACCACTTCCAGGAACCCCACATCTATCTGTTTCTGAACTTCCTCTCTGACTTTCTCAGCCCATTCTGGTCTCATCCGTCTGAGTTTCTGTTTTACTGGCCTCATATTCGGATAAGTTGGTATTGTGTGCTGGGCAATGTTTCTGTCTACCCCAGGCATGTCCTCATAGGACCAAGCAAATACTTTGGCATATCTGACCAACACTTCTTCTAGTTTCTCCCTCTCTTCGGAGGTTACTTCACTTGCAATCAAAATTTCTTTGGGGTTCTCAAGTGTACCCAAGTTAAATGCAATAGTTCTGGCTGAACTGATGTCAAATATGCTTGATTCATGCAGAGTAAATGGAAATGACTCAGGCAAGTAAGCAAAAGAAATGTCTTTATTATTGGATAATGCGGAAGTACATTCAAACAAATCAGGAAGGTAAATGTCTTCATCATCTATAGACACTTCTTCCTTTGCAATCAGGTCTTCCTCAGGCTTCTCATCCTCTTCCAGAGTCAGGCTCTCTAACTTCATCATTCTTCTTCCCAAATCTCTGTTTCCTCAGCTTCTTCAGTCAGTGGCTTCTCACCCAACAAATCCTGGAAGATCTCAACCCAGGTACCACAATCCCATTGACTTCCACAGGTTCAGGCTCTCCTTGATATCCTGAAGCTTTCACAAAGCACTCCATCAGTCTCAGGCCCTTTTTCTTGACCTTTGGCTTTTCTTCGTCAGATTGTACCCCAAACCCTTCCGAGTAGTCTGTCCTCTGAAATCCGGCAATTTTGAACCTTTTCCCGGCTCAAACTTCATTTCTTCTCCATAATCCTAGCCACCTAGGATCCACCCATTCCTCGAAAGTAGCTGACACCTGAAACCTCGTGAAAGGTTGTATCTCCAAGGCAGCCACGGCATTATCTAACTCAGCCCGGATGGTAACAACTTCTCCCTCATACGGGAATTTGATCATCTGATGCAAAGTGGAAGGCACGCCCCCAAGTTTGTGAAACCAAGGCCTTCCCAACAATAAGGCAAAAGTGGCTGGGATGTCCAGCACTGTGAACTCAACCTCATCTTCAATCGGCCCTACCTTGACCATAGCCACAAAGGTACCCTCAACTCCCCTTTTACTGTCATCATAAGCTTTAATAGTCATACTGGAGGGGTCCAAGTCTGTTGCTTTCATACCCAATCTTGCCAGAATTTTCAACGGGCACACATTGATGGACGAACCGTCATCCACCATCACACATGAAGTTTTCTTGCCCCTCACCTCGGCCCTGATAAATAGAGGCCTGTTATGATTTCTTTCCCTCCACCGGGAGTTCATCCTCAGAAAAGGATATCTGCAAAGCTTCTTTCTGAACCGACCCAACAAACATTGCGGGGTTGGCATCCTCCGGTACCACAATCTTGCTCAAGGCCTCAACCATAGCCTGCCTATGCTCCCGAGATGCACATAACAGTTCCCAGATACTCACTTGTGCTCTAGTCTTCCTCAATTGCCTCAGCACTACATCCCCTTCAGTATTTTCTGCAGTCTCAACCACTTCTCTACCATCTGTCAAAGCTTCCTTACCCTTTTCCGCCATATCATTGTAAAAACGACCGCTACGTGTCATTCCCCTTACTTCTTCCTCATCACTGCTAGAGAAATCAAGCCAAAAGTTTTTCTTCTGCTCAAACTCATCCTCACTAGTACTATCCCAGATTCCCAGGCAAAAGGCTTGAGGGTGAAAGGATTTCAGGACAAGGTCTTCTGGGAGGCCAGAATTGATCATGTAGGCTGGTGGTGGTACGACACGGTAGTTGGGTAAGGGGTTTCTGTGTGTGTCAGGCTGTTCTGTTTCTGGGTTGGGTTTTTTTTCTTGGAGTCTATCAGGTCTTGGATTTCATGGCGAAGTCGGGCGCAGTTGTCGGTGTCATGGCCTTTTTGTTGGTGGAAGTGGCAGTAAAGGCTTAGGTTATAATGTGATGGTAGGGGATTGGGTAATGGTTTGGTATCCAAGGGTTTTAAGCCCTTGCCTCTTCAATTTCTCTAGCACCTTAGACAGGGGCCTTCCCAAGTTGGAAAACTGCCTGTTCCGGATAGCGGCAATTTCAGCAGAAACGGGCTTTGTTCCCGATGTTCCCCCAATGGGCCTCCTGTTCAGACCATAGAATTTTCTATTCTCGGCCTCTTCTTCCTCAATATCCATGACAGTTTCCCTCAACTGCCGAAAGTCTGCAATCATGGAGGTCATCCTCCTCAACTTGCCGTAAATGGAGGGCTTGGTGCCCTTGATAATCATCTTGATCTGATCATTCTTCTCCGAAGGCCTAGTCTGCATTTTCAATAACTGACCCCTCCACCGGTCCACATACTCCTTAAAACTCTCCTCCGCTTTCTGCTTAACATTCTCCAGATCACGGAGTGACAGATCGATCTCCAAGTCAGTGACATATTGCTTCAGGAAAGCATCGGCCAACTCCCTCCAATCTTCCTTTACTTTCTTATCCAAACTGTGGTACCATACCACGGAGATCCTTCAAGCGACATTCCAAACATTTTCTGTACCTGGCGCTGAGATAAGCCAACTGAACTCATGACTGATACAAACTGTCGGAGATGCACCCTCGGATCCCCATTCCCGTTGAACTTAGCCATATCCGGCATCTTGAACTGTGCCGGCAACTGTTCCTCAAAAGTCAATGTGTCATAATCCAGCAATCCTCATTCTTACCCCTCATCTTGCGGGTAACCGACTCAACCTGATCCCGAAGTTTCTGTAACTCTGCCTGAGACTCAGATACTCTGCCTGCTGCATACTCTGCCATATCATCAAAAGTGGGGGTATCATCCCCCAATCTGTTCGGAGGTTCCTCTTGCCTTGCATCCCCAGAAATACCCCCGGCGCGAGACCCGGCTATACCAGCCACAACAGTAGTCAAAGCCTGCAACTGTTCAGTGACCTTGGCGAGACTGTTCTCTAACTGATCCATACGGGACACCTCATTATCGGATTCACTCATACTTGTTATTTTAGTGAGCCTTGTCCCTTATCTAACCCAAACGGTATCTATGTTGTCTTTTAAGACATAGATGGTGTTAACATGATATATGTATGCATGAGGTGCATGAGATGCATGTAACATATAACATACTAAATTAAATAAAATTCTCAAACAAATCGGCCTATTATCATTTTAGAAGCTTTTGGGACAACTGTCATAAGAGTGAACCCGTTCCAGTTTAAATGGCCCAACGAGTTCATGTCTCATGGCAAAAAGCCCAACTAAATCCAAATGATGATATTCCGAACACAAGCATAAGGTGGCCCACCAACACTTAGACGCCTTTGGCCCAATAGTCATGGAATACATCTTTGTCCCAGTTTAAATGGCCCAACAAGCCCATATCCCATGACAAATGGTCCAATGGATCCAAACGACGATGTTCCCAAACACAATCATAGAAGGGAGATAATGCAAACATAACAATTTTTTACATAATGGCCCATCAACATTTCAGAAGCCTTGGGCCTAATAGTCATACGGTACGAACTTGCCCCAGTTTAAATGGCCCAGCAAGCCCGCATTTCTGACAATAGTCCAATTGCATCCAAATGAGGATGGTCCATAAGCACATTCTCAAGGAAATAATTGTTACTTTAACCATACAAACCGGTCTATGGGTGGATTTGCAAGAGTATGGACAAAGGCTCTCACCGGCGAAGGATAGCCCACAACTAGGTCTCCCCACTCAAGGGTTCGAGCGACCAAGTGAGCGTATCCCTTTTTATACACTAAGGTACGTGCCAATGAGCTATGGTGTGTGACGGACTGTCAAATGGATTTCCCGTTGTAGATTCCCCAGAGGGAAGGTGGAGCGAGGCTCACTTAAATACCCAAAGCCTCTTAGGCTCTTATCGCTTGGTGTCAGGAATAAACAACGAGTCCTCCAAATTAGTCCATCACAAAGGCTACGAGTAGATGGCCATATAGGTGTCCTCACAGCTTTTCCTTCTAGAAAGGTAGTGAGTGAAGGAAGACACCAAACCATTACCTAGCCTCAAAGTGCCCTTGATTAAACCCCCACTTTATCCACTATAGACATGTCAATTAAAACATAAATCCAAACATTACAAGACAATATTTCGGGGCCAAATTCTCTATCCCCAGTGGAGTCGCCAGACTGTAGAAACAGAACTGGGCGACGCTGTTTCTAGGCTCGCGGCCTAGTTGGGAAGTACGAAATAACATGGAGTCGCCACCCGGTGTGAACCGGGACAGATTTAAGGCCGCACTCACCCCTCGCAAGGGAAGACCTCAAACCGTTGGGTTCGGAATGGTCCCTTACTCATGTCACTTGTAATGAAAGGATTTATGTAATAATTTAATCAAGCTTAAGTAACACTTATTTCCAAGAGTATCATGCTTCTAAATTCCCATACACAAAATAAAACTTATGCACACATTTCACATATATCTCACATCTAAATTGCATGCTTAAAAATATATCAAAGTAGCAACGAACATACAACTTCATTGGCATATTACATTCAAGAAAACACAAGCACACATATTAACCATACAAGCACATATGGGCACTTTTCCAAGTGGTACGTGGAATTGTATCCCAAGTACAGACCGCACTACCGTCCATTCGGAATCGGCTACGGAATTTACGTCTGGGTTTCCATCCGATATACCGCAAGAAATAATACTCAAATGTTATCATGACATAAGCATATGAATTGTAATACATTGACATATTTGTATTCATACATGTGAGGATAGCTACTAGGAAAATTATGCATGAAATCTAATGAAGAGGACTCAGTTCAGTGGTGCGCGTTCGTGTAGCGTTCGTAAACGCGTTCGAACGGTAAACAGAAGGTTCGCGTTCGTATGGCGTTTGATAACGCGTTCGAACGGAAATGAAACAGAATGCTCTCGTTCGTATGGCGTTTGTTAACGCGTTCGAACGGAAATGAAACAGAATACTCACGTTCGTGTGGCGTTTGTGAACGCGTTCGAACGGAAATGAAACAGAATGCTCACGTTCGTATGCGCTGTGAACGCATTCGAACATAAATAAGACCTGATGTATGATAAGGAAAAATACATGCGCGTTCGAGTTGCGTTCGTAAACGCGTTCGAACGGGAACAGACCTGATGCATGAAATGGGACGCATTACATAATCGACAAAATAAAGGGGCGCGGCGAAGTACTGCCGTAAAGGTGGCCTTTTGGGGCTCTTGATCTCTCAAAGAGAGGACCTTTAGACCAACATACTAAGCCCATGCGCTCGACTGAATCATGCATACAAAGAATTAAAAGCAATAATATTAAACATAGTGTGCCCATTGAACGTATCTTGTATCCAACCGAACACACATCAACCGGCGCGGCAAAGCATCGTGGTAAAGGGCTTTAGCCCCTCCCCATAGGGGATCTAACATCATACTTACTAAGCCCATGCGCTCGGTTGAATCATGCATACGAAAACAAAGACAATCATATCAAACTAAGTATGCTCGATTGAACGTATCTCGCATTCAACCGAACACACATCAATCGGTGCGGCAGGCATCGTGGTGAAGGATTTTAAACCCTTCCAATAGGGGACCTTTCATCGCACTTACTAAGCCCATGCACTCGATCGTATCATACGGGAATAAGCAACATACAGAATTTAAATGACGAGAAATAAATAAACCAAAGCAACACAAAACAAAGAAGGTGCCGTTACTCAAGTGGTACGTGGAGTTGTGTCCCAAGTACAGACCGCACTACCACCGTCCATTCGGATTCGGCTACGGAATTTACGTCTGGGTTCCATCCTATATACCACAAGAGACAACACTCTTCCATTCATCCAATACCCACGACACGCATCATACACACAACAAATGCCACAAATACTGAAAATATAATCAAAATAAATGACCAGAAATTAAATAAGAAGTGTAAAAGATACCCTCAGGTCTAACCTTTAAAGCTGTCTCTCGGACTCGCGTTTTCAAAAAATCGGAAGGGGGTAAAGCTCCGCAACTTTTCTGATTCACTGGTTTGCCTCTTCCTTCGCTGTTCGGCGCTCAAGCTACTGTTCCGACTCCGTTTTGCTGCTGTTTCCTTGTGGTTTTGCTGCCGTTTCCTCTGTGTCCTCTGCTTACTATTTGTGGACTGTTTTGGTGTTCTTGGTGGACTGTTCTGTGTTTCTTTTTGGTGTGGTTTTGTGTGGTTATTGATGAGTGGTATTTATATCACTATTTCCCACTCATTTAACTTAATATTTTGTATAGTTTCTTGAGTTTTGTGTGAACGTTTTGATGTGTTTTATTGTTATTTTGCAGATAAATAAAAGTTGGGACAGCACTGGAGGAGGTAATTTGGGCAAAACCGGACAAAAATACGTCAACAGGGATATTTTAGTCTTTTGCGCGTCGCGACGTCCGTACCGTTAGCGCCGCGACGCCCAGCATGCGCCGGATATGCTAAAGTGCGCCGGGTCAACGGGTCAGAAATTGAGAAGTTTGACTTTGCTAACATGCGCCATGCCACGTGTCACAATCACAGAAGATTTGCTAACTTGCGCCTGCCACGTGTCATCATCATACGGTGCCGACACTCATAATTGCCACGTGTGCCACGTGTCATCCGCGTCATCGCCACATCATCGGTCAATGAGCCAACATCGCCATGTGTCACACCACGTCATTAGCCACGTCACTAGGTCAACGGAGTCAACTTGCCACGTCATCATCATCCAATCACAGCATGACACGTGTCGCCACGTGTCGCAATCCTATTGTGCCGACAATTGATCTCAGTTGCCTTGCCACGTCATCGCCACGTCAGCATGACGTCATCAATGACGTCATCACAATAATTGAGAGTTAGCCGCCTTGACACGTGTCGCGTGAACAGTCAGCCGCCTTGCCACGTGTCGTCTCCTCAGCATGCCACGTCGAATTATTCCAGCGTCGCGACGCTGGATTGGCATCGCGACGCCGGACCCTTACCAAGGCCTATAAATTCAGAACGAAATTTCAGATTTCAAGAAACTTACATCTCTCTCTCTCTCTTGAATTCTCTCTAAAGAGAGAGTTTATCTCTCTAGAATTTTTACTCTTTTTTAGTTTTTAATTTTTAGTTTTGTAAATAATTTTAATTACTTTTTGTAATAATAGTAATTTAATTTTTACTTTTTACTTTTTACAGTTTTTACTATTCACCATGATGTTGTAACTTCCCCAGCTAGGGTGAAAGGTAATTCTTTTACTGTTGCTATTTAGATTAATCTCCCTTAAAAATAATATATTAACTATTTAAAATATTGACTTAATAAGGGATACCGCTATATTGGTCGGTTGGTAATTAATTTTAATCTGGTTTAAACCTGACTAATCAATGATACCGCCAGATTGGTCGGTTGGTAAATTTATTTTTGGTTCCGCCTTAATGGCTGGTTGGACTTAATTTGACTTAATCAGGATACCGCCAGATTGGTCGGTTGGTAATATTCTCACAAGTTTATATATTATTTTATGGGAGATATCTAATTAGTAGTAGTAAAAGTAATTCCTTTTACCTTAGCATTTTATTTTATTGTATTTTACTTTTCAGCATTTTTACTTTATGTCTTTTACTTTTATGTATTTACTAATCCTAATTATGTGTTAGTTTTCTAAAGTTGTGATGACTTTTAATATCACCAGTTTATAAGGGGTTAAATTATAGTTTGGGTAATTTAAATATTTATTTATTAAGTCTTAAGCTGAATGCTTCTTGTTGTCTGATCACCAATAAGATTGATATGGTAAATCTAAAATGAACTAGACATGAGGATTTTAGGTTTCAGCCTTAGACTTAATAGCCCACGATCTTCCTTGAGGATAGATTACCCTTTAATAGATTTCCTTACAGGATAAGAATATACCTGTCGGGCGGGGGTAGCCATAATTGGAACTTAATCTTAATGAATCCAGATAATTTTGTTGACATAGACATATGGTTCAATTGGGTTAAACTGGGTATTTGTGTCTGACCATCGACAGAGGCTTACACATAATTTAGTGTTCCAGGTTAATAAATCAATATATTACCCAACTTTAAGATAACCACTTCATCTTTAAAATAATATTAAAAGAAATCACAACCTTAGATCTTTGTGTCTTTTATTTTCCTTAGTATTTTCTTTTTATCTTTTTATTTATTTATTTAGCAAATCTTTAATCAACCAAATCAATCAAGAAATCAATTCCATTCTCCCTTTAATTAGATATTTGTAAATAAATAGATTCAATAATTAATAACAACAGTAGGAATTAAGTCCTCGTGGGATCGATATTTTTATACTACTTGAACGATACGTGCGCTTGCGTTATACGTGTGTGTTTACGCCGGTCAGTTATTTCAAGGATTGTAAGTGTATTTTATGTCAATGTTTTAAGGGATCTTAGGGACTATTTTGGGAGTGGTTTAGGCTGCTGTGTTTTAAGGTGATTCAAGGGAATGTGTCTCGGTGAAGGAGGGGAGTGTTTGGATTCGGCTATGGAGGAGATGGTTGGGGCTCTTTGTTCTCTTTTTGTGTATATGTCAAGTGTTTTTCTTTATCTTAGGCGGCATTAGAGAGTCTCCCGAAAAAAAGTGGCTAGATTAGTGCATGTTTATATAGAAGAGAGCTAGGGGTTGCCCTTGTCTCACAAGGAAATGATTTTGGTATTCAATTAGGATTTCCAAGAAAGGCATACACAAGATTGAAGGGGGGGACAAAATATTTTAAATTAGGAAGTTGTAATATTTAATTTGTGTTGGTTTAGGAATACAAATATTTTAGATTGGTAATTATCTTATTAGATTAGGAAGTCAAATATATGATGGCTTTAATTGGTTAGGATTGATTTTAATTAGGTATATCTTCTTTTTAGTTTTAGTATATAATATATTCAATTTATTTATTAGGCATGATTTTAGTTTAAGTTTGGTAAATATTTTATTTAATTGGTAAATGGTTTAAATATTTTATTTAATGTTTAAATTAATATTTATTTATTTAATTTGGGATGTGTTTTATGGGCTTTAGGGGGCTAAATGGGATGGGGTGCGAGGCTAGCAGCAAAACAAGAAACACTGACTCCGTTCGAACGCCAATTAGAACGTGGCACGAACGTCCGCAATCTGCCTGAGGTTCGAACGAAGTAACGAACGCAGCACTAACGAAGACAGTGAACTTGTGGAACAAACTTAATGACGTACTTATCCTAAATTTCCTCTTCCGACCTCCGTTTCCCGCAATATCCTTAGCTAAAAAGGTAGTGCCTCCAACTGAGACTCATCATCGGGTTTCACATGCGAAAATGCAATGCCTACAGGTATCCAATACCTATAATTGTCGTATTGTGAGAATCAATATTCTCTATACACAACTATACACATCTCATTTCTTAAGCTTTATAATTTGCGTTTAATTATTCACAACAATTGCAAATGATTGATTAGCAAAATGTGTCAGACACGTGACTTCTAGAAGTCACTAAGCTAAGAAACATCATTATAAGATAAACAAATACCTAATGAGGTTTTCTTAATGCCAGTCAAGAATCTCAAAACATGAACTAATTCATGTCAATTCTTACCGCATAAGAAACTATTCTTTATATATAATTATATCCTAAAGCATATATCTATTTAGATTACATAATCGTGACTTAGTAACTAAGTCACTAACCATCTTGATTTTTCAAGAAAATCGGAACAACAGTTCCTAATGGTTTGAACTTATCTAACAATATCTAAGTCTACTGTCATTCTAGAACCTATTCTAGAAATACGCAACCATAAGTAAAGTCAGAAAACCTATTCAAGTAATAAGCATGCAGTGGATTAGAAGTATAATTCTATAAACAATAGAATAAAAGGAAAACGAAACAGAATTTTCCATAAAATTACGCACTTCTTTAGTTATGGATTTTTAACCCAACAAGTTTCCCACTACTTTTCGTAATACTGTAATCCCCAATGGACAATGGGAATTCGATAATTAAATCGAATTCCATAGTGATAGTAGGATCTCATGAATATATTCCGACTCACAGCTTTGGCACGATCTCGCCTACATATATTCATTAGGTAGACAACTCACTGTCAATCACTCACCAGTGACTCATGATTTTGGTCCTGACCGTTTCTTGTTATGACAGCTTGGGCACGTTCACAAGGAGGCGTATCAAGGCTTCACTTGTCAATGACAAACTCAAGCTACCGATGTAGTCCTGATAGCTTTGGCACGTTCAATATTTCCACTTTCACTTGAATTTTTCTAGTATCAATATACAACCGGCATTGATAAAATCCCATAACCTACACCCTCACAGCTTTGGCACGATCTCGAATGTAGTTATAGAAAGATACTCATAAACCGTACTGACAAGACGGACCAAGAAACATGTATCCAATACACGTCACTTTACAACCTTATTTCTAAGCAGGGATTTTCCACAAGGAAGCATTACTCCACATCAAATGCAGAAATTTTAATCTAAATCATTTTCTAAACAATTCAATTCTACCTATAGAAAACATAACTTAATTTAACGATTAAATTTATGGAATCGAAAAGTTAAGAAACATATAGATTAAAAGCATGTGCAAATATTAAAATTGGATTACATATCATATATCAAGCATGACTATGTAATGTATGGATTATGCATCATACATGCTCTGATACCAATTTTGTTGGGGTTTTGGCCGAAGGGCGCAGCAGAAGCGCGGTTCGGGCGAAATCGTAATTTAAAATTTTTTCAAATTACCGAATAAATTATTCAATATATAATATGAATAATTTATTCATATTTCACCTAAACCTATTTATTCGATATCAAATAGCGACATAAATATAAAGGAAACGTCGCGAAACTTTTACGAAAAATATTTTTCCGCAAAATGACGTAAAACGTGTTTTTGACCGAACCGACCACCCAAAACTTATGGGGACTGCCCAGGTCAGCCCCAATAGTGTTAGGACAGTTCATGGGCTGCCCGAACAGTGAAAAATTCACTGTTTTGATAGCCGTCATCGGTTGGCTCAAAAGTCACATGTTTTTCACCATTTTCGCTTATTTCAACTCCGAAATAATTTCCGGTAATTATTCCAAACCCCAAACATACATCCAATACATCATAAGATATATTTTTCATCACCAAAATATCAAATATTCCAGGTCTGAAATAGAAAATAAAATTGCCCATTTTTCATGCTTTAAATCCAAATTTTCAAGATTAATCCAATTAATCCACAATACCAATCAAAGTCACCACACATGAAGCACCCAAGAATAATTTTAGGTGTTACAAGAGTGGTCATAACACTCTAGAATGGGAACATGTCATCAAATGAACAAATTGGACAATAATTACACTAATTCTATCCAAACTTACTTCACACATGCATCAACACTTCCAATTCATCATCCACAAAAATCCACAATTTTTCAGAATTAAAGGAACCCTAGAACCTTTCTAGATAATCAAGAAATAAGAAACTAAATTCCAAGCTTAGAGTTAAAGTAGATTACCTTTAATATATTGTTTTATAAACTTTTTTTTCTTGATTTTCCTTCATTTCTTCATGATTCTTCAAACTAATTTGAGACCCATTTTCTTTGATGAGTTTCGGCTATGGCGGTGGATAAAGGAATGAAGAAAACAAATTTTCTAATTAAAAGGAAAGTGACCGACTTTTATGGAGTTTTGGTCATTTTGACAATTTAATCAAATTAAATTACATTAAACTTTATGTTATCCAATCAAAATTGCACACATAAAGTATAATTAAATCATGCCATGTGAACCAATAATAATTGGACAAATTTCATAACATTTATGAAAAAATTTTATTAATTAATCATTTAAATATTTAACAATTAAATATTCAAATAATCAATTAATATAATTATTATTATATATATGTATTTTTTATTTACAATAAATAACAAATACATATATATATGGCATGTGTCAAAATCTCATTTGACGAATAATTATTGTGTATCTAATCGTATTATGTATCAAATACAAATACACAATAATTACGATTGGCCAAAATCCCATAATGCATGTGTTATCGTTTAGACGATTAAACGATTCGAATTAACTCACTTAATTCGATGAAGTATTATGAATAATCAGTATTATTCATATCGCGTTGCCCAAGTGCTCAATGAGTATACTTCATATTATGGGACTCTCTAAGTTTGAGTTTATCTGTCACGAAATCCATTTTCATGTCCATAATCCACCCACTCATGGATTATGACAACCACAGATAATCTCGCTAAACTATGCAAGTCGAGGTCATTGCATACGTATAATCCCTCTGTCACAGGCTATCCATATTATACCCGGGATATAGATGAGAACGTCAGATCCGTTCGGTATGATATAGTCGACTTTCAATTTACGATCTCTAAATAACACTCGAACTGATTTCTGATGTTATACCACGGGCATGGATTTACTAGATCGTAAACACGTGTATGATGCCTATGCCCTGTACACAGGACTGATAGATCCTCTTTTGATACGCACTGGATATCATGAGCATCAGTCCACACCCAACGAACATGCGGAGGTCTGATCATGAATAGATCAGTGACGTGACTGCCATCAAAGTGTGGAGGATAACTCATATATCCCCATGTGGTATCTCAAGTCAAAGGACCACTATGCTCGCTCAACTCGAGAAGATTCCTATTGACGTTGGTGTACCATCTATTAGGAAATCTTCAGTGAGTCGTTCAGTGTTATCAAATAAACACCTACATGTCTGTATGAGTCTCCCGAGACTCATGGTTCATTGGGATAAACTATCGGATCAAGTCATGATATACGACATGTACTGGTCTCATCGGATTTTACTAACCGATCCATGTTAGTAAATCTTGACCGTGAACTTTATTTAAGGATATACATCTTATAGTGCGCTTCCCAATGTCAATTATAAACTACATTGTAAATGCGAACTACATTGTAAATCTTAGGGTCTTTGTCTAATATACACGTATCACTAAACCATATTTAGTTTCGATCTAATCATAACCAGATATCTAATCATAATTAGATCGAATAAGTGTATAAAAGACAAGGGCGCTACCATTTATAAAGTAATATTATGAAAATGGAATTATTTGTATTTATGAATCGGACATAAATACGATCCGGATTGACACTCTGAGCACCAACCCTAACAATTATGTCTACAAGGTTCTCATTTGTGTGTACCTTCAACAAGTCCACACTGCATTCTTCTGCTACTTCACGAATAAAATGATATTGTACCCATGTATGCTTTGTTCTTGAATGAAAGATTGGATTCTTTATAATATACAAAACACTCTGACTGTCATAAAAAATAGAATCTTCTATTGTTTGTGTCCGAGCTCCTCCAATAATCTTTGAAACCAAATAGCTTCCTTACAGGCTTGTGTAGATGTCATGTATTTAGCTTATGTTGTAGACAAAGCCACAACACTATGTAACTTAGATACCCAACTCACTGCTCCTCCTACAAGTACAAACACATAACATGTAGTGAATTTTCTTTTGTCAAGATCTCATCGAAAATCTGAATCCATGTAACCCCTGACAACTAATTCTATCCTTCATAACATAATATAGTATCTGAGGTTCCTTTGATATATCTACGGATCCTCTTAACAGTATTCCAATGCTCTCTACTAGGATTCGCCATAAAACGACTAACCGCTCCCACTGCTTATGCAATGTCTGGTCTTGTACAAATCATAGCGTACATTAAGCTTCCTAATGTTGATGCATACGGTACTCAAGACATCTCATTCCTCTCAACTTCATTGCTAGGACACATAAAAGATGATAACTTGAAATTAACAGGAAGTTGGGTAAAAATTGGCTTACAATCTTCCATGTCGAACCGATGTAAGATTTTCTTCAAGTAATTTTTCTGAGAAAGCCAAATCTTACTATTATTTTTGTCTCGGTGTATTTGCATCCCTAGAATCTTATTTACTGGTCCCAGATCCTTCATGTCAAACTCCCTAGCTAACTGTGCATTTAATTCTTGGACTCGATCTTTGTCAGGGCATGCAACTAACATGCCGTCCACATACAACAATAAAATAATTAAGTCATTATTTTCAAACCTCTTGTAATATGTGCAATGGTCTAAACTGAGTCTGTTGTACCCAAGGCAAATAATGAATGAATCAAATCTCTTATACCAACATCTTGGTGCCTGTTTGAGACCATATAGAGATTTGTCCAACCTGTAAACCAAGTTCTCTTTGCTTATTTCAGCAAAACCTTCTGATTTGAGCATATAAATTTCTTCTTCAGGTTCTCCATGAAGAAATAAAATATTTACATCCACCTATTTCAGATGTAGGTCAAAAGTAGCACACATAGCCATGACTATTTTGACTGTTGTAAGTCGAACCACTGGAAAAAATATCTCGTTGAAATCAATTTCTTCTTTTTGAGCATATCATTTCACCACCAATTGTGCACGATACCGCTCCACTTGATCATTGTTATCTCGCTTAATCTTGTAGACCCATTTATTACCAATGGCTCTTCTTCCATGTAGTAATGGTACTAGATCTCATTTATTATTCATGTGCAAAGTTTCTATTTCTTCTTACATTGATGTCATCTACAAAGATGCATTTACATCTTTTATAGCTTCATGCAATGTTACTCTTCGTATCATACTCTGAGTGCCAACATGTAGGTATTCTCTCTCGAGTTGATCGACGAACTCAGAAGCTCCAAACTCAATTGGTTCTGGTACCTCGTGCTCTGGTGCTGCTTCAGAAGAATATGAATTTTCTTGTTTTGGATTATTTCCACCAGTATTGTTGTAGTCTCTGTATTTTCTTCTGAAGTGCTATTATTTCATTCTTTCTACAGTTGTTCTTCTACAAATATCACATCTCTGCTGATGATGTTCTTGTGGGTAGTGAGATCCCACAAGCGATACCCCTTTAATCCATCAACATAACTGATAAACCGTAAATATATCAGTATTTACCGTCTATTTTACTTAATATTTGTATAGTTTCTTGAGTTTTGTGAATATTTGATGTGTTTTATGGTATTTTGTAGATAAATTAAATAACAGGACTCTCTAGAAGCAATTCGGGGTTAAAACATCGAAAAACTGACAAAAATGGTAAAAATGTAAATTTCCTGCTAAAATTCGTCATTTGCTAAAATGCTATGTTTGGTAAAATGCTTCGTTTGTTAAAATGCGTCGTTGCTAAAATGCGTCGCCTGCTATCATGCGCCAGACACGTGTCAAAATCAGAGAAACTTGCTATCATGCTCACATGCTAACATGCGCCTGCCACGTGTCAACATCATAGTAGTCTTGCTAACGTGCACCAAACGCGTGTCATCATCTCATGATGTCGATATTTACTGTGCACGCATCGCGATGGTGAAGCAATAATTCATCTACCAACGCCACATGTCATGATCTCGTCGAATCAATGACACGTCGCGACGCGCATGGTGGTTTGCGTCGCGACGCGTGAGGCGGATTTTTGGCTATAAATAGAAGCTGAATTCAGAAGGAAAAATCATACCTTCTTCTGGATAATTCCTTAAGAATACTAAGAAGATTGTATCTTGTTTGTTTATTTACAGCTTTCTGTATTTAATTTTTTATTTTACGCAACAGTTCTTTCTTTTATTTACTTTTCAGTTTTTGTTTTTACTATTCAGTATGAAGAGGTAACTTCCTTCTGCTATGGTAAAAGGTTAAGCTTTTATTACTAATATTTAAATTAATCTCTCTTAATTATAATATATAAACTATTTAAAATCCGACTTAATGGATACCGCATTTATGGTCGGTTGGACTTAATTAAATTAATTTTAACATAACTAAATTGGATACCGCCTTTATGGTCGGTTGGAATTAATTATAAATTTGACTTAATCAGGATACCGCTTACATGGTCGGTTGGTAATTATCACGCAAAGTTAATATATTATAATAAGGGAGATTTCTAAAATAGAAGTAATAAAAGTGGATCCTCTAACCTCCATCATTTTTTTTATTGCTTTATTTACCTTTTTACTTTCAAGCTTTTACTTTATGTCATTTACTTTATTTATGTTTTTACTAGACCTAGATATGTGTTGTAACTAATCTGTTATCTGGGGTTGTGATGAATTCCAATATCACCGGTTTATAAGGGGTTATTTTACAGTTTGGGTAATATAAAGGTTTATTTATTGAGCCTTAAGTTTAATGTTTCCAGTTAACTGGCCATTAATAAGATTGATTTGGTAAACTTAAAATGAACATGGAAAAGAGATATTAGGTTTCAGCCTTAGACTCAATAGCTCACGATCTCCCTTAAGGATAGATAACCTTTAATAGATTTCCTTACAGGATAGGAATATATCTGTCGGGCGGGGGTAGCCATAATTGGAACTTAATCTTAATGAATTCAAATAACTTGGTTGACATAGAATATGATTAATTGGGTTATACTGGGTATTTGCATCTGACCATCGGAATAAGAATTTGCATAAAATCGTGTTCCAGGTTAATAAACCAATATATTGCACAGACGTGAGATAACCACTTCATCTTTAAAAGGTATTGGAAGAATTCACAACCCTAGATAGTTTTATAATATTGATTTTACCTTTAATTCACTTTTGCGCTATTTTATTTACTTGTTTAGTTTAAAATCACCATCCAATCAAACAACTAATCCATTAGATACTCGTAAATATTTGGCTTCATAAATTAATAGTTTAGGTATTAAGTCCTCGTGGGATCGATATATTTTATACTACTTGAACGATACGTACGCTTGCGTTACGTGTGTGATCACACCGGTCAATAACCCAAGAAAATATATTTTCTAGATTTTAGATCTAGCTTTATTCTTTCTTGAGCGTTGTACATCACGTATACAAAACAATAAAAAATATGAAGAAATGAGTAATCAGTTGACTTTCCGCTCCACAAATACATCGGTGTCTTCAAATCATTTGTTGTTGATAGAGATCTATTTACAACATAACATGTTGTATGAACTGCTTCTGCCCAAAAATACTTTGGTAGACTAGTTGTTCTAAGTATAGTTCTTACTCTTTCCAGCAGCATTCTATTCATTCTTTCTGCCACACCATTTCATTGAGGAGTGTATGGTGTAATAGTTTGCCTTTTAATATCTTCGTGCTAACAATATGCATCAAAATCCTTGTTGTAATATTCTCATTCATTATTTATCCTTAAACATTTGATTCTTTTTCCAGTTTCTACTTCAAGTTATTCTTTGAAGTTTTTGAAAACTGGCATCAAATCTGACTTGTTTTTATCGGGTATACCCAACATCTTCTAGAAAATTCGTCAATAAATAATACAAAATATTTTACTTTCCCCGGAGATTGAACTAGCGCTTCCCAAATATCATAGTGAATCAACTATAAATGGTTTTACTCCGAGCATTTGACTTGCTGAATTTTAATCTGTTTTGCTTACTTGTAACACAATGCTAACAAAACGGTAGACTAACTGCTTTCAAGTCTGGGAGTAGCTTTTGATTGACGAGAATCTCCATTCTCTGTTCTGACATATGGCATAGTTTTTGATGCCACAACATATAAACTTCCTTTCCAGAATCCAGTGATGCCACTGATGTTGTTACTTCCTGAATCGAGTCTCCCAAAAACATATACAAGTTTGTTGAGATCTTTTCAGCTTTCAAGACAGTAAATGCTCCTTACACCATCTTTAATACCCCGTTTTCAACAACAGTCTTGTATCCGATGTCATCTAACTGTCCAACTTATATAAGATTTTTCTTCATTCCCACAACATGTCAAATATCTTGTACAATGCGGATAGTACCATCATATATAGGGGTGACAATTTGGGTTATGATTCGTTTATATGTTCGATTTGATTCACTTTAAAGTGAATATGAGTTTGAAAAAATGGATTCATTTAATAAATATGTCAATTCGATTCGATTCGTTTATTAAACGAATCAAATACGAATTTAAGCTCATTGATTTGTTTATTCGTTTAGAATTCATTTTATTATTTTATTTTATTAGTTATTGTTATTTTTAAATTAAGATTCGAGAAATTATAGCTAATTACCATAGAAAAAATAATATTGTCAATATTTGGTGAGGTATTTTTAGTAAATATATTAATTACATATTTCATATGTATATATTTATGAAAAATTAATGTAAATAAATTATGGTAAATTATGTTATTGAATAATATTATGACTAAATGAATATTCGTATTCGATTCGTTTAATAAACAAATCGAATACGGATCCTGATATTAAGATTCGTTTAATAAACAAATCGAATATGAATCCGTCACATTTTGATTCGATTCGTTTAGGATTCGATACAAATTCGATTCGTTGATTCATTTTACTACCCCTAATCGTACATCTTTATTTTGTGGCTTTAATCCCAGTAATTTTCAAGGCATGATCATTACCTAGAAAAACCGATCCTCCGAAGACAGGTTCATAATGACATAACCATTCTCTCATAGAAGTCACGTGTCATGTTGCTGCATAATCAATCAACCATGTATCACTTAGTTGTTTTCTGCTATCACTGAACATCATTGCTACTCACTATAAATTGCGCCACCTTCTTCAAAAGTACTTGCAACACATCATTGAGATTTTGTTGCAACTGGAGCTTTTTGTGAACCATTCTTTAGATTCCAACAATCTTTCTTGACGTGCCATTTCTTGCCATAATTGTAGCATTTAACATTCTTCTTACTTTTTGATTTCGATCTACTATGGTTTTGACTCACACTTGAGCCAAGTTTCGTTGATCTCCCTCTTGTCATCGACAATGCTTATACTTGTTGTGAACTAGATGATATGTCTTCCTTATTTTAATGTCTAGACTCATCTTCCAGAGCAGCAGCTGCAACTTCGTCAAAGTCTAGATTTCCAGTTACAACATTACTTGTCAAGTTGATGATAAGTTGATCATACGAATCAGGTAGACTTTAAAGTAGAATCTTCTTCGCACATTCATTTGTAGATATACTATAATCCAACACAGTGAGTTGTGAAAATAATATATTCAAGTTATTGATGTGATCCGTCTGTTGGTCTCTCAGACTCATCCAAGATCAATATAAGCAATAAAAATAAAGTAAATACATAAAGAAGTATGGCAGAATCATACTTACATTAAACGAATTTAGGATGCGTCAAATACAAAAACTTTTTCCTCCAAGTTTTCGGCCAAGCTCCTCTTTGGAATGAGATCCAAGCTCCAAGCTTTTGAGTTGATTCCAAGCTTTTGGGATGGTTTCCCTATCACCTTGGATGATTCCTTGGTGTGCTAGCACTTTAGAAAATTTGCAACAAATATTCTAAATCTCCTTGGAAAGTCACGGCAATGAAGAAAATTTTTGGGGAAAAATTTGCTCTAAAATCGTGAGTTGGGAGAGGAAAGAGATGAAGTGAAAATGTTGACTTGGTTGTTTTGATATTCAAAAATCAAAATTAAACATATACCAAAACCAAGTTTAGGTAATAGTCAATCATTCCATCAACTTGAGTGTAAGACAAGTCATCATCATTCCTTTACCAAAACCCATCACCAAAAAGTTAATTAAAGTGACAAGTGATGTGACATGTGGGTCCAACTTGATTCGAAATCCGAGTGGGCCCGCAAACACTCCCGGGCTCGGGTTCGCTAATTCCGAATTAACGAATTTTCCGTTGCGACGTAATTAAATCAAATTTAATTAAATAATTATGCCTAGTAAAATTACAATTCACGTCACTCGCGAATTAATTCTAAATTAATTCGTTTGCCCGAATTAAAACCCAATTTTAATTCTGCGTCGAAATCTAATTTCGTTTAATATATCAAATATATTATTTTATCGATTAATTCCAATTAATCGTTCTTTTTCTTCATATAGTATTTTATCCTAGATAAAATCTCTCCGTAATTAATCTCAGATTAATTATGTTCGAATCATACGTCATCGGTGAATCTTCGGGAAGCGACCCAAGAGATCTCTGGATATGTTGGTAGTAAATCCGGTCGTCGGACGATCCGAACACGTACGTACCTCGTACTACGTTTTTACCGATTTACGAGACATGGTTGGCTTCTAGCAAAGCACCGTGCCTACCCAATTCTCCAGAAATATTCTTAATGGAATATATAATCTGTATCAGGCGTAATATACATAGTATTGCGTATTACGATCCAGTATCGGATGTCACATTCAAGGCCTGAGACTGGAATAGTGTATGCCCCGTACGAAGCATATATCGGATTACAAGCAACAAGTCTCTTTAATCGGATAATCATGACCATGTCATATTATCCCGATGGTTGCAACCAATTTAGAGTACCAGTTCTGTATCCCTGCGTGATCATCATCTCCATATGACTGAAGTGATACTTCCATCTTGACATCACACCCAATACACTACGATTCTCAATAAACCCAGAAGAGGCGTACACAGAACCTGTTAAAGTCTTGGACGACCAAAACCAAAGCGTATTGATTGTCGCAAGTACTAGCGATGCAAGTCTCAGGTTAAGACCAAATACACCTACCCTGAAGCGGATTCCCATAGACACATAGTCATACTACCAATGAGATTCCGCGGGGTCTATCCAGAGTGAAGCTGTTTCCGTACCATCGGTAAACACAACCTCCTATCACACTTGCATAAGTATCAAATACTTAAATATATGAGAATTATGTCGTTACGCTTCCATAACACGCACAAGTGCAATACTAGTCTATTCCGCATTATCGATGTCCAGTCTCGATAATACTACGACTATGGATATTTAATGATTAAACCTTATGGATTGATATTGTCTCATATCTTATAATCTGGAACTAATCATATGGACTTTTACCATTTATATATTTAAGTAATCAAATTACAAAATGATAAAATGCAATTTCCATTGCTACATAATTAATTTGTTCAAAAACCACAATGTCTTTTACAAATAGTGACGCTATGGGTCATAATTGTCTAACACGGTCATGGATGTGGACTCACTTATTCGAAGAGTGTAAAGTCTCATCTTCAAGAAGATCTTGTTATGTAGTGACTTGACCTAATACAATTTGGTAAGTGATTCTCAAATCTCTTTTGCAGTCCTCTTCTCTGCAACTCTGGATAACACAGAATCTGCTAAGGCTAGATACAAGTTTCCCATAGCATTTTCATCCATATCCTTCCATTTTTCATCAGTCATTCCATCTGGTCTCTCTTCAATTTCCGCCAAGCAATTGCCTTTTTCTCAAGATTGCTTTTATTTTAAGTTTCCATAGGGAAAAATTGCTCCATTTGAACTTCTTAATTTCGAACTTTCCTGTCATGTTTTTTATGACGATCAGCTTCTCACTTGAACCGGATTTTACTATTTCATTGTAAATAGTACCGTATAAATATTGTATATGTAAATAGTATCGTATACGTGAATAATATTGTATATGTGAATAGTACTATTATTTTAGTTGTTTATTAATTTTTTATCTTTAAATTTTGTATGTTTAACAAGTTTTTGGAGGTAAAATATTATATATTATATATATATATTATATATATATATATATATATCTATATATATAAAGGAGAATGGTGTTGGAGGAAAGAGAGTGTATCCAACGGTTTTTTTTTTATGTGGCTTAATTGACGGCCAAGCTCATTTCATTAGTATTGGAGGAAATAGTCAAAAATTTTCAAATTAAAAAATAGAAGTTAAAATAAAATCATTTAATTAAAAAATAAAATCATTTAATTCTGTAACACCGTGCCGTAGGCACGGCCAAATACTGTAACACCGTGCCGTAAGCACGGCCAAATACTGTAACACCGTGCCGTAAGCACGACCAAATACTGTAACACCGTGCCGTAGGCACAGACATCATTTAATTAAAAAATAAAATCATTTAATTCTGTAACACCGTGCCGTATGCACGAGCAAATACCGTAACACCGTGCCGTAGGCACGGCCAAATACTGTAACACCATGCCGTAGGCACGGGCAAAACTAGTATATATATATATATATATATTATATAGACTTCCAACGTAATATTCAACAAAAAGATTTAAAATTTTTAGTATACTTTAATTGTAAATTTCAGACAACTTGTAATGTAATTTGATATTTTAAAAAAGACTCAAAAAAACCATTGGCTCCCAAATTGATTTCTTTCTCTGGTTTTCTAGGGCCTGTTGGCCATGTAACCATGAAATTCAGGATTGTGTGTCAGTAATTACCACACAATTAAATATATAATTACACAGAATTTGCATGAACAAAAATTAAATAGAGAGACAAATTGAGAGGTTCTGAATATAATTAAAGTACATTACATCACATCACTGCTACATTATTTATCATCAATATTATCAGAACCATTTAGCTACTAAACTAATCAACCTCAGTCAATTACATGAAGCTCAAGCAAAGCAAAATTAAGCCTGAGATTGATTATCAGAGTACAGTTTATTTTGGAGAATTAATTAGTTAGCATTTTCTTGTTTGTAGCTGCCACTCTTCCCATAATAATGATAAGCAGCTGCACCAGAAAGCACTGCCAATGTTAAGGCTTGTGCATGCATCCTGGCATGTATAAGCCTCAGGCTTGGCTTCAGAGGATTTCTGGTTCTTGTATAAGCCAGTGATGTCCCAATTGCTGATGCCCATATTGCCCCTGTTAAATTAACACACTCGTATTACTTAATCATCACCTAATTTTAGCTAAAATATGAGTGTGATTATTAGATTACAACTTACCAATACTCGTGAGCTTGTGATCAGAAACCCAGGATTGAATTGCCTCCATATTTTCTTCTTGTAAAACTTTCTTGAGTACTTGAATGAGAGTGGAAAGCAATCTAATTTTGGTATTTATAGATAAAAAAAAGTGTGTTGTTATTGACATAAAGTACTTTTGAAAAATTGAAAAAAATAATACAGAAATGGAGACGTGAAAAATTTAATATTCATTTCTTATTCGGAGAAGGGACGAAGATTATGTAATAACTTTATCCCCGATCCATTACCCATTTAAGTTTTAATTTAATTATTTTTAATTTTTTAACAAAAATATGTTCAAATTTCTATTTACAACTTTATAATGTAAATAAAAAAAATATATTAATATTTATAAAAATATACAAATAATAAGTAGTATAAGGGCTTAAATAAAATAATTATATGTATAATCAATTTTTAATGAGGGGTTCATTATTTTATTAAGTTAGGACAAAACAAAAGATAGAAATTACGAATTTCAATCTTCCATATAAATTGTTATTTGTGTAATTTGTATTATTATTTTTTTTGAATATATATGCTGAATAAATAAAGTAATAGTTCAACTAATATATTTTTTAATGACTCAAATTTATTATAAAAAAATTTGTTATTATCCGGGATTCGAGGTCCCTCAAAATCCCCTTTTATTATTTTAGGATCTCAATCCCCTTCCTTGAAACAATTACAATAAGACATGGAGAGGACATAGACATCTAAATTAAATTTGTCAAGGACATATACAGGGATGTATGTCGATCACAACCCTTCCTCTTCGGACTCTCCCCATTACCATCCCTATCTACAAATCGATTGAATTTTATCTTGAATGTTGTAATCCAGCCACAGAGTGTTTTAATCCATTGCTAATAACATGGTGACTATGACACTGACAAACAAGTCCATTACCATTAGCCTCTTCAGAAATTCCGCAATATTGTATCACATAATATTTGAATCCCAATCTCACATGAATTAAATAAAATAATATAAATGAGAATATAAATTTATCGATGTCTTCTTTTTATAAGTTGATTTTTAAGGATGAGTTTTATCTATAATAATTGGTATCAGAACAAACATCATACCAAGTATGAGATTGGACGCATCATCCTGAATATGACATCAATATAAGTGTGGCTTTGTTACCGTTGTTACGGATAGGACAACCCGGTGAGGGCTGCTACCTAAAGTCGTGATCCAAAAAGTCATCCAGTTGGCTATGATTAGGCAACTATGGACATTGCGAAACATAATAGAATGTTGATGTCACAAATCTCAAATAGGATAAATAGAAAAATATGTAAATGAGGAAACAAATTGACACTCTCCGCTTCTAATCCAATATTTAAGCATGATTTTTACCCCATGAATTTAAAATAAAAGATGACAATGAATTCCTCTAATGCTATGCTGCAAATATTTACTATAAATAAGATAACTGAGTCACAGTGCCATGGCAATGGCATACCACATTATAGCTGGAGCTGGACCTGATTCCCGGCCATTATATTTCTGCTAAAACCAAACTGGAGGAGAGCTGAACCAAAACCGAACCATTCGACTCGGTTTATTCGATTTTCTCATTTCTGATTTTGGAAATAAATGAAATGGACTGGGCTTAAACTTAATGGACTTTGGAAGCCCAAAATAGCAAATAGAAACTCGGCCAACTTTTCGTAAAAGATCCAGATCCCTCCACGAAGTACCGGATTTTCCCGCCAAACCCAATTAGTTTCCTCGAATCAACTCACAACCAACGCCTGATATTATTTTATGTTTGCTCAAAATGGAAAACAAGCAAACACCCACAAAAATGGAAACCAAAAGAAAGAGAAAGCCACTCTTAGATTGCACCAACACTACTACTCCTGTTTCTTCTTCTAATAAGAACCCCTTTCTCGCTTCGGCTATCAAAACTTTGCTCAGCGGCCTCAATGGCAAATCCGTAGTTAACTCCAACTCCAAGCTCGGTTCCACAGCCACTGCCACCAGTGTGAATAATGGCGAAGTTGCCTCCAAAAACCCTAGTTCTGTTACTGTTGCTTCTGAACCAGCGAAATCCTTGCGGATTTCTGGTAATTTTTGGATTTGGGTTTTCTAGGGTTTGTGAATTTGAAGTAGGTTTTGGTGAATTTGAAACTGATGTCAATTTTGAGCTTGAAATGTTGGTTCCTGAGATGGGTTTGTTCTATAATTGTCAAAATTGTTCTTATATTTTGAATTTATGAGTATGTTTTGTGGTTAAGCTTAAATTATTTGAAGGGTCACTTAATACTTAATAGTCGGTGGAATGATGATTGAGTTGAAACATGTTCATGTCAAGGTTAACCCATGCTTCCCATAGACTTTTTTTGTTTGTGGTGTCTGTTTGATTATATGTGTATTTTCAGTGCCAATGTGTTTGTGTGGGGTGTATTTTGAGTTTAGGTACCCTTGGTAGGAATGAAGTTGCAGAGCCTTGTTCTGGTTATAGTCGAAGAAGTACTGCCGCTAAAAGGAAGAGTAAAGGCAAGGAAGTAGCCATGCCTGTTGCTGGCTCTCCTGCAGCTAGAATCAAAACTGCCAGTGCTGGGTATGAATTGTGAATGTTTTTCTCGCATTTTATTTTCTATTAGCGTTGGTATTAATTATAACTTATGTCCATAAACTCCATCTGAGGGGTGATCAAATGAGAGGATCAATATGATTTTGGGATTAAAAAGAGTAAATAATCTTAGGATTGATGGGTATGTTGTGATATATGAGCATGACAAGAGAATGTGCAGAGTATTACTGGTGGAGTCTAATGGCTTATTGATTGTTACAGGGACAAAAAGAAGGACCACAGAGATGCTGTTCAATACAAGTCAAGTACAACACATCGTAAAAAGGTTTGTCTCATCCACCGCAATCTTATGGTATGTTAAATTGTTAGTTGTTATAGTGATTCATCTGCACTCATATGCACCCTTCAAATGCATTACTAAAGAAAGATCAATCCAATCAGAGCACATCCCCTAGGTTGGCTTCGTTTGGCATCTCCCTCTGGGGTTGGGGTATCTATCGTGAATTGTGATCATTCCTAGCGTAATAACTTGCTTGTTGCTTTCAGACAATGGAATACTACTTGCTTAATGTGTGGCATTTCTCTTCTTACTTGATGAAATTAATTATCTTGGCTCAAAAAGATTGAAGTTTCTTTTGAGAGCTCTGGGTATCCTTGATGAAAGCATCATGTTGTTCTGAAATTGTTTTTAATATCATAAATCCACTGTAGCCATTTCATTGTGAATTTTGGCATATAATCAGTTTATATGTTTAGATGCTATACCGATAGTCAGTCAGCCGAAATCATAATCTACATGCAATATAATTGCAGAAGAGGAAAGACGATAAAGATTCCCTGCAAGACTTCGTTGAGGAGCAGAAATTCATTAAAAAGCAGAAAGCTTACTTTGAGGATCTTGATAAATTTGAACTGTTAGAAGAGGAGGTGGACTCAGTTGATCAGTTGGAATAGGGATGAAACTTAGAATCATTTATACTGTGGCAGTTCAGACATACTAACTCTCGACGATAGTAGCTGTATAGTTAACATAGTTACTTATCCCCTTTTTAACCACTTGTATCAATGTAAGTGTGTTATAAACTTTTTGTACCAAGTCTATCGTACACGGGAAGTAGTTAAAATTCTTGAGAGTACTTGAGATAGAATTTTTCAGTTGATAAAACATTCGTTGTCCTGCATTCGTTTAATTTCGAAGAGATTTCTTTCTAACCAAAGATGATCTATTATAGATTCTCAAACATGGTGAGATAACACATTGTTTATTATCAAATATACATGTGTTAATTTTTTTCACTTTGGATAGGATATTAGATGTGTATCCATATCTGGTAACATGTATATGACATAATGTGGATGGTTTTTCAATTGACCTTTCTGCAATTGATCCTGATCTGCCCAGCACTTCCGGTAAGAGGACTGATGTTGCCCATCTTGATCATAGGCTTGGATAAGTCAATGAAAAACACAGAGAGATGTCATCTGCAGATTATTGTAGTATAAAATATCAAACCAAGTTGGAGTTTGAAGGTCAGTGTGTGATGACTGGGCTCAACTTGTAAGATATTGTCAGTTATCCGCTTTGATTGTTCAAGGTGGCTCAACTCTAAAACCTGACCCAAAAGACTTCCAACTAATTGAGGGGCTCAATGTTAGTGCCATATAGACATGCACACAGTTGCGGTTTCAAACCGCAACCGAACCGTTGACCAATCGAACCGTGGACTAATCGGAAAGTAAATCGCAACCGAACCGAACCCATCCGATTCGGTTAAGGTTGGAACAAAATTCCAACCGTCCAAACCGGCGGTTGGACCGGTTCAAACCGTAACAGTTACGGTTCTGGTTCGAACCATAACAGTCACGGTTCAATCATTAGCCGTTACGGTTTACGATTTAAACCGTAAATGGCTATTTCTTTTATTATTATTATTATTATAATCATAAATTTTACAATGTCTAATTTTTCCCTCACAACAATTATATTTTGGAGACATTTTATGCATCATAAAAAATCAAAAAACACTATAAATAATCTTTTAACTCATTTTTCAAAACCACAAAATCATTTACTCTTCTCACTCTCTCAATTTCTCAAATCTCATATATTCAATCAATTTATTCTCTTAATATCTCAATCTCTTCATTATAATGGCAATCTCATCACACAACATTAATATTCCTAAGGCTGATGATATCACTCAACATACCACCGGCGAAACGACTTCACGTATTCAATCAAATTTGGGACGTAAATTTTTCATGTTTGATGTGCATATCATATTTTGAATTTATGTGTACAAGATGATTTGAAATCTTTAAATTCTCATATTACACCCATTAAAAAACAATTAAATTAATTTGGTCGTATTCTAAAATTAGAAGAGAATTGTGTACTTTTTGTAAGCAAAATAATGTTAGGTCGAAAAAATTCGACTGTGATGTTCTAACTCGTTGAAATTCTACTTATTTTTTACTAAATGAAAGTTTTGAATATAAAGATTTATTATGTTCATTTATTGCTCATTATCAATATGATGTAGTTTTATATCCCAGTCATTATGAAGTTTGTTCAAAATGTTTAGAGATTTTAAAAGTTTTTAATGATGCTACGAATATTTTAAGTGGTGTTTATTATCCAACTTCAAATATTTTTCTCCTTGCAAGCTTTAACATTATTGGGGTAATAGTCGAACCTAATAATAATAACGACAAATTTGATTATGTTTTTTTATTATCCTAACAATGTTTTTTATGATCCTAATAACAGATTTGATGATCCTAACATTGTCATTGGCGATCCTTCAAATGAAATTAAAAAATGTGTTGCATTAATGAGGATAAAATGACTTAATTATTACATAAACATACAATTACTTTATTTTGTTGCATTTGTTTTGGATCAAATGTTTAAATTGAAGATTTGGAAAATATTTTACAAATTTATCATACTTTTATAAGGTGAAAGAACTGTGATTGTTTTTTCAATTATTGATAATGTTATGAAAACTTTACTTGATTTATATAATGATTATTTTAATAGATATAATATTTAAATAGCTAGTACTACACAATACATGACTACACCAACTGAACAATCCAAGCTTCCTGCTGGTAGAAGTTAGGGGTGGCAAAACGAATCAACGAATCAAATTTGTATCGAATCCTAAACGAATCGAATCAAAATGTGATGGATTCGTATTCGATTCGTTTATTAAACGAATCCTAATATCAGGATTCGTATATTCGTTTAGTCAATTATATTATTTAATAAAATAATTTACCACACTTGATTTATATTAATTCTTCATAAATATATACATATGAAATATGTAATTAAAATATTTACAAAAAATATCTCACCAAATATCGAAAATATTACTTTTTCTATGATAATTAACTATAATTTCTCGAATCTTAATTGAAAATTAACAAGAACTATTAAATAAAAATAATAAAACGAATCCTAAACAAATAAACGAATCAATGAGCTTAAATTCGTATTCGATTCGTTTAATAAACGAATCGAATCGAATTGACTCATTTATTAAACAAATCTATTTTTTCAAACCCGTATTCGCTTTAAAGCGAATCGAATCGAACGAATAAACGAATCCTGACCCGAATTGCCACCCCTAGTAGAAGTTGGTCAATGCAGTGAAGTAAAAAAATCAAAGTCCACCAATATCACCACTACTAATTCAGAAATTAATGCATATCTATCGATAAATTTCGAGTTTCCCCAAAGTTCGTTGGTAGGTGAGCAATTTCTTATCCTTGATTGGTGGCAAAAACATCAAAAATTATTTCCAGTCCTGGCTGTGATTGTAAGGGAGGTAATAGCGACATTGATCTCAACTGTATATGTAGAGCAGACATTTAGTATGGGCATAATATTCTTGATGACAAAAGATCAAATTTGAACCAGAAACATTGGAATCTCAAACGTGTCTTGACGATTGGTGTAGGACAGAACGTTGTGAACAAGAAAATCAACCAGAAATTTTTGAAGATTTGTGTGATAACACAGACACAACTGGAATCGAAGACTCAAGAACGGACTGTCATCCCCGGATGACGATGAATAAAATATTAATAGGGTAAATTATAAAAAATATTAATGGGGTAAATTATAAAAAATAAAATATAACAAAAGTACGTGAGCTTTAATTCATCTACGCCCTAAGAGGATACATAGGCAGCTTATGTAAGTGCAAGCTCTTTTTTTTCAAAACAATAAATAAATTATCAATGTCTACTTTCAGTCTTACTCTTTAGTAAATCTTAAATTTTTTTATTATTTTTATAACAATTTAAATTAATTTATTTATTCTTTAGTAAATCTTTAATTTCTTATTATTTTTTATACTATTTTAATTTATTTTTTTTAAAAAAATTGGTTTCAAACCTTAAACCAGACCGAATAAAACGGTTCGGCCGATTTAAGGTTCGTTTTTTTTCGAACCGCAACCGATCAAACCTTAAACCGAACCATTGGTCACGGTTCGATTACGGTTCGGCCAAAGCCGAACCATCAACCGCACGCCATAGCACTCAATGATGGATTTTGATGATGTCGCGGAAGATTTTGACGTACATTAGCAAACATTACAAAAAGATGTCGAAGCAATGAGTTGCGAAAAGTATAATAGATGTAAAGACTCAAGTGTCAAACGAAGATATCAAGTGTATTCTTATAACTTAATTCTCTCATTATAAGTAAGTCTATAATTCAAGTACTCTAAACTCATAGGACTCATGCACCTTCATATAGATGCATTATGGTCATTTGCAAAATGGTTTTAATCTTCAAATCCTATGTTTTCTGCACTTAGACCGGCATACTGGTCCCATATACCGACATACCGGTGACCTTGTTTTACCTTGGGCAGATTTTCATGCTCTCTGAAATCGGGCTACTCCATACCGGTCTCTCATACATGTCTGTCTGGAGTTTACATAGCTATTGGAATCGGGACGAATCATACCGATCCTCATACCGGTAAGCTAACCAATATACCAGCCTCCATACCAGTCATTAATCTGGTATGTGCGTTTTAATCTTCAATGGTAATATAGTTATTTGAATTTTCAGGACCTACATACTGGCCCCTAAAGACAAGCATACCAATCTCCAACAGAGAGCTAGACAGATTTTCACTTTCACTTCATACAATTTTCTCTAAGGCAAAAACATTGAGAGTAACTTAAACCTTCATCATTATACACTCTCATCATAATCAAAGCTCACACATTACATTTTCATACACATTTAGTGAGCTTGATTTACTTGGATTAGAAACTCACAATTTAATCTTCATATTTTTGTGAGTGCCCAAGTTGGGTCGTAAATCTTCATATCTTAAACACTTGGTTGGAAAATCTCTTGTTGAGTGGGTATACTCAAAATTGTGATTATTATAAAGGTTTGTGAGTGAACCTAAAGACAAAACTCATTGTAAATGTTTAAAGAGTGGGCCTATGTGATAAAACTTTTGGTATAAATATTTGGGGTGAACCTATGAACAAAACTCTTAGTTTGAAGTAAGCCATGGAAAATTTTCGTGTAAGTTGTGGATTCAACTTAGTGAACAGCTTTAAGCATGGCTTGGAGGAGTGGACGTAGGCATTGTTGGCTAAACCACTTTAAATCCGGTGTCAATTTTTCTAACCTTATCTCTTTAATTTATTTCAAGCTTTATATTATATTTCTATATTGTTTAGCATAGTTTGTCATTGAGGAAATTAATTGTTGGGTATATTAATTGTAAAAATTGATCATTGAGCTTAATTGGTAAACCTACTAGTTTAGTAGCGTAAAATCGAAAAGAATTTTTAATTCCGCATAATTTATCACATACCTAATTTACAACACCCCCCTCCGGATATATAGAGATTGTTATCGAGTGTGCTTACAAATAATTTCACTCAATACTTGTAATAACATATGAAAATGAACTTCATCGGTTGTTTCTTCATATTCTTATGTAAATTAATTGCAAGAGCCACAATGTGCTTTAAAGAGAGACCCTGTGTGGAACACTTGAAAATTAGAAGGTAGGAGTGAAGTGTTTGCTGCTGCCTGCTTACTGCCGTAGATTTGGGTCAAAACATATTTTTTAAATATTTGATTAATGATAAAAAGAAAATTACGATGATTAAACGATAATATTTCTTCTATCCATTTATTATTTCTTAATTTCTGAAATAGTTAAATGATAATAATCCTAAAATTCAAAGTGGATTGAATTTTAGCACGTTTGGAAAAATTAAAACAACCCAACCAATCGGATCAAAACAAATTAAATTGAATCAAATTGAGTGGATTCAAAATGTGTCTTCAAAATGTACTTCAAAATGCATCTTTTTCCACATCTTACTAGAAAACATTATATGTACTTCAAAATGTGTCTTTTTCCACAACATTGACGAGTTTTCGTTCAAGCACTTGAACAATTATATATTCCAATGTTTCTTTAAAAATAATAATAATAATAATAATTGTTGATTTTGCCACCTTGCAAATTGACATGTCTTCAAATTTAGTTCAAAAATTAATTTAATGATTCTGTTAAAAGTATTTGAGAACCCTAATAACAAATTTAAAACACTACCAACAGGAAATTAGAAGTTTTTTTTTTTTTTTTTTTTTTTCTGCAGCTGTGTTTTAAAACCAGTTGATAATTGATATTTTCTCTTTGATATATATTTTTCAACAAAAATGATATATTTCAAAAGTTCCTCAGGTTGCTTACCTACTATATATGACCTTCATTCTACCCCATTTATTGTTTTTTTTTTAAATCTTTAGAACGCTAGACGTTAGGCGTACGGTGGGATTGTGGGAAAATACTTAAATTTTCTAAACAATGTCAAAACATATGGATTAGGCGGCTCTAAACCGTTTTATTGTTTATTCAAAAAAAAAAATTATTAGATTTAAAAATTTAGGACACTTAATTAGTCATTTAGAACATCGCATAAAGTTAACAGGATGAACACAAGTTGATTTTTTTTTTTTTAATTTTAGTAGAATAAATTGATATAACCCGCGGGATAAAATGAAATTTCTCCTTTTTTCCCCTATAATGGACCGACGAATTAATTTTTTAATAAATAACTTGCAATATCTTCAACCCAATAATGATCCGTTTATGACAGAAATCAAGGATTATACGTGCTATAACCACAATTGATTGGACTTATTTGCATGTGATTACTATCATAATCAAACATTAATAATTTACTGTTACATGGCAATGGGCATGTTATAATTTCATACTTAACTGGCATGGAGTCTAGATGTACTTTTTTTTTAAAAAAAAAATTGTTGGAAATTATATCATTAAATCGTCTATTTCGGGTTTAAGCGGAGCAAGAAAAAATTCTATAGTTGGCTCAGATTTTTACAAGAAACGCATTCTCTGGATTCGAACTCAGAACCTCAATGTGAGATCCTAAATCTTACACCATCAAACCACGTCCCTGGTGGACATCTAGAGGTACTCATTAACATTAATAGTAACAAAATAATAATAATAATACTAAAGTAATAATAATGTCACGATATTATCCTTGAAAATTTCACATTCTCAACTACTATCCTTGCTGATATTGATGTTTGGAGGAAAAGAAAAGGCAATAAAATTTTGAAAATTGATGACACAAAAGTTTTGTCAATACAAGACTTGCTCTTTTAAATTATATGAGAAATTGAGTGAAATTCAATAAATTAAGAATCCGATCATATCTTCTTGTTTTTTTTTCTATAAAATATATAAATAGACCTAATATCATCAAGTCAATAAAGTTTTTCTTCATTAAGAAGATTTAATTAAGAAAAATTGACTTTAATTTGATTCTACTAAGTTTTGTATACTTGTGCTCTAGTTTTATTTTATATATCCACTATGCAGAAATCTTTTCAGTTATCTTCTAGGCAGTATTTAAGTTTGAAATTAATCAAAAAAATTAATGATTAACATTTGACATAATATTTTTTGAATGAATGAATTATTTAAGTCTCATATAAAATTTTCTCAATATAAATTAAAAAACGACCAAAAAAACGTGTTGGTTGTTATTTTCAAAAACACAATTTACAAGTAAAAAATGGGTCTTCTCACTTTAATTAAATAAAATGCTTTTTGGTTTTTTTTTTTTTTTTCTGCTGTTTTTTCTTTCTTTAAATAAGTGGGTCTCAAGATATTGACTCCAATACTTTTAAAGTGAGACGTGTCTCATCAATTCTATTATTTTATTATTATATAACAATCAAACTCTCAATAGTAGTTTTTTTTTTTTTTTTAAAGGAGTTGACCTTTCAAAGTCCTTACCGATGTGGTTCGGTGATGTAGAGCTTATGATATGACATTCAGGTTCTTGGTTCGAATCTACAGAGTGCATTTCTCCTAAAAATTTGGGATAATCGGGGGTTTTATCTACTCCGCTTAAGTCTGGAAGAAGTGATTTGGTGGCAAGATTTTCAACTTTTTCAAAATGACTTGATTATTACAAAGACATATCATTACATTATTTTGTTGCATTTGTTTTGGATCCAAAGTTTAAAATTGAAGATTTGAAAAATGTTTTACAAATTTATTATACTTTATCAAGGGAAAGAACTGTCATTGTTTATTCAATTATTGATAATGTTAGGATAACTTACTTGATTTATATAATGATTATTTTAGAAGATATAATATTCAAATAGCTGATACTACACAATATATGAATACACCAACTGAACAATATAAGATATTACTACTACTAATTCAGAAATTAATGCATATCTTATAACAAATTTCGAGTTTCCCCAAAGTGATTTGGTAGGTGAGCAATATCTTATCCTTGATTGATGGCAAAAATATCAAGGATTGTTTTCAATATTGGCTGTGATTGTAAGGGAGGTATTAGCGACACCAGTCTCAATTGTATCTGTAGAGCAGACATTTAGTATGGGCGTCAATATTTTTGATGATATAAGATCAAGGTTGAAACCAGAGACATTAGAATCTCAAACTTGTCTTGACGATTGGTGTAGAGCAGAACGTCGTGAACAAGAAAATCAGCTGGAAATTTTTGAAGATTTGTGTGATAACACGGACACAACTGGAACCGAAGACTCAAAAATCGGACCGCCTTCCATGGATGATGATGAATAAAATATTAATTGGGTAAATTATTACAAATAAAATGTAACAGAACTACGTGATCTTTGATTCATCTACGCCCTAAGAGGGTACGTAGGCAGCTTATGTAAGTGTAAGCTCTTTTTTTCAAAACAATAAATAAGTTATCAATGTCTACTTTTAGTCTTATTCTTTAATAAATATTATTTTTTTATTATTTTTTTAACAATTTAAATTAATTTATTTACTCTTTAGTAAATCTTTAATTTTTTATTATTTTTATAATAATTTAATTTATTTATAAGAAATTGGTTTCAAACCTTAAACCAAACCGAACCGTACGGTCTACAGTTCGATAGCGATTAGGCCAAAGTCAAACCGTCAACCGCACACCATAGCACTCAATGATGGATTTTGATGATGCAACGAGAAATATTTTGACGCACATTAGCAAACATTACAAAAAGATGTCGAAGTAATTGGTTGCGAAGAGTATAATGGATGTGAAGACTCAAGTGTCAAACGAAGATATCAAGTGTAGTCTTATAGCTTAAGGCTCTCATTGTAAATGAGTCAATAATTCAAGTACTCTAAGCTCATAAGACTCATGCGCATTCATATAGATGCATTAAGGTCATGTGCAAAATGGTTTTAATCTTCGAATCTTGTGTTTTCTATACTTAGACCAATATACCGGTCCCCCACACCGGCATACCGGTGACCTTGCTCTACCTTGGACAAATTTGCATGCTTTCTGGAATCGGGCTACTCCATACCGGTCTCTCATACCTATCTGTCTGGAGTTTGCACAGCTACTGGAATCGTGGCGGATCATATCGGTCCACATACTGGTAAGCTAACCAATATACCAGTCAGTAATCCGATATGTTCACTTTAAACTTTAACACTAATATAATTGTTTGGATTTTCAAGATCTACATATCGGCTCATGCAGACCAGTATACCGGTCTCAAACAAAGAGCTGGACAGTTTTTCACCTGCATTATATATTGAGCCCCAATTTCATTTTTGTCAACTTCTTACACTTTCATATAATTTTCTCTAAGGCAAAAAAATTGAGAGTAACTTAAACATTCATCATTATACACTCTCATCATAATCAAACCTCACACACTACATCTTCATACACATTTAGTAAGCTAGATTTACTTGGGTTAGAAACTCACACTTTAATCTTCATATTTTTGTGAGTGCCCAAGTTGGGTCGTAAATTTTCATATCTCAAACACATGGTTGGGAAATCCGTTGTTGAGTGGGTATACTCAAAATGCTGATTAAAGGTTTGTGAGTGAACTCAAAGACAAAACTCATTATAAATGTTTAAAGAGTGAACGTAGGTGATAAAACTCTTGGCGTAAATATTTTGGGGTGAACATATGGATAAAACTCTTGGTTTGAAGTGAGCCACAAAAAACTTCCATGTAAGTTGTGTTGGGCGAAGGACGCAGCGGAAGCGCAGTTCGGGCGAAATCGTAATTTAAAATTTTTTCTAATTACCGAATAAATTATTCAATATCTAATATGAATAATTTATTTATATTTCACCTAAACCTATTTATTTGATATCAAATAGCGACATAAATATAAAGGAAACGTTGCGAAACTTTTACGAAAAACGTTTTTCCGCAAAATGATTCAAAACGCATTTTTGACCTAACCGACCACCCGACACTTATGGGGACTGCCCAGGTCAGCCCCAATAGTGTTAGGGCAGTTCATGGGCTGCCCGAAAAGTGATGAACTCACTATTTGGTCAGCCGTCACCCGGTTGGCTCAAAAGTCATCCGGTAACGCCGTTTTTGACCGTTTTCACTTATTTCAACTCCGAAACACTTTCCGAAAATTGTTCCAACTCCCAAAATACATCCAATACATTCATAACACATTATTTTCATCACAAAATTTCAAGTTTACTCAGATTTGATCCAGAACCAAAAATTGTTCCAACTCCCAAAATACATCAAAATCTCATTTGACGAATAATTAATGTGTATCTAATCGTATTATGTATCAAATACAAATACACAATAATTATTATCGGAAAAAATCCCATAATGCATGTGTTATCATTTAACCGATTAAACGATCTGAATTAACTCATTTAATCTGATGAAGTATTATGAATAATCCGTATTATTCATATCGCGTTGCCCAAGTGCTCAACGGGTACACTTCATATAGTGGGACTCTTTAAGTTTAGGTTTATCCGTCACGAAATCTAATTTTGTGTCCATAATCCACCCACTCATGGATTATGACGACCACATATAATCTTGATAAACTATGCAAGCCGAGGTCATTGCATATGTATAATCCCTCCCTCACAGGCTATCCATATTATAACTGGGATATAGATGAGAACGTCTAATCCGTTTGATATAATATAGTCGACTTTCAATTTTACGATCTCTAAATAACACTCGGAACTGACTTTCGAAGTTATACCACGGCCATGGATTTACTAGATCGTAAAGACGTGTGGATACCGATGCCCTGTACACAGGACTGGCGGATCCTCTCTTGATACGCACTGGATATCATGAGCATCAGTCCACACCCAACGAACATGCAGAGGTCTAATCTAAATAGATCGGTGACGTGACTGCCATCAAAGTGTAGATGATAACTCATATATCTCACTGTGGTATCTCAAGTCAAAGGATGACGTTGGTGTACCATCTATTAGGAAATCTTCAGTGAGTCGTTCAGTGTCTTATCAAATAAACACCTACATGTCTATACGAGTCTCCCGAGACTCATGGTTCATTGGGATAAACCATCAGACCAAGTCACGATATACGACATGTACTAGTCTCAGCAGATTTTACTAACGGACTCGTGTTAGCAAATCTTGACCAAGAACTTTATTTAAGGATATACATCTTATAGTAAGCTTCCCAATGTCAATTACAAACTACGTTGTAACTGCGCACTATATTGTAAATCCTATGGTCTTTGTCTAATATACTCGTATCACTAAACCAGATTTAGTTTCGATCTAATAATAATCAGATATCTAATCGTAATTAGATTGAATAAGTGTATAAAATACAATGGTGCTACCATTAAATTAGTAATATTATGAAAAATGCAATTGCTCGTATTTATGAATCAGACATAAATACTATCCGGATTGGCACTCTGAGCACCAACCCTAACAATTTCTCCCACTTGCTCTAATGTCAATCCACGGTATCATATACACATCTCAATGTGTATCACATACTCATGGCCATTAAGAGCTCACCTTGCACTCAAAAGGTAGGCAACAACAAGTAAGTCCGCTTAACAAATCGAGTATGTCCAACAAACCCAACCGTTTTCCTTAGCCAACATCATTCATATTTTGCAGAATCCAAATTCTACATCAATATGACTCAGACGTTATATCAGTTCTGTGCTATAGCTGCTGAGTTGTCTAAGTATATATGGATCAAATAAAAAAATACTATAAGACAACCGCAAGCGCAAAACTAATATAAACACTTCTAATCATTGAGGTCACTTTGTAACTTCTTAAGTCAATACTTCAAAAGTCGCAACTGATTCCACTAGTTCAGTAGAATTAACGGTGACACTCCCACTACATCTTTTCTGACTTTATATGACATAGACCATTTAATGTCATAATTAGGATTAAATCTAATTTGACCCTATGGTTGCAAACTAAATTCTCCATGAATAAGAAATTCGTTCTTAATATCTCCAAGATCACAAAGAACATGTTTCACGATCCATCATATGGTCTGCAATATATCAAAATAACTCGTAACAATTACTATTAAATTGATATATTTAATCGCACATAATATAAAATTCATTACACCATCATCCTATGATGCATAATATTGACTAGACATTCTAATCAGTCTCTCTTTCGAGAAAGGAATCATCCTTTACGAAAGATGAATACTATATTTATAAAAGACACGTTAACTGTCAAACAGTTATACTAACTGTCATACAGATAGTCTTACTGTGTCTATTATTAGATCATATTTAATAGGCGACTAATGAGAGTATCTCACTAGTCTCTTAGTGTTACATCATATACAAAACTTTATATCAGATATATCAGAGACTACTCCCACTGCTTCCACAGAGAAAATAAGAATTATGATATATAATACTAGAAAGAAATTTGTACGCTCCCACTGACCCTTCTGACAAATATGTATTCTCTATACTTTGATATAACCAGACAATCTGACTGATATCAAAATCAGAAAACACGGATTTCCGGAAAGCTTATATGAGTTTACAATAGGCTTCATAAGCTAGTATATCAAACTATGATCTTAGCAGAATACAAACTCTAGGGCCATTCTAGATAGAACTCTTCAAACAAAGAAACCATGATGGATCTCTCATACGAAGAAATCACACAGGAACGCCATTTTGCATTCATTAGCCAAAATACATAGTTTAATATCAACATTACCAACAAATCTTTAATTGTTCAATCAGTACGACTAGAGACAATTTTTCTCAGAATCTACAATAGACTACTAAATATAACTTTTCTCACTGTCATACTATAAAATTCAAATATTTATCAAGCTCACTTTACCTTTGGTGCGTAAATAATTTGCACATTTTATGAACGATTCATAACAAAAACTTAATCAAATTCAAAATTTGATCGTAGTAAGCCATGAAAAATCTTAGATCTATGGTTCAATGGTAATTTCTGAAATCGATATCAAATATCGATCCGACTATAAATTATAGGATAATTTTCTTCGATAAGAAAACAACAGAATCGTTAAGTATCAAATACTTTGTAAATGATTCCAACATCCTATTGGACTTATACGGAAGTTGTCTAAGGGTCTATTCATCTTATTAATTACGCAGTTCCACTTATAGTTTATCATTCTCATATTTGACTTCACTAAGTCAAGTCTTTTCTGCAATCGTCAACATCCAATGTTAACCACCAAGTAACAAAACAATTTTATTACTCGGGATCGTAGAAAAGATATTCTATCAAATAGAATATAATATTCCATTAAATAGAATAAATGATAAACCTTTCACTCGTACCTCCGAGGCATAAGTACTTTCAATTATATAACCATTATACAAAAGAAAGATTCAAATCTCAAACTTTTCAAGATTCGAATTTTCTACTATACATATCATATATGTAACTGTAGGAACAAATGGAACTTTAATTAAAAAGATGAATTAGTGTTACTGGAGCATAACCTCAAGAGTATTGAAAACCAATTCGGTAACACTTAATAGCAAGGAATCAAATCATATAAGATTCGATAACTCCCACTGACCAATTCCATCAAAATGGAATCGCGGAAGTTTAATATTGAGTAAGAATCATATTCATTAAATAACTATAGAACTAATTGCCATAAATTCATGTGTTTGATCATATCAAACATCTTCGAACAATTCAAAGACTCACAATGAATTTTAAAATATAGTTTTCAACACTTCAAATAGAATATCTTTGAACCATTCAAAATATTCTATCCCCGTTTCATCAGAAATATATTGAAAGTTCTCGAACAATTCAAGACGTTCAATATACATTCTTTCAGAAACTCGCAACTAAGTCATGGAAATTCATTAACTAAGTTACAGAGTAAAGAAAACTATCTAAGATAATTTCTAATTCATTAAACTACATACATCGAATGTATTAGTTCAATAAATCTTATGGTCCAATGACGATCATTGGTTAAATGAGATTTAATCACATCCTGAATATAATATTCATTAAATGGATAAGGATATATGGTGTGAACTCGTATCAGACCATCCTCTACCATAAGCACCAAGCATCTAATGCTTTTATGATAAAATCTCATAAAGCATAGTTCTAAGTTATTTAGTTTACCGAATATTTTTCTTAATGTTTATCTTTTCATTAATGACACTACTAGTGGTCTTAAAATATGTAACAACTGTTTATACATAATAAGTAACTATCCAATAGTCACAAGTTCTGATATCAAATATCAAAACAGTTATTAAACATTATTTTAAATAACTAGACATGAGATCTGGTATCCAATACCTACAATTGTCGTATTGTGAGAATCGATATTCTCTATACACAACTATATACATCTCATTTCTTAAACTTTATAGTTTGCGTTCAATTATTCACAACAATTGTAAATAATTGATTAGAAAACTGTGTCAGACACGTGACTTCTAAAAGTCACTAAAAGCGAAGAAATGTCATTAAAAGATAAACAAATACTAATGGGGTTTTCCTAATGCCAGTCAAGAATCTCGAGACATGAACTAATTCAAGTCAATTCTTACTGCATAAGAAACTATTCTTACTAGATAACTATATCCAAAACATATATCTATTTAGATTACTAACCGTGACTTAGCAACTAAGTCACTAACCATCTAGATTTTTCAAGAAAATCAGAACAACAGTTCCTGATGGTTTGAACTAATCTAACAATATCTAAGTCTACTGTCATTCTAGAACCTATTCTAGAAATACGCAACCATAAGTAAAGTCATAAAACATATTCAAGTAATATGGATTAGAAGTGTAATTCTATAAACAATATAGAATAAAGGAAAACAAAAGCAGCAATTTCCATAAAATTACACACTGCTTTAGTTATGGATTTTTAACCCAACAATGTCTCCCACTACTTTACGTAATACCGTAATCCCCAACGAAGAATGAGAATTCAATAATTAAATCGAATTCCATAGTGAAAGTAGGATCTCATGAATATATTTCGACTCACAGCTTTGGCACGATCTCGCCTATGTTTCATTAGGTAGACAACTCATTGTCAATCACTCACTAGTGACTCCTGGTTCCTGACCGTTTCTCGTTATGACAGCTTTGGCACGTTCACAAGGAGGCGTATTAAGGCTTCACTTGTCAGTGACAAAATCAAGCTACCGGTGTAGTCCTGACAACTTTGGCACGTTCAAGATTTCCATTTTCACTTGAATTTGTCTAGTATCAATATACAACCGGCATGGATAAAATCTCATACCTACACCCTCACAGCTTTGGCACGATCTTGGATGCAGTTAGAGAAAGATACCCATAAACCATACTGACAAGACGGACTAAGAAACATATGTCCAATACACGTCACTTTACAGTCTTATTTCTAAGAGGGGATTTTCTTCAGGAAGCTATACTCTACATCAAATGCAGAATTTTAATTTAAATCATTTTCTAAACAATTCAATTCTACCTATAGAAAACATAACTCAATTTAACCATTAAATTTATGTTACATTTTCGTGAGCGTAGAACCGAAAAGTCAAGAAACATATCTAGACAACATGCATGTGTGAATATTAAAATTGGATTAAATATCAAATATCAGGCATGAATAATGTAATGTATGAAGCATCAGACCTGCTCTGATACCATTTTTGTTGAGGTTTTGGGAGAAGGACGCAGCAGAAGCGCGGTTTCGGGTGAAATCGTAATTTAAAACTTTTTCAAATTACCGAATAAATTAGTCAATATCTAATATGAATAATTTATTTATATTTCACCTAAATCTATTTATTCGATATCAAATAGCGACATAAATATAAAGGAAACGTCGCGAAACTTTTATGAAAAATATTTTTCCGCAAAATGACGCAAAATGCGTTTTTGACCAACCACGTGACACTTATGGAGACTGTCCAGGTCAGCCCTAATAGTGTTAGGAAAGTTCATGGGCTGCCCAAATAGTGACGAACTCAATCTTTGGACAGCCGTCACCCGGTTGGCTCAAAAGTCACTCGGTAACGCCGTTTTTGGCTGTTTTTGCTTATTTCAACTCCGAAACACTTTCCGGAAATTATTCCAACTCCCAAAACACATCCAATACATTCATAAAACATTATTTTCATCAAAAAAATTCATTTTACTCAGATATGATTTTTCATGTTTTAAATCCAATTTTTCAAGATTAAATCAATTAATCAAAACACCAAATCAAGTCACCACATATGAACAACCCAAGAACAATTTTAGGCATTACAAGAGTGGTCATAACACTCTAGAATTGAAACAAAATATCTAATGATAAAATTGGACACTAATTACACTAATTGCATCCAAAATACTTCACACATGCTTCATTAGCTTCCATTTCATCATCCACAACCAAAAGCCCAAATTTTCAGATTTAAAGGAACCCTAGAACTATTCTAAGAATTCAAGAAAATATGAAACTAATTTCTAAGCTTGGGTTATAGAATATTACCTTTTAATCTCTTGATTTCCAAGTTTTTTCCTTGAATTTTTCCTTTATTTCTTCATGGATTTATCAAACTAAATTTGAAACCCATTTTCTTGTGAAAATTTCGGCCAAGGATGATAATGGATGAAGAAGAAACAAATTTTTTAATTTAAATGCTAATTGCCGACTTTGGAGGGCATTATTGTCATTTTTGCAAATTTAATCAAATTAAATAATATAAGCTTTAATGTTAGCAAATCACATTTGAACATTTAAGATTAATAAATTCATGCCATGTGTACAAATAATAATTGGACAAATTTCATAACATTTATGGAAAAAGTTTAATTAATTAATCATTTAAATATTTAACAATTAAATATCTAAATAATTAATTAATATAATTATTATTATATATGTATTTTTATTTACAATAAATAACAAATACATATATTTATGGCATGTGTCAAAATCTCATTTGACGAATAATTAATGTGTATCTAATCGTATTATGTATCAAATACAAATACACAATAATTATTATCGGACAAAATCTCCTAATGCATGTGTTATCGTTTAACCGATTAAAAGATCTGAATTAACTCATTTAATCCGATGAAGTATTATGAATAATCCGTATTATTCATATCGCGTTGCCCAAGTGCTCAACGAGTAAACTTCATATAGTGGGACTCTCTAAGTTTAGGTTTCAACGTCACGAAATCTAATTTCGTGTCCATAATCCACCCACTCATGAATTATGACGACCACGGATAATCTCGTTAAACTATGCAAGCCGAGGTCATTGCATACGTATAATCCCTCTGTCACAGGCTATCCATATTATACCTGGGATATAGATGAGAACGTCAAATCTGTTCGGTATAATATAGTCGACTTTCAATTTTACGATCTCTAAATAACACTCGGAACTGACTTCCGAAGTTATACCACGGCCATGGATTTACTAGATCGTAAACACGTGTGGATGCCTATGCCCTGTACACAAGACTGACGGATCCTCTCTTGATACGCACTGGATATCATGAGCATCAGTCCACACCCAACGAATATACGAAGGTCTGATCTAAATAGATCGATGACGTGACTGTCATCAAAGTGTAGAGGATAACTCATATATCCCACTGTGGTATCTCAAGTCAAATGACCACTATGCTCGCTCAACTCGAGAAGATTCATATTAACGTTGGTGTACCATCTATTAGGAAATCTTCAGTGAGTCGTTCAATGTCTTATCAAATAAATACCTACATGTCTATACGAGTCTCCCAAGACTCATGGTTCATTGGGATGAACCATCGGATCAAGTCACGATATACGACATGTACTGGTCTCAGCGGATTTTACTAACCGACCCGTGTTAGCAAATCTTGACCAGGAACTTTATTTAAGGATATATATCTTATAGTGCGCTTCCCAATGTCAGTTACAAACTACGTTGTAACTGCGCACTATATTATAAATTCTAGGGTCTTTGTCTAATATACACGTATCACTAAACCAGATTTAGTTTCTATCTAATCATAATAAGATATCTAATCGTAATTAGATCGAATACGTGTATAAAAGATAAGGGTGATACTATTAAATTAGTAATATTATGGAAAATGGAATTGCTAGTATTTATGAATCGGACATAAATACGATTCAGATTGGCACTCTAAGCACCAACCGTGACAAGTTGTGGATTCAACTTAGTGAAATGCTTCAAGCACGACTTTGAGGAGTGAATGTATGTATTGTTGGCCGAACCACTTTAAATCCAGTGTCAATTTCTTTAACCTTATCTTTTTAATTTATTTCAAGTTTTACATTATATTTCCATATTATTTAGCATAGTTTGTCATTGAGGAAATTAATTGTTGGGTATATTAATTGTTGGGTAATTTCATTCAATACTTATAATAACAATTGGAAACGAACTCCATCGGTTGTTTCTTCATATTCTTATGTAAATTAATTGCAAGAGCCACAATGTGCCGCTTCCCTGCTTGCTGCCGTAGATTTGGGTCAAAATATATTTTTTTAAATATTTAATTAATGATAAAAAAAAATTACGATTATTAAACATGATTTATTTTAAAAAAAATTATTTTTGTAAAAGTTAAAATTTTCAATTTTTTCTCACTATCAAAATATTAGAAAAACACATCATAATTATTTTTAGCATAAATAAATTATTAAAATAACCAAACAAAAAGTTATAAATTAACAATTTTTTTGTCTAACCGTAAAAGGGTTTTAATGAGAAAATGAAATAATAGAGGTGTTTTAATATTTTTTTCAAACAAAACTTTATATTTGAGTACAATATTAAAATATTACATCTCAATATTTATTGTATCCATTTGTTATTTCAATTCTTCTTATAAAATATAGGATTTTTTTTTTTTTTATAAAATATAAGATTTATAAAGATATAATAATAATATATTATACTCTAATATTTTTTTATATCCATTTATTATTTCTTAATTTCTGAAATAATTAAATGATAAGAATCCTAAAATTCAAAGTGGATTGAATTTTTGCTCGTTTGGAAATTTTAATACAATCCAACTAATCGGATCAAAACAATTTAAATTGAATCAAGTTGAGTGGATTCAAAAGGTGTCTTCAAATTGTACTACAAAATGCATCTTTTTCCACGACATCTTACTAGAAAAACTTATATGTACTTCTTACTAGAAAAACTTATATGTACTTCAAAATGTGTCTTTTTCGACAACATTGACAAGTTTTCGTTCAGGCACTTGAACAATTATATATTCCAATGTTTCTTAAAAAAAAAGGTTGATTTTTCCACCTTGCAAATTGACATGTCTCGAGATGTGATTAAGTTTCTGAGTTCGAATTAAGAGAGTGTGTTTTTGTAAGAGTCTGGGACAGCCGAATATTTTACCTGCTTCCCTTAAACTCGAAATGAGTGATTTGACAGTCGGATTTCCAACGATTTTAAAATAAAATAAAATTGACATGTCTCTAATTTTTAATCAATTGCAAAGACGAGCAATGCAAACTCCAACGAAAGTCTTCAAATTTAGTTCAAAAATTAATTTAATGATTCTGTTAAAAGTATTTGAGAACACTAATAACAAATTTAAAACACTACCAACAGGAAATTAAAAGTCTTTTTTTTTTTTGGCAGCTGTGTTTTAAAACCAGTTGATATTTTCTCTTTGATATATATTTTTCAACAAAAATGATATATTTCAAAAGTTCCTAAGGTTGCTTACCTACTATATATGACCTTCATTCTACCCCATTTATTGTTTTTTTTTTTTTAATCTTTAGAACGTTAGGCGTTAGGCGTATGGTGGGATTGTGAGAAAATGCTTAAGCTTTCAAGACAATGCGAAAACATACGGATTAGGCGGCTCTAAACCATTTTATTGTTTATTCAACAAAAATTTATTAGGTTTAAAAATTTAGGACACCTAATTGGTCTTTTAGAAACATTACATAAAGTTAACAGGATGAACACAAGTTGATAATTTAATTTTAGTAGAATAAATTGATATTACCCGCGGGATAAAATGAAATTTCTCCTTTTTCCCCCTAGAATTGTAGAATGGACCGACAAGAATTATTTTTTTTAATAAATAACTTGCAATATCTTCAATCCAATAATGATCCGTTTATAACAGAAATCAAGGATACGTGCTATAGCCACAATCGATTGGACTTATTTGCATGTGATTACTGTCATAATCAAACATTAATCATTTACTGTTACATGACAATTGACATGTTATAATTTCATACTTAACTGGCATTGAGTCTAGATGTATTCTTTTTTTTTTTTTTTTAGAATCGTTAGAAATTTCGTCGTTAAAACAGTCCCTGTATTCGAATCTCTAACTATCTCAGGCTCTTACAAGAAATACAGTCCCTGTATTCGAACCTAAAACATTAAGATGTGATCCCGAATCATGCACCACTAAGCCACACCCCTTGGGAACGTCTAGATGTACTCATTATTATTAAATTATTAATAGTAACAAAATAATAATAATAAAGTAATAATAATGTCACGATATTATCCTTGAAAATTTCACATTCTCAACTACTATCCTTGCTGATGTTGATGTTTGGAGGAAAAGAAAAGGCAAGAAAATTTTGAAAATTGATGACACAAAAGTTTTGTTAAGACAAGACTTGCTCTTTTAAATTATATGAGAAATTGCGTGACAATAAATTAGGAATCCGATCAAATCTTCTTTTCTTTTTTTCTTTTTTTTTTGTTTTTTTCATTTTTTTTTTGTTTTTTTGTTTTTTTTTCCCCTATAAAATATATAAATAGACCTAATATCATCAAGTCAATAAAGTTTTTCTTCATTAAGAAGGTTTAATTAAGAAAAATTGACTTTATTTTGATTCTAGTAAGTTTTGTATACTTGTGCTCTACTTTTATTTTATATATGCAGAAAATCTTTTCAGTTATATTCTAGGCAGCATTTTTCAAAACAATATTATTTTTGTTTTAAAATAAGAAAGACTTACGTGAGACATATAGATAATATAATATGTCCATCCATTAATATTTTGGATATATATTAAGTTAAAAATTAATCAAAAAAATTATTGATTAACATTTGATATATAATTTTTGAATGAATGAATTGTTCAAGTCTCATATAAATTTTTCTCAATAAAACGACCAAAAAAACGTGTCGTTGTTATTTTCAAAAACACAATTTACAAGTAAAAAATGGGTCTTCTCACTTTTATTAAATAAAATGCTTTTTGGGTTTTTTTTTTCTGCTGTTTTTTCTTTCTTTAAATAAGTGGGTCTCAAGATATTGACTCCAATACTTTTAAAGTGAAACGTGTCTCATCAATTCTATTATTTTATTATTATATAACAATCAAAGTCCCAATATTAGTTTTTTTTTTTTAAAAGAGTTGACCTTTTAAAGTCCCTATGGGCATGGTTTGGTGGTGTAGAACTCATGATATGATCTCCAGGTATTTGGTTTGAATCCAGAGAGTGTATTTTTCGTAAAAGTCTGGGATAATCGGGGGTTTTACTTACTCCGTTTAAGTTCGAAAGAAGTCAAATTTTCATATTTTTCAAAAAATAATAATAATTATCCTTTTAAATGAATGGTGTCTTGAAGCTCATATGTTATGTTATGTTATTTTTGCCGAAAAAAATACATACCAGAAGACCAAGTTCTTACTATGGATTATTTTTCAAATGCGTTGTTTGTTTTAAAATATAATATTTTAATGTCCGAATTAATAAATTTAAACGTATGTTAATGAGTCTATATATGAATTTAACGGATTTATTTAGTAAAACAGAAGTCACTAAGGTTATATTACGAATTATTTAGGTGGGTTTTATAGAGTAAATTTTAAATTTTAAAAATTGATGGTGAGTTTATTTAATAAATAGACTTAACAGTTATTTGGTAGGTTCGAATAGTCTAATCCTATAACTTATTAATATTTGATTTTGTTACCCAAATCTATTAATACATGGATCCACTCTTATAATGATAGTATTCAAATCTTTGTATTGGTTCTTATTTTCTGTTTTATAAGAATAAAAATATATTTTCTATCGCTGATAGAGGATCTGTTGAGAAAAATGGTAGATTTAATTTTGGAAGTGATGGTTGAAAGTTAGAGTTTCCTTCGCAATATATAGTAATTAACATTACACTGAAACAGAGGTGAAAAGACTAGATTTATGTTTAGAGATTAGAGATTATCATCAACGATTAAAAGATAAATGAAATTTACATAAGATTCATATTAAATAAAATATTCATTTAATTCAATATTCAGCACTAAATTATGATCCTGGATAAAATTGCTGATTGTCTCTAAGAAATTAATTAATTTAAGAATTGATTAGTCGGTGGTTTGTTATTTTGTTATCTTGAAATCAAAGGCTTGTGGCCTGCATGCGCGACAAGTAATTAATTAAAATAGTAAAAACCGCGTACAATAATTGGGGAATTTGTCTACAAAATTAAACAAGATAATAATTAGAGCTGAAAATTTTGGCCATATAAATGTAATTATAAAGCTTAATTATTATTTTTTCATTTTTTGAGTAAGAATAAGTTGAAAATTCAGCCTTTTGGTACCGAATTATGAAGATTTAAGATCACCACTGGGACCCCAAGACTCGACAAAATTGTCATCGAACTCACTGGAATCTTGACAAATTGTAAACGTCTAAACACAAACTTCTCAAATAATTATTACTTTATACACATGATTATTAATAAGTTCAATTAATATCTCTTTTACTAATCCAACGTCCAAATGCCATGCAGGCACAAGAGTCTACGTGTTAGGTGACCTGCCTTGAGCAAACTCTATATAAATCTAACATTTTTGCAACTTCAATTTCAACACAAAAACACTTGCTTATTTTTTTGACAATTTGCTAGCAATGGTTTCATTTTTCAAATTCTTTGTGACTTTGGCTCTCCTTGTACTTGTCATGGGCAGCACAAACGCTCAACTCTCTACAAATTTTTATTCCAACACTTGTAAAAATCTTTTCCCGACTGTCAAATCCGTCGTGCAATCTGCTATTAATAATGAAGCTCGTATTGGCGCCTCTCTTCTTCGCTTGTTCTTCCACGATTGCTTCGTTAATGTATATATTGTTCTGTTTTAAAAATTAGGAATCACATTTTAGAAACTCTCACTAATGTTATTGACTGAATTTTATAAAACTTGTCTGACATTTTGATGGTACCATGACAGGGATGTGATGGGTCAGTTCTACTTGACGACACATCTTCGTTCACCGGAGAGAAAAATGCAAACCCAAATCGGAACTCCGCCCGCGGATTCAATGTCATTGACAACATAAAGTCTGCAGTCGAGAAAGTTTGTCCAGGAGTTGTCTCATGTGCTGATATTTTAGCCATTACTGCTCGAGACTCGGTTGCTATAGTAAGCTCTTCTTAATTAATTATTCTCAAAGCATATGATATATTGTCAAATTAAGCATCAATTTTCAGAATAATTATTAACAATTTAATTGGAAAGCTTGGAGGCCCAACCTGGCAAGTAAAACTCGGAAGAAGAGATGCAAGAACTGCAAGCCAATCTGCTGCTAATAACGGCATTCCTCCTCCTACTTCAAACTTGAGTCGACTCATCTCCCGATTCAATGCTCTCGGACTTTCCAACAGAGACCTCGTCGCTCTATCAGGTTTGTTCCGAAAATCTCCGATTCTGTTACATTTAAATTATTATCTAAACTATCAAGTAATTATAATTTATAAATAATTTCTTTTCAGGTGGACATACAATTGGGCAGTCAAGATGCGTACAATTCAGGACTCACATATATAACGAGACAAACATTGATCCTTCATTTGCAAGATTAAGGCAAGGGAACTGCCCAAGGGCCAATGGAACTGGTGACAACAATTTGGCACCGCTTGATCTGCAGACTCCGACTTCTTTTGAGAACAATTACTTCAAGAATCTGATCAACAGAAAGGGATTGCTCCACTCTGATCAAGAGTTGTTCAATGGTGGTGGGTCCACTGATCCAATAGTGCGCACCTACAGTAACGATCCAAATGCCTTCAAATGTGATTTTGTTACTGCCATGATCAAGATGGGAGATATCAGCCCACTCACTGGATCCAAAGGTGAAATTAGGAAGAATTGCAGGAGGGCTAATTAATTAATTGATTTCAGGGTCATTAAGATTAAGAAAGAATAAATTTTCTTCAAGTTGTTCTTTTTTTTTTTTTTTAAAAAAAAATGTACTACAGATTATATATGCATTAGAAATATATTCTGTAATTTTTCATCTTTTTTAACAAATTAAGTAACATGAGTGTGCTTGTGGTGTGAGGAGACTTGTGATCAAATACTGCAATTAAAATATATTTGGCTTTTGAATTGAATAAAAGGATATCAAAATCCTATTTTGTCGTTTATTTTTGATTCAATAAAATTATTATTTAGAGCTTTTGTTCTTTTAAATGTTTTCCACTAAGTCAAGATTTTTATTTTTATTTTTATTTTGAAATTATTGGAAACCTCACCGACAAACCATTCATTTCGGGCTTAAGCGGAGTGAGTAAAACCTTCGGCTGTCTCAGGCTCTTACAAGAAACGCACTCCCTGAATTCGAACTCAAGATCTCAAAGTGAGATCCCGAACCCTACACCATCAAGTCACGTCTCTTTATCAAGATGTTTCCTCATTTATGATAGAAAATCGTGAAATCATAAGGGGGTTATTATGAAATCTCTTTTAGGATACAATAGAATTTATTGTAATTAATGATTTGTGAATCAACCAGATACAACCAAATAATACTCTTTTTGTTGAAACTAATGATGCAAATAACAAGAATAAGAAAAAAAAATTTAGAAAATCATCTATACACAATTCAAAATGATCTATGTACTGGGACGGAGCCGGAATTTTAATTGAGGGGGCCTAATATGAAATAATTATTATGAAAAAAATTATAATAAAAAATCAAAGATTTAATAAATATTTCATTTGGCTATATTTTACGACTGTCCACGACATACTTTCATTTTCTGAAAACATTAAATAATAGCTTCATCATTAAATTCCTCTAATTTGTTTCTCTTGATATACACAACCAAACTATCATTTAAAAGTTGAGCTATCATTAGATTCATCAACCGATTCTCTACGATCTTCATAGTGCAGATCTCTCAGGGTCATGGCCCACCTTGGCCCCAACGTGCCTCTGCCCCTGCCTATATATAGAAGTGCATGGTTGTCAATAATGAGGTCATATCATTTATGTCATATTTATTTTTCAATTTGAATTCGAATTTGTATAGAAATAGTGAGAGTAGTCCCACATCTAAAAAGTAAATGGAAGTTGAAAGGTTTATAAGGGTTTTATAAATTTTTATATTAAATTGGACAAATGAAGCTTGGGCTTGGGCTTGGGCCTGAACTTGAAGTGAATGGATGGTTGGCATGACATTATAAATAATTAATATATTTAATATAAATATTTAATTAATCAAAAATGGGCATTGAGCCTTGGGGCTCTTGGGATTTATTAAATGCCTTGTGCTAGAAAACGTTTTTGCCTTTTGTAGTTTATTTTTTAAAGACATAAGAACACAACTCTACAGAAAGTTGGAAAAGCATTTTGTACCTATTCATCATTTAACCGTATTATATTTGGTTTATAAATATAAAACAGTATTGCAAAATTATATATAATATATATCCATATGATCTTTGAGATACAAAAAAGTGATTTTCGATAGAAAAACTATTTGTTTGATCTTGAAAACAGACACCAAGTAAATTCGACAGGAATCGAACTTTCAGTGCAGAATCTTTGATTTTCATATTGTTGAATCCTGGTGGCAGACATCCATTGAACTACAAGCACACGGGTAGGGGCAAATTTATTCTATAGGACATAGCATTTAATATGCTAGCCCCAATCTTTACAAGTCAGTGTTTTGTTATTATTTTTTGTTTCTTACATTGCAAGTTTCTGTGTTGATTGCAAGTTCTGTGTTGATTTGTAAGTTTCTGTTTTGTTTGTAAGTTACTGGTTTTATTTTGCATTTCGTTTATAAGTTTATGTTCAATAAAATTTATTGCATTTGTTTGATTGTTCTTTAACAATCTATAGCAGAAATTATGGAACAATCTGTGAATGTTGTGAAGCCTCATGTTGAGAAACCAGACAAGTTCAAAGGATTTGATTTTAAAATATGGCAACGGAAAATGTTGTTTTATCTAACAACATTGAACATTGCTCATGTCGTCAAGGAAGAATGCCTTGTGGCAGAGGGAGATAATATTCATGCAGAAAAACTCAATGCAATTGATGTATGGAAACACGATGAATTTTTATGTAGGAATTATATTCTGAATAGCCTTGATGATTATTTGTATGATGTATACAGATCTTATAAGACTGCCAATGAACTATAAGAATCCCTGGAAAATAAATATAAGATCGAAGATGCTGGTTATCCATGAACTTGCGGCAGAAGGCATGGTACTACCGGTACAGTTTGCTGTCGGATCTGTGATAGAAAAAATGCCTCAATCTTGGAATGATTTCAAGATACATTTGAAGCATAAAAAGACTGATATGTCAATGGAGGATCTGGTTCTCAAACTGAGGGTGTAATAAGATCACCGCAAGAGTGAAAGGCTAAATGTTTCAGAATTTGAAGCCAAAGCGAATGTCATTGAGAGTGGAGGGGTGTCAAAGCCTAAACCTTAAAACCAGAAGAATAAATGGAACAATAAAGGGAAAGATAAAACTCAGAAAGTTCTTGCTGCAAAAGGGAAGAATTTCAAGGGAATTAAAGGTGCTTGTTGGGTGTATGGAAAAATTGGACACCGAGCACTAGACTGTCGCCACAAGAAAGGAAATCCGGGTCCAAATGATAAGAACAACAACAAACAAGCAAATATTGTTGAAGAAGAATTTGTTGGTGTTATTATTTCTGAAGTCAATTTATTGACTGACAGTAAAGATTGGTGGATGGATACAGGTGCAACAAGACATATCTGTGGAAACAGAAAAATGTTTCTCACCTACACTCCTAACAATGGCGATGAAAAGTTATATATAGGCAATGTGACTGCTGTAACTATTGCTGGAAAAAGGAAAGTGGTTCTGAAATTCACTTCCGAGAAAGAACTTGCCCTTATGGATGTACTACATGTCCATGAAATTACTAAGAATATTGTTTCTGGTTCTGTTTTGAGCAAGAAGGGTTTCAAACTTGTATTTGAATCTGACAAATTCGTTCTCACTAAGGGGGAACATTTGTAGGAAAGAGTTACATCTCTGAAGGGCTCTTCAAACTCAATGTAATTGATGATGCTACTATTAATAAAATAAATAAAGCTTCTGTTTACTTGCTTGAATCTTATAAATTATGGCATTTTAGACTAGGTCACATAAACTTTAAACGTATGCATATAATGTTTAATCTTGGTTTGCTGCCTTATTGTACAAAAGATAATATGCATAAATGTGAAACTTGTGTTAAATCAAAGTTTGCTAGCAAGTCCTATAAATCTGTGACTAAAAGGTCCAATGAATTGTTAGAATTAATTCATACAGATTTGAGTGATTTTAAATCAATACCAAGTCGTGGTGGAAATAATTACTACATCACTTTCATAGATGATAGTAGTAGATATTGTTATGTATATTTAATACATAGCAAATACGAATCTTCGAATATGTTTAAGACATATAAAGCTGAGGTGGAAAATCAGTAAGACAAGAAGATCAAAATATTGCGATCTGATAGAGGCGGAGAATATGAATCTAATGCCTTCGCAGATTTTTATACTTCTAATGGAATAATTCATCAAACAACAGCACCCTACACTCCTCAACAGAATAGGGTGGCTGAACGGAAAAATAGAACACTAAAAAATATTATGAATTCCAAGCTTAACAGTTCTCGTTTACCACATGATATGTGGGGTGAAGCCTTACTTACGGCTAACACCATATTGAACAGAATTCCACCAAAGAAGAGTGATCAATCACCATATGAAAAATGGAAGAAAAGGCTACCGTTATACAAAATCCTGAAAGTGTGGGGTTGCCTAGCAAAAGTTCAAGTTCCCTTGCCTAAATGAGTTAAACTTGGACCTAAAACTATTGATTGTGTGTTTATTGGATATGCTAAAAATAGTGCAGCATACCGATTTCTAATAATTAAATCTGGAATTTCGGATATCCAAGTAAATACAATTATTGAGTCTAATAATGCTGAATAGTTTGAGCATATATTTCATTTTAAGGATAGAATTAATGAAAATAAACGTAAAGAGCTTGAATTTAGTCAATAGAACGGGGTTGATGTTGCCTCTTCATCCGGTGTTCAAGACAAGGTTTTGGAACCAAATAAATCAACATCAACTCTCCAAGAGGAAGAATTAGAACCTAGAAGAGGAAAAAGAATCAAGGTAGCAAAAGATTATGCACCTGATTTTTTAACTTTTCTCACGGAAGCTGAACCTCAAATATATCAAAAGGCCATAACTTCGTCTGAATCTATTTATGGAAAGAAGCAATAAATAGTGAAGTAGAATCCATTCTAAAAAACCATACATGGGAGTTAGTAGAGTTACCATCTGGTTTCAAACCGATTGGTTACAAATGGATCTTCAAAAAGAAATTGAAGCATGATGGTACAATTGATAAATACAAAACTCGTTTGGTAGCTAAAGGATACCATCAAAAATAAGGACTTGATTTCTTTGACACATACTCACCAGTAACCAGAATAACATCTATAAGGATGTTGATTGCGATTGCAGGAATTTATAATTTGGAAATACATCAAATGGATGTAAAAACTACATTCTTGAATGGTGAGTTAGATGAAGAAATTTATATAGAACAACCTGAAGGGTTTGTAGCAAAATGACAAGAGAAAAAAGTTTGTAAACTTATGAAGTCGCTTTATGGACTTAAACAAGCACCCAAACAATGGCATGAGAAATTCGATCATACAATGTTATTACATGGATTTCGGATCAATGAATGTGATAAATGTGTTTACATTAAGAAAATGAATAATGATTCATATGTCATTGTATGTTTATATGTTGATGATATGCTCATCATGGGACCAAATCTAAATGTCATAAACTCCACAAAGAAAATATTGAATTCGACCTTTGATATAAAAGACATGGGAAAAACTGATGTTATCTTAGGAATTCGAATTCAAAGACGTAATGATGGTTATATTCTCAGCCAATCACACTATGTGGAAGCAATTCTTCGGAAATTTATACATTTCGATAGTAGTTCGTCTAAAACTCATTTTGATCGTAAGAGTACATTAAAGAAAAATATTGGGGATAGTGTGTCACAACTAGAATATTATCGTATAATTGGCACACTACAATACATCACGAATTGTACTAGACCGGACATTGCCTACTCTGTGAATAGATTGGCAAGATATACTAGTAAACCCTCAAAGGATCATTGGGATGCTTTGGTTAGAGTATTGAGATACCTAAAATACTCAATGAAGTATGGGTTACATTATACCAAATATCCACCAGTTTTGGAAGGATATAGTGATGCCAATTGGATTTCGAATGATACGGAAAAAGCAATAAGTGGATATGTATTTACACTTGGTGGGGCTGCAGTATCTTGGAAATCACAAAAACAAACGTGTATAGCACGTTCGTCGTTCAACAATGGAATCAGAATTCATAGCCTTGGATAAAGCTGCTGAAGAAGCGGAATGACTAAAGAATTTCCTGGAAGATATTCCAATGTTGCCTCAACCTGTGACGACCATATGTGTGCATTGTGACTTCATGGCTGCTATTGGGAGAGCAAAGAGCCATATGTTTAATGGGAAGTCAAGACACATAAGACGTAGAGATAACACAATAAAACACATGCTCTCGACTGGTATTATTTCCATTGATTTTGTAAAATCAAATGAGAATATTGCAGATCAATTAAATAAGGGTGTACCAAAGGAGAAAATGTTATATTTATCGAGGGGAATGAGCTTAAAGCCAATACAATGAAAAGTAACTTAGCGGAAACCCAGCCTAGCAAATTGGTAATTCAATTCTAGGTTCAATGTGGTAAATTAGTTGGGTGAAACTCAAGTAATAGAGCATAACAAACTGTTAATTTCTATGATAAGAAAAGTTATGTTATCTATGACGATAAGGATGAATGATTAATCATTCTTAATGACACTAACTGAAGAAAGAAAATAATATTGCATGATACTTATAATCATTGTGTCACCTATATAGGAGTAATGTGGGGTCGCATTTATGAGAATTTTATGAGAATGAAATTGCTAAATTCTCTAAAGCTCATATGAATCCAGGATTGTTCATGACCAAAATGAACACAACCGTATGAATTGAAAGGTGTCAAAATTCGATATGTGTGATACTTATTGTCTTGATTTATAAAACATGATGAACAGTTCAATGTCTAATATACGCACTGACTCATCAATAAATCCAATAAGTACTTACTACGGAAGGTTCAAGTCCAAAAGACACCTCTCCTGATGCGTATCGATTTTAAGTTTTCTCCGGATCATGTTATGTACAGTATCACTATTATTTGCTATACAAATGTGGGGTATTATATGAGTTTGTATAGAAATAGTGAGAGTAGTCCCACATCTAAAAAGTAAATGGAAGTTGAAAGGTTTATAAGGGTTTTATAAACTTTTATATTACATTGGACAAATGAAGCTTCGGCTTGGGCTTGGGCCTGGGCTTGAAGTGAATGGATGGTTGGTATGACATTATAAATAATTAATATATTTAATATAAATATTTAATTAATCAAAGATGGGCATTGGGCCTTGGGGCTCTTGGGATTTATTAAATGCCTTGTGCTAGAAAACGTTTTTGCCTTTTGTAGTTTTTTTTTTAAAGACAGAAGAACACAACTCTACAGAAAGTTGGAAAAACATTTTGTACCTATTCATCATTTAACCGTATTATATTGTTTATAATATAAAACAGTATTGCAAATTATATATATATATATCCATATGATCTTTGAGATACAAAAAAGTGATTTTCGATAGAAAAACCATTTGTTTGATCTTGAAAACAGACTCCAAGTAAATTCGACAGGAATCGAACTTTCAGTGCAGAATCTTCGATTTTTAGATTTTTGAATCCTGGTGGCAGACGTCCATTGAACTACAAGCACACGGGTAGGGGTAAATTTCTTCTATAGGACATAGCATTTAATATGCTAGCCCCAATCTTTACAAGTCAGTGTTTTGTCATTATTTTTTATTTCTTACATTGCAAGTTTCTGTGTTGATTGCAAGTTCTGTGTTGATTTGTAAGTTTATGTTTTGTTTGTAAGTTACTGGTTTTATTTTGCATTTCGTTTATAAGTTTATGTTCAATGAAACTTATTGCATTTGTTTGATTGTTCTTTAACAATCTATAGCAGAAATTTTGGAACAATCTGGGAATGCTGTGAAACCTCATGTTGAGAAACCAGACAAGTTCAAAGGACTTGATTTTAAAATATGGCAACAGAGGGAGATAATATTCCGGCAGAAAACTCAATGCAATTGATGCATGGAAACACATTGAGTTTTTATGTAAGAGTTATATTCTGAATAGCCTTGATGATTCTTTGTATGATGTATACAGATCTTATAAGACTACCAAGGAACTATGAGAATCCCTGGAATATAAATATAAGATCGAAGATGCTGGTTCAAAGATTGTTGTCAACCAAGTCGAAGAATTACAGATTCTTATCCATGAACTTGCGGCAGAAGGCATGGTACTACCGGTACAGTTTGCTGTCGGATCTGTGATAGAAAAAATGCCTCAATCTTGGAATGATTTCAAGATACATTTGAAGCATAAAAAGACTGATATGTCAATGGAGGATCTGGTTCTCAAACTGAGGGTGTAATAAGATCACCGCAAGAGTGAAAGGCTAAATGTTTCAGAATTTGAAGCCAAAGCGAATGTCATTGAGAGTGGAGGGGTGTCAAAGCCTAAACCTTAAAACCAGAAGAATAAATGGAACAATAAAGGGAAAGATAAAACTCAGAAAGTTCTTGCTGCAAAAGGGAAGAATTTCAAGGGAATTAAAGGTGCTTGTTGGGTGTATGGAAAAATTGGACACCGAGCACTAGACTGTCGCCACAAGAAAGGAAATACGGGTCCAAATGATAAGAACAACAACAAACAAGCAAATATTGTTGAAGAAGAATTTGTTGGTGTTATTATTTCTGAAGTCAATTTATTGACTGACAGTAAAGATTGGTGGATGGATACAGGTGCAACAAGACATATCTGTGGAAACAGAAAATGTTTCTCACCTACACTCCTAACAATGGCGATGAAAAGTTATATATAGGCAATGTGACTGCTGTAACTATTGCTGGAAAAAGGAAAGTGGTTCTGAAATTCACTTCCGAGAAAGGACTTGCCCTTATGGATGTACTACATGTCCATGAAATTACTAAGAATATTGTTTCTGGTTCTGTTTTGAGCAAGAAGGGTTTCAAACTTGTATTTGAATCTGACAAATTCGTTCTCACTAAGGGGGAACATTTGTAGGAAAGAGTTACCTCTCTGAAGGGCTCTTCAAACTCAATGTAATTGATGATGCTACTATTAATAAAATAAATAAGGCTTCTGTTTACTTGCTTGAATCTTATAAATTATGGCATTAGACTAGGTCACATAAACTTTAAACGTATGCATATAATGTTTAATCTTGGTTTGCTGCCTTATTGTACAAAAGATAATATGCATAAATGTGAAACTTGTGTTAAATCAAAGTTTGCTAGCAAGTCCTATAAATCTGTGACTAAAAGGTCCAATGAATTGTTAGAATTAATTCATACAGATTTGAGTGATTTTAAATCAATACCAAGTCGTGGTGGAAATAATTACTACATCACTTTCATAGATGATAGTAGTAGATATTGTTATGTATATTTAATACATAGCAAATACGAATCTTCGAATATGTTTAAGACATATAAAGCTGAGGTGGAAAATCAGTAAGACAAGAAGATCAAAATATTGCGATCTGATAGAGGCGGAGAATATGAATCTAATGCCTTCGCAGATTTTTATACTTCTAATGGAATAATTCATCAAACAACAGCACCCTACACTCCTCAACAGAATAGGGTGGCTGAACGGAAAAATAGAACACTAAAAAATATTATGAATTCCAAGCTTAACAGTTCTCGTTTACCACATGATATGTGGGGTGAAGCCTTACTTACGGCTAACACCATATTGAACAGAATTCCACCAAAGAAGAGTGATCAATCACCATATGAAAAATGGAAGAAAAGGCTACCGTTATACAAAATCCTGAAAGTGTGGGGTTGCCTAGCAAAAGTTCAAGTTCCCTTGCCTAAATGAGTTAAACTTGGACCTAAAACTATTGATTGTGTGTTTATTGGATATGCTAAAAATAGTGCAGCATACCGATTTCTAAATTAAATCTGGAATTTCGGATATCCAAGTAAATACAATTATTGAGTCTAATAATGCTGAATAGTTTGAGCATATATTTCATTTTAAGGATAGAATTAATGAAAATAAACGTAAAGAGCTTGAATTTAGTCAATAGAACGGGGTTGATGTTGCCTCTTCATCCGGTGTTCAAGACAAGGTTTTGGAACCAAATAAATCAACATCAACTCTCCAAGAGGAAGAGTTAGAACCTAGAAGAGGAAAAAGAATCAAGGTAGCAAAAGATTATGCACCTGATTTTTTAACTTTTCTCACGGAAGCTGAACCTCAAATATATCAAAAGGCCATAACTTCGTCTGAATCTATTTATTGGAAAGAAGCAATAAATAGTGAAGTAGAATCCATTCTAAAAAACCATACATGGGAGTTAGTAGAGTTACCATCTGGTTCAAACCGATTGGTTACAAATGGATCTTCAAAAAGAAATTGAAGCATGATGGTACAATTGATAAATACAAAACTCGTTTGGTAGCTAAAGGATACCATCAAAAATAAGGACTTGATTTCTTTGACACATACTCACCAGTAACCAGAATAACATCTATAAGGATGTTGATTGCGATTGCAGCAATTTATAATTTGGAAATACATCAAATGGATGTAAAAACTACATTCTTGAATGGTGAGTTAGATGAAGAAATTTATATAGAACAACCTGAAGGGTTTGTAGCAAAATGACAAGAGAAAAAAGTTTGTAAACTTATGAAGTCGCTTTATGGACTTAAACAAGCACCCAAACAATGGCATGAGAAATTCGATCATACAATGTTATTACATGGATTTCGGATCAATGAATGTGATAAATGTGTTTACATTAAGAAAATGAATAATGATTCATATGTCATTGTATGTTTATATGTTGATGATATGCTCATCATGGGACCAAATCTAAATGTCATAAACTCCACAAAGAAAATATTGAATTCGACCTTTGATATAAAAGACATGGGAAAAACTGATGTTATCTTAGGAATTCGAATTCAAAGACGTAATGATGGTTATATTCTCAGCCAATCACACTATGTGGAAGCAATTCTTCGGAAATTTGTACATTTCGATAGTAGTTCGTCTAAAACTCCTTTTGATCCTAAGAGTACATTAAAGAAAAATATTGGGGATAGTGTGTCACAACTAGAATATTATCGTATAATTGGCACACTACAATATATCATGAATTGTACTAGACCGGACATTGCCTACTCTGTGAATATATTGACAAGATATACTAGTAATCCCTCAAAGGATCATTGGGATGCTTTGGTTAGAGTATTGAGATACCTAAAATACTCAATGAGTATGGGTTACATTATACCAAATATCCACCAGTTTTGGAAGGATATAGTGATGCCAATTGGATTTCGAATGATACGGAAAAAAACAACAAGTGGATATGTATTTACACTTGGTGGGGGTGCAGTATCTTGGAAATCATAAAAATAAACGTGTATAGCACGTTCGTCGTTCAATAATGGAATCAGAATTCATAGCCTTGGATAAAGCTGCTGAAGAAGCGGGATGGCTAAAGAATTTTCATAAAGATATTCCAATGTGGCCCCAACCTGTGATGACCATATGTGTGCATTGTGACTTCATGACTGCTATTGGGAGAGCAAAGAGCCATATGTATAATGGAAAGTCAAGACACATAAGACGTAGACATAACACAATAAAACACATGCTCTCGACTGGCATTATTTCCATTGATTTTGTAAAATCAAAGGAGAATATTGCAGATCAATTAACAAATGGTATACCAAAGGAGAAAATGTTATATATATCGAGGGGAATGAGTTTAAAGCCAATACAATGACAAGTAACTTAGCGGAAACCCAACCTAGAAAATTGGTAATTCAATTCTAGGTTCAATGTGGCAAACTAGTTGGGTGAAACTCAAGTAATAGAGCATAACAAATTGCTCATTCCTATGATAAGAAAAGTTATGCTATCTATGACGATAAGGATGAATGATTAATCATTCTTAATGACACTAAAAGGAGAAAGAAAATAGTATTGCATGATACTTATAATCATTGTGTCACCTATATAGGAGTAATGTGAGGTCGTATTTATGAGAATGAAATGGATAAATTCTCTAAAGCTCCTATGAATCCAGGATTGTTCAGGACCAAAATGAACACAACCGTATGAATTGAAAAATGTCAAAATTCGATATGTGTGATACTTATTGTCTTGATTTATGAAACATGATGAACAGTTCAATGTCTCATATACGCACTGACTCATCGATAAATCCAATAAGCACTTACTACGGAAGGTTCAAGTCCAAAAGACACCTCTCTTAATGCATATCGATTTAAAGTTTTCTCTGGTATGTACAGTATCACCACAATTTGCTATACAAATGTGGGGTATTCTAAGAGTTTGTATAGAAATAGTGGGAGTAGTCTCACATCTAAATAGTAAATGGAAGTTGAAAGGTTTATAAGGGTTTTATAAACTTTTATATTAAATTGGACAAATGAAGCTTGGGCTTGGGCCATGGCTTGAAATGAATGGATGGTTGACATGGCATTATAAATAATTAATATATTTAATATAAATATTTAATTAATCAAAGATGGGCCTTGGGCCTTGGGGATCTTGGGATTTATTAAATGCCTTGTCCTAGAAAACGTTTTTGCCTTTTGTAGTTTATTTTTAAAGACAGAAGAACACAACTCTACAAAAGTTGGAAAAACGTTTTTTCACATATTCATCATTTAACTGTTTTATATTTTGTTTATAAAAATAAAAACATTATTGCAGAATTATATATAATATCTATCCATATGATCTTTGAGATACAAAAAAGTGATTTTCGATAGAAAATAATTTGTTTGATCTTGAAAACAGACACCAAGTAAATTCGACAGGAACCGAACTTTCAGTGCAGAATCTTTGATTTTCAAATTGTTGAATCCTGGTGCAGACGTCCATTGAACTACAAGCACACGGGTATGGGCAAATTTCTTCTATAGGACATAGCATTTAATATGCTAGCCCCAATCTTTACAAGTCAGTGTTTTGTTATTATTTTTTGTTTCTTACATTGTAAGTTTCTGTGTTGATTGCAAGTTCTGTGTTGATTTGTAAGTTTCTGTTTTGTTTGTAAGTTACTGGTTTTATTTTGCATTTCGTTTATAAGTTTCTGTTCAATGAAACTTATTGCATTTGTTTGATTGTTCTTTAACAATCTATAGCAGAAATTATGGAACAATCATCGAATGCTGTGAAGCCTCATGTTGAGAAACCAGACAAGTTCAAAGGACTTGATTTTAAAATATGGCAACATAAAATGTTGTTTTATCTAACAACATTGAACCTTTCTCATGTCGTCAAGGAAGAATGCCCTGTGGCAAAGGGAAATAATATTACTGCAGAAAAACTCAATGCAATTGATGCATGGAAACACAATGAGTTTTTATGTAGGAATTATATTCTGAATAGCGTTGATGATTCTTTGTATGATGTATACAGATCTTATAAGACTGCCAAAGAATTATAGGAATCCCTGGAAAATAAATATAAGATCGAAGATGCTGGTTCAAAGAAGTTGTTTGTTGGGAAATTTCTAAAGTACCAAATGGTGGATTCAAAGACTGTTGTCAACCAAGTCGAAGAATTACAGATTCTTATCTATGAACTTGCGGCAGAAGGCATGGTACTACCGGTACAGTTTGCTGTCGGATCTGTGATACATTAAGTCTTTTATCTAAAGATAGCATAAATGTATGTAACCTTTCATTTAGAGAGATTTCCCCAAAAGGTACCTTACACTCAAGTTTGGTTAACTGAACTTCAGTGTCCATAAATATAGGACAAAGTTCGGTTTATTGAACTTTCAAATATGACATATATACAACCCCATTTTTGTTTAAATCGGGGGTGTTGTTCCCGAGCTCACATGGCGAGTGTTGTCGTCTCGACTCATCACGAGCTGTCCGAGCAGCTCAATCACGGATGTGCCAGAGTAAAAACATAAAAGCATGTCAAATTTTCTGAAATTTACCAATAAAAATTTATATTTAAAAAAAATTATAGTTGATCACTTTTAACATTTGGGTCCCTTAATCTGTCACCCCTATTAAAATTGACCGTTTCGTTTAAACTTCATGTATAGTGATAGTCATCTCCAATGCTCTAAGGGTAATTTAGTCAATTTGTAAACATTAAGGAACCTAGATGGTAGTACTAGGCAAATATATCCTGACTTGTGAAAATATAAAATATTAATGACTAAAATGTTATTATCTTTTAAATTGATTGATTAAGAATAATGAATTCAAGGATTTTCAGGGTGTTACTTCAGCACCTCCTATATCACATGACACAACGAATCCAATGATCACGATTTTAGAAAAATAAAATAAAATAAATCATTTTTTTTTGGGATTGTTACTTAACATGCGGGCCATGCCTGCTTCCACATTATTGTACTGGAGCCCCGATTCGTGAATTCAATACCGCCTAGATATCTACGCATGAGCATGAAAGATTTATTCATTGTTTCTGGAGAAATTCATCTGTATAATTTAGGTACTATATCATAAATTTGATATTTTAATGTGGTACCATCAAATAATGATTAATAGACACGTGAAAATAATGGAAAAAAAAAACTGTTTTTATTAATTATCCGTTTCTCTTGTAATTCTGACTAATAAAATAGATGGTGCTTTTAATATACCTTACCTTAAACCAAAGTCTCTAATTTTAGCAATTTTAGCTACCTTTGTCAACCTGAAACTGAACAAAAAGTGTCAAAAACTCATCACAATAGACTAATTAGTCTGTCAAGCAATGGTTTGAAAACGTTGGAAATCCCGCCGTTAAATTACCAGATCCGGACTTAAACGGAGCAGGTAAAATCTCTGACTGTCTCAGGTTATTACAAGAAATACACCCCTCTAAACTCGAACTCAAGACCCGACAATCGAATCATAAGCCTTTTGCCACCAAGCCACATCTCTTGGGGCAATACCACCCCCCTAAAGTGCAAAAGGAGAATCTTATTTCTGCCTTGAAAATTCGGTTTTAGTCTAGATTCTGAACCTATTCCGTAATATTACACAATAATTTAAGACAAGTCATAATTATTATTTCTATGGATTATTATTGAGCACCCTTAAGTCTAATAATTTTGAATCAACATAAATAAAACAATGCAGTAAACAAAATCAACACAATAATTTTGTTAATGAAGTGGAAAACTCATGCGAGTAAAAAATCACTCTAAGTATCTAGACTACCAGCCAAATCCAGTATAATGAGAAAAATTTAAAGTGATGGTATAAGACCTATGACAGCAACTCCGCCGACTTTAATACCTCTAAGCTGTAATAACGCGAAAAACTCATCGAGCCCGTACCAAACAGCATTCTTCAAAACCTCTGAAGTCTCTAAGCGAATCAACTCTGCAAGCACACAACGCCGGAACTCTGACTACCAATCTTCCTCCTTTAGAACTCTGAAGTTTTAGGAAATTGGGTCAGGGTTGTGTTTAGTGTTGATGGTCAAACACGAATCAATATCACCAAGAAACTGAAGACATGGTAATCCAAAGAGTCTTCAAGGTGAAAATCAAGAAGGTTGAAAAGCTAAGAAGATTTGAGACTCAGATTAATGTGTTTCCAACCCTTGTGAAAGTGGCTCAATGTTTGTTTATATAGGTAGGACAAATGTAAGGTTTTTCTTGTGCAGAACAGGCTTAAAAAAGCATCTAAAATAACATACTTAAGCACAGTCATTTGAACTCCACAAGAACGCGTGTCAAACGTGCGCTGTTCCACAAACTCGTTCGAACGTAGTCTCAAACGCACCTCGAAAGGAAACACACTGGAAGGTTTCGTTCGAATGGAAAGATGAACGCACTACGCACGAGAACCTTTTGCCAAGTTTCGTTCAAAACTAAATACAACCGTGACACGAACGTCACTCGTTCGAACGCAAACACAAACGTATCACTAACGCATATCTGATTCCTTCACGCACAGTTTTTCAAATACCAGTGCAATTACTCCGAGATATTTAACACTCATTACAACTCAATTGAACTTATTTTGTTTCAAACATTGCCAACAAATATGCAACTAACATGCCCTTCTAGTGAAATTGTTTTACATGCATGCATTTCCTCAAATGCTAGAACTGCACAATTAATCTCATATATAAACTAGCATGAAATTGAACAGACTGTTCAACGAATTAATAATATAAAAGAGAGGATATAGAGATTAATTAATTAAGATCATAATGAACATCAATGTAATTAATAATCTCTAAATTTATAGTAGCTAGCACCTGGTTGCAGCTCCGCTGACCGTGAATACACTTTCCACTGAACATTTTTTTAGAGAAAAATATAAATAAAAATAATCTCTAAGAAGTAGTACCTTGCCTTGATCCATGGCCAACAACAATGCCTTCTTCATCTTCATCATTTAGATTTACTCAAACTCCTCCGTTTATTACGACCACCATTAAAGCACAATGTTGAAGTAGGGGATCCGCGGCCGCGGCCATAATTTTTTTCCTCCTCCTCGTCATCATCCTCGTCATCTTTATTATGAAAATTTATGGTCATAGTTAATCTTGTCAAAGAAAAACTCCGTCTATGAAATATCGACTTCTTAGAGGACGATGATGAGCCTGAGGACGATGATGAAGAAGAAGTACAAGACCAAGAAGATGACGATGGTGATACATGATTCTTTTTAGACCTAATGATAAGCCTGATGGGGAAAATATAGCTTAAGAGATGATTAGGCTTTGTATTTTTCTGAATGGTATTGGACTTGGAAATGGATTGATAAGACGGCGGCGGTGTTAGCGGAGGGATAGTATTGTCATTAAACATTGGATGTTTCGGGGTTCCAGGCTGAGACTCCCATATGAATGGAACTGAACCTGAAGCTCCTCCATAGTAGACCCTTGAAGAAGAATTGGCCATGGAGGTTTCTTTTGACATGAGCCTGGAGAAGAACTTGTTATCTTGCTTGATTTGGAGTGATTCCTGAGAACTTTTTTCATGGCTTCCGGTTAACATTTTGGATTGGTGGGCGAATGGGATTTTTTTTTGAGCCTGTAAAGCTTCAGGTTTCAAGATCTGGAGATTGTTATTTCAAGATCCGAAGATGCAGCTCCAATATTAAAGAATGGAATATGTAGTTATGCTTATTTATGGTTCTTTGTACCCTTTTTTAATTATGTAAGAGTGGTTTAAGTTGCCAAGGAGAGCTTCAAATAAATGAAGTAGGGCTTGCTAGTGCTGCCTATCCATTAATAATTTATTATGTGGGTATTATTTTCACAAATAGACATTTAGATATAGGGATGGCAAAAATCTAAAAGGGGAAGGGGGTTTTCGGGGACTCTCTCTAACTAGGGAGGGAATCGAGAATGAAAAATTGAAAAAATTAATATCGAGGATGAGGACGGAGAAAATTTAATACTCATTTCTTATCCGGTGAATGGACAGAGATTAGGCAAAATCCACATTTCTCCCCATTACCCATTTAAGTTTTAATTTATTTATTTTTATTTTTTTAATAAAATTTTCAAATTTCTATTGTAAATAAAAAATTATCTTAATATTTAAAAATAAACATAAATTATAAATAGTATAATAATTATATATATATAATCAATTTTTAGGGAGTGTTATATCATTTTATTAAGATACGGACCAAACAAAAAGATAAAAATACGAATTTCAATATTCTAAAATTAATTGTGATTTGTGGAATAAATATTATCAATTTTTTTTGAATATGTATGTTTGATTTTTGGATAAAGTAATAGTTCAACTTATATATTTTTCAATTACTTAAATTTATTTTAATAAACATTTGTTTATTGTTCGGGGTCCCTCGAGATCCACTTTTATTATTCGGAGATCCTCATTCCCTCCCCTAAACTAAGTATGAGGAGATGTGGGGGACATAGACATTTAAAGATTATCAGGAATGGATACGGGGATCTCGATTCTCTCCCCACCATTGTCATCCCTATTTAGACCCTCTCTTTTGTAATTAAATAATGTCTACTTATTATTTTCATAACATATATCATTTTAACCAATATTACACTGTAATGTCCATCCAGATTAACATACCTTTATCTTATGCTCACAAACGAAATGCGATCAGAAGTCCCCAAGGGGTGTGGCTTGGTGGTGTAGGGTCCAAGATCTCACCTTGAGGTTCTGAGTTCAAATCCAGGGGGTGCACTTCTTGTAAGAGCCTGGGACAGCCGGTGGTTTTACCTGCGCCGCGGCCCAGAATGGGTGGTTTGGTGGCGGGGTTTCCATCGTTTCCAAAAAAAAAAAAAATGCGATCAGAATGCCAATTTCTAAAACAGTAAAGTAAAGTTATTTATTTATAATATGATAGAGATCTAGTTGTTTATTCGAACAAATTAACCTGAGTAGTGGCGTCTCTTTCTTCTTTGTGAGCGTTACTTAAGCCCTTAGATGAGAGGATTTGGATATCAGTAGAGTACGAGTGGAAACCTCCCGTAGTTATGGTTGATGGGGTCCCTCCCCTAAAGAAAAAATGACCTGAACTAAGGAAGAACTTGACGCTAGCAACAAGACCAGCAAGGCAATTAATGCCATTCATGCTACTGTTAGCTCCGCTGAATTTAGGAGAATTTCTATGTGTGAGATAGCCAAGGATTCTTGGAACTTCCTTCAGACTGTGCATGAGGACACATTATCTGTTAAGAATAATAGACTCCAAGAGCTTGCCACTAGGTTTGAGGTCGCTATGATGAGGGATGATGAGACCTTTGATGAGTTCTACGCTGAGATTAACGATATAGTTAACTTTAGTTTTAACATATGCGAGACTATTCCTACAAATATGATAGTTAGGAAAATCCTTAGATCCACGTCGATCAGTTTTTACCAAATATCACAACCATCGAGGAAACTAATGACTTATATCATCTTAAACTAGAGGACCTCGTAGGGAAACTGCAGGTGTATGAGAAAAATTTTCCTGGATATAGAAAGTCCAAGACCATGACGATGAAGATCGCAAAGGAAGTTCGTCATGATCCGTCAAATGATGATAATGATATTACCCTTACAAGTTCCGATTTGGCCATGTTTGTTAAAATATTTAGGAAATTTCTTAAGATGCAGAAAAATGGTTGTAGCACTGATAAAGATAAAGAGGACAATCCTAGAGAGAGTAGGCGTAATATGAGGGAGTCTAGAGAGGATAAGGATAGCAAACCTAACACTATCCAATGCCATTAATGTGAAGGGTATGGGCATATTAGATCTGAGTGTCCCACATACCTAAAGTTTAATGCAAGAAAGTCATGACAGCCTCTCTTAGTGATTCAGAAAATGGCTATACTTTTGATGAGTCTTCTAAGGAGAAAAGCAATTTCATTGCTTTTACTGCTAATGTGGTCGGTGAGAGACGTGATAATGTTAGTAATGAAGATGATGGATCAGAATTCTCTCATGATGACTCTGTTGATGAAGATAATCTTCATGTAGCAAATACTGAATTATTTAATGAGAGTTTAGCTATCAAGAAGACGAATATTGAGGTCAATAATAGGCTGAAAGAAGTGGAGCTAGACAAAAATGAAGCTTAGACTAAATTTGAGCAAAGCCTTTTGATGATTGATGACATTGAGGAGATGAATAAAAGACTAGTTGATAGAGTCAAATTATTAGAAACATAACTTAAAAATGCTAGAACTCAGTTGTCTGTATTTTCTAATGGGACTGAGAAACTAGATCACGTGTTAGGGATTAGAGTTAAGTCTAATTTTGATAAGGTGTCATTGTATAGAGTTGTATTTATCCCTCATAAACATGACTTAGGTAAGAAACATGTTGGTTGTAGTCATGTAATTCCCCATGTTATTCCTCATCCTATGTCTCAACCTCAATCTAGAGGTATGGTGGGTAAACCTCGCTCTCGTCCGAGGTTTGTGCCTGTGTGCCATCACTATGGTAAGACATGACACATTAGGCCTAAGTGTTTCTTGTTGCATAAACAATAGAAAAGGCCTAAGAGTATTTCAACTAGGTTTGATTCTTCAAATCTAGCTTTTCAAGTTTCTGCACTAGCTAAACGGACTCAACTCATTAGTGAGAAACTTGCACTGCTAACTAGGAGTTCTCAAGTAAAGAAGACTCCTAAGAAAGTTTGGGTAAGGAAGCGATATAACTTCTCATCAACTTCTGAATGCTTTGACCCTAGCAGACATGGTGGGAGTGCATTTCAATGTACTTTTTCTTAGTTGTTGCATGCATATTTTCCCATTGCATGTGTGTGTGCGTGTGTTTTATGTTTTTTTGCACAACTGCATGTTTTTATTTTCACTGCATATGAATGTGTTTGTTTTGTCTTTGTTATATGTCCATTGGTATATATTATGGAAACCCGGACAAAAATTTCATAGCCGATTCCGAATGGACGGTAATATGATCTGCACTCGGGAATACAACTTCACGTACCATTGGATATTGATAAGCCATGATGTGTCTTTTATTATTTTTATGAAAAAATACAAAATATAAAATAAAAAGACCAAAAATATTATGTGGCTTGTTAGAGCATGAAAAGTTTGTTGCATGTGATCCTGGTATGTAGGATATATGGTTATGTATGTATAATATGCTTTTACTTTTCCTGATGCTCTATGTGTATGAGTGTGTTTAATGGAAAATTTTAGTATATCTTGTGCTTGCATTTCACATACATATTTTTTTGTTATCAAGGCTTGGTCGCATGTATGAGTTTTTGGACTGGCAGTCTAATCTTTGTTATACCTAGATCACCTAATAGTGTGACCTTTGACTAGATGACCTTATGTTATCCCCTTGTAAAAGTAAAAGAAAAAAAATAGTTTAAATGAGTCTCACGTGTAAAAACGCCAATGAGCCGAATTCAAAAAACAAGGGAAAAATCCTTCACTCGAAAGAGTCTTTATTTATGAGCTCATCATATTTAGGGGGAGAATGTTATAACATGTAACCAATGTTACTTATTTTCAGGTCCTAGTGGTGCTGGGTTTGAACACTTATTTTGTGGACTTGGTGTGTCAAGAGATGGGATTTATTTGGCTGTGTCCCACTCATAAAATAATATCTCAAGCCTTGATTTGTTGTGCACTTCATTTTCTACGAACGTTCTTGCTATGTTTTGGTGTTTATGTCATATGCATGCATGCAGTATTTAGCAAGACCTAAAGTGCTGCATATTATTTCATGTCATAAACAGTTGAATACTGACTGGGCATCATTGTACTTGCTTGAAGTGCTGTTTTGAGTAGTTTATTTTTGAATTTTTTTTACTCATTGTGTGTTGGTGTGTGCGTTTCATGTCGTTGCATTTCCTTTATCATTGTATAATTGTTAGTTCTTTCGTCTACTTCCCATTTGTTCATTTTGCTAACTGAGTAAGGCTGTTAGTGATGGGAGTAAGTTAAGTTTTCCTACTCTCTTGCATGTGATTTTAATTGGTATATTAATGTGTTAAGTTTACACATTGTCATTTCGTGACAAAAAATGGGAGTAGTATATCCATTTTATATCTCTTTTTTAGGGGGAGTAAGATTAAGTCGGCAGTAAGATATCTACCATTATATGCATGAGATTTTTATTTTGTTTTATCTGCTCTTTATATTCCCTATGCTTTTCACGATATAATATTGTTTGTGGATGTTTCAGGTGAACAGATTAGTGGCTGTGGTGGCATCGATTTCATGACTACTTGGTTAGGTATTAGATCGAGTCATATTGTAATAAGTCACTGTCTTGATGGTTTGTAGTAGGATATTTTCTTTTTGGGTATTTTTACCATAGTCTTTGTATTATGTAGTATTTTATCACGAAATACCAAAGGGGGAGATTATTAGTTCTATATTTGTTGGTACTATCTGTAACAAAACAAGTTCAATTAGTTGTAATGAGTGTTGAAGTTCTTGGAACAATTGGACAAGTATTTGGATAACATCAGATGTATATATCAAAGTGACGTTCACTTTTTTGAATATTTCATAAGATTTAGAGCTCCAATTAATATGAGGTCAGTGTCATTGGAAATTAGGCTTGAAGACGATCGCGTATATATAAAGTACACATGATTTGGCCAATGGACGAGAAAGTTACAAGTGTTTTAAATTACACCTCAAAACCAGTGCGTTTGAGTTGTGTTCGAACTCCTAGAGGAAGAAACTTTACGTTTGAGTTGCATTTGAGGGGCGTTCGAATGTCCGTGCGTAAGTGGATTATTTTGGATGCGTTTTGAGCCAATTTTACACAAGGAAAAGCCTTACTTTTGCCCTACCTATATAAACAATCTTAGAGCCACATTCACAAGTGTAGAAAACACATTACTCTGAGCCTAAAATCTTCTTAGCTTTTCAACCTTCTTAATAGTCCACTTTGAAGACTTTGTTGTTTACCTATCTTTTCTGTTTTGGTGAGATTCTTCATCGATTGACCATCAACACAAACACAAACTAACCCAATCTCCTAGCCTTCAGAGTTCTCCAGGAGGAAGATTGGTAGTCGGAGTTCCGGTATTGCATGCTACAGAGTTGATCTACTTAGAGACATCAGAGGTTCCGAAGAAGGCCGTTTGGTACGGGCTCGAGAAGTTCTCTGGGTTATTACAGTCTAGAGGTATTAGAGTCGGTGGAGTTGCTGCCACATGTCTTATACCATCACTGTAAGTCTTTCTCATTATAGTGGATTTTGGCTGATAGCCTAGATAACCAGAGTGGTTTTTTACTCGCATGAGTTTTCCACTTCGTTAACAAAATTACTTGTGTTGATTTTGTTTCCTGCTAGTGTTTATTTACTTTGAATTATAATTGCACTATCCATAATTATTAGATTTTAGGGTGGTTGATTATTTTATTAATCTATAGTAACAATAATTAGGACTTGTCTTAGTTTATTGTGATTTATTCCGCATAGGGTTAGAACCTTAGGATAAATTCGAATTTTCAATATATATCACTATTAAGGTTCTTTGACAATGACATTGGAGCACATATATTTTCTATTTACTTAGTATAAATCAATCACTATTCCGTTAACGATATTAAATACATGATGATGTCATAATGGCATTTTTCTCAAATCGCCTGATATAGTGGCTCCTTGATATAAAATAAAAAGGTTAGGTGTTGCAGTGACATTGTGATCAGAATTTTTTGGTGGTTCAGAGATTATCTCTAAAAATAAGTTTAGAAATAATTGGTAGCCCTTTAAAATATTTTTGATAAGTTGTATCTTTTTTACAATATATTTTATTAACTTCATAGATGTACATCTCATCTATTCTTACTTACAATTACATGTTTACCTTCCCAATTAGAGCTAGCTCAGTAACTAGTGTTATTATACCTTAGCTCAACATCAACATGAGGAAATATCATGGGATTTAGTTTCTCTGTTTATTAGGTATGTTAGTAAGCTCGAAATTAATCAAGTATTTTGGTTATATATATATATATATATATATATATATGCATTAGGATATGTTCATTCATCATATTTTGGTATTGTTTCCATATTGTCAGCAATATGTAAAAACTAAAGGATGCACCCTTTATAAAATATAAATCTCTCTAATTGTCAGAGTTGGGAACAAATGACTTTAATTCCAAATTAAGGAAAAAAAACTTAAAAAAATGACTTTGAACAGATGTGTTCTTGAAGATCACTGATTTCCTCTGGAGAGTTGATGTTATATGGTTTCGCCACTTTATTGATACTAAATCATGTTGATTATTTCTGCACCACCAAATATGACAATATCATTGTACCACATAATATTTTTATTTTATATCAAGGAAATATTATAATATTAAATAATATTAATGACAAAATACACTACAAGAAAATGTATTTTTAGCGTCCAAATATTTAGCGTCGAAATTATTTTCGACGCTAATAATAACTTTTAGCATCGAAGATAATATTCGACGCCAAATGTCAACCTTTAGTGTCGAAAATAATATTCGACGCCAAATGTCAACCTTTAGTGTCGAAAATAATATTCGACACCAAATCATCTACTGTTAATGTCGAATATTAAAAACGACGCTAAAAGTAGTAATTTCAGCGTCGAAAAATTTTCGACGCTCAAAATTTTCAACTATTCCCATTATCTTTGGAGTCAATATAAATTACGACGCTAAATTTTATACTTTTAGCATCGAAAAACATATTCGACGCTGAAAATTTGACATCTAGCGTCGAATAAATTATGTCGCTAAAGGTTTATGGCGATACCACCGATAGTCTGTTAACCTTTATCGTCGAAATTTAATTTCGACACTAAAAATCGGACATTTATCTTCGAATTGGAGGACTTCGACGCTAAAACTATATTAAAATACAGAATGCCACCAACCCTTCTTCCCCCTCTGCTTTTTCTCTCATCCTCTTCAATATCATCCTCTGCAATCTTACTCTCTCATCTGTAACCTCACAACTCTTGTACAAATTTTCAATAAACCTCTAATTAATTTTCCATAAGGTAAATCTCTTTTCATATATCTTTATTATTTTTCTTTATATTTGTAAAGAATAATTATATATCTCACTTAAGTATTTCAATTTAATCTTTGTAAAAAATTATGGTTTTCATTTTTTTTATAAATATGTTTATTATATACTTTGTGTTAGTGGTTTATGATGCATATATGTAGATTAGTTAATTAACTAAATATATTTTATTTTGTAAACTAATTAATTAATCAACTAAATATATATGTGTATGCTTAAATAAATAATTAATGAATTGGTGATGTTGATGAGTGTAATATGATGTCTAATAATTATATTTTTATATTTAGATATTTGGCTGAAATGGATAGAAATTGGATGAGCTCGATGGATAGATTGAGTGTTGAATACCGTAATGGAGTCTATGAGTTCATGAAATCGGCAAAGCAACACATTGATGCAGAAGGTCGTGTTTGGTGTCCATGTACAAGTTGTTTGAATAAGAAAAGGAAACAGTTAGATGAAGTTCAAAATCATTTATACATGTGGGAATATCACCAACTTACCGTACGTGGATTTATCACGGTGAGCAGTATAATTCTCAATCACGGTTTATTGATTCCGGTGAAGGGAGCAGTAGTTACAATCAACCTGCAAACGATGAGATAACCGATGCTTTGCATGACTTACAAGGTCCACAACTTGGTCATAGTGCTAGTGGTGACATACCAGTGTTAGGTGGAAATGATCAAAATTTATTTAGTGAACTACTTGATTAGCATGAATATGATTATTTTTTTGTCATTGATAGTGTCAGAATTGTTATTTTGCAGATGACATCGGGTAATCGCAGATGGGCTAATGTGACTCCATCTACATCTTTAAGGACAGATGCCCCTGCTGGGGTCTCTGCTAGCACAGGTGACTCGAGTACAGCGAAGGGTCGAGGACGCACCCGTGACATAGGGTTGGTTAAGCACGTTAAGGCTCACGATCGTATCCGGATAGAGATATCAGGTGATGGATAAAAACAAATCGGACAACATAATTCAGCGTTTACTACAGCCATAGGTGCTGCAGCTCGGTTTGAAGCTCCCCAAAACTATGTTTCTTGGAGAAAGATACTGTGGGAGATGAAAATCAACCAGCTTTTCCCTTCGCTACTTGTGAGTTTCCTTACAGTATTAAGTTTTCGATTTTGTTTGTTAGTTTAAATTTTTATTTTATACTCATTTTTACTTGGTTACTATTCCTGTAGGAGTGGTTCGACTTCGATCTGACCAAAGTTAATGTCAAATAGTATCTTGACTATCACATGGGGAAAAGTTATAAGGATTATAGGACAAAAGTCCTGAAACCAATATTCGACGAACATGGACCTTTGGATGCTCCACAACATAAGCCTGATTTTATAGAGGAGCAAGACTGGACATTCTTGTGTGAGCTTTGGTCTAGCGAGAAACACGAGGTAAATTTTAAAATAAACAAAAATATATAATTCTCTTTGTTTTTGGTACTTACAGTGTTGTTAAATGCAGAATAAATGTCACGTAAATACGGAGAATCGAAGTCACTTGCGTTTTAACCACCGTGGAGGTTCCAAGCCATTTATCAAACATTGTGCCAAATATTTTGAAGTAAATATATCCTAACCTGAAATTTAACAGTTCATTATTTTTACAAATGTGGAATAATAGTACAATTATTTTATGTTTTTAGCAGAGTAGCACAGATGAGGTGCAATCATTTCCAGATTTTTTCCGAGTGACGCATTACAATGAGAAGAAAAAATGGATCAATGAAGAAGCCGAACGCTGCTATGTAAGTTTAAGTTTTTAAAATAAAATAATTATTATTTTAAATTTAATTTTTTCTTTTCAAATTATAACATTAACTTAATTTTTTAGATAGAACGAAATGGTGGAGCTCCAACATCAAACTCAGGAGACAGGGTCCGACCCGATACCAGATGAGCAGTTGTCGCAATTGATTTTCAAGAACCAGACAGCGTACAACGTCGGGCTTGGCACTTATAAGAAGCTGACATCATCTGCACGCACTATTGTTTCTTCGGACACTGACTCGTGCCTTCGAGATCAGCTAGCCACCACCCAAGACGAGCTGAAGAAGACTCGGGAGGAGCTACTACATGTCAAGGTGGACCACGAGAAGAAGTTGGAGCAGTTTGACTAGCAGATACGGGCTTTCCGAGAGATGTTGGAGGCCTCACTTGGCCGGGGTGCATCGGGCTCGAGTGTCCCAATCACAGCAGCAATAAATTTTATTTCTATTTGTATAAACATTCAGAACAAATAGTTTTAATATAATATGTATTTTTTTAATAAATTTTCATTATAATAATAAAATAATTATTAGAATATTTCATAATTGTGCTATTAATTAGGAATTTGTTTTTGAAATAATAATATTTTTAAAAAAAAATATTTTTAAACTTTTTGCGTCGAATGTAGGCGACGCAAAAAGTTATAAAAAATAGTATTTATATACTTTTAGCGCCGAAATATTCGACGCTAAAAGTTTAACGTTCGCCGCTAAAAGTATACAAATATTATTTTTTATTATTTTAGCGTCGAAAATAAGCGACGCTAAAAGTCTCATTTTCGCGTCGAATACTTTCGTCGCAATATATGAACTATAGCGTCGAGAACTCTTATTTTTCGTCGAAATAAATTGGACGCAAACTAAGAGGTTTTAGCGTCGATAATCTCTATTTCGACGCTAATTGTCGTTCTCGTCCACATTTTAGCGTCTAAGTTTGGCGAAAACTATTTACTGTTGGCGTCACTTTTTTTCAACGCTAAATGTCATATTTTTTGTAGTGATAGTCTTTTCTTAAGTATATTTTAAGTGATTCTGATGATGTTAACGGAAAATTGATTGATTGATACTATAACAGAAAATATATATGCTATACTGTTATTGTTAGAAAACATTGGTGGTGATGTACACTTTAACTAATAGCTATGTGTCTCGATAATTTTCCTTTCTATTTTTTCTTTTAATCATAAGGGGTGTAGTTGTTTGGTAGCTATTAATATGGTAGATGAATATTAATTATGATATGAATTAAATTGCAATGAGAGGAAGAAACAGTTGAGGATTGAATAAATATCAATAAAATATGGCTGAATAAAAAAAAAAGCATAATAAATGAAAACTGATCGTGGTCCATGACTCCTTAATGGAAAAAGCATGCAATTTTAATGGTGGGGTTGAAGAAAACAAAAAAAAAAAGCATAAAATAAAACTTGCTCAGCTGTGTGTTCTGTGTGCTTCATCTCGAGATTCCTGTTGATTTGTATAAACAGTTGGGTCCCTTAATTGATACACGAAATAATATGTTATTTATAATGAATTTTTGTATGGAACCGATCCACCACGTAATTAATGTATCATCTAATTTTCACCTGACCCGTGATAATAAATTTGACATGTACTGTATTATTATTTTTAATTAAAATAAAATATTACCATTTTTTTTTTGAAATCGTTGGAAACCAACAGCCAAACCATCAATTTCGGGGCTTAAGCGGAGCATATAAAATTCCCGGGTGTCCCAGACTCTTACAAGAAACACACTCATTGGATTCGAACTCGGGATTTTAATATGAGATTCTGAGCTTTACACCATCAAACCACGCCTCTTAGAGACAAATATTACCATATATCAGATGAAGAATGGATGATACATTAATTACATAATGTACTGATTTCATACAAAAATTTCTGGGCTATGGATTGGGCCATTTTTTTTTTTTAAAAAAATCAAACTGTAAGCGAAACTCAATTCAGGCTCACTAAAGTAATAAAAATAAAAATCGTGTTTTTTTATTTATTTATTTATAATTACCAACAGTGCTATTACCAAAACCTCAATTTGATGTATTAAATTAGAGTTATTTAATCCATGGTTATATTAATTAATTGATTGGAACATTTGAGTATGAAATAATTCACCGACCTTGTTTCCATGCGGATTCTATGGTAGCTGTGACCTTTTGTCACGTGCACACATCTTGAATCGCATGCCCATAGACAGACGATGCTCCTTGCACGTGTGAAGGCATTTATAGGCCAACAAAGAAATTAATAGGCAAGAAAAAGAGAAATTCAAAATGATTCATTTTTGTTTGGAATGCATAATTGTTATCTCTCATTGAGATGCTTTTTTTTTTTTTTTTTTTTTTTCGGAGTGATAAAACAGATTGGTCCTATTATTAGTTAGTAATTGTTAGTTAGAATAGTCTAATGACGTATGACTTATTTATAATTAGAACACATGTTGGTTGAAGATCATGTTGATTAGAATGTGTTATTAATCAATCAATCAATCAAATATGAAAATTTAGAAAAACCTGTAATTTATTGAAGAATATGGAAAACTTAAACCAAGCCCAGATTCATCTATCATTGAGAACTTATTAGCTCCGCCTCGATACTCTACGGATTTCTTATGGCTAACGTTCTCACATGATTATTTGGTTGCTTCTTGTCGAAAGAGTACTCATTTCTTCAAGAACTTAAACTAAGGAAATATGATTGAAATTCTCAACTCTAAACTTAAGTTTGTAAGTATGTGAAAAAATAAAGCCAAAGACCCATTTTTATAGGCATTGATGAGTGTCTTTGTGGGCATCATTTGGTTCATGGTGTAACTCTCTGAAAGGTTATACCCTTTCCTAATGCTCTTTAATGCCTAGAGTTACATTCTTTCACTTTAGAGGATATGTCCCTTCAACTTGTGTCTTTCCCATAAGGCACTTCTTAAGGGACATGTCTCTCCTACACTTATAAATATATATTAGAGAATATTTTCCTACAATCCCCCATAATTCTCTAATATTAATGTAGACACTTAAGATAGTTTCATTGAAATAAAACTGCATCGGAATATGTAGTTTTCGCTTTGAACATTTCCTTGTGAATGACAATCGGATTTACTTGGCAAACCAATGACCCATAGTCTTGAACTGTTCCGCCGTTGGTGTAAACCAAGACAATTGTCATCATCCAGCTTCACTTCAACCATTTCCCGCTCTTCGGTTGTGTTCAATTATACCATGAACATAGGTCTTGGATTCATCAAGTACTTTAGGGAATCCAGCCTTCAAAATTCACATGGAAGCGACCTCGCTTCTTACTTGAAATAGGTGATCTACTAGGAAAGATAATTTGTCTTTACCCACATTAGGACTCTTCTCCTAATATAGTTATCATTAAAAGCCTTCGTTTATCCTAATCTTGACAGATATCACTATGCATCATTATAGGAATGGGAAAGAGTACAAAACTCTACAGTGCTTGTTTTGAATTGCACAAAGTTTCTGTTGTCCCTTTTGAACCTAAATATTGAGATCTCTAGTCAGCTACGTTGGGTTTCCACAATGATAATTGTATCTCATTGTTGTGCATTATCTACTATGTGTTCTAGGTAATCTAGTGCATCTTTGAGATTTTTATCCCTAAACTCACCGTTGCATATCATCTCCACTACTTGTCTACCTTGGGGTGTTAAACCCTCGTAGAAATAGGAACCAACCTCCATGTTTTAAACCCGTGATGTGAACAAACATTCGACATCTCTTTAATTTTTTCCCAACATTGGTAAAGTGTTTCCCCCGACTCTTATGTGAAAGTTGTGATTCTCCTCTTAAAAGAGTGTCCCGTGAGAAGGAAATAATTTTTTTCAGAAACTGCTCTTGCAAATTATCTTATGTTCTGATGGATCCTGACCTAAGATTCGGCAGCCAAATTATATCCATACTGTAATTTTGATCTGTGCAAGTATTACATACCACTTCGAATTCCCTTAAGTGCTTATAAGGATTTTCTGATTCTAGACCGTGGAATATGGGTAAAAGTTGGATGATACCTGGTTTAAAATTGAAACGTGATGCATCTGGGGGAAAACAATGCAAGATGGTGATCATATCCTAGTGGGATTCATGAATTATCTGAGTGTCATAAGATGATTAAGATCGTCATGCTAGGATTCATTATCTCATGTTTGTGCAATATATCGGTTTATTAACCTGGAACACGAAATTATGCAAAAGCCTATTCCGATGGTCAGATGCAAACACCCAAAGTAACCCAATTAACTATATTCATATGTTAATTAAGAAACTCCGAATTCATTAAGTTTAAGTTCCAATTATGGCTACCCCCGCCCGACAGGTATATTCCTATCCTGTAAGGAAATCTACCTAAGAGACATTTACCTCAAGGTGAGATCGTGAGCTATTGAGTCTAAGGCTAAACCTAAAATCTATTTTTCATGTTCATTTTAAGTCTACCAAATCAATCTTATTAATGGCCAATTAACAAGAAACATTAAGACTAAGACTCAATAAATAAACCAATATATTACCCAAGGCATAAAATAATCAACTTATAAATCGGTGATATTGGAATTCATCACACCTCTAGATTATGTATTTAGCTACGACACATACCTAGGATTATTAAAAACTTAATTAAACAAAACATCGTAAAAAAATAACTTGAAAATAAATAAAAGTAAAATTACAATAATGAAAGAAAATGTTGGGGTTAAATGGTCCACTTTTAATATTTCAAAATTAGAAATCTCTCTTATTGTCAATGTTTATCGATTAATTAATTATATTTAACCAAACCATAAAGACATAAATTCCATTTGTCTCAATTAAGTCCAACCGACCATATAGGCGGTAACAAGATTATTACATAAGCCGACCATATAGGCAGAAACTACGTTTGGAATGTAAAACCGACCATATAGGCGGTAAATAAGGTTGTCACCTAAACCATCCATATAGGCGGTAACTAATTAATCTAAATTTTAATTAAAATAAGGGAGATTAATCTAATTTATTATATTAAAAGTATTACATTGTCACCACAGCAGAATGAGATTACCTGATTATGCTGTAAATAAAAACAAAAAATTTTATTAATTAAATAAAATGAAAATACAAGAAAACTTAAATAAATATAAAAGACACTTTCGTTTTGGTTTTCATGGAGAAATTCCTCCAAAGAAAGCATGAAAAATTTACAAATTTTAGCTTGGTATTTATAGGCAAATCTAAAGGTTTCCACCAATTTCTCCACCAAACATGTCACCAAACATGGCACCAAATCCTCCACCAAAAATGCAAGCATGTTTGGTGGAAGTTTGACCGTTTCCATTTTTTTTATTTTTTTTTAAAATGACTTTAATAATTACACAGAACACACTTCCGGATATTTTATCAATTTCGGTCATGAAAATTTCAGAATTCGAAATTATTATGAGCGTCAAAGTTGTAGATATTTGAGTCTTCTTTAATTTGGAACTTGAATCACTTAAATCCGATATCAGACTAGAAATGTATGACCAAAATACGAAAAATTGCACAAAGTTAAAATTTCTGAAATTGTACTTCGTTAGAACGCTCATAATAATATATTTTTTTAAATGACTTTAATAATTACACAGAACACACTTCCAGATATTTTTATCAATTTCGATCATGAAAACTTCAGAATTCAAAATTATTATGAGCGTCGAAGTTGTAGATATTTGAGTATTCTTTAATCTGATACTTGAATCACCTCAATCTGATATCAGAGTAGAAAGGTATGGCCAAAATACGAAAAATTACGCAAAGTTAAAATTTCTGAAATTGTACTTCGTTAGAACGCCATTTCAAATTTCCAATCTCCAAAATTCAAATGTCAAGTCCAGTTTTTGCCCTTATTTGTTCCACATTTCGTCCTGAATGATTCCATTAAGTCCTGATTTTATTTTATCTGCAAAATAAACTAAAATACAACAAAAACTTCATAAAACTCGAGAAACTATACAAAATATTAAGTAAAAGAGACAGTAAATATTGATATATTTTCCGCTCATCACACCCCCAAACCTAACATTTTGCTAGTCCTCGAGCAAAACAAAAAAATAAAATGCAATAAACAATTTAAATTAAACTAAGCCACTTTCGTAGGGATCATGGTTGCATTTAGCGTATGCAACAAGCCTTCAAACCCCTAGGTGTCCCTAGTGGACGAGTTGTAGTCTCGTGAGGGCTTACAGCAATGATACCCACAAACGTCAATCTAATGCACATAAAAGAAAAAGACAAAAGAAAATAGAATAAACAAGTTAGTGACTAAACAAGTGAAACTTCTTATCCAAGTTAATATTTGTTTTTTTCTTTTCTAAATTACCAAATAAGTAAATTCTCCGATTATTTTTATCATTCTCCATATACACAACCAACAAGGTATTAATCAGCTCATTGTGCCCACAATATTCATAAGTGTAGTTGAAAATAGAGTAATATTTTTGTCCTAAAGTTATATCAGAATTCACATCTTTTTTAGCAATGAAATTTTTTTTGATTTTTTTTTTAAATGTACAACATCTTCAATCTATGTAGCGAGCTTTGGGCCAGTGACTCCCAAACCAGTTGGTTTTAGGGCACTCGGTGTTAAAACAACCCTTCGGACTTAATTACTCGGATTTCAGATGTTTTTTTTTAATTAATATACAACATCTTCAATCTATGTAGCGAGCTTTGAGTCAGTGACTCCCAAGCCAGTTGTCTTTAGGGCACTAGGTGTTAAAACACCCCTACAGACTTAATTATTCGGATCTCAGATGTTTTTTTTTTCTTTTTTTTTTATTCCATCGCTTTTTTAGATGCTTCCTCCAATTAAACTAGAGCACCGAATATTACAAACTTTTCAATTACAACTCATGGTCGTATGTTACCATGCATATTGATAATACTTGTCAATTGAGCATACGAAGATCCAATTTAATCAGTATTATGGAGAATTCACAAATTAAATAATTCAAAAGGAAATAAACAAAAAATAATTTGTTACGGAATAGGTTGAGATATGTCTCAGAAGTGAAAATTCCTTACACAGCTATCTCACACCAATTTTACATGATTAGTCAAATTAAAAACACAAAATATTTTTTTATTTTTTTTATTTTTTGAAAATTATTTTGACTAAAAATCAAGTAAAAACAACACAACAAAAAATAAAAATAAGATACTAGTTAACTATTCCCCTCCCCCAAACCTAATTGAGACACCCCAATGTCTAAAAAATTAGAAGAAAAGTTTAGAGGATTGTACCTGGTTAGCTGGTATTCTACATCTAAAAAGAAAATGAAAGGTTAAGATCCAGATTTATCCGACGCTTCTTACCCCAATCATTATCGGACCAGTTTATCTTGGAAATGATAAGGTCAATTTGTGGTTCAAAGGCTAAAAATTGGTCAATTAAATAATGAGCTGTTCTGGCAGTGAAGATGATATCTTTTATAGGTTTTGACACGAACCCATTTCTCTGGGCATCATCAAGAAACACACTAAGAAAATCATAAAATCCATCAACTTTAAACAATCCAATTGGTTTCTGGTGTTTGTTCAAGTTCGCCCAGATAGCACTGTAAAAATTTCCTCAATCGTGCCCAAGCCACTTGACAAAATAATAAAAGAATCAGCACGATTAATCATTTCAACCAGTCATTCAGACATACCTGACACGATAAGTTCTTCTCTGTTTGATGGTCCTATCAGATTTGCCTCTGCCAAATTTTTAGGATGATTCCCAGAACTTGACTACCTCCTTCCTGTACGGCCCTTGAAATGTACCACATTAATCTAAGATTGCCACTGCCATATACTAAGTGCATATTCCTTTCAGCTATGACTCTACCCAATTCCTGTGCTGCCTCAACATACTCTGGTTTAGAACCAACACTAGTACCGCAAAACACACAGATGTTTACAACTCGTCTTCTTGAAGTTGCTTCCATTTTTTTTTTATTTCTCAACTATGGATGTCTTCAAGAGTGCAATGATGAGCTGAATTTATAGAACCTGAAAAAGGGTGAGTAATAATAACACTAGTACCTGCCAAATGACAATTATTAGCTAAACAGTAAAATATATCGTGAAAGTCAAAAAGTTTGGATCCTGTCGGAGAAAATAAAATAAAATAATAAAATAAATCATAATTATTAGTTAAAGACAAATGGATAATAATATTTACAAGAAGTAACCGCTTGAATGATGTCTATGCGTCAGTGACAAGTTTCTCATCCAATTTTCTTATAAATTGGCAAACATGGTCTTTTAAAGTCAGATTCCTGAGACTTAAATATTGTATTTCTTTTCGAAATTGTGCATATAACATGTGAATTGCGTGGTGCACATATCCACTGGTATGCGTCTCAAGAGTCAATGATATGTCATCCAAATACTCATTATTCAAGACATCCCTAATGAATTTAATTTTATCTTCACGGTTATCAGACATCATTCCTAAAGAATGACAACGAGTATTACATGTCGTGCATGCACATTTATAGCAAACATCTAGTCTTTTATCTCTCTCTTTTTTAGCATAGGTGCTTGTTCCTAAACCAAGCAGATATGACACAAAAGAATCAGAGGACTCACCTGCCAATCGGACCCGTGCTTCAATAATCCAACGAATGTCATTAGGAATACCTTTGATCATCAGAAGTCTCATTCGTTCCATGCGAGCTTTGTAGACTTTCATCAGAGAATTCTGAGGGATAGAAGGAAATTGCTTGTGAAGATTTGCGAGAACGTCTTCCATCCTGAAATGTGACTTTATCTAAAAAAAATTAAACACACAAATATAAAACACACCAAATCTCAATATATACACAAATTGCATGGGTTGCCTCTCTGCTAGCGCTAAGTTTAACGTCATCAGCTAGACATGATTGTCCGAACATTAGACTGGATCTGAAAGTGTGGCACTTTCTTTTTGTCACTCAAATGATTCTCCCCAGTAGTACTTGACACGCTGGTTGTTAACTTTGAATGTGTTGTTAGACTTGGGGTTGTATATCTCAACAACTCCGTAGGGTAACACCTGAGTAATCACAAATGGACCTGACCACCTTGATTTCAGCTTTCCAGGGAAATGTTTCAACCGTGAATTATATAACAACACATGCTACCCTAGTTCCAGTTGTCTACATACTATTTTTTTATCATGCTATTTCTTGGTCTTTTCTTTGTATAGTCTGGCATTCTCATAAGCCTCTAGGTGAAATTCCTCAAATTCGTTGAGTTGGTGGAGCCTTTTCTCTCCTGCTGCTTGTAGATCAAGATTTAACTTCTTCAGTGCCCAATACGCTTTGTGTTCAAGCTCCACTAGCAGATGGCATGCTTTCCCAAACACCATTCGATATGGGGACATACCGATGCGTGTTTTATAAGTTATCCGGCAGGCCCATAGTGCGTCATCCAACTTTGCAGACCAGTCCTTCCTTATTGATCCAATGGTTCTCTCCAAGATTCTTTTAATCTCCATGTTTAAAACTTCAACTTGTCCATTTGACAGCGGATGGTAGGCAGTGGCAACTTTATGAGTAACTCCATATTTAGATAGGAGTGCTTCGAAGTATCTGTTGCAGAAATGTGTGCCACCATCACTGATAATTGCCCGAGGTGTTCCAAAGCCAGTGAAAATATTTTTTTTAAGGAATTTTATCACCACTTTTGAATTATTTGATGGCAGTGCTATTGCTTTAACCCATTTGGAGAAGTAGTCCACTGTAACTAGTTTATAAGTGGTAAATGTATCACTATTTCTCACTCATTTGACCTAATATTTTTTATATTTTCTCAAGTTATGTGAATATTTTGATGTGTTTTGTGTTATTTTGAAGATAAATAAAGTTTCAAGACTCTCTGGAGGTAATTCGGGGCCAAAACAATGAAAAACGGACAAAAGGGCAAAATTGTCTTTTAGCGCGTCGCGACCGCTAACGTGCGCCAGACCTCTGCTAAAATGCACCGGGACACGTAGACCATTCAGATGGGTTCTGCTAAAATACGCCGGATGCTAACGTGCGCCGAATCTGTTAACGTATGCCTGCCACATGTCAACATTATATCAAATCATGCTAACGTGCTCCGGACACGTGTCACCATCACATGCTGCCGACAATCGCCATTGGCACGTGTTGCCTACGTGTCATCTATGTGTTAGCCACGTGGCGTCCACATCAGTCACATGCCAAGTCAGCTTGCCACGTGTCAGCCACATCATCATCAACCAATCATCTTGTGCCACATGTCACAATCACACGGTGCCGACTATCAACATCGCCATGTGTCAGCCACGTCAGCACAATCATTGAGTTACCGACGCCCTCTGCCATGTGTCACCTTATCGTGAATCGAACTGCCACGTGTCGTCGTCTCCGCAAGCCATGCCGCATATCACGGAGCGTCACGACGCGCAGAGGGTGACGCGTCGCGACGCATGAAGCCTGTCGACGCCTATAAATTCAGCTCGAAATTTCAATTTCAAATGTACCTTCCTCTCTGTAATTCCTTGAGAATACTAAGGAGTTTGTATCTAATTTGTTTAATTTCAGTTCTTTAATTAATTTTATTTACTTTTTGTAATAGTAATTCACTTTCTTTACTTTTTCAGTTTTTACTATTCAGCAATAATGAGGTAACTTCCTCATGCGATGGTGAAAGGTAAAGCTTTTATTATTGCTATTTAGATTAATCTCCCTTAATTATAATATAATAACTATTTAAAACTTGACTTAATGAGGATACCGATATATTGGTCGGTTGGTAATTGGTATTAAATTGGTTTTAACCTGACTAAGCAAGGATACCGCCTGGTTGGTCGGTTGGTAATTAATTATTAATTTGACTTAATCAGGTTACCGTCTATATGGCTGTTTGATAATATCACACAAGTTAATATATTATATTAAGAGAGATATCTAAAATAGTAGTAATAAAAGTGGATCCTTTAACCCCTAGCATTTTCTTTTATTGTACTTTTTCCTTTTTAATTTCTAGCATTTACTTTTCAGTATTTTACTTTATGTCTTTTATTTTTAAGTTTTTACTAGTTGTAAATATGTGTCGTAGCTAAGCCCGTTATCTGGGGTTGTGATGAATTCCAATATCATCGGTTTATAAAGGGTTGTTTTATAGTTTGGGTAATATAAAGGTTTACTTATTAGGTCTTTAGCTTAATGCGTCTTGTTAACTGGCCAATAATAAGATTGATCTGGTAAACTTAAAATAAATTTGACGAAAGAATTTTAGGTTTAAGACCCTAGACTTAATAGCCCACGATCTTCCTTGAGGATAAATAACCTTTTAATATATTTCCTTACAGGATAGACATATACCTGTCGGGCGGGGGTAACCACAATTGGAACTTAGTCTTAATGAATACATGTAATTTCATTGACATAGACATATGATTTAATTGGGTTACACTGGGTATTTGCATCTGACCATCGACAGAGGCTTTTGCAGAATTTCGTGTTCCAGGTTAGTAAACTAATATATTACACAAACATGAAATAACCACTTCATCTTTAAAAAGGTATTGGAAGAATTCACAACCCTAGATAGTTTTATAAATTTGAATTTTCCTCAACCTACTTTCGCGCCATTTTATTTACTACTTCTTAAGTTTAAGTTATCATCAAATCAAACAATCAATCTGTTAGATGCTTGTAATCATTTGGCTTCATAAATTAATAGTTTAGGTATTAAGTCCTCGTGGGATCAATACTTTTTATACTACTTGAACGATACGTGCGCTTGCATTATACGCGTGTGACAACACCGGTCAAGTTTTTGGCGCCTTTACCGGGGACTTAGTTATCTTTCACTATTAGTTTTGGGGTTAGATACGTTACTTGTGTCTAATTTATTTTTACTTATTATTTCTATTTTCGTGTGTTTCATGTTCTCAGACACTACATGAGACGAACCAGAAGCTTTGAACTCCGACCGCTTGACCCAGAAATTGAAAGAACCATCAGACAGTTGAGAAGGGAAAGGCGAGAAGGCCAAGAAGCTTTAGTCAACATAGAACCTGGACCTTTAGAAGTTGCACCACCAATTCCCATTCAAGACAAAACCATTCCGGTGGTTGACGGCTTCATTTCCTGTATTATACTTCCTCTTTTACCAGCAAATACGTGTGACATCAAAACATGCATTCAGATGATTCAGCAGTCAGTTATGTTTGGGGGGGAATGCAATTGAAGATCCTAATGCCCATATCAGCAACTTCATGGACGTTTGCGGCACTTTTAACTACAATTGAGCTGCTGAAGAAGCAATAAGACTGCATGTTTTTCCATATTCCTTGAAAGACAGTGGTAAGCCGTGGCTACATTCACTACCAGCAGGTTCCATCACAACTTGGAACACTCTACCCACCAAATTCCTTGCAAAGTATTTTCCACCAGTCAGAACAGCAAAATTGAGGAATGACATCACATCATTTGTACAATATGACTCGGAAACTCTCTACGAAGCTTGGGAAATGTACAAGGATTTGCTGCGGAAATGTCATCACCATGAGATTCCAAAATGGCTTCAAGTCCAAACTTTCTATAATGGACTTTCTAGATAGATGAGGACCACAATTGATGCTGCTGCTGGAGGAGCTTTGATGGCAAAAAGAGAAGATCAAGTCTGGGACCTAATTGAAGAAATGGCTAACAACAATTCATTGTGGCCAACAGAAAGGAGCATGATTCAATGAATTGCAGGAATTTATGAAGTTGGAGCCAACATATTAGTGAATACTAAGTTGGATCAGATGTGAAAATGCCTGGAAACACTCAGCGCGCAAGTTGTAAACATTGCCGGGTCCACAAGTTCACCTTATGGAGGAGGACCAGAGCCAAATCAGTAAGAAGAGACGGTGAATTATGTCAAAAATTTCAACAGAAAGTGTAACAATCCATATTCCAATACCTACAACCCAAAGTGGAGGAATCATCCCAATTTTTCATGGAGCAACAATTCAGGGTAGAAGAACAATCCACCACATGGATTCCAACAGCAGAACAAAGGCCAAGAACATAAAAAAAACTAGGAATAGCGGAAGTGCTGACTAAGCTAAAAAAATATGATGCTATGTTTCAGAGTCAATCTGCTTCCATTAAAGCACTGGAGAATTAAATTGGACAACTGGCCAATGCTCAGAGTTACAGACCGCCAGGAAATCTTCCCAGCAACACAGAACCAAATCCAAGGAACCGAGGGAAAGAGCAATGTCAAGCCATTACTTTGAAAAGCGGTACTGAGATCAACAAAGATGTTGGAATCAAGGCATCTATTGAACAAATTCCCAAAGAAACAGAGCAACAGATGGAGGAAAAAGAAGCAAAGGAAAAATATCAAATCACTCCACCTCCACCTTTTCCACAACGTCTTCAGAAAAATAAACTGGATAAGCAGTTTGCTCGTTTCCTGGAGGTGTTCAAAAAGCTACATATCAACATCCCATAAATTTATTCTCCCAGTAGATTTCATTATCCTTGACATGGAAGAAGACAAAGATATACCTATCATCATTGGAAGACCATTCTTGGCTACAGGTCGAACTGTTATTGATGTACAAAATGGAGAACTAACCATGAAAGTTCAAGACCAAGAAGTTACCTTTAATGTTTTCAAAGCCATGAAATTCCCAAGTGATGAAAAAGATGAAGAATGTTTCAGAGTTGATGTTGTTGATAGTATCATCCAGGATACTGAGCCATCTCCCACAGACAAACTTGAAGCTTGCATCACCAACTTGACTGACAGCGAGCTAGATGCTGAAATCCTAGAATGTATCAACTATCTTGACAAACCATTTCAGTTCAAATCGACACCACCAGTTTAAAGTATGGAACTCCCGAAGAAGGAGCGAATCAAGCCCTCAATTGAAGAACCACCACAGTTGGAGTTGAAGCTACTTCCGAGCCATCTCAGGTATGCTTTCTTAGGAAACTCTTCTTAATTACCTGTTATTATTTCTTCTTCGCTAACATTGGAGCATGAATAAAAGTTGCTGAGAGTGTTACGAGAACACAAGAAAGCCATTGGCTGGACTATAGTAGACATTCGAGACATTAGTCTATCATTTTGCATGCACAAGATTCCGATGAACGACGAGTACAAACCCACAGTGGAGCATCAAAGGAGACTAAATCCAATCATGAAGGAGGTCGAAAAGAAAGAGATTATCAAATGGTTGGATGATGGCATCATTTACCCCATCTCAGACAGCACTTGGGTGAGTCATATGCAGTGTGTACCAAAGAAATGAGGAATTACTGTAGTCACAAATGAAAATAACGAGTTGATTCCAACAAGAACGGTAACTGGATGGAGAGTATGCATGGACTACCGGAATCTGAACAAATAAACAAGGAAAGATCATTTTCCGCTACCATTCATTGATCATATGTTGGACAGATTGACAAGACATAAATTCTATTATTTTCTGGATGGATATTGCGGGTATAATCAGATTGTCATCGCCCCAAAAGATCAGAAGAAAACCACTTTTACATGTCCCTATGGTACTTTTGCTTTCCGTAGGATGCCATTTGGACTATGTAATGCCCATGCTACATTTCAACGTTGCATGATGGCCATCTTCTCAGACATGCTGGAACAAAGTATGGAGGTTTTCATGGATGATTTCTCTGTGTTTGGAGATTCTTTTGACCACTGCTTGCAAAATCTGGAACAAGTGTTACAAAGATGCGAAGATACCAACTCGATGCTCAACTAGGAGAAATGCCACTTCATGGTGCAGGAAGACATCGTTCTGGGACACCGGATCTCACAAAAGGGAATCGAGGTAGACAAAGCAAAGATTGAGACAATTGAAAAATTACCTCCACCATCATCTGTCAAAGGGATTCGGAGCTTTCTCGGACATGCAGGTTTTTACAGGAGATTTATCAAAGACTTCTCAAATATTGCTAAACCTTTATGCAATCTTCTGGAAAAGGATGTGTCTTTCAAATTCACCAAAGAATGTCACGAAGCTTTTGATATCCTAAAACAGAAGCTGGTTTCCGCTCCTATCATTGTAGTACCATACTGGACCATTCCATTTAAGGTGATGTGCGATGCTAGTGATTTTACTGTAGGTGCAGTTTTGGGACAACGCAAATCAAAAATTATCCATACCATTTACTACTCCAGAAGAACTTTAAATGAAGCTCAACTCAACTACACAACCACTGAAAAGGAATTGTTTGCAGTTGTGTTTGCTTTTGATAAATTCTGCACTTATATGCTGGGCCCCAAAATAGTGGTCTACACAGATCATTCAGCAATCAAATACCTGATCGTGAAGAAAGATGCCAAACCCAGATTGATCCGTTGGATACTTCTATAACAAGAATTTGACGTGGAGATCCGAGATAGAAAATGGACAGAAAACCAGGTGGCAAATCATTTATCGAGGCTTGAGAATAGAGAAACAGTTGGCAAAGAACTGATAATTAAAGAAACTTTTCCAGATGAAAAACTGTTTGCCATGAAATATCATGATGCTCATTGGTATGCTGACTATGTCAACTATATAGTATCGGGAAAATGGCCGTTGGAATGGACAACTCAGCAACGAAAGAAATTCTTCAAAGAAGTGAAGCATTATGTTTGGGATGAACCGTACCTGTTCAAGTGCTGTGCTGATCAATTACTAAGACGGTGTGTCCCACATGAAGAGGTCAATAGTGTCTTGCAACACTGTCATTCATCATCATACAGAGGACATTTCTGTGGGAATAAAACTGCAGCCAAAGTCCTTCAATCAGGTTTGTTCTAGCCCACTCTTTTTAAAGATGCTTATCTATTTGCTCTTCAATGTGACAGGTGTCAGAGAACAAGAAATATTTCGAGGAGAAATGAAGGACCATTGCAAAATATTCTGGAAGTTGAGATATTCGATGTATGGGGAATTGATTTTATGGGACCCTTTGTTCCATCATTTGGAAACTTGTACATACTGGTTGATGTAGACTACGTCTCCAATTGGGTTGAAGCAATTACACTGCCATCCAATGATTCAAAAGTGGTGATAAAATTCATTAAAAATAATATTTTCACTCCCTTCGGAACACCTCGTGCGATTATTAGTGATGGTGGCACATATTTCTACAATAGATATTTCGATGCACTCCTATCCAAATACGGAGTTACTCATAAGGTTGCCACTGCCTACCATCCACGGTCAAATGGACAGGTTGAAGTTTCAAATAGGGAGATCAAAAGAACCTTGGAAAGAACCGTTGAATCAACAAGGAGGGACTGGTCTACAAAACTGGATGACGCATTATAGGCATGCCGAACAGCTTACAAGACACCTATTAGTATGTCCACATATCGAATGGTGTATGGGAAAGCATGTCATCTGCCAGTTGAGCTTGAACACAAGGCGTACTGGGCACTGAAGAATTTGAATCTTGATCCACAAGCTGCAGGAGAGAAAAGACTCCACCAACTCAACGAATTGGAAGAGTTTCGCCTATAGGCTTATGAGAATGCCAGATTATACAAAGAAAAAACCAAAAAATGGCATGATCGAAAAATAGTGCGCAGACAATTGGAACCAAGGCAACATGTGTTGTTGTACAATTCAAGGTTGAAACTTTTCCCTGGAAAGTTGAAGTCAATGTGGTCGGGTCCATTTGTGATTACTCAGGTTTTACCATATGGAGCTATTGAGTTACTTGATCCCAACACCTATGAAACATTCAAAGTTAACAGTCAGCGTGTCAAGCACTACTGAGGAGAATCATTCAAGCGATAAAAAGGAAGTGTCATACTTTCCGATCCAGCCTAACATTCAGGCAGTCACGTCTAGCTGACGATGTTAAACTTAGCGCTAGCTGGGAGGCAACCCACGCAATTTGTGTATATATTCAGATTTGGTGTGTTTTATTTTTGTGTGTTTAATTTTGTAGGTAAAGTTACATTTCAGGATGGAAGAAGCTCTCGTAAATCTTCACAAGCAATTTCCTTCTCTCCCTCAAAAATCTCTGATAAAAGTCTACAAAGCTCGCATGGAATGAATGAGACTTCTGACAATCCATAGTATTCCTCATGACATTCGTTGGGTAATCAAAGCACGGATCCAATTAGCATGTGAGTATTCTGATACTTGTAATTCTTATTTGCCCGGTTTTAGAAGAAGCACCTATGTAAAAAAACGTAGAGCTAATCAAATGGATGTTTGTTACAAATATGCACGCTGGAATTGCAATACTCGATGTCGTTCTTTAGGAATGTTGTCTAATAACCGCGAAGATAAAATTAAATTCATTAGGGATGGCTTGAGTAAGGAGTCTTTAGATGATATATCTTCGACTCTTGAGACGCATCCCAGTGGATATGTTCATATAGCCATTGGCAAATTATATACACATTTCCAAAGAGAAAGACAATAGTACAATCTCGGGAATTTGGCTTTAAAAGACCATATTGCCAATTTATAAGAAAATTGGATGGGAAGCTTGTCCCTTACGCATAGACGTCATTCAAGCTATTATTTTCTGTAAATATTATTTTCTCTTTGTACATATCTAATAATTATGATTTGTTTTGTTATTTTCTCCGACAGGATCCAGACTTTTTGACTTTCACGATATATTTTATTGTTTAACTAATAATTATCATTTGGCAGGTACTAGTGCTATTATTACTCACCTTTTTTCAGGTGTTATAAATTCAACTCATCATTGCACTCTTGAAGGCATCCGGATTTGAGAGAGAAGTACATAAAAAAAATGGAAGCTACCTCAAAAAGACGAGTTGAAAATATATGTGTCTTTTGTGGTACTAGTGTTGGTACTAAGCCACAATACGTAGTAGCATCATATGAGTTGGGTCGAGTCTTAGCTGAATTGAATATGCACCTAGTATATGGCGGTGGAAATCTTGGATTAATGGGAATCGTTTCAAAGGTTGTACAGAAGGGAGGCAGTCAAGTCTTGGGAATCATCCCAAAACCTTTGGCGGAGGCGAATCTGATAGGATCATCAAATGGAGAGGAACTAATTATGCCAGGTATGTCTGAACGACTGGTAGAAATGATTAATCATGTTGATGCTTTTATTGCTTTGCCAGGTGGCTTGGGCACGATGGAGGAAATCTTTACATTACTATCTTGGGCGAACTTGAACATACACCAGAAATCGATTGGACTGTTTAACGATGATAGATTCTATGATTTTCTTTGTGTATTTCTTTATGATGCCCGGAGAAATGGGTTCGTGTCAAAACCTTTAAAAGAACTCTTCTTCACTGCCAGAACTGCCCAAGATTTAATTGACCAATTCTTAGCCTTTGAACCACAAATTGACCCTATCATTTCCAAGATAAACTGGTCCGATAATGATCATAAGAAGCGTCGGATAAATCTGGATCTTAACCTTTAATTTTCATTTTAGATGTAGAATTTCATCTAACCAAGTATTATCTTCTAAACTCATTTTCTACTTTTTAAGACATTGAGGACAATGTCTCATTTAGGTTTGGGGGTGGGGAATAGTTGTAGTGGAATAGTTGTAGTATTTGTTGTTTTTATTTTTAGTCAAAAATATTCGAAAAATTCAAAAAAATTAAAAAATTTTACAAAAATCAAATTTTTTTTTTTGTGTTTTTATGTTTTTAATTTGATTAATCGGGTGAAATTGGTGTGAGATAGATGTGTAAGGAATTTCCACTCCTGAGACGTATCTCAACCTATTTCGGAACAAGTTAATTTTTGTTTATTTCCTTTTGAATTATTTAATTTGTGAATTCTCCATGATTAAAATGAATCTTCATATGCTCAGTTGACATATATTATCAACATACATGGTAACATACGGACATGAGTTGTAATTGACAAGTTTGTAATATTCAGTGCTCTAGTTTAATTGGAAGAAGCACAAAAAAAAACGATGGGATAAAAAAACATATGAGATCCGAGTTATTAAGTTTGTAGGGGTATTTAAACATCTAGTGCCCTAAAACCAATATATATATATATATATATATATATATATATATATATATATATATATATATCTGAAGTCCGAGTAATTAAGTCTGTATGGGTGTCTTAACACCTAGTGCCCTAAAGCCAACTGGTTTGGGAGTCACTGACCCAAAGCTCGTTACATGGATGAATGATATTGTATATAAATAAAAAAAAATCAGAAAAATATTCCATTGCTTAAAAAAAGTGTGAATTCTGATATAACTTTAGGACAAATATTACATTCTTTTCAACTACACTTGTGACTATTGTGGGAAAAAATGAGTTGATTAATATTTTGTTGGCTGTGTGTATGGAGAATGGTAAAAATAATCGGAGAATTTACTTATTCAGTAATTTAGAAAGAAAGAAAACAACTCTAAACTTGGATAAGATGTTTCACCTGATTAGTCACTAACTTGTTTATTCTCTTTTCTCTTGTCTTTTTGCTTTCGTGTGCATTAGTTTTACTATCTTTTTACTTTTGTAAAACGTTTGTGGGTAGCGTTGCTGTAAGCCATCACGAGACTACAACTCGTCCACTAGAGACACCTATGGGTTTAAAGGCTTGTTGCATACGCTAAATGCAATTGTGATCTCTACGAAAGTGGCTTAGTTTAATTTTAAAGATGTTTATGTTATTTTATCTTGTTGTTTTGCTCGAGGACTAGCAAAATGTTAGATTTGAGGGTGTGATGAGTGGTAAATGTATCACTATTTCCTACTCATTTGACCTAATATTTTGTATAGTTCTCGAGTTTTGTGAATATTTTGATGTGTTTTGTGTTATTTTGTAGATAAATAAAGTTTCAATACTCTCTGGAGGTGATTTGGGGCCAAAACAATGAAAAACGGACAAAAGGGCAAAATCATCTTTTGGCGCGTCGAGACGCGCAGACTGCATCGCGACCGCTAATGTGCGCCGTATCTCTGTTAAAATACATCGGGACACGTGGACCAATCAGATGGGTTATGCTAAAATGCGCCGGATGCTAACGTGAGCCGAATCTGCTAACGTGTGTCTGCCACGTGTCAACATCACAGTAAATCATGCTAACGTGCGTCGGACACGTGTCACCATCACATGCTGTCAAAAATCGCCATCGCCATGTGTCACCTACGTGTCATCCACGTGTCAGCCATGTGACGTCTACATTAGTCATATACAAAGTCAGCTTGCCACGTGTCAGCCACATCATCATCAACCAATCATCTTGTGCCACGTGTCACAATCACACAGTGCCGACAATAAACATCGCCACATGTCAGCCACGTTATCGCCATGTCATTGCAATCATTGAGTTGCCGACGTCCTCTGCCACGTGTCACCTTATCACGAATCCAACTGCCACGTGTCGTCGTCTCCGCAAGCCACGCCGCATATCACGGAGCATCGCGACACACAGAGGGTGACTCATCGCGATGCATGAAGCCTGTCAACGCCTATAAATTCAGCTCAAAATTTCAATTTCAGATGTACCTTCTGTTGGGGCAGTTGTGGAACCCCTAGGGTCAGATCGGTGCCCCGAGCAGCGGAAATGGGTCGAACCCATTGATATCAAGTATGAGTGTAATTTTAAATCATTTTATGAAATACTATATTCAATTACGAGTGTATAGGAAAAAATAGGACTGAATCAGAGTCCGGAAGCTCCCGAACGAAGCAAAATAAAATCAGTGCGCGCGAAGGGCGCCATGCGCATGTGCCACATGTGCTACAGTGTGCGCGCACTGCGCGTGTGAACAGTGCTCGCTACAGTGCGCACGGAACTGTAGCACGCAGCCCTTTTATTTATTTATTTTTTTGTTTGTTAAGTAGCAGCTCTCATCCAGAGAGCTGCAATAATAGGGTTTATAACCCAATAAATTTTCGGCCTTCCATAAACACTTCAAAAACACTCAAAATTATTTTTTAATTTCAAAATCAACATAAACACATGTTATAGAATAAAAATCTAGTTTTCAAAATATCAAATATTTTTCCAAAAATATAAATTTATTCTAAATACGCATTAGCGTAAATTTTAAATCCAATACACAAACCATTTTAGAATCCCAATTAGAAATATCTCATGAACAATTCTAGTCCACCTAAAGGTGGTCAAGTGAATCTAGAATGGTAGCCATAGCTCTAAGCTTTAATCTAGAGTTCCAAACTCTAATTAATTGTTATATGTCCAACATGAATATTTTGACCTAATTACAAGCATGTTGTGTTTATACTTCTAAAGTATCCTAACACAATTGATTAGCCTTATTCAACATTAAGCTATGCGGTCATGCATCTAATACACAAATAAACATAGCTTTGGAGAAGATCAAACATTACCTAGTAAGCTTGATGCAAGATCCAATCTACTTCTCCTTGTTGAAATTGTTGGAGAACCTCCAAGATGTGCAAGCTTGATTTCAAGATCCAATCTTGTTTCCAATGCTTCCAAGCTTCACTTCAAGATTCAATCTTGATTTCTCCTAGATTAAATATTGTAGAGACCTCACAAGCTTCTCTAAACACTTCTCTAATTTAGGCTAATCTCTCAAGAATTTGCTTATGCTTGTATTTGAACTTGTAATTAAAACCTTCCTAAAGCTTGTTATTTATAGCAAAACTTAGGTAATTTTTAATTAATAAAAGTTGTAATCAACTTTTAAGTGGGCTTAATCTAATTTTCCAAATATGTATAATTAGGTGTGACTAATCTTCATTGTCTCGCACTTTAATTTAATACAATTAAATCAAGCCAAAGATTAGGAAATGGATTAGTTAAATGTTTGCCACCTTGATTTAATCCAATTAAATCAAGCCAAAACCACCTATTATTACATACTTAAAATTACCATAATATCTTCAAATGGTAGAGATAATTATGATTTTACAATTAAGCCCTCGTGTAATTATTGAATTAATCCAATTAATCCAATTAGGTCAAAGTAAATAATCAATGTTATCCAATAACACTTGATTATCTTAGTTGATAATTATAATATCGAATATTATATTTTATCAAAAATAATCGGCTACCCAAGTGATCAATGAGTATACTTCATATTGAGACTCTCTGAGTTCAGACATATTCGTCATATAAGCCTAGCTAATATGTACGCAATTCGGCCACCTCCGAATTCGCGAAGAACACGAACGACCTTTCTGAACTATACAAGTCGAGGTCATCACATATGTTTAACAATCCCTCTGTCGTAGGCTATCCGAGTTGTGCTTAGGAAATATAGAATATACCATCAAGTTTCCAAGACGCACATCTCATGTCAACATGTCCATGATTCTTCATAACTGATGCGATCCACCCTAGGTGATCGACTTTGGCCAAAGATTTAAGAATCGTGACTTTACTAACATGGATACCTAAACCCCTTATGGTACACATACGGGCCAACAGATCATATCTTGCTTCGCATTTGATTACTGAGTGCATCGGTCCACACCCAACGAACATCTAGAGGCCAGACCATGAAAGGTTTCTGACATACATGGCATCTAAGTGTGGATGATCTCACAAAAAATCAATGTTATCCTATAGTCAAAGGATTACATATGCTACTCGACTCGAGGAGATTCCTTATGATGATGGTGTGTACTTCCAACTATTAGGAATCACCAATGAGTCATTCAGTATTCGCCCCAACGAATACCCACATGTCTATACGAGTTTCCAAAACTCATGGTACATCGCGTTAAATCATTGGAACTCCAATTCCAATATACGACATGTGCTAGTCTTCTAGGTTATAGGAATTCGACCGTATTCTAAAACCAACGACTAAGAATATTTACTTTAGGAATAGTTTATACCTAGTGTCAAAACTATTCTAAGGTCGATGTCATTCTTAGAATAACGATACATCAATTTAATACGCGTAATGACAATACTATTAATAGGGTACGAAATGAAAAATGTAGTTATTTTATTAATAAATAATAAAATGTACAATTCGAATTGGCACTCCAAGCACCAACTCCATCACCATCAATATTTCTCCACTTCCAGAATGCTTTGAAGAGGTCCTTCATTTCTCCTTGAAATATTTCCCGTTCTTTGGCACCTATCACATTGAAGAGCAAATAAGTAAACATTTTAAATAAAGTAGGCCAGAACAAACCTGGTTGAAGGACTTTGGCCATAGTTTCATTTTCGTTGAAGTGTCCGCCGTATTGTGATGAATGACAATACTGCAAGACACTATAGACCTCCTCATGTGGAACACAACGTCTCAGTAATTGATTAGCACAGTGTTTGAACAAGTATGGCTCATCCCAGACATAGTGCTTGACTTATTTGAAGAACTTCTTTCATTTCTGATGTGTCCATTCCAACGGCAATTTTCCTGATACTATGTAGTTTACATAGTCAGCATTCCAAGAGATATGATGTTGTTTCATGGCAAACAAATGTTCATATGGAAACGTTTCTTTGATTATCTGTTCAATGCCAGCTGTTTCTCCATTCTCGAGCCTCGATAAGTGATTTGCCACTTGGTCCCTTGTCTTTTTCCTTTCTCGGATCTCTACGTCAAATTCTTACAGCAGAAGCACCCAACGGATCAATTTGGGTTTGGCATCTTTCTTCGCGATCAGGTATTTGATTGCTGAATTATCTGTGTAGGCCATCACTTTGGGACCCAGCAAATATGAGCAAAATTTATTAAAAGCAAATAAAACTGCGAGCAACTTCTTTTCAGTGGTTGTGTAGTTAAGTTAAGTTTCACTCAGAGTTCTGCTGGAGTAGTAAATAGTATGAAAAATTTTTGCTTTGCGTTATCCCAAAACTGCACCTACAGTAAAATCACTAGCATCGCACATCACCTCAAATGGAAGAGTCCAGTCTGGTGCTACTATGATGGGGGCAGAGACCAGCTTCTGTTTCAAGATCTCAAAAGCTTCGTGGCATTCTTTGGTGAAGTTGAAAGGCACATCTTTCTCCAGCAGATTGCATAGTGGTTTAGCAATCTTGGAGAAGTCTTTGATAAATCTCCTATAAAAGTCTGCATGTCCGAGAAAACTCCGAATTCCTTGACAGATGATGGTGGAGGCAGTTTTTCTATTATCTCGATCTTTGCTTTGTCTACCTCGATTCCCTTTTGTGATATCCGATGTCCCAGGACAATCCCTTCTTGCACCATGAAGTGACATTTCTCCCAGTTGAGTACCAGGTTGGTATCTTCGCATCTTTGTAACACTTTTTTCCAAATTTTGTAAGTAGTGGTCGAACAAGTCTCCAAACACAGAAAAATCATCCATGAAAACCTCCATACTTTGTTCTAGCATGTCTGAGAAAATGGCCATCATGCAACATTGAAATGTGGTAGGAGCATTACATAGTCCAAATGGCATTCTGCGGAAAGCAAAAGTACCATACGTGTATGTAAAAGTGGTTTTATCCTGATCTTCTGGGGCGACGGCAATCTAGTTGTACCCCAAGTATCCATCCAGAAAATAATAGAACTCATATCCCGTCAATCTGTCTAGCATCTGACCAATGAATGGTAACGGGAAATGATCTTTCCTTGTTACTTTGTTCAGCTTCATGTAGTCCATGAATACTCTTCATCCAATCATCGTTCTTGTTGGAATCAGCTCGTTCTTTTCATTTGTGACTACAATAATTCCTCTTTTCTTTGGCACATATTGCATAAGACTCACCTACGTGCTGTCAGAGATGGGGTAGATGATGCCGACATCCAACCATTTGATAATTTCTTTCTTCACGACCTCCTTCATGATTGGATTTGATCTCCGTTGATGCTCTACTGTGGCTTTGTACTCGTCGTTCATCAGAATTTTATGCATTCAAAATGATGGACTAATGCCTCAAATGTCTACTATAGTCCAGCCAATGGCTTTCTTGTGTTCTCATAACACTATCAGCAACCTATCTTCATGCTCTAATGTTAGAGACGAAGAAATAATCACAGGTAAATCAGAAGAGTTTCCTAAGAATGCATACCTGAGATAGCTCGGAAGTAGCTTTAGTTCCAGTTGTGGTGGTTCTTCAATCGAAGGCTTGATTCGCTCATTTTTCGATAGTTCCAGAATTTCCACGTGTGGTGTCGATTTGAAGCGAAAGGGTCTGTCAAGATAGTTGATACATTCCAGAATTTCATCTCTAGCTCGCAGTCAGTCATGTTGGTGGTGCAAGCTTCAAGTTTATCCGTAGGAAGTTGCATTGCATCAGTATCTTGGATGATACTATCTACAACATCAATTCTGAAACATTCTTAATCTTTTTCATCATTCGGGAATTTCATGGCTTTGAAAACATTGAATGTAACTTCTTGGTCCTGCACTTTCATGGCTAGTTCTCATTTTTGTACATCAATAATAGTTCGACCTGTAGCCAAGAATGGTCTTCTGAGGATGATAGGTACATCTTTGTCTTCTTCCATGTCAAGGATAATGAAATCTGCAGGGAAAATGAATTTGTCGAATTTAACCAATACATCTTCCATTACACCTCTCTGAAATATGAGCGATCTGTCAACAAGCTACAGAGTAACTAAGGTGGGCATTGCTTCTCCAATCTGCAGTTTCCTGTAAATAGACAAAGACATCAAGTTAATGATTGCACCTACATCACACAAAGCCTTACCGAAGTAATGTTCTCATATGGTGCAAGGGATGGTGAAACTGCCATGATCTTTCAACTTTGGGGGAAGCTTCCTCTGAATGATGGCGCTGCATTCTTCTGTCAATGCTACTGTCTCGTAATCTCTCAATCTCCGCTTTCGTGACAGAATATCTTTCATGAATTTGACATAGCTGGGCATTTGTTCCAATGCTTCCGCAAATGGAATGTTGATATGCAGCCTTTAGAAAATCTCCAGGAATCAAGCAAATTACTTGTCTAGTTTACTTTTCAAGAGACGATGTGGAAAAGGTGGAGGAGGAGTGAAATTTTTCTTTGCCTTTTTTTCCTTCATCTGTGGATCTGCTTCGCTGCTTCCTTTTGGAACTTCCTCAGTGGATGCCTTGATTCCAACATCTTTGTTGATTTTAGTACCGCTTTTCAAAGTAATGGCTTGACATCGCTCCTTCTCTCGGTTCCTTGGATTTGGTTCTGTGTTGCTAGGAATGGTACCTTGCGAACTGTAACTCTGAGCATTAGTCAGTTGTCCTATTTGATTATCCAGTGCCTTTATAGATGCTGATTAGCTTTGATTGAATGTTGCTTAGGCTTGAAACATAGCATCATATTTGGCTTCTTGCTCTTTGAACATCTCTGCAAGCATTTCTTTTATTTATGGTTCTTTTTCATACTCATGGCCTTTGTTTTGCTGTTGGAATCCGGGTGGTGGGTTGTTCTTTTGCACTGAATTGTTGCTCCATGCGAAATTAGGATGATTCATCCACCCTGGATTGTAGGTGCTGGAATATGGATTGTTCCCCTGTCTGTTGAAATTGTTGACATAATTCACTGTCTCATCATATTGGTTTGCCTCTGGTGCTCCTCCATATGGTGAACTTATAGCACCAGCGATGTTTACAACTTGTGTGCTAAGTGTTTCCAGACATTTGCACATCTGCTCCAGCCTAGCATTCATTGCTGTGTTGGCTCCAACTTCGTGGATTCCTGCTATTCGTTGAATTATGCTTCTTTCTGTTGGCCACAAAGAATTATTGTTGGCCATTTCTTCAATTAAGTCTCAGGCTTGATCTTCTCATTTTTCCATTAAAGCTCCTTCAGCAGCAGCATCAGTTGTAGTTCTCATCAGTCCAGAAAGTTCATTATAGAAGGTTTGGACTTGTAACCACTTTGTAATCTCATGGTGAGGACATTTCCAGAGCAATTCCTTGTATCTTTCCCAAGCTTCACAGAGAGATTCTGAGTCATGTCGTACGAAGGATGTAATTTCATTCCTCAGCTTTGCAGTTCTGGCTGGTGGAAAGTACTTTGCAAGGAATTTGGTGGCTAGACTGTTCCAGGTTGTGATGGAACCTGCTGGTAGTGAATGTAGCCAAGCCTTAGCTCTGTCTTTCAAGGAATATGGGAAAACATGCAGTCTCATTGCTTCTTCTGCAGCTCGGTTGTAATTAAATATGCCGCAAACTTCCAGGAAGTTGTTGATGTGGGTATTAGGATCTTCAGTTGCATTCCCCTCAAACTGAACTGACTGTTGTATTATCTGAATGCATGTTTTGATGTCACACGCATTTGCTGGTAAGGGAGGAAGTACAATACATGAAATGAAGCCATCAACCACTGGAATAGTTCTGTCTCGAATAGGAATTGGTGGTGCAACTTCCAACGGTTCAGGTTCCATATTGATCAGTGATTCTTGACCTTCATGTCTTTCCCTTCTCAATTGTCTGATGGTTCTTTCAATTTCTGGATCAAGCGGTCGGATTTCAAAGCTTCTGGTTCTTCTTATGTAGTGTCTGAGAACCTGAAACACAAGAAAACAGAAATAATAAGTAAAAAGAAATTTGACACAAGTAAAGGTATCTAACCCCAAAATTAATAGTAAAAGATAAATAAGTCCCCAGCAACGGCGCCAAAAACTTGATCGGTGGTAAACACACACGTTACGCAAGCGCACGTATCGCTCAAGTAGTATAAAATGTATCGATCCCACGAGGATTTAATACCTTAGCTATTAATTTATTGAAGCTAAATGTCTACGAGTATCTAATTGATTGATTTTTGGTTGGATGATGATTTTTATCTAAAACAAGTAAATAAAACAATGTGAAAGTAATTAAAGGAAAAATCAATATTTTAAAACTATCTAGAGTTGTGAATCCTTCCAATATCTTTTACAGATGAAGTATTTATCTCATGTTTGTGCAATATATCGGTTTATTAACCTGGAACACGAAATTATGCAAAAGCATCTTCCGATGGTCAGATGCAAACACCAAAAGTAACCCAATTAACTATATTCCTATGTTAATTAAGAAACCCCGAATTCATTAAGTTTAAGTTTCAATTATGGCTACCCCCGCCCGACAGGTATATTCCTATCCTGTAAGAAAATCTACCTAAGAGACATTTACCCCAAGGTGAGATCGCGAGCTATTGAGTCTAAGGCTAAACCTAAAATTTATTTTCCAAGTTCATTTTAAGTCTACCAAATCAATCTTATTAATGGTCAGTTAACAAGAAGCATTAAGACTAATACTCAATAAATAAACTAATATATTACCCAAAGCATAAAATAACCAACTTATAAACCGGTGATATTGGAATTCATCACATCCTTAGATTATGTATTTAGCTACGACAAATACATAGGATTACTAAAAACTTAATTAAACAAAAATCATAAAAAAAAAAATAACTTGAAAATAAATAAAAGTCAAATTACAATAATGAAAGAAAATAATGGGGTTAAATGATCCACTTTTAATATTTCAAAATTAAAAATATCCCTTATTGTCAATGTTTACCGATTAATTAATTATATTTAACCAGACCATAAAGGCGGAAATTCCATTTGTCTTTATTAAGTCCAACCGATCATATAGGTGTTGGCGACTTGGGCGCATAAATGGATTTTGATGATGCAACGAAAGTGAAGACTTCGACGTGCTTTAACGGACATTACAAAAAGATGGTAATGAAGTCAAAATATTGATGAAGAGCTAAAATAAGTTATATGATGATTAAGAGAGCAAAGATGATAAAGAGGCAAAAAGATGGTGAAAGAGGCAAAGAATGAGCCAAGCAAGATGCAAATCGAAGATAATGATTAAGAGCTAAATTTTATTGTAAGTGAGTTTACTCAAGTGATCTAAAGCTCTTAGGAATCATACATTTTGCATCACTTGCATTTAAAATGGCTTAAAATGCTAAAAGAATCATTTGCATTTTATTTGCACCAAAATGAACTTCATGCACAAATGTATCGGTAAATGATCTTCTAAAAACTAGCAAACGGTTGAATTAAACTTCAAATGATATACCGTTAGATAGATATGTGTCTCTAGTTTGATACGGTTCAAACGTAACTCAATTCCGATGCATAGAAATTTTTCTAAAGCCATTTTAGTACAACAGGTTCAGATGTGCGTTTTCTGCAAATATGTCACATTAGAAAAATTCCATAAAATCATATTAATGTTTTTGGAGCTGAATTTTTTATATAAGCTAGATCTATGTGTCTAGTTTATGTAGAAATTTACGGATCATGATTTGGAATTTTCTAGAGAAAGTTATGGACAAAATACCGAGTGCCGTCAGTCTTGACTGATCATCAGAACAGGCATACCGGTCCCAAAACCGGCATACCGGTCTCTGTAACCGGCATACCGGTTCCAGAGGTGCCAACGGTCATATTTTGAGCCGTTAGACCGGCATACCGGTCCCATACCGGTTCCAGAACCCTAAAACGGCTATAAACGGCTAGTTTTGTGCAAAATCTATAAATTCATCATTTCCCTCACTTCTAACACACCTCTTGCACATATATTCATCATATAATCATGTCAAAACATTCTTGAGAGTTTATAACCATCTTCAAATCATTTTACACTCTCTACATTTGAAAAAGCTCATATTTCATCTTCATATTCATATTAGTGAGCTTTGATCATTTGGGTAACCAACTCACACAATCTTCTTTATCATTGTGAGTGCCCAAGTGTGTTTTACAATTTCTTTATCAAAAACACTTGCGGTTTGTGAAATCCCATAGTTTGGGTAAGTTGTAAAGGTTGTGAGTGCACCTACGAACAAAACTCAAAGTTGTAAAGGTTGTGATTACGCCTACGAACAAAACTCAAAGTTGTAAAAGGTTTGGAGTGCACCTTTGCGGAAAACTCTTGGTTACGAGTGAGCCACGACAAAACTCGGATTTTAGTGGAAATCTTCAAGCGAGGCTTGGGGGAGTGGACGTAGGCACGTTTGGCCGAACCACTATAAATCTCGGTGTCGAATTTCTCTTTCTCTTAACTTTTACTTATTTGCAAGTTTTATTTACATTTATATTATTGAATTGAAAACTTGCATATAGGTTATTATTTACAATAGAGAAAATTAACCTAAGAGCCTATTTGGTAATAAGAGCTTAAAATCGGCAAAGATTTTATAATTCCGCATTTGTAGCGATAACCCAATTCACCCCCCTCTTGGGTATAGAGATTCTTTGTCGCTATTGCTTGTAGGGAATTTCAGTTGGTATCAGAGCGAGGTATTCTCAAGAAAGACTTAACCGTCCGAGAATAGATCATGGCATCTACAAGCAACTCGTCAAATCTTGCCGAGGGATTTTCAATGACTAGACCTCCGTTTTACACCGGAACAGACTACAACTATTGGAAAATGAGGATGTTGAACTTCCTTCTTGCCGTTGATCCACAATCCTACTTGGAAATCATACGAGGGGAAAAATGTTCGGTAAATTCTAATGCACTTAAATTTTTATACGAAGCATTAGATAAAAACATAATTGATAGGATTCCCAAATGTACAAATGCATATGAATTATAGAATTCCTTAGAATTACTAAATGAAGGAAATAATGAATTAAATGCATGCAACATTGACTCTAACTCATCAAATGATGAAATTTATAATTTGGATTGTATGGATATAGAAAACCTTAAAGGGGAATCGGAAAATGAAATTACTATTGTGTATGAAAATGAAATTTCCGATTATGATGAAATGCTTGACATGTTGAATGATTTGCATGATAAATATGATGCTCTTAGAAAGAAATGTAATTTGATTAAGGAAGAGCATACATCACATCAACATGAACACGCATTATGCTTGGATAAAATTCGTGCTTTAGAATTTGATGACATTTGCTTAAAGACCAAGCTTGAAAATGATGTTTCAATTAATGATCATAATGAGCATGTATCTCTTGTTAAACAAATTCATGCCTTAAGTAATGAGAATATGTGTTTAATTGTAGACCATGAACATTGTATAGAGAACTTACAAAATGAAGCATCTACCTCTAAATCATCATGTGCTTGCGAATTATTGAAAATTAAAAATGATGATTTGAAAAGAGAATTAGAAGACTTGCAATGCAGTGTGACCAAGTTCACTTATGATGAAAATAATTTTAAAATGCTACTTGGTTCACAAAAATGTCTTTTTGGAAAATATGGATTAAGATATAAGCCTTACACGAAGGAAAAATATGTGACAATAATTTTGTGAAGGCATCCATATCACATATACATTCATCACATGTACATGTATCTAAAATAATTGATTCAAATGTTGTATGCCATGCATGTAATAGGAAAGGTCACAAGAGTTATGATTGTTGGATTAAAAAGAAAAATGTGACTATTATTTGGGTTCCGAAAGGAACTAGGATTAACCCCAATGGACCCAAGAAAGTTTGGGTACCAAAGTGTAATTGATAAATTTGTAGGGGGAGTTTTTGGAATGGATCTTTAAAGAGAATTGCAAAATTGATCCCAAAGGCTCAAGGAAATGAGGAATCGTAACGGTAAAGGTAAAATCTGTATTCACGGAAACATTGGTACCGTTTCCTCTAATTTGTTTATGTATGCATATTTCATATTGGTTAATATTTTTTAAGCATACAAAATGATTAGGCAAATATTCAAACTTCCGTTGGTATCAATTGTTCATTTGATATCATTAAATGCCTTAATCATATATTTAAACCCCTATTCTATTTCAATTGGTATCACATGAAATTTATTGAGTTAAATGCAATATATATGATCACTTGATTGAATATGCCTTGCCATATGCACTAATTGGTTGAAAATGAAATGCATGTAAATTAGCATAATATTAGATGAATATCATGAAATGTATGTATTAGAATATAATTGGCATCATAAAATGCATGGACCTTGATAATTATTTAATTGGTATCATGGAATGTATTGATATATTTTTAATTGGTATCAAATTTGGGGAGAAATCATGCTTAAGATTATCTTAGATTTTAAATGGTATTCATGAGTATTTATTTTTTGAAAAATGCTATTTTATGCATGAATTTTGATTTTTTATGGCAAAAAGGGGGAAATGCCAAATGTGCATATTTTTTAAATTTGTTATCATTTTTTGCACACATCTATTGGTATCTCATTTTAGAACTTAATTTTGCTTCTCCACTTTTTGATAATGTCAAAGGGGGAGAAATCATTAGAAATGAGATTAAAACTTGTTTTACCCTCACCCTTGGATTAAGGGGGAGTAAATGTACTAATGTGTTTGTCTAAGTCTTATAGAGTTATTTTGAAGACAATCACACATTGAGGGGGAGCTTATGTTGAGGGGGAGCAAAATTGTCAAATTTGGACTTCAAGAAGCTCACAAGTGTCAACAAGTTTTAAGGGGTTGCCATCATCAAAAAGGGGGAGATTGTTGGCGACTTGGGCGCATAAATGGATTTTGATGATGCAACGAAAGTGAAGACTTCGACGTGCTTTAACGGACATTACAAAAAGATGGTAATGAAGTCAAAATATTGATGAAGAGCTAAAATAAGTTATATGATGATTAAGAGAGCAAAGATGATAAAGAGGCAAAAAGATGGTGAAAGAGGCAAAGAATGAGCCAAGCAAGATGCAAATCGAAGATAATGATTAAGAGCTAAATTTTATTGTAAGTGAGTTTACTCAAGTGATCTAAAGCTCTTAGGAATCATACATTTTGCATCACTTGCATTTAAAATGGCTTAAAATGCTAAAAGAATCATTTGCATTTTATTTGCACCAAAATGAACTTCATGCACAAATGCATCGGTAAATGATCTTCTAAAAACTAGCAAACGGTTGAATTAAACTTCAAATGATATACCGTTAGATATATATGTGTCTCTAGTTTGATACGGTTCAAACGTAACTCAATTCCGATGCATAGAAATTTTTCTAAAGCCATTTTAGTACAACAGGTTCAGATGTGCGTTTTCTGCAAATATGTCACATTAGAAAAATTCCATAAAATTCATATTAATGTTTTTGGAGCTGAATTTTTTATATAAGCTAGATCTATGTGTCTAGTTTATGTAGAAATTTACGGATCATGATTTGGAATTTTCTAGAGAAAGTTATGGACAAAATACCGAGTGCCGTCAGTCTTGACTGATCATCAGAACAGGCATACCGGTCCCAAAACCGGCATACCGGTCTCTGTAACCGGCATACCGGTTCCAGAGGTGCCAACGGTCATATTTTGAGCCGTTAGACCGGCATACCGGTCCCATACCGGTTCCAGAACCCTAAAACGGCTATAAACGGCTAGTTTTGTGCAAAATCTATAAATTCATCATTTCCCTCACTTCTAACACACCTCTTGCACATATATTCATCATATAATCATGTCAAAACATTCTTGAGAGTTTATAACCATCTTCAAATCATTTTACACTCTCTACATTTGAAAAAGCTCATATTTCATCTTCATATTCATATTAGTGAGCTTTGATCATTTGGGTAACCAACTCACACAATCTTCTTTATCATTGTGAGTGCCCAAGTGTGTTTTACAATTTCTTTATCAAAAACACTTGCGGTTTGTGAAATCCCATAGTTTGGGTAAGTTGTAAAGGTTGTGAGTGCACCTACGAACAAAACTCAAAGTTGTAAAGGTTGTGATTACGCCTACGAACAAAACTCAAAGTTGTAAAAGGTTTGGAGTGCACCTTTGCGGAAAACTCTTGGTTACGAGTGAGCCACGACAAAACTCGGATTTTAGTGGAAATCTTCAAGCGAGGCTTGGGGGAGTGGACGTAGGCACGTTTGGCCGAACCACTATAAATCTCGGTGTCGAATTTCTCTTTCTCTTAACTTTTACTTATTTGCAAGTTTTATTTACATTTATATTATTGAATTGAAAACTTGCATATAGGTTATTATTTACAATAGAGAAAATTAACCTAAGAGCCTATTTGGTAATAAGAGCTTAAAATCGGCAAAGATTTTATAATTCCGCATTTGTAGCGATAACCCAATTCACCCCCCTCTTGGGTATAGAGATTCTTTGTCGCTATTGCTTGTAGGGAATTTCAGTTGGTATCAGAGCGAGGTATTCTCAAGAAAGACTTAACCGTCCGAGAATAGATCATGGCATCTACAAGCAACTCGTCAAATCTTGCCGAGGGATTTTCAACGACTAGACCTCCGTTTTACACCGGAACGGACTACAACTATTGGAAAATGAGGATGTTGAACTTCCTTCTTGCCGTTGATCCACAATCCTACTTGGAAATCATACGAGGGGAAAATGTTCGGTAAATTCTAATGCACTTAAATTTTTATACGAAGCATTAGATAAAAACATAATTGATAGGATTCCCAAATGTACAAATGCATATGAATTATGGAATTCCTTAGAATTACTAAATGAAGGAAATAATGAATTAAATGCATGCAACATTGACTCTAACTCATCAAATGATGAAATTTATAATTTGGATTGTATGGATATAGAAAACCTTAAAGGGGAATCGGAAAATGAAATTACTATTGTGTATGAAAATGAAATTTCCGATTATGATGAAATGCTTGACATGTTGAATGATTTGCATGATAAATATGATGCTCTTAGAAAGAAATGTAATTTGATTAAGGAAGAGCATACATCACATCAACATGAACACGCATTATGCTTGGATAAAATTCGTGCTTTAGAAATTGATGACATTTGCTTAAAGACCAAGCTTGAAAATGATGTTTCAATTAATGATCATAATGAGCATGTATCTCTTGTTAAACAAATTCATGCCTTAAGTAATGAGAATATGTGTTTAATTGTAGACCATGAACATTGTATAGAGAACTTACAAAATGAAGCATCTACCTCTAAATCATCATGTGCTTGCGAATTATTGAAAATTAAAAATGATGATTTGAATAAGAAATTAGAAGACTTGCAATGCAGTGTGACCAAGTTCACTTATGATGAAAATAATTTTAAAATGCTACTTGGTTCACAAAAATGTCTTTTTGGAAAATATGGATTAAGATATAAGCCTTACACGAAGGAAAAATATGTGAACAATAATTTTGTGAAGGCATCCATATCACATATACATTCATCACATGTACATGTATCTAAAATAATTGATTCAAATGTTGTATGCCATGCATGTAATAGGAAAGGTCACAAGAGTTATGATTGTTGGATTAAAAAGAAAAATGTGACTATTATTTGGGTTCCGAAAGGAACTAGGATTAACCCCAATGGACCCAAGAAAGTTTGGGTACCAAAGTGTAATTGATAAATTTGTAGGGGGAGTTTTGGGAATGGATCTTTAAAGAGAATTGCAAAATTGATCCCAAAGGCTCAAGGAAATGAGGAATCGTAACGGTAAAGGTAAAATCTGTATTCACGGAAACATTGGTACCGTTTCCTCTAATTTGTTTATGTATGCATATTTCATATTGGTTAATATTTTTTAAGCATACAAAATGATTAGGCAAATATTCAAACTTCCGTTGGTATCAATTGTTCATTTGATATCATTAAATGCCTTAATCATATATTTAAACCCCTATTCTATTTCAATTGGTATCACATGAAATTTATTGAGTTAAATGCAATATATATGATCACTTGATTGAATATGCCTTGCCATATGCACTAATTGGTTGAAAATGAAATGCATGTAAATTAGCATAATATTAGATGAATATCATGAAATGTATGTATTAGAATATAATTGGCATCATAAAATGCATGGACCTTGATAATTATTTAATTGGTATCATGGAATGTATTGATATATTTTTAATTGGTATCAAATTTGGGGAGAAATCATGCTTAAGATTATCTTAGATTTTAAATGGTATTCATGAGTATTTATTTTTTGAAAAATGCTATTTTATGCATGAATTTTGATTTTTTATGGCAAAAAGGGGGAAATGCCAAATGTGCATATTTTTTAAATTGTTATCATTTTTTGCACACATCTATTGGTATCTCATTTTAGAACTTAATTTTGCTTCTCCACTTTTTGATAATGTCAAAGGGGGAGAAATCATTAGAAATGAGATTAAAACTTGTTTTACCCTCACCCTTGGATTAAGGGGGAGTAAATGTACTAATGTGTTTGTCTAAGTCTTATAGAGTTATTTTGAAGACAATCACACATTGAGGGGGAGCTTATGTTGAGGGGGAGCAAAATTGTCAAATTTGGACTTCAAGAAGCTCACAAGTGTCAACAAGTTTTAAGGGGTTGCCATCATCAAAAAGGGGGAGATTGTTGGCGACTTGGGCGCATAAATGGATTTTGATGATGCAACGAAAGTGAAGACTTCGACGTGCTTTAACGGACATTACAAAAAGATGGTAATGAAGTCAAAATATTGATGAAGAGCTAAAATAAGTTATATGATGATTAAGAGAGCAAAGATGATAAAGAGGCAAAAAGATGGTGAAAGAGGCAAAGAATGAGCCAAGCAAGATGCAAATCGAAGATAATGATTAAGAGCTAAATTTTATTGTAAGTGAGTTTACTCAAGTGATCTAAAGCTCTTAGGAATCATACATTTTGCATCACTTGCATTTAAAATGGCTTAAAATGCTAAAAGAATCATTTGCATTTTATTTGCACCAAAATGAACTTCATGCACAAATGCATCGGTAAATGATCTTCTAAAAACTAGCAAACGGTTGAATTAAACTTCAAATGATATACCGTTAGATAGATATGTGTCTCTAGTTTGATACGGTTCAAACGTAACTCAATTCCGATGCATAGAAATTTTTCTAAAGCCATTTTAGTACAACAGGTTCAGATGTGCGTTTTCTGCAAATATGTCACATTAGAAAAATTCCATAAAATTCATATTAATGTTTTTGGAGCTGAATTTTTTATATAAGCTAGATCTATGTGTCTAGTTTATGTAGAAATTTACGGATCATGATTTGGAATTTTCTAGAGAAAGTTATGGACAAAATACCGAGTGCCGTCAGTCTTGACTGATCATCAGAACAGGCATACCGGTCCCAAAACCGGCATACCGGTCTCTGTAACCGGCATACCGGTTCCAGAGGTGCCAACGGTCATATTTTGAGCCGTTAGACCGGCATACCGGTCCCATACCGGTTCCAGAACCCTAAAACGGCTATAAACGGCTAGTTTTGTGCAAAATCTATAAATTCATCATTTCCCTCACTTCTAACACACCTCTTGCACATATATTCATCATATAATCATGTCAAAACATTCTTGAGAGTTTATAACCATCTTCAAATCATTTTACACTCTCTACATTTGAAAAAGCTCATATTTCATCTTCATATTCATATTAGTGAGCTTTGATCATTTGGGTAACCAACTCACACAATCTTCTTTATCATTGTGAGTGCCCAAGTGTGTTTTACAATTTCTTTATCAAAAACACTTGCGGTTTGTGAAATCCCATAGTTTGGGTAAGTTGTAAAGGTTGTGAGTGCACCTACGAACAAAACTCAAAGTTGTAAAGGTTGTGATTACGCCTACGAACAAAACTCAAAGTTGTAAAAGGTTTGGAGTGCACCTTTGCGGAAAACTCTTGGTTACGAGTGAGCCACGACAAAACTCGGATTTTAGTGGAAATCTTCAAGCGAGGCTTGGGGGAGTGGACGTAGGCACGTTTGGCCGAACCACTATAAATCTCGGTGTCGAATTTCTCTTTCTCTTAACTTTTACTTATTTGCAAGTTTTATTTACATTTATATTATTGAATTGAAAACTTGCATATAGGTTATTATTTACAATAGAGAAAATTAACCTAAGAGCCTATTTGGTAATAAGAGCTTAAAATCGGCAAAGATTTTATAATTCCGCATTTGTAGCGATAACCCAATTCACCCCCCTCTTGGGTATAGAGATTCTTTGTCGCTATTGCTTGTAGGGAATTTCAATAGGCGGTAACAAGGTTATTACCTAAACCGACCATATAGGCAGAAACTACGTCTGGAATGTAAAACTGACCATATAGATGGTAAATAAGGTTGTCACCCAAACCAGCCATATAGGCAGTAACTAATTAATCAAAATTTTAATTAAAATAAGGGAGATTAATCTAATTTATTATATTAAAAGTATTACCTTGTCACCCCAGCAGAATGAGATTATCTGCTCATGCTGTAAATGAAAACACACAAAATTTTATTAATTAAATAAAAATAAAATACAAGAAAACTTAAATAAATATACAAGACACTTTCTTTTAGGTTTTCATGGTGAAATTCCTCTAAAGAAAGCATGAAAAATTTATAAAGTTTAGCTTGGTATTTATAGGCAAATCTAAAGGCTTCCACCAATTTCTCCACCAAACATGGCACCAAACATGACATCAAACATGGCACCAAACATGACACCAAATCCTCCACCAAACATGCAAGCATGTTTGGTGGAAGTTTGACAATTTCCATTATTTATTTATTTATTTATTTGAAAATGGCTTTAATAATTACATATAACACACTTCTGGATATTTTATCAATTTCGGTCATGAAAACTTCAGAATTCAAAATTATTATGAACGCCAAAGTTGTAGATATTTGAGTCTTCTTTAATTTGAAACTTGAATCACCTCAATCCGATATTGGAGTATAACGTTATGGCCAAAATACGAAAATTACGCAAAACTGAAATTTATGAAATTGTACTTCGTTAGAACGCCATTTCAAGTTTCCATTCTCCAAAATCCAAATGTCAAGTCCAGTTTTTTTCCTTATTTGTTCCACATTTCATCCTGAATGATTCCATTAAGTCCCGATTTTATTTTATCTGTAAAATAAACTAAAATACATCAAAACATTCATAAAACTCGAGAAACTATACAAAATATTAAGTAAAAGGGGCGGTAAATATTGATATATTTTCCGCTCATCAGTTATCTTCACATCCATTTGATGTATTTCAAGACCAAATATAGTTATTATGGCTATAAGTATTCTTATTCAAGTGATACGAGTCACTGGTGAATATATATCAAAATAATCAAGGCTTTTTTTATAACCTTTTATGAAAAGTCTTGCATTATACTTATCTATTGATCCATCCAGCTTCATCTTCCGTTTGAAAATCCATTTGTTGCCTAGCGGCTTGCAACCTAGAGGAATATCAACCAAATTCCAAGTATAGTAATCTCGTTATTAATAGCCTCTTTCCACAAATGTGTCTCTGAAGAAGACATTGTTTCTTTATAACTTTAAGGCTCATTTTCTAACAGGTATGTCAGAAAATCAGTTCCAAATAACTTAGACGTTCTTACTCTTTTGCTACGTTTAGGTTCATTTTCCTCAATATTTTCATGTTGATCTGATTCTGGGTTAACTTGATCACTACTTGTAGCAATATCAATGGTCCTTTTGAGAGATTTCATTCTTTATTTTTCTTTATAAGGAAATGTCTCTTCAAATAATGTCATATTCCTTGACTCAATTATCATATTTGGATTTATGTCAGAAATTTCAAACTTATGTATCAAAAATCGATATGCACTACTGTTGTGAGCATGTTCAATGAATATACAGTTAACAGATTTTGGTCATATTTTGACCTTCTTAGGTTTAGGAATCATCATTTTGGCGAGACACCCTCACACGTTCATATATTTGTAGGAATGTGCGTGATCTTTCCACAATTCAAGTATTATTTATGCCAATCGGAGACTATTTACAGCTAGTTAAGACTCATCAATAAACTGGAAAAAGTACAAATTTTATTTGGAAAATAATCATAATTTATAAAATATAATATAAATAAAAATCACTCATATTTTCATATCGAGAACTTCACAATTTACCCCAACATAATACAAAACAGCAGAACATAATATAAATAAGAAAACTCATAATTTTATTAATAAAAGAAAAATAAAATAAAACACACATGATACTTCACTCAAATCCTCTGAGAAGGGAAAATGAAATAACGCCTCCAGACTGGAGGGGAGCTCTCCATTTTCTCACATCTTCACCGAGGTGTCGAGCACCTCCTTTTATAGAAAATGTGCCTTTACATCTAAAACTGGCGAAGCAAATGCATTATTGCATTTGCTTTGCAATTGTCATCACATTTCCACCGAAAGGTGATGACAATTTATTTATATAAATTTTTTTTTTATTTTTTAGTTATATATAAAGAATCTTGGTGGCACCTCTAAAATATTATATATATAAAATATCAATGGAACCTCAGAAATATATTTTTTATATATTACAATAATGATTATACAATACATTATAAGTTTATTTTGTTGTCAATCTAAATAAGGTGAATATTTTTCAAATCTGATTTAAATTTAGTTGTCACGCTATTTTGAGTCTCATAGGTCTTGGAATTCAGATTTCATATCCATTTTTACTGTTGAGCTTCCAAAGTAGTATTTTTCCTACATAATAAATAAAAAATACAATAAAAATATATAAAATAGTAATTGAATTGTTATTTCATAAATGTACTAAATTAAGGGGATTAATGAAACTACAAGTGTAAAATGATTAATTTTTCTTTCAATAAATGTACATTTTTTAGTGTTCATCACACCTCCAACCAGCTTATTACTAGTCCATAGTAATTTAAGCGAAAACTTAAATTATCCAAGTTAGAAATTATTTTATTTCTTTCTAAATTATCAAATAATTAAATTATCATATACTTTTTACCACTCTTCCATACACAAATAAGACAGAATATCAATCAATTTATTGTGCCAACAATATTCATATTGAAAATAGAATAATATTTTTGTCTTAAAATTATATTAGAGTTCACATCTCTTTGGCAATGAGAGTTTATTTATAAATATAAAAATAGTTTTTTTGAATAATACATCTTCAATCTTTGTAACGAGATTTGGGTCAGTGACTCCCAAATCAGTTGGTTTTAGGGCAATGGGTGTTAAGACACCCCTACGGACTTAATTGCTCGGATCTCAGATGTCAAAAAAAGTGTTTGATTCCCTTAAGCTTTCTCTTTAATCCATGTAGTGATTTGTGTGTCAGTGACTCTCAGACCAGTTGGCCTTAGGGTACTAAGTGTTAAAACACTCAAATAGACTTAATTGTTCGAGTTAGAGAGACATGAAATCGAACTTATTCACCCATTTATTTTTTAAATAACTCAAGCTCTCTCGTTTTACGCGAACAATCTCTGCTTGCTGAGGCAAGATATTCGGTTACTAAGTGAAAGCTTGATTATTATTATTAGTATTATTATTATTTTAATCAACTCAATCTAAACAGTTTTACGCTAACAATCACTGTTTACTGAAGCAAGATATCCGATTACTAAGTAAAAGCTTGATTAGTTTTTTTTTTTTTTTACTTTTTAAAAAATAAAATAAAAACACAAACTCCATTGCCTTTAGGTGCTCCCTCCAACAAACTACATAACTTAATATTACAAAATTTTCACTTACAACATATGATCATATATTATCATGTATGTTGATAATACTTGTCAAATGAGCATATGGAGATCAAATTTAATCAATATTATAGAGAATTCACAATTTTAAATAATTCAAAAGGAAAGAAACAAAAATAACTTGTTATGAAATAACATAAAAATAAAAATAAAAAAATTATTTTTTTATACACCGAACAAAATAATATTTTTGTAAAGAAAATAACGCAAAAAAATAAAAACATTCTAGTCAACTATTTTTTCCCTCAATTAAATTGAAACATTATCCCTAATGTCTGAATAAAAAGAAATAGAGTTTAGAAGACATCATCTGATTAGTGTGGAAATGACAATTAAATCTACAAAACTGCTACTAAAAGGAATGGTTATACCTTAAAACAATAAAAGAAATTCAAAAAAGTAAATTGAAATGTAGTTGTGATTGTGGCTCACATCTTCCTCTAATTTTACGTCTAGTAACGGCTTGAACAACATTTATAGGTCGATGATATGTTTTCCCATCCAATTTTCTTATAAACTGGCAAACATAGTCTTTCAAAGTCAGATTCTCGAGATTATAATTTAGCAAGATTTTTTTTACAAAATACACAAAACAATAAAAAAAAATATAGAAGATTTTTTTTAAACACAAAAGTGAAAAAATACAATAATGTTAAATTATTATTCTATCTATTAAATTTTATTCCCCGACAATGGCGTCAAAAATTTGACACACTCACGAAGTAGTTCTTTACTCCCAAGTATAAGAATGTCGAAGTAATAAAATAACATGATGAGTTCGAGATCAATCCACAGGGAATAGATTTAATAAGATAAAATAATAATTCAACTAATAAAATAAAATAATATGGTTAAAAGATCTATTATTGGCATTTCAAATATAAAATAATTTTTTTATAAAATATAAATTATAATTATTTCCCAATCAATTTATTTCATGATTATCATATATTAATTATGTCAACATATGTAATCTGTCATGTCAATAATTAGTCATGACATAGTACTAAATATGTCAAAACATATAGAACCGTATTGTCTATAAATAATATGGACCTTTAATAGTCCACTCTCTCTTTTTTATTAGATTCAAGTATTATTTGTGTCAATCGGGGACTGTTTACATATAGTCAATAGTCCTCAATAAACTGAAAATAGTACGAATTTTATTTGGAAAATAATCACAATTTATAAAATATAATATAAATAAAAATCACTAATATTTTTATATCAAGAGCTTCACCATTTACCCTAACATGATATAAATTAGTAGAACACAATATAAATAATAACACTCATAATTTTATTAATAAAAGAAAAAAAAACACACATGATACTTACCCAAAATCCCCCGAGAATGGAAAAGAAATAACGCATCCGAACTAGAGGGGAGCACTCCATTTTCTCCCTCATCACTGAGGTGTCGAACGCCTCCTTTTATGAGAGGTGTCTTGAACCTAATATATGCAAAGCAGATACATTATTGCATTTGCTTTGTAATTGCTATCACAGTTCCACTGAAAGGTGATGGCAATTATATATATATATATATATAATATCTTGGTAGGACCTCCAAAATATTATATATATGATATCTCAGTGGGACCTCCAAAATATATTTTTTATATATTATAATAATGATAACACAATACATGTGTAACTAAATACATCATGAGTTCATTTTGTTGTCAATCTAAACATGATAAATATTTTCCAAGTTCGATTTGAATTTAGTTAGCACACTCTTTTGGGTTTCATGAGTCCTGGAATTTAGATTTCATATTCATTTTTCCTAGTTGAGCTTCCAAAACAGTATTTTGCCTACACAATAAATAAAAAAATACAATAAAATATATAAAATATTAATTTAATTGTTATTTCACAAATGTGCTAAATTAAGAGGATTAATGAAACTACAAGTGTAAAATGATTAATTTTGTTTTATTAAATGTGTACTTTTTAGTGTTCATTAAAGAATATGGAAAACTTAAACCAAGCCGAGATTCATTTGTCCTTAAGAACCTATTAGTCCCGTCTTGGTGCTCTAGGAATTTCTTTTTACTAACATTTTCCCAGGATTAATTGGTTGCTTCTTGTAGAGGGGGCACTCATTTCTTCAAGAACTTTAACTAGGAAAAATAGTGGAAACTCTCAACTATAGAATTAAGTTTGTAAATATGTAAGTATGTGAAAAAAAATGAATGATTAAAAATGAAGACAAATACCCCTTTTAATTTTTATAAGTATGAATATGTGTTTTTTGTAATATCCCCAATCATTAGATGTCACCGGCAGGGGATAGCAGTACTAACCCCATAAGTCCCTGACTAACTAACCATAACAGATGCTATCACACATTTCTTTTTTTACTATATTTTGTATGGGACCGTAGCCCAACTCAAAAACACTGAAAACAAACTCAATATTAACTATTGTACATAGTAACAATTGTTTTTACAATGACTCAACAAAAACTGATACAAGACTCATACTTGACTATGACTAGACTTTCACTCAATCTCTAACTCGCACTGGTGGACTACATACCTAGTGACTGCTTCAGTATCCGTCCTCCCGAGCTCGTCCTCTAAGAAAACCTACAACCAAAGAAAACTGGGAGTGGGGGGGTTAGATCGTCGTATGATCTAAGTGAGTGGACTATGAGTTGAAATGCTGCAATAAAATCATTTAGTTCTGAAATCAAAATCTAAAACTCATTTTTCTGAAAATTTCGTCTGAAATCTCTTCTATAAGACTTGTCTTTCTGAAAACTACTTTTGAAATTCTGGTTTCTGAAAACTGTTTCAAAAATATGATTTTCTGAAAGATTGTCTACTGAAAATATGATCATTGTGAATTACTCTATATCTGAAAAACCTTGACGTATGAGGGCGTTACGTATCACCGTCCCCCAATACGTCTAACTGTAGCCAGCAGTGCAAATCCATGACTTTGGGGCGTTACGTATCGCCGTCCCCCAAAGTATGCCACTACTGTCTCTGAAACTGGTGGTATTGGGGTGTTACGTATCGCCATCCCCCAAGCCACAAACTAGAACTGGGGGTGCGGATCTATGCTACCACCCCAGCTATGAATCTAGGGTCTAGGGGCGTTACGTATCGTCGTCCCCCTAGCCATGCTCTAGGATCTGAGGGCGTTACGTATCTTCGTCCCCTCAGTCATCTACATGTGCACATGTCATATGTCTGTCAATTCCATATGTGTATAAGTTACATACTGGGATGAGTTTTTCCCCCATGCCCCGAAAAACATAAAACTTATGCATTAAATCTCAAATCTGTATCAAATATTTTCTGAAAATATTTCTTTCTTAATTAAAACTCAAATCATAACTATTTATGAAATAATTGTAATTCTAACGCCCTAAAGCGGGAAAGTAATTCTGATATCAAAACTTAATAAATAAAACCAGTTTGAGAAAAGAGGTCCACACATTGTTTTGGAATCTGGCTGTTACTGGATCCTTTTTCGAAGAAAGTTGTGATTCCTTCATTTTCTTGATTTTTCTTCATACTTTAAGCCTCCATTGATGCTCATCTTTTCTCCTTTACTTCTTCTTCTTCTTCTTCCTTCTCTCTTTTCTTTCTTTCCTTCTCTTCTTATTCTTCTTCTTCTTCTATTCTCTCTTTCTCTCATTCTCTCACAGTATTTCTTCTTTTTCACTTTCATTTTTGAAAAAGGTAAATAGTAACCTCTTTTTATACTTGGCTTATTTGATATCTAGAAAAATGGAGAAAAGTGTAGAAAGTTTGAGAATTTTCCATTTGACCCCGAAATCACTATTCATCTAGATTTCTGACTTGTATTTTTTACCTGTTTCTGGTCCGATTTTGGAAACCTTTTCAACGCGGAAGTTGTAGGTCTCAATCTCATATTTCCGACGATATAAAATTCATAAAAATTGAAGTTTGTATGAAAAAGTTACGCCCCAAATACCACAGGCTGTCCAAAGGGGAACATTGTACAGTCTCGTCCCGGGACTTCAAGGGATTTACCGATTGTCCCCAAATTCATTCCATAAGTATATTTGAGTCTCAATATAATTTATTTTATGTGCCTTCGTCACGTACGTAACAGTACCACTGTATGCAGTAGTAAAAACTACCGGTCGTTATATTTTGTGGGCACC